>OZ018327.1:44606325-45246325 GCA_963969495.1 Ceratothoa steindachneri
AAAGAATGGGCAGTGTGAGAGGTATAATGCTATAATCTGGAAGCACATAACCCTTGCTCTGGCATCCAAGAACCTTCAAGAATGTCAATGGGAAACAGTGCTGCCTGACGCCATTCATTCTATTAGATCTCTGCTCTGCACAGCCACCAGTGCTACGCCACATGAGAGGCTCTTCTCGTACCAGCGTCGATCTCCCAGTGGCCATTCGATGCCAACTTGGTTATCTATTCGTGGACCCGTCTTATTACGACGTCACGTTCGCCCCGGTAAATATCAACCCCTTGTTGATGAGGTTCAGCTGTTAGAGGCAAATCCACAATACGCTCATGTAAGGTTTGCCGATGGGCGCGAATCAACGATATCAGTGCATGATTTGGCTCCGACTATAAACGTATCATTATATGAGAGGCAAAAGGATCTCAACGTCGATCCTTCTATAGAGACTGGTTTGGTGGAGATTCTTCCGGTACCGACTGTTGATTCATCTGAGTTGAATTCTTTCAATGCTGCAGGTAATCAGAGTATATTCATTAATGAAGGAGATATGAAGGTGGATTCTCTTCCAGCCCGGGTATCTGGTTCTCAAGCTAATCTCCAACGTAGGAATGAACCCTTAACCCCTGCGCATGCTGGCCCGGAACAACTGCGCCGATCTAGGGGAGAACGCTACAAGCCTCTTCGCTATATAGAACAATTATTCTTTAAGGGAGGGGAGAATGTGGTGATCTAAGCTTCATGTAACCTTATATGTATAATTGCCTAATGTGTTACACTACATTATTTTGTTTACTTATAATTGATAGTGCTTGTTAACCTGATTAAAATGGGTATGTTTACTTATATTGTTTCTATTTTATTTTCAGACTGTATTGATGTTTTGTTAGTTGAATAAGGCTAGAGGAAGGTATTGACGCTTTATTATTATCACCTGTTGGGTTAACTAAAAGATTCGATTCCCTGAGAAAGGAAGAGGTTGAAAGTGATTTGTCTGATGTGGTTGTGGCAGAAAGTGAAATAAGTGGTAGTTTAAATGAGAACGGGAAAGAGGGTAATGCTAGGCCTAGGAAGACTAGGAGGATGACTGAGGCACTTGTGATGGGTGACTCTCAGATTAGATATTTAGATAGGAAGTTGAGTGGGAGCAAATGGAAGGTAGTGAGAGTTTGTTTGCCGGGTGCTAGTGTAAATGATGTGTCTGAGAGGTATGATAGTCTGGTGGTTGGGTGTGAGAGGGATGTAGTTGTGATTACGCATGTAGGAGTAAATGATGTAGAGAAGGTGGTTTCATGTGAGTTAGAGAGAGGTACAAAAGGTTAGTTGAAAGGATGAGTGAAAGTAGAGTGAAAGGCGTTGTTTCAGGCAGAGTTGGGCGGTTCGCTAATATGCTATTTAGCTACTTGGGGACCCTCTAAATGGTAGCGGAGTAGCGGAAGCGGTTTCTATAAGCAAAAACAAGCGGTGTAGTGGGTAGGGGACTAAAAAAATCAAAGCCGCTACCGCTACCTATTTTACGTTTCTTTACAATAAAACTGCAAATTTGGGATGTAATATACAGTAGGTCTCCTTGAAATTATTAAAAATCAGTGAAAAGCTGGTTTGGGGGCAGCGCTTTACAATAAAAAGTAGCGATAGCGGAGTAGCGGGTTTTCAGGTTCGCGATTTTGAAAAAGTAGCGCTAGTAGCGGTTTCTGCAAGCCAAGGTAGCGGAGGAGCGGATAGCGGTTTTAAAAAATTAGTAGCGGAGCCAACTTCTGGTTTCAGGTGTGCTCCCGAGATTGGATGTGGTGATGGAATAGTTGTCTCGCACAATTGGACTGAATGAGTATGTAAAAAGCCTGTGTGAGGAGGCGGGATTAGTGTTTGTAGATGTTTGGAATGGGTTTTATGGGAATAAGGTATTGTATGCAAGGGATGTACTCCATCTAAGCCGGGGTGAAGTTGACGCGTTGTGGCAGGAGTTAGATAGTGTCATTGGGTCTTTGAAGGCGGGAAACTAGTTACTGATAGTGGTCAGGGAAATATAAGAGTACAGGGTGGGGAAGGGATTGGAAAAAGATGCAGATGAGATAGAGCGGAAGGTATATATTCTAAAAAAAAGGTGCTTCAGGGATAGGAGGGCTGAGTTGTCTTTATACCAATGCTCGTAGGCTCATAAGTAAGAAAGATGAGTTATTTAGTTATATTATTGATAAAGATAGAGTTTAATATGTGTAATAGAATCATGGGCCAATGAAAATAAATTTAATGACAACTTGAGTGAATTTGAACTACAGGGTCATGATATGTACATTAGTCAAAGGAGAGATAGGACTGGTGGTGGGTTGATTATTTATAACAGAAATAGCATTTCTTCAAATCTAAATAATTCTATAAAGCAAGAAGAAGTTGAGTCACTGTGGATAGATATTAGGGTCAGTAAAAATAGGGTAATACACTTGGGAGCTTTTTACAGACCACCCGGACAGAGTGACTGTATTGATCAGTTGATGATCAGGGAAATAAGGAAAGGATGTGAAGTAGATACAGTTATTCTTGGTGACTTTAATTTAAATTCTGTGGACTGGGACTATATGATAGGAAGGGATAGAGCAAGTTGTAAGTTTATAGAATGCTTTGAGGATAATTTTTTTACTCAATTTGTTAAAAAGCCAACAAGGGGTGCCAATATATTTGATCTAGTTCTTTCAAAGGATAATCACTTGGTTCAGGAATTGACTGTCGGGAAAAACATTGGGAAATAGTGATCATCAGATGATTTGGTTTAACTTGGGAATAGTGAAAGGTAGAACATCAACAAACTCCACAAAAACTCGAATTTTTTATAGCGGAGATTACGATAAATTACGAAACATGCTAAATGAGATTAGGTGAGATATATATATATATATATATATATATATATATATATATATATATATATATATATATATATATATATATATATATATATATATTATTTTTATTTATTTTTTTCAGCAAAGTAGTCCAATGAATGCTATTATGAAGAAATGTAGGAAGCCGTTGTAGTGGAATCAGGAGATAGCTAGTAAAATTTCTGAGAAGAAAAGGGCATTCCAGAGATTACAGAGAGAAAGTACTTTTGACAATTTAAATCATCATAGGTAGCCAGAAATGAGCTAAATAAGATTGTTAAGAAGAACAAAATGGCGGCAGAAATTAATTTAGCTCAAAACAATAATTAAGATCTAAAAATATTCTTTAGTTATTATAGAATTAATGATAAATCTAACAGTGATAAAATAGGGCCTATTAGATATGAAAGGGTTTTGAAAGAATTTGCTGGGGAATTAGTAGATGTTCTAAATGATCATTTTTCTTCAGTATTTAAACAAGAGAATCAAGATAGATTAATTGATGGTAATTCTAGGTCAAGGAAAGTAGTGTTGAATACCATAAATGTGTACAGGGAAATAATTAAAGGGCTTATATTGGAGTTAAATTCTAGTAAGTCATCTGCCCAGACAATATTCATTCTAGGTTACTCAAAGAAAGTGTAGATAGTATTGAAGTAGCTCTTGAGAAGATATATACTAGATCACTAGAGTTTAGAGAAATACCTAATGATTGGAAATTAGCGAATGTAGTGCCAATTTAAAAAAAAAAAGAAGTAAAGAGGACCCGAATATCCTTAGGCCTGAAAGCTTAATTTCTATCGTTTGTAAAATTCTTGAGAAGATAGTTAAGATGGGGATTTCTAACTATCTAGAGTGTTGTATGTTAATAAATGATGCTCAGCATGGGTTTAGAAAAGTTAGATCGTGTTTAACAAATTTACTCCATTTTATAGATTATGTTACTAAACATTACAGTGGTGGGCAGTCCGTCAGTACCAATGACAGAAGGTCCATCAGTCCATCACTGACGGACTTCCGTTACGCTGAGGACTGACGGAAACATTATTTGCCGAAGGTTGTCTCTGCTTTTCGGGTTAGTCACCGTTCGGGTGACGGCCGAAAATCGCTTCCGTCGGCGCTTATTCCGTCAGTATTTCAAAGTTTCCGTCAGTCGTCAACGAAACGGGAGTCTGTCAGTGGCGGACTGCCGGACCTTCGGTCATGAGGGAGAGAATGTTGATGTAATTTACTTAGATTTTAGCAAAGCTTTTCATAAGATTCCACATAGGAGACGAGTCCACAAATTAAAAATTCATGGGAGATGTGGTAAAGTTTTGAATCGGAAAACTGAATGGCTGAAAGACAGGAAATATAAAGTTGTGCTGAATGGAGTGAGGTTACAGTGGAGGAAAATTATCAGTGGCGTACCTCAGGGATCCGTTCTAGGCTCTTTATTATTCATAGTTTATATAAATGATCTTGGGGAAGCTGTAAATAGCAAAGTGTCGATTTTGCTGATGACCATAGGTGGGCGTTATCGCGATAACGATATTGGGTTATCGGTTTTCAATATTTTTTTCCGGCGTTATCGATTCATCGATATCGCCGCTACTTTTGGTTCCAAACTAGCGATAATCGATAATTTCAGTTTTTTGTTCCAGTTTAGTACAGGGGCGAGCCGCGCGTGCCTTGGAAGCAGAAATAGGTAGGTCCGACTGGGAAGGAGGATCCTCAAAACCTATGAGGAGATAAAAGAGAGCCTCACCAGGTAAGAAACTAAGAAACTGTATTCAAATATTCTTACTATTGTATTATAAAATAGCGCTATATATAGTCAATAATCAATATTGTATTATAATTTTGGATTTATCGAATATCGGTTATCACCTCATCGGGCGATAAATTTATCGCTAGTTATCGCTTATCACCGATAAGGTTATCGTTAACGATTTCTCGGATATCGTGATACATTTTTTCGTTATCGCACCAACCTATGCTGATGACACTAAATTGGCAGCTATAGTCAAAGAAGTTGAAGGTAGCTTTAAAGTGCAGAATGACTTAAATAAGTTATTAGCTTGGGCAGATCAGATGACTTTTTCCCTTAAAAAATGCAAAGTTCTTAAAATGGCAAGGGATAATAGGGAATTTAGCTATGAAATGGATCGGCATTGGCTGAATTCAGTTGAGGGTGAGAAAGACTTAGGCGTACTAGTAGATAGGTCACTAAAGTTTTCAAAGCAGGGTATTTAGGCAAAAAATAGAGCAAATAGGGTGCTAGGATACATTAACAGGAATGTTAGCTACAAGAGTAAAGAGGTTATCCTTAAACTCTACAACTCGTATGTTAGGCCTCATTTAGAGTAGTGTATACAAGCATGGTCACCACATTTTAGACATGACATCAAACTAACCTGCTTGAGTCAGTCCAAAGGAGGGCAACAAAAATAATACCTTCCCTGAAGCACCTTGAATATGGTGATAGACTGAGGGTACTAAATATGTTCTCATTTGAGAGAAGATATGTGAGGGGAGGTATGATTGAGCTTTTAAAAATTTGTTCTGGGATCGATAAGTTGGATTTTAGCAAGTTATTTGAGTTGGAAGTATAGGTTTAAAATAAATTTTGCGGCAATATCCTAGATAGATCCTAGATTACAATAAACATAAAAACCTATACTTCGTTATTCAAAGGAATAAATTATTAAATGCTAACGCGAGTCTAAATTTGCAGACGAATTAATAAGGCCTACCGGGCGACGTTGGGGAAACGTGAATTAAAAACAGAGTTAAGAAGAAAATATATTACTGAATAAACAGTTAGATTATTTAAGGGTAAATTTATCCAGTAACAATTTATGATTGAATAAGAATTACACGTGAATTAAATTTAAGTAGGTTAACGTGAATGGATTTACAATTGAAAAATATAGTTTGGTAATTAGAGTATAACAAATGATGATTGATTATAAGTATATTGGATTGGTGAGTAATTAGATGATAAGTAATTGTATTATAAGTAATTTGTTTATAATAAATTGGTAATTAAATTGGCAAATAGATTACCACAGTGCTTTGGATGATAAGTAAATGGATAAATAGAAATTTGTATTTTAAGTAATTGGATAAATAGTAATTGGTTTATAAGTAATCTGGTAAATAGTAATTCCAATTATAAGTAATTTGGTAAATAGTAATTTGGATTATAAGTAATTTAAAATAACATAACATAATTTCAAGGATGACAAAAGCCACAAGGGCCTATCAAAGGTCATCCATATCTGTCAAAACCTACCCACAAAATGCATCGATAGGATTGTGTCAGATCATGCATCTACAATATACAATTTAAACGATCCGATCCATAGGATTGTGTCCGATCATGCATCTACAATATACAATTCGAACCATACACAGGAATGTGTAAAAAAACAAAAAGCATCCTATCAATTGTAATATACAATAATAAAAAAGTGCATACACAGGAATGAGTCCAGAATACCCCCCCAAAGTTAACAGAACTAGAGGCCTTAATCTTAAATTAAAGAAAATCAACTACAATAGTGATACATGTAAATACTCATTAAAAAATCGTATTATGAATCTTTGGAACGAAATGCCAGAAACAATAGTAAATTCAGCAACCTTGAGGTCTTTCAAATTGAAGCTGGATAAATATATGGACAGTAAAGGCTTTGTGTAATCCGAGCGACCTACATATTATCATTGTATGCTGCGCATATATATATATATATATATATATATATATATATATATATATATATATATATATATATATATATATATATATATATATATATATATATATAATAGTTTAATGTATAGATAATTATTTTTTGTTGACGATATATACTATATCAATTTATAATAATTATTCATAGAACAAAGAACTGCCAATTCCTAGACTATACTTTTGAACATTCTGACCTGTTAGCATATGTGCTACTTTAGGTTAACTCGCATTGATCCAGAGCAATCTGAATTATTTTAAATAAACTGACATAATGCTCTGTAAAATTCTCGACTAAGACTGGATACCTCGCCATCCCATATGATGACCTACATCAGATGATGTAAATATGATGGAAGCACTATGTTCAGCAGTGGCATCACTTCGAAGGGCCTGGGGGCCTCTGTGATTCCACTTTAAACCTTTTTATGATCTTATAATCTGCATTTGAATACATTCAAGTTTGGACTGTCTACCGTCTCAGATGGGAAACTATTTCAGTAATCTACCACTCTATTGGTGAAAAATATTTTATAACATCCAACCTGCACCTCTGTTTTTTTTTTATTTTTTAAGTGGTGACCCCTAGTCCTATTACTACCTTCCAACTCAAATAACTTATCCATTCCAGAAGAGATTTTAAAAAGCTCAATCATATCTCCCCTCACACATCTTCTCTCAAATGAGAACATATTTATTACCCTTAGGCTATCTTCATTACATATTAAATGTGCTTCAGGGAATGTACTATTTTTGTTGCCTTCCTTTGTACTGACTCTAGCAAGTTAATTGATGTCATGTCTAAAATGTGGTGACCATGCTTGTATACACTACTCTAAATGAGGCCTAACATACGAGTTGTAGAGTTTAAGGATAACCTCTTTACTCTTGTAGCTAACATTCCTGTTAATGTATCCTAGCACCCTATTTGCTCTTGTTTTTGGCTCAATACACTGCTTTGAAATCTTCAGTGACCTATCTACTAGTACACCTAAGTCTTTTTCATCCTCAACTGAATTCAGCCAATGCCCATCCATCCCATAGCTAAATTCCCTATTATCCCTTCCCATGTTAAGAACTTTGCATTTTTCAAGGTTAAAAGTCATCTGCCACTTCTGAGCCCAAGCGAATAACTTATTTAGTTCACACTGCACTTTAAAGCTACCCTCAACTTCTTTGACTACAGCTGCCAATTTAGTGTCATCAGCAAAAATTGACACCTTGCTATTTACAGCTTCTCCAAGATCATTTATATAAACTGAATAATAAAGGGCCTAGGACGGATCCCTGAGGTACGCCACTGATAATGTCCCTCCACTGTGACCTCACCCCATTTAGCACAACTCTCTGTTTCCTGTCTTTCAGCCATCCAGTTATCCAATTTGAAACTTTACCACATAACCCATACATTTTCAATTTATGAACTAGTCTCCTATGTGGAACCCTCTGAAAAGCTTTGCTAAAATCTAAGTAAATTACATCAACATTCTCTCCCTTATCTAATTGTTTAGTAACATAATCCATAAAATCAAGTAAATTTGTTAAACACGATCTACCTCTTCTAAACCCATGATGAGCATCATTTATTAACCTACCAAACTCTTCATAGTAAGAAATCTCCTTCTTAACTATCTTCTCAAGGATTTTACAAACGATAGAAGTTAAGCTTACCGGGCTAAAGTTATACGGGGCCTCTTTACTTCCCTTTCTATAAATTGGCACTACATTCGCTAATTTCCAATTATTAGGTATTTCTCCAAACTATAGTGATCTAGTATATATCTTATCAAGAGCTAATGCAATACTATCTACACCTTCTTTGAGTAACCTAGAATGAATGTTGTAAGTGCCAGATAACTTACTAGTATTTAACTACAATATAAGCCCTTTAATTATTTCTCTGTTCACATTAATGGTATTCAACACTACTTCCCTTAGCCTAGAATTATCATAAAGTAATATATCTCGATTCTCTTGTTTAAATACTGAAGACAAATAATCATTAAGAACCTCTACCTTTTCCTCATCAGATTCTTTCAAAACTCCTTCATATCTAATAGGCCCTATTTTTTTCCTGTTAGATCGTTATAAATTCTATAATAGCTTAAGAATTTTCTTCTGATGTTGAGAAAGACCTTGGAGTGCTGGTCTCCTCTTCTGGTTTGAAGCTTGAGAAGGAGATTCCAGTGTGTGAAGAAAGCTAATTTGTATTAAAGCAGTTTAAGCAGAACTTTCACTTCATGAATGTTGAGGCTGTAGGAATATTACATAAAGCTTATGCTAGGCCACAACCTGAGTATGCTATTCAGGCATGGTCTCCTTACCTGCAGAAGGATATAAAAAGAATGGAGGATGTTCCGAAAAGAGCTTCTAAGCTGGTACCGGGATTCGGAGCATTGACCTATGAGAAGAGACATGAGTGGACTAACCTTGAGGAGAGAAGAAAGAGGACAACAAGGAAAACAAGGAAAGAAGGTACCCTAGGGGACCTTACGGTCCATTCAAGGAGGGTACCTTTGGACTAGCACTCGAGCGGGCACAAGGCTGCTCAATTGTTTTGCGTCCCTAAACGGCCACTTTTCAAGACCTTGTCTAGTCTTGACTTGAACTGATCAACAGATTCACTGTCGACAACTGCCACTAGAAGTGCGTTCCACATACCGCAGATACTGTAAGTGAAAAAAATTCCACACAGATTGTGGTTGTAACGCTTCAGTTCAAGTTTGAAGCCGTGATTGCGCGTTCTGTTCTCACTCAGTGTGGAAATATCCCGGTAGTCAACATTGTCGAACCCTCGAAGTATTTTGAAAACTTCGATGAGCTGACCACGCAGTCTACGGGTTTCCAGCGAGAACAGATCTAATTCCCTTAGTCTATCCTCATAACTTTTATGTCGGATAGAGGGAATCAGCTTGGTTACCCTGGCTTGTACGCGTTCCAACCTTGCGATGTCCTTTCAAAACGAAGGACTCCAAAATTGTACGGCATACTCCAGGTGCGGCCGAACCTAGGAGTTGTACAGACAAAGTACTATCTCCCTGTTACGGTATCCAAACTGGCGCTTTATTTAGCCTAACATCCTTTGGGCTTTCTTCTCTGCCTCGATGCACTGTTTCGAGAACTTGAGGTCGCTAGTGATAGTAACACCCAAGTCCTTCTCAGTGTCACTCGATTCAAGAGCAGTGCCCTTAAGGATATAATGAGATTGGGCGTTTCTGTGGCCGATATGCATTACTTTGCATTTGTTTAGGTTGACAGGCATTTGCCACGTGTCCGACCACTCCCCAATCTTCCCAAGATCTCCCTGCAGGCGGGCAGTATTTCCATCCTTTGCAACGTTCATACCAAGCTTGGTATCGTCGGCAAATTTTGAAATCTTGGCAACCATGTCACCGTCCATGTCGTTGACGTAGATGATGAATAGTAGTGGTCCCAGGACAGAACCTTGAGGCACCCCGCTAGTAACGGGCACCCATTCAGAAGCCTGTCCATTCACCACTACCCGTTGCCGTCTGCCACTTAGCCAGTTCTCGATCCAGCCGGCTACTTTTCCGTCTATGCCCAGCGCTCGCACTTTCCGGAGAAGGCGGCGGTGTGGTACCTTATAGAGGTGTTCAAGATCATGGGAGGATATGACTTTGTCTCTGAGCCCGAGGGAGTTTTCCAGCCTGCACAAGGGATTAATAGAGGTCATAACAGAAAACTCTTTAAGAAGAGATGCAACAGAACCCTAAGGCAGAAGTTCTTCACTCAAAAGTTCGTGGACCCATGGAATAATTTGCCCAGCTATGTTGTGAACTCCATCAGAGTAATTTTTTTTTTAAATAAATAGGATTATAGTATATGGTTACCTATGTTATTTATCTTTTGTTAATGAATCAATCTAAATAGCGTTTCGAAAACCATAACCCCAAATTTGTTTGATCGAAGTTGTCTGCCGTTAGTTTTTAGGCCTAAAGTCGACAGCGAAATAAATTTGGGAATAATGACTTGGGTTTTAAGAAAGACAATTACGCAAATATAAATATATTCATATAATCAACGAATGTACATATGATTGACAGTAAAAAAAGATGCGAAGAGAATTGAAGTATGTGAAATTAATATGGTGGAATAATATGGTGAAACAATATGGTGGATACTATATAATATAGTGTAGTAAATGAAATAGAGTATCTATGATGGACTGAATTGGGGCTGCAATGAAAAGTAAATATAATTAGGATCTACTCTCGTATGGTCGTTTGTGAGAAAAAATGGAATTAACTAAGTATGATTTGTTTGGAGGTAAATGAATAATTGTAGAAGGAATGATTACCGACCTTTATACGAAGAAAGCTGCGAGTCGAATGGGCAGCTAGCGTGCTCTTTTGATCGATCTGGGAACGTCTGTTTGTTTGTTTGTGTGTGAAATTTAAGAGATGTTGTTTGGAACAGTATACGCTAATTGAATTGACAAGTAAAATAAATGAATGATTAAATTAACAAAGTTAAAGTAAAATAAGTGAATGAATTTTATACATAATAAATGATGATATATATATATATATATATATATATATTTATATATATTTATATAGGCATTCATCATGTCTGGTTGTGGCAAAGGAGGAAAATTTGAGGGGAGGTTCTGAAGACGCACTAACTAGCCAATATTTCTCTTTTCTTGCTCTTGAGACAGGAACCTCCTTTTCCGCATAACAGGAGGAGGAAAAAACACATTAGTAAAGGAGTCCCGTTATAAGAAGAAGAAAATAATCTACTCAATTTTAGAAGATGGTCGGATAGTGGTAGATAAAAGTGGGCGGAATTTAAAGCGGGGAGGGGTATTTTGCCCTAGTAGGAGGGCTTCACTTTATGCTTTTCTTTAGATTTTCCCTTTTGTATTATTTATGATAAGTTGTGTTGGTAAATAAATTCGGATAATTGTTAAATAGATTATTGGCAAATTGAGTATAACAATTGATGATTGATAAATAGATTGGGTAAAGTGGATTATAACCGAATTGAATGGGTCTGTAAATGAGACAAAAGAATCAAGCATTAATTAGGGATTCTCTGGGGAAATATTTAGTTAGACAATTACAATTCAAATATTTACAGACCTGTTCACCGATGAGGGACAGCAAAGCGAATGAACCTCACAACTTAATTTAAGACGCTTGGGAGAGCAGGCGTAGCAATCTCCAGATTTAAGTCAGGGTTACCAACCCTTCTTGAAATTTTATATATATATATATATATATATATATATATATATATATATATATATATATATATATATTGTAAATACATACAGTAAGGAATAATTATTTACATTTGTAGGGGTGTAGACCGCTACAATACTGCCCCACCGAGGAAAAGCTTGCACAACACAAGGTATTTACATAAATTTTAGTCTATATAGCGGCGAGGCCTCCTTACAACGAGTCCAGAACGGGTTATGGTGCCAATTAGCTGACTCAGATTGCAGGTCAGGTGGAGATTAGTAGTGCCACTCGATTGAGGCGGGAGATGGTCGCGAGCGAGAACCGGGGCGTCGGGTGACGATTGTTGGGGACTTTCCAAAAAGGCGACTGTCGGGAGTTGCGCGTTGGTCGCTTGGTGTCTCCAGCTGCTGTCAAGTGATCCTGCCACAAAAAGGGAGGGGGCAGCAGTTATCCGCTTTTTGCATAAAATCAGGATGTTTTTCCTGTTGATAAATGTACATGATCAGATAATTGCAAGATATTTGTTTCACGTTGCCATAATTCACGTAAAATTCAATCAGCATATACTACAAATAAAGGTGTTGCAAAAGGAAGAAGGTAGGTTCGTGCAAGGCAAACCTACGCTACTTAACATTTTCGTTAGCTCCTAGCAATTTTTCCATTTAAAAAAAAAAAGGATATAGTGAAACTTGTTAATTCAATTAAGTATCATATAATTAGCTTTAATAAATTCTTACCTTCAAATGAATGTGTAGATTTTAAGTAGCATTGCTCGCCGCATAGATTTCACCATTGCATGATGTACATACACACTTCACTTTTTTTTCCGTCGGAAGATTTCACTCTAAAAAGTTTACCATCTAGTAAAGTAAGACTATAATTACATGATTCTTTATCTTCTTAGTCTACATTATTGTATAATCTCTCCATTTCACACTCTTTCGAAGAAGCTGAAGTTGCCAGGAAGCAGTTGAAATAACGCTGAGCGCACTCACTCAGGGCAGGTTTAAGGAGTTGCAGAGAGGGAAAAAATATCTGAGTAATTTGAAAGAACTGCTAGTATGGCTGGGAGGATTCAACTAAAAAAGCGGGTTTTATTTTGTACACTTTTATTCCTTTTTAAAGAACAACACCGTGTACTATTGGGTCGAGGAATAAGTTCATGCGGTTTTATCAAATTTATTCATTACGATTAACAATTTTAGAAAAACTTCATTTTTAATTGATAACAATATGCAATTTAATCAATAATATATTCTCCATTGTTATTTACGACATCTTCCCAACGTTCAACTAGTGTTTCGATGCCTCTGCAATAAAAATCTCTGGATTTTGACTCGAAGAATTCGACTAACCAGGTTCTTAATTCCACATCAGTATTGAACGAAAAGCCGCGCAAATTGTTGGAGAGCGATCGGAACAGATGGAAATCCGATGGACCAAGTCTGGCGAATATAGAGGTGTAACAGGATGCCCGTTTTTCTGATCACTCCACTCTTTGAAGGATCGATCTTCACGAACTGAACCTTCTTCTCTCTTTTCGAATTCTAATCTTCTTGTCTGGCTGAAGGATCGATCTTCACGAACTAATCCTTCTACTTTCGTATCGACTTCTAATCCTCTCTCTTTCTTTGCGGGGCTTATTTATAGGCGGATCACCGCGCCATCTAAAGGTGGAAGTGACCAGGCCACAGGGAGGGGAGGGGGGCGAATGGTGAGTTCGCATCTGGGAAGAGCGAGAATTGCAGAGGTTGGCACTGGGGTGCCCAAGTCGGCACGCTAATTTGAGGCTCGCAACCGCACCGCTACTTGGCGTGCCTTTTGACTGGCACCGCTTTTTTTTCATAACCACAGGTTTATGGGTCTCGTAGGTAATTGGATCGTTAGAGCGTCGTTTAAGGGCCTTATGTGGTCGCCTTAAGACAGATGTTAGCTCCATTTGCCCAAAGCGACGGAGAGATCAAACAGGGTAGGCAGTTACGGCTATTCGCCGGCTACCGTTCCCAGGCTTGTTCTCATGGGGAGCTTTAATATTCCTATACTCCTCCGGGATGCTTAATGTAGCTATTTCTCTACAGGAGGATGCGGCAGGATTTCCCAATTAAGCGTTTGGATGGCGGTTTTTGTCATATTGGCAATGTGAAGACGAGCATTGTCGTGTTGAAGAAGGACTCCATAACGTCGATGAGGTCGCTTTTCACGAATATCTTCGGCGAGTCGATACATTTGTTGAACGTACAGTTCTTCATTGACAATCTCGTTGTTCGCAAGGAGCTCATAAAGAATGATGCCTTTACAATCCCACCACACACACAGCATCGTCTTTCGTGGATGAAGTCCTTGCTTTAATCGCGGAGGTGTTTTTTTTTTATTGGGGCTAAGCCATTGTTTTCGATGGTTCATGTTGACATAAACACACCACTTTTCGTCGCCAGTGATGATGCAGTGAAGAAATCTGTCCTTATATCCACGAGTATCCTTGTGATGAGCAAGCAAACCTGCGGCAATCGTGGAGTGTTGAAGTTTGTTGCTTTCGCTCAAAGCGTGCGGAACCCATGCACCAAATATTTAAACTTTCACCATCGAATGAAGGTGATTCATTACAGTTTTATGATCACACTCCAATTGTACAGCCAATTCTCTAGTCGATTGACGAGGATTTTCATGAAGAAGGTCGCTCAATCGATCTTCTTCCAACTTAATCGGGCGACCAGAACGTTCTTCGTCATTAAGATTGAAATGACCGTTTTTGAAACGTGAAAACCACCATTGAGCTGTCCTTTCTGATAAAACATTTTCTCCGTACACAGCACAAATATCACGACGAGCTTTAGCTGCGTTTGCATTGTTCCCGTCTCGATTGAAAATGAATAACAACAAGTGTCGAAAATGCGCCTTTCTTTCCACTTGACATTCCATTTTGAGGGTACAGAACAAAAATTAAATTAACACAACTTGTAAATAAACCGCAATGACCTATTATTCAACTTCAAGACGTAACCTAAGGAAAAGCCTAATAGTCTACGCTGTTAAGAGACGTAGCATAACCTTTGCAAATTTTGCTCTCATTATTTATTATTGTTTCTTAATATGTGCACAAATCACGTCAACAAAACTTAAATCAACACAACATTAAAAAAAAACCCGCAAGAACTTATTCCTCAACCTAATACTAAAACATAATGCCAAACTTATTATACTATGCAGTATGCTCTAGTGAAGTTTTCTTTTTTTGGTCTCGGCCTTCTGTGCCTAAGAGTAAAAATTGAATTATTACTCATTTTTTACATCGTCGCAGGGCGCCCCCTGAAGCGCAGGGCCCGTAGCATGTGCTGCATGTGCTACTAGGTTAAACCGGCACTGCTCTCACTCTACAAACGAACACAACTGTGACCATATGTTAACTGAATTTGAACTAATGCAAGCAATCTTCCCTCACCCTCGAAGCAGTCAACCGATTGTGCCATACAAGTTGCGACAAGCTAAAACATGCATTGCACGTTCTTAACAGCTATATAAACTTATTATCAGTAAATTAGTTGCAAAAAATATTTAAATACATTGTATTTATATACCTTCAAAAGTATTTAAATACATGATTTCAAATGTATTTACAAACACAATTTTAAATACATAAATGTATTTAAATACTGCCCACCTCTGATTGGCGTCACTGTCCCTATTTTCCACTGCTTCGGTAGCTCTCCTCCCTCCATACTGGCATAAAACAGGATTGCGAATGGGGCTGCTAACATCTCTGCTATTTCGTTAAGTATACAAGGATGCACCTGGTCTGGTCCTGGTGATTTATCGATTCTTAGTTTTTTTTGTATTTCTAGAACTCTCTCCTTGGTTATAGTTATTCTTAATTCTGATTGTAGCTGCTTATTAATAAACGTTGAGAAAGCTGTCATGTCTTCTCTAGTAAAAATACTTGAATATTGCCTATTCAGCGCCTTTGCCTTTTCTTTGTCCTCTCTCACAAAAACTCCTCAAGTCAGCTATATTAACTGTTGTTTTTTTTAGCGGCTGTTCACATAGTTCCAAAAGACTATTATTTGTACGTGCTTCTCATGCTAGTTTACTTTTAAATTCCTTTTGAACCTTTTTTCAAACGTGCGTTGCCTGGTTGCGAGCTTCTACATATTTTTCATAATCCCTCCCATCATTAGTATTCAAATACCGAATCCATGTATGATGCTTCTTTTTTTTTACCTTATTCGATGCCATTTGGTTCCTCCAAAGTGTTCTTTTCCTTAGCTTACTGGCGTTATTGTTTTGGTGGGGACCCTTGTAGAATGGCTTGTTCAGTGAACCCTGCCATTTCCTGAACAGTTTGTCCTCTCAGCGCTTCCTCCCAATCAATGTTGATGGCTTCCTTCATGGCTCGATAGTTCCCCTTATTGTAGACGTATGTTGTTCTAGCTGTTGCAGATAGATCTGAGTTGAAAATCATATTGAATTAAATTCTCACATGGTCACTAGCTCCTTAAAGGTCCAATAACTCAAGGTGATCAATCTGGCCTGTAGGTCCGGTTCACAAAATAACTCTCCAAACATGACTAGTTACGGAGCATCTCTCTAAAACGTTCAGTTATACAATGACTTAAAATTATTTGGTGATCGGGACTTGAAGATAGAGTGTGCGCTTGTAGCGTACGAGAAGTGCAGGCGAGTGACTTAAAAGATTTGCTTGAATTAGTCTTTTTCTTCTTCTGTGATATTCTGGGGGTTGACAAGTAGGGTTGAGACTTCTAGCCATGTGATCGGATTTTCTACATCAAATACTGGACGCGAGAGATATGCCTGTGCTTGCACTGAGAATTAGATTCAGGCGCTTGATTGTGTTGACCAGGTGAGCCGCTAGCCGAAGTCCCTTGTCGCTGATCCATCATAGTCTATACTGTTTATTTATGTGTACACGTGATGGTTAAACTAATGTATTTCTATGTGTAAAGGAGCTGTGGTTGTTAAGGAAATTAAAGAAAATTATTCTCTGTATTTAAGAGATATTTGTAAATACTAATTGAATCGTTATAATGAAACTAGAACCTAGGATGCATTAACGAACACGGAATAGAAAAACAGCGCGCGTGCTTCGTGAATAGCAGCGTGAGTTCCGAATTTCCACGTTTTCGTACGATTGAATTTATTTTCGTTAATTAAGCAAGTGGGAGATATTAAAATATGGGCCCCCGTTTTTATGTAGAGGTTCTGACTAGTGCATGAATGATTTAGTTGCCGTATATAGCGATGCAATATTCAGTACGTGCATAAATTTGTTATTTGAATTGACTGATCGTACGGCAACCATAACGTGGATTTGATCTCAAGCTACCCAAGGAATGGAATGATTTGATATAACCAAAAATAGGATATATTATAATTTTACAAGATACAGTAGTATGGATTTGAGGTTAATTTCCGGAAATTAATTTTAGTACACAAATGATAACTGAGGAATTCTATTTTTACTGTATACAGAGAATGTGAAAGATAAGTAACCGGTTGAGAATGAAATATAATACAAGTGATATAATTATGCGTGTACAAATGGTTACATGAGATTATACGACTAGGAATATAGGTGAGTATATTTATGCACATACACGAGGGATATAAGTGAGCGCACGAGAGTACATGTGAGTGTATAAATATGATTATGTTGTGTAGGTGTAGTAAGTATAATTAGTAGGATAGAACTATGATGGAGTGTGAATGTGAATTGGGGTCTGCAATGAGAGAAAAACATGAGTTATAATCTACTCCCGTATGGACTGATTGCCGAGAATAATTGAGAGAGAAAAAGTTACTAACCTTATTCGAGGCGACGTTCTGCACAAGTAGACTGAATGCAATGCTCCAAGGCAGATGGCGAAAGGGTATTTTTGATGTATTAGGGTGAAGTTACATTGAATATTCTCGCGTTACATATTAATTGGTTGGTTGTATTTTGGGATGATAATTTTTCATATTATATACATATGAATATAATTTTCCAGAATTATTACTATTTATAGGAATGCCCCAGAGGGCATATTAGTCAGCCGCGAATCCACTCAGCTATCCTGAGTTTCGAAAAAGACTCATTCAAGCGAAGCTTTTAAGCCGTTCGCCTGCACTTCTCGTACTCTACACAACCCCCCTCCTAGAATGTGAGCGTGAATAGAGAAATGCAGAGAACCCGTTTGGAAATTTTATACAAGGGCTAACGCTCCCCCTCCCGGGTCTGGGCATCATTGTAGATCGAGGGGAAGAGGAAGGGGGGCAAAACTAATAGCGTAAGCGAGTTGCGAACAGCTTCCCGCGTCGCTGGACCACTGTTTAGCAGCGGCGAATCCACTTGGCCATCCTGAGTCTTGAAAAAGACTCATTCAAGCGAAGCTTTTAAACCGCTCGCCTGCACTTCTCGTACTCTACACCACGACAGAGAACTCTCTAAAATACGACACGAATGAGCAAATATCTTGTGAAGGCAGTGGTATATATCCATAGAAGAGATTCAGAGAGTTTAGCATGGCCACTAACTCTAATTTATCGAACTTCCCTTCGGACTGGTCCCCCCCCCCCTCAACAATGGAAGCAGGCCAGTGTAAGAGCAATATTCAAAATGAGTAAAACAAGTAATCCGGCCAATTATAGGCCAGTAAGTTTAAGCATACCATGTAAAATCCTTGAAAAGCTTGTGAGAGGGAATATTGCAGCACACAAATTCGAATAATTTGGTCACTATTCAGCAATATGGATTTGTCCAGAAGCAATCCACCACGCTATAGCGATTGAAAGTCATAGATACAGGTAGTCAAACTCTGGACAATGGCCTCGAAATTGACGTGGTGTACATGGATTTTATGAAAGCATTCGATAAGGTTCCGCACAGGAGACTCATAGGGAAGGTTAAAAATTTTGGAATAAAATGTGATATTCTCAAATGGATAACATTGTTTTTGAACAGAAAACAGGGAGTAAAAATAAATGAGGAGTACTCGGAGTAGAAGGTTATCGTTGACCTAGATAGCGTATGGTGATACAATATTCTTCACGCATAAACTTTGATTGATTGAATGGAATTTTGAATTATGAATAATGTAGGCCAAATGAAACGCTTCTCACGTAGAATTGAAAATAAATGCAACGAGTTTTTAAAGAAAATAATATATATATATATATATATATATATATATATATATATATATATATATATATATATATATATATATATATATATATATATATATATATATATATATATATATATAACAGATTATAATAAGTTGAATTACGTTAAATTAGGCAAGGTTGAACTTGAGTTGAAAATAACTTCGCGTGACGTATAAATTTTGTAAATGGATGTTGAATGTGGAAAATGATTTTTGATCTAGCGAATGTAATCGTTTTGTTGTAGCGACTATAATTAGTGAATTGGGGCTGTACTGAAAGTGTGAATGGGAATTAGAATCTCTCTCTAGTATGGGTTGATTTTAGAGAATAAGTGAAGAGGGAAGTTTTTAACATACCTTAATATGACAGCGACGCGAATACAAATGAGAGAGTAATCTCGCGTTATTTCACAAGTGGTGAAATGCATTTGTTTGTATGTGCGTGAAATTCTAAGAGATGTTGTTTGTATCAGTGCATTAAATGAAATCAGTTCCTCGTCATGGAATTGAATTATTAAAGGTTACATAAAATAAATGGAGTGAATTACAAAAAATTATCCATAAAATAATTGAATTGAATTGCAAAAAAATTATGCATAAAATAATTGAATGATTGAATTGACAAAAGTTAAGTAAATTAAATGAATGATTTGAATTTTATACATAATATATATATATATATATATATATATATATATATATATATATATATATATATATATATATATATATATATATATATATATATATATATATATATTTAAGTTTCCCAGGAGGATTTCATTATAGGATTACCCAGAGGGCATTGCTATAAAGGATGTTATTAGTGGTATACCGCGGGGCAGTGTCCTAGGTCCTTTACTGCTCGTCCTCTACATAAATGAATTACCGGATGTGGTATCATCAGAGATATACCTATTTGCCGATGGCACAAAGATCTTTAGAAAAAATCAGGTTCACGGATGATAAAAGAGTACTTCAAACTGACTTAGATGCAATGATGACCTGGTTGGAGAAATGGCTCCTCAAATTTAATCCCAATAAATGTGAAGTCATGACGGTATGTAGTAACAGAAAACCATGCCGAACTATAAATTAAACGGATTAGACCATGAATGGAATATATCCACTACAACACCCGAAAAAGAAATCTGTGTCATCATAGACCAGAACCTTACATTTAGAGATCTTATAGCATAAAAGGACAAGACTGAAAATATAATCACAGACATTCTGAGGAGAACCTTTGATCACATGGACTGCCTGATGTTAAAAATGCTATAAGAGTCAATGGTGAGAACTCATCTGGATTATGGAAATGCAGTCTGGTACCCTAATAAAGTCAAAGATGTGGAGGAGATAGAGAGCATCCAGAGGAGAGACACGAGGATGATACCGGTTATGACAGGATTGAGCTAAGAGGAAAGTTAAGAAGATTGAACCTCCCCACATTACAGTACAGGAGAATGCGAGGGGACATGATCGAAGCCTTTAAGATTATTCATCAGATATATGACAGCAAAGTAGCACATATTATCCACATGCGACGACAAGAAAGGCAGACAAGAGGGAACATAATGAGGCTACAACACCAGTACTCAAGACTCAACCTGAGAGTAAACTCCTTTGCTCCACGGATAGGGGCTCTGTGGAACGTCCTTCCTGATCGTGTTGTGACTTCACCTAATGTTAAAGTTTTTGATAGCAGAATGGACAAGTATTGGGAAAACAGAGTAGCTAAATTCTCATATAGAGAGGCACCCCTCTCGGAAAGTCCAGTTGAAATTGAGAACATAAGTAACCAGGCTCAACAAAATGACCTGGCCCAACAGGACCTAACCAGGACCTAAGGTCAGAACGTTGTTCCTGTATGCATTAAACATTCACTATGTGGAACTACATAATAATGAAATAAGGCCTTTAAATTTTTTATTTACATCAGCGACCATCTTGGTTCATATAACTTACATTTTGGAATATGTCCGGATTATATGTTTTGTGTGATTCCTGTGGTATGTTGAGGAATGCAAGATTTTGTGAATGTGTTGTATGCTTTGTTATGAGTGAAAATTCATTCCTTAGGCGAGGGGTTAGTGAGCTTAGAACCGTGATTGAGAGGATGATAAGGTTAATATTAATTATAGATTAGATAGGAGTTAGGATGATGATGATGATGATGATGGGTGATATAGAATGGAAGGTGGCAATGAATGAGTGAAGGAATCTTATCTTACTTAAAGAAGTTAGGCCTAAGTTTGGTTTAGGAGTAAAAAGCGAAGATAATGGGGATTTCTGTGTGAATGTCAATAGTTAAGATAAGTAAGGGCATGTTAGATATGTGTGATAGGGGTAAGGAATATATTAGCTTGACTCATAGATTCAGTCCCCTGAGAAATGAAGTGACTGAAAGTGATATTACTAACGATTTGAATGAGAATATTGTTTTTAAATACAAATAAATGAATATTTTTTACTCACCTCTTCTCAAAGGATATTCTCAGCAAAATGCACAGAATGATGAAAGACAGTTAAACCA
Organism: Ceratothoa steindachneri; assembly: GCA_963969495.1. Taxonomy (NCBI): domain Eukaryota; kingdom Metazoa; phylum Arthropoda; class Malacostraca; order Isopoda; family Cymothoidae; genus Ceratothoa; species Ceratothoa steindachneri. The sequence continues at coordinate 44,627,838 of OZ018327.1, forward strand.
AAATAATAAAGGGCAAAACCAACTTAACAACCATTAATCAGTTCACAACCAAAAATAAGCAGCTGGCTGATAAAACTGACAGGCGACACAGCAACAACAAATTGTGATACAACAGCAATAGACCACTACTGACAGCCCTGAGGGAAATCATGACAATCTGGTCTCTCTTGCAATTGTCCGAACAGTGAAAATGTAAACCAATTAAAAAACGTCACCACACACCTACTTAATCACTAAAGCGGGTGAGTTAGAGATTGGGGATCAGGAGCAACTGTGGAACACCTCTTCACTCTATCAAGCCTGATGTAACAATGCCAGAACAGTTGATGTCTGGCTGTCATTACAAATATGAATGAAGGTGTAGCTGGAAGTTGATGACCTGGTGTATGAATGTAAATAGGAAGGAGGAAAGTGTCAGAAATAGAAGTGAGACTGAAGTGCTTGTGCTGAGTGCCTCCATGATGTGATATCTAAATAGGAAGGTGAGTTCAGAAGAGGGAAATGGATTGAGGGTTTGTTTGCGAGGTACTGGAGTATATTATGTGTCTGAGAGGTATGAGGGACTGGTGTAGGGATGTGCAAGGGATGCAGTTGTGATCACCAGAGTAAATGATGCTAATAAAGTGGCTGCGTGTGAGGTACGTGCCAAATATAATAGGCTGATTGAAAGGGTGGAAATAGTAGAATGAAAGATAATGTGTCGTGTCTGCCTCCGAGAATAAATATTCGGTTATAATGGATACCTAGTGCAATTGGCCTGATGGCTATGGATGTAAGACGTATGTGTGAGATGGAGGGTCTGATGCTTCTTGATGTGTGGGATTATAGGTAGTAGTCAGAAGGTAATTTCTTGTATTCAGAAGGCTATGACTCCAAAAGTGGAAAGCTCTCCTCTTGCTTGGTGGGCTGGGTATATGGTGAGCGGAGATTTCCTCAAAAGGTAAGAGGAATCTTGGACCTGGATTCAATATTATTTATTCGGCGGAGCTTGAAATCGTCTTAAGATGGTCGTTTCTTGATAAAAGAATTCATCTTTAAATTCAGTCCATCTCCCTCTTTATTGAAAATCGCCCGAGTACACCAATGTAGTATTTTAATATCAGTTAATAGTGAATTTATACATTTAATCAGTTCCCATAACATAAAATTTGTTCTCTCAGATTACATTAACATATTTTATCAATTCTTACAAAACTATCATGTCTTATAATTACTATCTAATAATAAATAAGGAATTAAAACAACAATCTCATTAAAATCATAACAAAGACTGACTTGCTTCACAGGCCTTGTATTGTTGCCAAATGTCACTGTTTCCTCTATTTAAGTGCTCCAAAACATATCCCTTTTTTCCGTCAATTAAACTCGCTTTAAAATAAGGCCGCACACCATAAGTCCAAATCATGTATGACCGAATGGGCCAATTGTGGAGAGCCGCATTGCCGCTTCATCGATACGAATCATCTCTCATTTTGCGAGTCTATTTACTTGATCCTGGAGCCCTCGGCGCTGCCTGGGATGTTTTATGCCTCAATGTAAAAAAAAAGACATTCTCTGCTCATGGTCCCTCTAGTCCTACGAGAACGGTCGTTTCCGTGCTAAATCGGAACTCTTATGCAGGTTCCCCCCCCCCCACCTCAACCCGTGCACTCCCCTGCTAGAGTTGAGGGCACAAAAGGCTTACACGCAGACTCGGTTAAAGCAGGGCTCCCCATAATTCCTCCATCGTGACTGTTTCCCATGTGGCGAAACGATCGCCTGCCTCCTCCTAATAAGAGGAAGCAACACCCTTGAATGTAGTCGTGGGGCCGTCTTCCGGGGTTCCTAAAGCTGCCAAACGAGAGGAGGACAACACTACAGGCGCTTCGGCTCCTACGCTCACACCCAGTACTAGGCTGAGTGGCTCGGAGAAGTTGGATCCTCCAAAGGGACGACCCACCCCCCTAATCCTCCCACCTGTCTAAGGTTTCGAGGCGGAAAGAGGAAAAGACTCGCATGGCGAGCCCAACCTCCCCCGATAAGTCATCGAAGGCGACAGCGCCTCCAGCGCATTGTTTAGCCAATAGTGTTTGGAGTTCTGTCTCCGGAAAACATACGGCCATTCCTATGATGGTCTTCTCTTCGAAGAGGGCGTCCGTATATCCTCCAAGCTAGGGAGGTCATATTCCTTTAATGGAATTGTTCTGGAGCCCGGGCCAAATGGGAGGAGCTGCGGAGGCTCGTATACTCCCGTTTTGCCTTAGGCGTTTATTTTTTTGCAGGAGACCATGTAAGGCGTGTGCCCACTTACCACCCTCACAGTGTATAAGGGTTTTGCGACCCCACAACCACGGGATGTGGGCCAGGAAGGAGCATGCGCCATTTAGACTCGGCGGCAGGAAACTTCCGCCACATCGTGGCAGAGTTGCCGAAGCCCTTTCTCTTACTCGGGGATTGCTGAGGTCCTTGCCGACCTGATCGATGAGCTGGAGATATGTAGATGTCCTAAATGTGGATGAGTTAAATCATCACTGCCGGAGAAACGCTTCATTTTCCTGCCTTGATCTATCCTTGTGCTCTGCAACCATGGTTGCGATTACTTTCCCATTCAAATGTCATTTTTTAAAATCTCATAAGGGGAGGGGGTCCACTGCTGCCCGAGAGCCCCCCCCCTCCCCTCTGTGGCGCTTGGGCGCGGGCGAGAGGGTCCGCATTTCAGGAAATAACTCATTTCTTTCTTCCAGTCGAGGAATTTAGGTCGGTGAATGAGGCTGTTGAGTTCTTATCCTGGAACCTCATCACCGTGGGCCTAACTACTATTCCTAGAACGTCTGGCCGTTTTGCACGGTGAGCGCTTCCGTAGTGATTAGCCGAGTGTGAGACGGCCCTCAAACAGAAGAGTTATAACTATATTCGCTATAAGCGCCACGCGAATTCTTTCACTGTGGGTGAATTTCGTCAAGCTAAGGCTGGCTTCCAGTATGTTTCGGAGCACCCCTGCCACTCTTCCTGGCGCACATACGTCCCTTTACTCAACGGAAAGACCCCTCTAGCAGAGGTGTGAAAGTGAATTAAAAGGATTCGGGGCAAGTTCTTCGCGACTGCTTTATCCGCATTCTCTAGCCCGAAGGCTGCTCTGCCAGCATTCGTTTCCAGTCGTGATTTGGCTGAAGGCCATCGAATTGAATTTACTTGCAGAGGCGTGGAAACCTTTGATGACAGGTTTACATTAAACGAGTTGCGTTACGCTCTCGCTTCGTGCGCAGAAACCGTCCCTGGTTTGGGCGATGTCCCGTATGGCATGCTTCGTCACCTGGATGAGTGACGCTTAGCCTATCTGGTAGATCTGTAGAGTGCGAGAAGTTCAGGCGAGCGTCATAAATGCTTTGCTTGAATGAGTCTTTTGGGGGGACTCAGGATGGCCGAGTGGTTTAAGGCTCTCACCAACGGCTGTCCAGCGACGCGGGAAGCGCGTTCGAAACTCGTCTTGCTACTTTTCTTTCTTTATTTTTCTTTGCCACCTTTCCTACTTTAAGCTATCCACAATGGCGCCGCAGACCCGGGAGGCCGGGGAGGGAGAACATTAGTCCTCGAAATAACATTTTCCTCACGCCGTTCTCCTCAATCTTTAAAATACATTGCAATTGTAGGAGGGGGCTTGTGTAGCGTGTGAGAAGTTCAAGCGAGCGTCATAAATGCTTTGCAAATCGGGGAGAGATTATAGATGTTAGTCAGAGGGTAACTGAGGTAAGCATTTTCGAAAGTGGTGCGATTACCAAGTGGTGATTTGTCACCGAATTTTGGTACCACTCTTGGGGCAGCCAAATTGGTTTCTTGATTCGGCTGGGCGGCTGTCTAGTTGCTTCCTCAGTGAATGCCTTGTATTCACAAGGCTACGACTCCAAAGTAGAAAGCTGTCTTCTTGCTTAATAGGCTGAGTAAATTGGTGATCGGAGTCTTCTTCAAAAGGTAAAAGAAATCTGGATTCAATATTCTTTATTCCGCGGGTGCTTGGGCTCGTCTTCAGATCATAGTTTCTTGATAAAAGAATTCAAGCATAGACGAAGTCCATTTCCCTTTTTACATATTAGCTCGATTACATAGTTGCGGTCCTTTTTTAAGAACCATTTATAATAAATTTATAAATTTAATCGATTCCCATTACATAAAATTGGTTCTCTCAATTTACATTAACATATTTTATCAATTTTTGCATAACTGTTAAATCTTATAATTGCCACATAATAATAATGAGCAAGGAATTAATAAAATACTTTCTTTACATCCAGACAAAAGAATGTATTGCCTCTCTTAGGCCTTGTATTGTTGCAAAATATCACTGATTCTCTTATCTAAGCGATCTAAACTATAAATGCCCTTTGTTTTCATCAATCAAACGCTATTTATATTATGTATACTGAAAAGATAAAATGGAAAATACTATCTATAGACTTCTACATGAATTTTATATTTATTTACCAAAATTTACTATATTCCACACTTTCGTTTCTGTTTATAAATTCGTTAAAGGTTTCTTCACATACCGGTAATGTAAATAAAAATTATCTAGTTAGTGGTAAAGTAAGCAAGTGATTAAGAGAATCACGACAATTTGGAGAAATAAAATATAACTAAGCTGTTTAATTTTAATTGTAGCAGCTCTGCATATATATATATATATATATATATATATATATATATATATATATATATATATATATATATATATATATATATATATATATATATATATATATATATATATATATAGATAGATATAAAAGAAATCTGGATTCAATATTCTTTATTCCGCGGGTGCTTGGGCTCGTCTTCAGATCGTAGTTTCTTGATAAAAGAATTCAAGCATAGACGCAGTCCATTTTCCTTTTTACATATTAGCTCGATTGCATAGTTGCGGTCCTTTTTTAAGAACCATTTATAATAAATTTATATATTTAATCGATTCTCATTACATAAAATTGGTTCTCTCAACTTACATTAACATATTTTATCAATTTTTGCATAACTGTTAAATCTTATAATTGCCACATAATAATAATGAGCAAGGAATTAATAAAATACTTTCTTTACATCCAGACAAAAGAATGTATTGCCTCTCTTAGGCCTTGTATTGTTGCAAAATATCACTGATTCTCTTATCTAAGCGATCTAAACTATAAATGCCCTTTGTTTTCATCAATCAAACGCTATTTATATTATGTATACTGAAAAGATAAAATGGAAAATACTATCTATAGACTTCTACATGAATTTTATATTTATTTACCAAAATTTACTATATTCCACACTTTCGTTTCTGTTTATAAATTCGTTAAAGGTTTCTTCACATACCGGTAATGTAAATAAAAATTATCTAGTTAGTGGTAAAGTAAGCAAGTGATTAAGAGAATCACGACAATTTGGAGAAATAAAATATAACTAAGCTGTTAAATTTTAATTGTACCAGCTCTGCATATATATATATATATATATATATATATATATATATATATATATATATATATATATATATATATATATATATATATATATATATATGATTAAAGTTTTATAGCATTTTTGTTAAATATTATATATTTGCAAAAAAGTCTTCAAAAGCAATTGGCAACATTTTTTACAACATTTGCACGCACGTACTAACGCTTCCAAATATTCCGCATGGAAGACAAAAGTTTTAACTTGTTCTCTCGCCAGCTCCAAATCAAGGTCAGTTGATTTTTTTCTCCATTTCATCCTTTAGTTTTACAAACAAAAACACTCTATTTCTTTATATTTCCTTTCCACACTCTCATACATTTTTTCTTTTAACCATAGTGATTTTAATTACTTTGGAAAGGTTACAATTACATTTCAATTAGTTACAAATACACTTCAATTAGTTACAAATAGATTTTCATTAGTTACCTTAATACCATTACCTTGATACTTATTTACCATTACCTTTGTTACCTATTTACCATTACCTTTGTTACCTATTTACCATTACCTTGTTACCTACTTACCTTACACCAAATTTAGTCACGACGAAAATTCAGTATTAAACTCATGTTCACTTTGTATAATTAAGTTAAAATTCAACTAATATAATTTCAAATGTTTCATTCTTGTTAATCTATAACAATATATATATTGTTCTATCCTTGTTGTATTTCATGCATTCCTTAACGATTTCGTGTCCAACCATTAAGCCTAACTTCGCCATAAGCTTAGCCGCTCAAGCCTTTTTTTATGATTTAAAAACTCTCCATCGGGTGGAGACTCTCCACCCGATGGGGCAAGAGGGCGCCTCCCAATTGTTATTTTTTGCGAGATAATCGATTCCGCATATTGGTGGAGGGAGCCTTTGTAGATTGAGGAGAGTAGGAAAAGGGGCGGAGAAAAAATTATAGCGTAGGCGAGTTGCGAACAGCTTTTCCCGTCGCTGGACCACTGTTAGCCAGCGGTGAATCCACTCGGCCATCCTGAGTCTCAAAAAAGACTCATTAAAGCAAATGTTTTAAGCCGCTCGTCTGCACTTCTCGTACGCTACATAACCCCCTTCCTAGAACGGAGGGTGAATGAAGAAATGAAGAAAATCCGCTTGGAAATGTTATCCAAGGGCTAACGCTCCCCCTCCCGGGCCTGAGCACCATTGTAGATAGAGGAGAGTAGGAAAAGGGGTGAAGAAAAAATAGAGCGTAGGCGACTTGCGAACAGCTTCCCGCGTCGCTGGACCACTGTTAGCCAGCGGCAAATCCACTCCGCCACCCTGAGTCTCAAAAAAGACTCATTCAAGCAAAGCTTTTAAGCCGCTCGCCTGCACTTCTCGTACGCTACACCTTCTCCGGCCCAACGAAGCAGGGAGAGGCTGTATCGCTGGAAAGAATCAACGGCATCACCGCGTTGCTGCCGGAAGATGTTCTCGCTACACTCTACGTGCCCGAACTTTCAATCTCTTTTGGCGCGGACCAGATACCAACTCTGGAGCGTCAAAATTAACAGGCATTGAACTGCATCTCTCGTGTGCCGAAGCCAGGCATTGATTTTACTTGTCCAAGACTATGGTGAGCAGTTCTGCCTCCATACACGGCTCCAACCCAAGCCTCACTTGTTTCTAAATGGGGTTCGCCTGGAAATGGTGGACTCCCACCGTTTCCTTGGTTTTGTTTTTGACCGAGGCCTCACATTTGCAGCCTTAGTCTCTTGTACCCGCACTATAGACATTCTTCGTTCCGTGAAGTTCAGCACCTGAAGTGTTCATAGGGTTACTGCCTTACTTTTCTATCGATCCTTTGTTCATTCGAAGTTCGACCAGGGATGAGTTTTTTGCATCCGCACCAGAGCGTTGATTGCAGAAGATGGACTCGATCTACCACACCGGACTTCGCCTGGCGACCGTTGCCCTACGCACTTTCTCATTTGAGAGCCTACTTGTCGATGCTACTCGCTCTGAGGCGTGCAAAGTGCATTTATTAGTCGCCTGAACGTGCGAGCCCGGCATCTCCCTAAATTGCCTACACCTCTAACTGCATCCGCAGCCTATCTGGCCGGTGCCCATTTAGGCCCCCTTCCCCCCGAGATCTAGGTATAGCTCTCGGGTCGTTAGTGTCCTTGGTTCTCCCTAGGGCACCACCCTGAATGGTACCACCTTCGACTATTTGTCACCACGCCTCTGCTCCCAAAGCTTCTACAGCACCGAGAGTATTGCCTTCGGCCTTTTTGAAGCACACTTCGTGGCAAGCTGGAACCGAGCCAGTGTATACGGATGGCTCTAAATGCCCAGAGGGTGTCGGTTTTCACGTCGTATTCCCTCTATTTCAAGTCATCGGGGCTCTGCATCTGTCATCACGGCCGAGCTGGTTGCAATACACCGCTCGGTACCGGAGATAACGCGTCCTACCGGGTTCGCAGACCGGATTGTGATCTATAGACACTCACAAAGGGCACTGAGGGCTCTCGGTGCATTGCAATCTACACATCTTTGGGTCGCGGTATTCGTGACCCCACGCTTTCCACTAGCCGGGCCTAAGTCGAGATTATTTCTGTTGGGTTCCTGGACATGAGAGTATTGCGAGGAATGACCGCGCCAATGAGTCCTCGAGGACTGGGCGACCAGACCAGCCTTTCGCTCTTCCTCACACCGATTAAATGGCAGGAATCTGGGCTGCTAGGCAAAGAAGATGGGAGACGGCCGAGGGAAACTTAACGTTGCGTGCCATTGCGTCGCGAATGTTCCCATGCTCCTACCCCTACAATGACGCGACGGCTTCAAGTTGCTTTCTGTCGTCTCCAAATTGGAAACACTCGCGGGACGCAGCGCAGTTTGATGGAGCGCTCTCTTACGCCTTATTGTGAAGACCCTGTTGTCCTCCCGACTGTTCGGCACATTCTTGTTGCTTGTCACAGCCTGGGTGATCATCCACGGTCGTTACTAGTCCCAGTACCGGGACGAGCCGGGTCACTACCACTTATCCCTTGTACTAGGGACGGGTTCGTGTACACAGACTTTCGGACTATATTACTTTTTGGAGGAGTCCGGTCTCCTCTTCATTTGTTGTAGGCTGCATGTTCTTGTACTAGGGGGAGGGGGCTTACCACCGAAGCCGGGTAGTTTTTTTTTTTGCTTACCCTTTGTTTTTAGCTTATTTCGTAGCCTTTGGTAGTTTTTTTTTACTTACTTTTTTGTAATCTAGCGTTAGTAAGGCGACTTTTGCCCTATTAGGAAGTCGCCAGATGGTCTCTCTCTCTATAAAAAAGCGCTTCTAATAAAGTACGTTGGAAATGTTGCTGCGGTTTAGTCTTCTTAATAAAACAGCGAATGACAAAACCTCCATTTTCCCCCTTCTGCCTAGTATTTGGCTATTTTAAAATAGAAAACATAACAATAAAAACCTAAACAAAAACGGGAAGCACGGGAGGGGGAGAGGCCTCGGAGCATGAGACCAAATAAAATGGAGGGTAGTCTCCTTCAAGAAGTCAAATAGCGCACGAATCTAATCAGAGTACAAAGGAAAAGAAGTAGCGATCCCTCTCGTCCGGGTACTGGAACAGGTAACTTGCACGGAAGATCATTCATGCTGGTGTATTCAACAAGAATGTGCCGAACAGTCTGGGGGACAACGCAGTCATTGCAGGGGTCCTGCTCTTGCTGTAGGTTCTTCTTCCTGTCCCATTGGGCTCCTTTCACCCGTGCGCGAAATCTACAATCTCTCAGAAACTCAGATAAAATTGAGAGGCGTCTCCTAGCCCCCATCACGTGGAGAGTTTCCATTATACCATATCGACAATAAAACAATTTGGAGGGAAATGCCCTCGTTGGTTACTCGGTTTTCGAAAAATACCGTGGCGTAGTGCTGCCTAAGAAGGAATGCCTCACAGATAGCATTTTACACTCGAATCACAGCATCCTACGTTGAGTTGAACTTACGAAAGCCGCACTGTGCAGAATAACAGTGGCCTCTTCTATATAAAAAAGAAGCTAATCCAATATTTACCAATTTCTTCATCAACTTGCACACGCGGGAGGTTAGAGAGATTGAGAGGAAACCAACCGGGGTAGAGTGATCTCTCCCCTATTTCCAAAAAGTGAGCAGAGTAGTCTGGGCGAATATCCTGTCTAGATCCTGTTTAAAAAATCTAGCATAAAGGCCATGCCTCGCTCATCTCGATGTCGAACCATGGCAAAGAGGACATCGTCCGAGCCGCGATAACCAGCTTTATCAAACCTCTGGAATCGTCAACTACGTTCAGCATGACTAATGTCTCTTTGGTAATCCCGCATCTTTGCGATTCCTTTCAACTGACGTCCGTCTTCTTCGCAGGTTCAAATTGAATATGCGATACTGTCCGGTTATCGATGGCGAACAAAAAGAACTCCGATGGGTTTTGACTACACAATAACCGTTTACAACTGAGAGCACAGAGCGACCAATACAGAGTAGGCATAATAACGTTAGCTTCCTTTAAATAATCTTTATTGGTTCCAAAAATAAAACATTACTAATTTAGTGCGGTATATTCGTTTAAAATATAAAATGGAGGTCTTCAAAAGTATTCCTGACCTCAATCAATCTTTCAGATGCAGACAAGTTTAATAGAAAGATAAGATGGTTACTAGTAACTGGTTCTAGAGGGGGGCACTACCGAAGTAGATGCACCGGCTTTTAGAGATGCGCTTCAAGGAAATTCCTCATCACTCAATAAAGCTAAGAATTGCTGCTTGCAACTAGTTGTTGTTATTGCATTGGTCCCCAGGAACAGATGATATCTCTGCTCCCTCCCTTGGGAGATCAAGAGAGAAAGCCTTTGACCATATAACCTGCGCTGTAGACCCCCGTCAACGTTACCACAAATAAGTGGGGCTGCACCTTTTGTGAGACTGTCTTGATGGACTAGGTTAGAGGCGAGGGAGGCTGTTGAATGCTGTAGGAATTTCATAGCAGCCCCCCCCCCCACCTTGTGATAGCGGTCCATGCAACAGCTAGGAAGTGGAAATGACTGACCACTCTATTTATTCTTGCCCAAATGGGTGGCAAGAGTTTAAAGAAAACAGCCTTGACTTGTGGGCACTGCTTACAACTAATCCTATAACAAACCATCAATCAAACATAGAAAGGCGCACACTCCAAGCACTCACAGTAACCTCATACGCGTACATTTCGCCTTACACTGGCCGAGCCAAACCATAGCACGTTACAAAAGTCTGGTTGGCAGTGTAGGTCGAGGCGGCTGATCTAGGGGCAGGACTGTAAGTAAAGGTCAACGTAATTAAAAAAAAGAGCACCTATCCTAAATCAAGTGTTGCCCATAAAGAATAAAAAAAACTGAAGTTATCTTTAAGTCTGAAAATTGCATGTGTACATGGAAAGCGTCTTATTAACTTCAGGATTGTGATGATGGTCTCCGCTGAGCCATGTGTTAAGCCAATGAAACAGACCAACCACCGTCGTCAGTGAATGCGATGGGTCACTCGCCGGGTAACTTGGAACCTTTTCATCGGATATCATGAGCTTTCACTGACGGGCCGACATGAAAGATGAGCCCGACCACGATATTCAATCATGCTGGATTTAATGCTATGTTTTCCGAACTAGGGCCGGTTTGTTGAAAAGAAACCGAACAAAGCTGCCAACTTTCTTCAGCGTGGAGAAATCAGCATGGCGGGCTTCACCTCTCTCGAGAAGAGGCACAATTTGCTTCGTTCCTATCACGTGATACTGGTACCTGAAAAGAGTGTTGTTTTTTTTAAGTCACTCATATGGAGACTTCCTGCAAAGGCATATCCTATTTTCAGGGTTTATATTTAAAAACACACAAACAAATACAAATACACGCTCAAGTGCCGGAGGGATATCCCACTCTCTCAGGGGGCTAAGCATGCATCCAAACTATATACAATCGAAGAGAGCCGCCGCCGCCTCCTCCTCCAGCTCCCAAAGTGCACAGTTGGGCGTGTATGAACCCGTCTTGAGTACAAGGGACAAGGGGAAGCGACCCCACTCGTTCAGCCACTGAGCGCGAAGATCCCCCCCCAAATGAAATGCTCAACAAGAATGTGCCGGACAGTCGGGGGTGCCACGCAGTCATCGTAGGGAAGCGCCCTCTCAAATGTAGGTGCGTCTCGTGAGTGTGCCCGATTCGGAGGAGTCAGAAAGCGACCTGAAACTGACGAGGAATTGGGAGGGGGGGGGGGGGTACGCGTCTAAGGGTAAAGACGCGCCACGATGGCATGTAAGTTTAAGTTCCCGCCCGCCGGCTCCCATTTTCTTTGTGAAGCAGCCAGAAGGGCAGACATGATCCTGCAATGTAGTCAGTGGGGAAGAGCGAAACGCTGGTCCGGTAACCAGGCCTTGTAGCGTTTGACGCCCCAACCAGCGGGCCCATTTCCAACAGTCCTTATATGTCCAGGAACCCAGCAGAGGACAATATAAAAATCATCCCGGCTCGCAGAAGAAGTGCCATCACGTATAAGACGATTCAGGATGTGCGGAGAAGGGATGAAAGGCGACCCCTCTCCGGATTTAGAGACATCTATGTACACTGGCACGACTCAAGGGTTACAAGGCGCGTGCTCCAAGAAATCCGAACGCAGTATTTCCGGTCCTACGAGGGGCGGTCAATAAATTTTGGAATTCGGATATAAGGAAACGAGATATGAGGAAGTGTTTTATTTTTAAATATAACTACCCTCGACTTCAATGCACTTGCACCACTTGTCCCTGAGGCTTCGAATTCCCGACTGCTGTTCAATCCACTCCTGGACGGCGAGCTGGACATCTTCATCATCCCCAAACCGGCGTCCACGCAGTGCAGCCTTAAAGCTGGCGGAACAAAAAGTAGTCGCTAGGGGCCAGATCTGGACTGTAGGTGGGATGGTTGAGCTCCTCGAATCCGCATTCGCGCAGGGCAGCTTGTGCAACTCTGGCCTTGTGGACTTTGACGATGTTGAAGTCCATCATGGGGCGTGAGGTTTCTAGGGACTCAACAAGCAGAGACCTTGGTCATGGCCAAATTGTCGTGGATGAAGTTGATAACACTTCCATGTGATATTCCAAGTTCTCGCTCGATTTCTTCGACCTTCACCCGTCGATTTTCGAGGATCATCCTCTCCACACGGGCCACATTGTCCTCTTTGGTCACGTCTGACGGGCGTCATCTTCAAGGGACTCCCTATTCCAGCGAGCAATGGTTGCATAGGAAGGGGCGGTGTCGGTGTACACTGCAACCATGCGTTCATGGATCTCTTTTGCATTCTTGCCTTCCTTGGTAAAAATTTGATCACTGCGCGGTGCTCAACCTTCTCCATTGTTGAAAAATTTGTGACTGACGATCTGCGATCAGCTACTGCTTCTTAAATAGACGAGGCAGGAGCGTGCGGCTGCAGGTCCTGATTTGTCATAACTTGTCCTAAAACCCCCACAAACAGCCATCCCCCTTCCTCTGTTTTGCCCTACCGATTCGCAAAACTTATTGACCGCCCCTCGTATAAAATCATTGTGACCAGAGGTGAGGTGACTAACATTCACAGGTGAAAGTATCCAGGGTGGCGTCCTGTGCGGAACTAGAGGGGCCACCGGCCTGAGAGATACATCGAGCTCTCGAAAAAGATGCTTTGCCCTAAAGGAAAGAAGGGCTGCCGCTGGTCCAGAGGCGGAGTCGTCTAAGGACGAATACAAAGAAGGGAGTGAAGGGAAAGCCGCCTCACCCGTAAACATAGGATAGGCAGGGGGGAACCCCGTCTCAGCTACAAGGTTGTAGGGGGTCTCTGAGAAAGCACAGGGGGGCCACCTCCTCTTCAGAGGTTGAGCTGCCCGAGGGCGGCTGTAAAGAAGGCAAAGGGAAAGTCCCTTTGCCGCACAAAAATGGTTGTAGGGGAGCTTCGCCACCGGTCAGAGCGGCGCTGACATGATTTAGTTCGCCCATCGCAACACCAAGGTTGAGGAGCGAGGTCCTGCTGTTTGGTGACAATTTTAAAAAATTGGCCAAAAAACGAAAATCCCTAAGCTTGTGACCAAAGAAAGAAATGGGTGGCGAGCTATATCCAGGCCGCTCCCACCTATCCTATCTAGATTTTTGTGAATTTTCAGGGGTCTACCCTGGGTGCGTTAATGGTGCCCCAGTGGACCGGTCTCTCCCAAGAGTATCTCGAGAGGCGGGGCGACAGGGGGGATTTTCTTAATACATCGTACTATTCCTCGATAGGAATGTCTGTTGTGGCAGTCCCAGGGACGGGACCGAAGACTTTTAGTTGGCCTGGCAGCCATCAAGGCAGTAAAGCCCCCCCCCCTCCTATCATAAGCAATACAGCCGTAGGCCCTCGAAAACGCCCGCAGGAAGGTGGTCATCCCATTACACGCAGGGAAGGGGCAAAACCGATCTTCCTCTATAATCGCCCACCAACCTTCAAATTCTGTCTCTTGTGGCCTGCAGGCGTTAAAGGGCGTGGTTTATATAGAATCCAAAGCCATGATAAAGGGTTGAGGAGTTAGTCGTAGAAAAAAAGGAATGCTGAGAGGGAAGAAGGAGGAACAACATCCCACGGCCACCTCGGAGTGTTCAAGTTAACCGAGTGACGAGGCGCCCCTCATTTGCATTCATGCCGGGAGGAGGATCTTCTGGCGTGAATACCAAGCAGCACAGCTTGGCTTTTCCAAATCTTTGGAGGAATGAATTCAACTAGAGTATTGCTTCCTTCACAGACGATACACAACTGAATCTACTGTGATAGTAATTAGAGAACCAATGCCAGACAACCAGCATTCGCGGAATTTAGAGTTGCCTAAGGTGATAAATTAACCATCGCATTCTGTATATTTCTAATTTTAAGGTCTATTCTGGCAGCTGGCAGCGAGGGAACAATTGACAAAATTAGGCTTTTGTAATTTTATCCTCATTCAATCCAAACTTAAACTAATAAACAAACCTTTATTTTTTTTTTAAACCCAGACCCTCCCAAAAGCAAACTATCAACAAGGCACACTATTTCCAGAGGAAGGTTTCCTCCCTAAGGGGCCTGAGCAGCCTAGACCCAGTCCCTCTCCAAGATTGAGAACGATTGGACCTTATGTAGAGCCCCCGTGGAAGGAGTTGATGTTTGGACCTATGCCACACACGCTGATTGGAAGTTGCCCAGCGCAGCCTAGACCCAGTCCCTCTCCAAGATTGAGAACGATTGGACCTTATGTAGAGCCCCCGTGGAAGGAGTTGAGAAAACGTCGTGTCCCCCCTCAAGAGGAGTTCGCCTAGGAGTGGACTTAGACCGGAGGTGGTTCCCACTGTTCTCTCCCAACTGGTGTGAGGGCACCCTGGGGCTCGCGTTTCCTCTCAGGAAGGGTCTCCTTTCAGCCATCCTCTTCAATGGTTGTTGAGGATCCTGATAGGCTAATGGCCTATTTGAGGTCTGTAGGTTTGCGGTGGTCTCTGAATTTTCAAGAGGTTCCAACTCTAAGTGCATTAAAGGGTGATGTTTGGACCTATGCCACACACGCTGATTGGAAGTTGCCCAGCGCAGCCTAGACCCAGTCCCTCTCCAAGATTGAGAACGATTGGACCTTATGTAGAGCCCCCGTGGAAGGAGTTGATGTTTGGACCTATGCCACACACGCTGATTGGAAGTTGCCCAACGCAGCCTAGACCCAGTCCCTCTCCAAGATTGAGAACGATTGGACCTTATGTAGAGCCCCCGTGGAAGGAGTTGATGTTTGGACCTATGCCACACACGCTGATTGGAAGTTGCCCAGCGCAGCCTAGACCCAGTCCCTCTCCAAGATTGAGAACGATTGGACCTTATGTAGAGCCCCCGTGGAAGGAGTTGAGAAAACGTCGTGTCCCCCCTCAAGAGGAGTTCGCCTAGGAGTGGACTTAGACCGGAGGTGGTTCCCACTGTTCTCTCCCAACTGGTGTGAGGGCACCCTGGGGCTCGCGTTTCCTCTCAGGAAGGGCCTCCTTTAGGCCATCCTCTTCAATGGTTGTTGAGGATCCTGATAGGCTAATGGCCTATTTGAGGTCTGTAGGTTTGCGGTGGTCTCTGAATTTTCAAGAGGTTCCAACTCTAAGTGCATTAAAGGGTGATGTTTGGACCTATGCCACACACGCTGATTGGAAGTTGCCCAGCGGAGAGTCGCCACACACACCATCACCTCAGATGTGGCGTCATTCCTCGGGTCTGCCAACCTCACAGATGAGAGATAGGAAGGCCAATAAGTGAAATGGGTTGTCTACATAGATGTTAAGGTTAACTGATTTGGTGGTGGGGGAAGGATGTCATGCGGGGGAAGGATGGAGTGCAGGGGAAGATGAAGGCACTCCGTGCTTTTATTGTTTGAGGTCGATTTGGTTGTGTCTGTTGAGAAGGAAGATTTGATCCTTTTTTTTGTCATTTCTGATTTGGGGCTAAGAATATAAGAGTGGATAGCACCGAAGCCTTTGCTACTATCCAATGCAGCAAAAGGTGTGCAGATGGAGGAGGAAGGCGAGGGTGGAGTAGTGTTTAGAATGTGATGTTAGGGTTCTAGAGGTGTGAGTGCATTTACACATTTTTCTGAGCAATGAAACCTACCACTCTCTCTCCCGTTTCATCCACTTTCTGTGTACCAAAGGCTTCAGTTATCCCACCTTTCATATGCTCACATATTCATCCAATGATACCTACAACTATACCCATTCCCCATTCTATTCACCACTAATTCCAGAATATTTTTTTTTTCAGTTTCGTTGTACAATTGAAGCAACCATACAATTGCAAATCTCAACTTCATTCACATGATTCTGTAATTCTCACATTCATACCCAACCTTGCACGATTCTACTCGTCACTCAATACCCGTACCATCATGAGTCAAATACTGGTACTCCATTCACTTAATCTCATACAAAATCTTCATTCCCCTCCATGTTTGTCTCACATAGTGAAAATATCTGCAATATCTTTCTTTTAAACATGTTTATTATCTCGCTTCTTTTTATCCCATCACATTCCACACACACACTTGATTCATACTTTTAAGTGGATTAGGAGACCTGAGGGACAAGTCCCACACAATCCTACCCATTATTTCCATTTATAAAATAACAAGGGAGATTCAGGGATGCAGCTTTCTAAGCCAGTGACCCTTTCCTATACGGGGTCATTTGCCTTTTGGAATACCCATTTAAAGATCATATGGGCATTCTTCCTGCTCTACATGCAGGTATATTATTATGGTCCAACATGCACTGCGCAATTTAGAGTAATTCAAGACTACTTCATTCACTCTATTCGCTGGAGAACCACAACAAAAGAGTGCATAGGAAACTGTGTCAGTAATTTTGCAAATGGTGATGGCTGCACGGGAGCATAATTTGTTTTCAGGGTCAATCTGGGCACGGCTGACTCGCGCATAAGTTGCCATAACCATCCAGTCTAATGCTAAGCTAGATTAAAAAAAGGCGCAAGAGAGACCCAAAACCAAAAGAAATAAATAACGAAGCAAAAATAAAGCACGGTCCAGCATCGGGAACAGGCCCGCCTTCCCGCAGCATAGGATCATGCGACCAACACCAGAGGACCAAATCAAATGGAGGCCAGTATGAGGCGCCGCTACAAAGATGGCATAGGAGAAGCCCCTTTGCTGCATAGGGATGGTGACAGTCAAAATTGTGCCTTGTTTTACTTAGTCCTCCCCAGCACCTAGGGGAGGGACGAGACGGGCTTGGAGGCGGATCTCGATGCGCCGCACTCGCCAGCTCTTTCTTTCACATGTGGCCAAAGTATCATTGATGAAAAAGAAGAAAAAAAATGCATGGAAAGTAGATTCTATGACCTGGGAAGTTAAGAGAAAAGTCTCCATAAGATCAGCCCACAAGATCAAGATAAGATAGGCCTTGAAAAATCGGCCCACTATTCAGGCGAAAGTGTACTTGATCTTTAACTATAAAGGATGCTTGACGGCCCTACACACCCTGTGCCTAATATTTGCCTTAGCCGGCAGGCTTTCGGCCCTCGCAACAGGTAGGGACCTCACTGTGTACACTGCCATGCGACTAAGGACTCGTACAAGGACGAAAGTGCGCTGGGCAGCCAGTGACTCTGTGGCTATATATATATATTTTTTTCATTGTGGTAGCCCATCTGGCGACTGCCTACTTGGGCATAAGTCGCCGTACACAACACAGTCTACTACTAGGCTATATTAAGAAAAAATAACAGAACAAATAACAACGATAAAAAGCAAAAGGACGAGAAGGAAGCATGCTCAGGCGAAGGGGGTAGGCCCGCCTTCCCTCGGCGCAGGAACATGAGACCTACAAAAAGAAACAAAAAAAGGTCAAATAAAGTGGAGGAGGCCATCCTCCTCCAAAAGGTGTAAAGTCCACAAGTCAGTGTGAACGAACCCGTTCCGAGTACAAGGGACAAACGGTAACGACCCCGCTCCTCCCGGTACCAGAACAGGCAACGTGCGCAAAGATCACTCAGACTGGGACACTCAAGAAGAATGTGCCGAATAGTCTGGGGGACAACGCAGTCGTTACAGTAAGGCGCAGACGAGCGCTCTATCAAATGGCGGTGCGTCCCGCGAGTGTGTCCAATCCAGAGACGACAGAAAGCAACCTGAAGCCGTCGCGGCATTAGGAGGTAGGTCCATGGGAACAGTCGCCGAGCAACGACACGCAACTTTAGGTTCCACTCGACCGTCTCCCATCTTCTTTGCCAAGCAGCCCGTATTCCTGTCATGAGGTCAATGTGTTTTTTTTTTTTTTTTTTTTTAAGAGCTCATCTGGCGACTGCCTACTTGGGCATTAGTCGCCGTATTAAAACTGGCCTAGTTCTAGGCTACTTTAAAATGAAATTAAAGAGAAAAAAAAAACAACACCCCAAAAGGGGGAAAGGAAGCAATCTGGTGCGTCGGGGAGGAGGTCGGTGTGAGGAAGAGCGAAACGCTGGTCTGGTGGCAGAGTCTTCGCGGACTCTTTGGCGCCCTCATTGCCCGCAATTCATATATGTCCAAGAACCCAGCAAAAGATAATCTCGACATCAGCCTGTCTCGCCAAAACCGTGGCGTCACGGATATCGCGAACCAGGGGATGCGGAGATTCCAATGCCCCGAGAGCACTCAGGGCGCTTTGTGAGTCGCTATGAACCGGGCACGTCGCGTAATCTCCCGCACCGAGCGGTGTATTGCAACCAGCTCGGTCGTGAAGACAGAGGCAGCGCCTGGCAGAGCCCCGCTGACTTCAAACAGAGGGGATACGGCGTGGAAACCGATTCCCTCTTGGGACTCGGAACCATCCGTATACACTGGCACGGTGCCAGCGTGACACGAAGTGTGCTCCAAAAAGGCCGAACTCAATACTCTCAGCACTGTACAACCTTTGGGAGCAGAGGCGTGGCGACAAATGGTCAGAGGTAGTATCTTCCAGGGTGGCGTCCTGGGTAGAACCAGGGGCGCCATCGGCCCGATAGCTATACCTAGCTCTAGGAAGGAGTTTCCTCGCCCTAAAGCCGAAGGGCTTAGGGTATATCTGGCGTCTCTTGGCGGCATAGACACCATCGAGATAAGCTGCGAATGCAGTGAGAGCTGTTGGCGACTGAGGGAGCGCCGGGCTCGCGCGGACAGGCGAGAAATGCACTGTGCACGGCGCAGAGCGAGTGGCATCTCCCCAGCATCGCAAGTAAGCTCTCAATGGGGGAAGTGCGGACCTCTGTGGATAGAAGAGCAAGTTTTGAAGGGGGTAGGAGGGTATGTAAGAAAGAGAAGTAGAGAGAGGGGGGTCCACTGACGAGTAGGGTGGGGTCACCAGCTATTATCATCATACCTTGGTGCTAGGTGATCTCAGGATGGCATGCAGTCCACCAAGGCTACTGCTCCGAACACTGTCCAGGTGGAAACAGTCCTTGTACATTGAGGGTAGAAAAGGTTGTGGGATAGCTATAATAATATCCACAATAATTATAATAAATAATGAAAGAAATAATCATAATTAATACTAATAAAAATAAAACATACTAAATAATATTAAGAATGATAATAATACTATCAATAAAAAAGTAAAGTAGTGCTGAGTGGGGGTGAGGGGAAAGTGCACCAACAACCTTCCCAGACCACATTTTTTTTTTTTTTTTAAGAGCTCATCTGGCGACTGCCTACTTGGGCATTAGTCGCCGTATTAAAACTGGCCTAGTTCTAGGCTACTTTAAAATAAAATTAAAGAGAGAAAAAAAAACAACACTCCAAAAGGGGGAAAGGAAGCAAGCTGGTGCGTCGGGGAGAGGTCCCCCCGGCGCAGGAGCGTGCAACTAAAGGAAAAAAACAAACAAAAAAACAAAACAAAAAAAAAACAAATGCAAAAAAACAAAAAACAACAACAAACAAACCTTGCTTAAATAATAGGGAGAAGGCCGGCCTCCCCCAAGAAGTCAACAAGTCCACAAGTCAATGTGCACGAATCTGTCCCGAGCACAAGGGACAGGCGGTAGCGACCCCGCCCATCCCGGTACTGGGACAGGTATCGTGCGCGAAGATCACCCAGACTGGGACATTCGACAAGAATGTGCCGAACAGTCTGGGGGGCGACGCAGTCGTTGCAATAGGGCGCAGGCGAGCGCTCCATCAGATAGCGATGCGTCACACGAGTGTGTCCGATTCGGAGACGACAGAAAGCAACCTGAAGCCGCCGCGGCATTGGGGGATAGGTCCATGGGAACAGTCGCGGCGCAATGGCACGCAACTTTAAGTTCCCTTCGACCGTCTCCCATCTTCTTTGCCAAGCAGTCCGAAGAGCTGCCCGTATTCCTGCCATGTAGTCGGTGTGAGGAAGAGCGAAACGCTGGTCCGGTCGCAGAGTCCTCGCGGACTCTTTGGCGCATTCCTAGACCACATCAGAGTGTTCAAGTCAATCCGGTGACGGGGCTTCCCTAGTTTGCACTCAGGCCGGGAAGACCTGCGGCTCCTCCGGGTACCAGGGGTAACAGGCTACACAGGGTACTCCTCTGCGGGGTTGTCGCGGATATCCAGGCCATTATTGACAACGATCTCAGCAAGTCAATGAGGTCCATAGCCAGGGTTAGGAGAGTGTCACTCTCTCATCAGGCAGTGGGTGGATGAGGACATCCGCTACTACTCATCCAAGATGAGAAAGGTCCAGCTTCTGTCACAGAAGATGAAGGACAACCGGAAGGAACGTGCTGCCATGCTTGTAAACAAACTGAAGCCTCCACTCAAGCCTGGCATGTTTTGGTTCCTCTCAGACGAAAAGAATTTCTGCCAGGACGAGTTGGTCAACTCGCAAGACAACCACTGACTTGCTGTGTCCCTCAAAGATGTACCCAGAGTAATGAAGACCAAGTTTCAGGTCCACATCATGGTATTTGGGATAGTCAGGAGCGAGGGTCACGTTATGCCCCCCGTTTGTCTTCCCGGGGGGCCTCAGATTCAATAGGGATGGCTACATCAATTGCTTGAAGGACTTGGTATAGACCTGGATCCAGGTGATGGCCGCTGGAAGACTGTAGATGTGGCAAAACGGCTCAGGACCCAGTCTTGGCTGTCAAACAGCTTCTTTGACCACATCACTCTGAACATCTGGCCTACCAACTCCCTAGACAGTGTATCTTTCTGAACTATTGTGTGTGGAGCATGGTTGAGAGAACAACAACTCCCTGTGGACCATCAAAGTGGAGCTTAGGTCCAAGATCATTCATGGTTTTTGCCCAGTTGAATAGGGGGACAATCGAAAATGCCTAGTCCCATGACGATTTCCTTGAATACAATGGATATACATTTCTTTCAGATCTTTAACATGTAAATTTGGCAAATATACCTGTATAAATGAAGTTTTATTTTATGTTAAACTTAGGTGACAATTTACCCACCGCACCCTGTATTTGTGATGTGACCACACAGAATACATTATGAGAGGGTCTTCATTTTTTTTTTTGGGGGGGGGGGAAATGCTATTTAACAAAGATTTAAGCATCAAAATTAAATTTTGGTCCTAGCAAACAAGTATTTCTTGTTCATACACATCATACGAGTTGAGTAGGCATAATAATGCCTCATGACTAGGAAAAATCATCAACCTCCACCTCAAACAATATGTGTTAAGTTCTGCTTGGGACAATAATTGAAAGTTGATACTTGTATAGCGTATGAGAAGTGCAGGCGAGCGGCTTAGAAGCTTCGTTTGAATGAGTCTTTTTTGAGACTCAGGATGGCCGAGTGGATTCGCCGCTGGCTAACAATGGTCCATCGACGCGGGAAGCTGTTCGCAAATCGCCTACGCTATCATTTTTTCTTTGCCCCTTTTCCCACTCCCCTCTATCTACACTTGTTTTCATTGATTCACTTTTTTTTACAAACTTGAAGAGATCTCATATTTTGCCTTTCGTATTGTAATTTTATTTCATTGGTTTATTTTATGAATGATGAGAACAACTATTCTTATATTATATTTTCTTTGAAAACCTTGTAAATATTACTTTTGTAATATTCTGTGCATGTGTCTTGCGATTTGTATCCCTCCTTGATCTCATTGGTCTTTTTACAGTCTCTTGCTTGTCCTTTTTTGAGGTATAACTCAATAATTGGAGACAAAATGCCTACCATTGATGTCTTACAATTTATCTCCCCATTTAGTTCTTAATGATATAAAATGGGCACAAGGGTAGAGAGATTATTACTCCTAATACCCGAGGGAGTTATGAATTTGGGCATTTATACTAGCCCAGAGAACAATTTATAATCTTACATAGTATTAGCAAGATAATTTTATGTGGGACCTCGTTTTAACCAACATATCTGCGCTTGCTGCCACCACGAACCAGACACAGTTCAAAACATAAACAAACAACATTTACACACTGGACAAAAGCTCTGTATACACAGAGTACTAGATATTTGGGAGAACACAGTCCAGCAAAGTTCACTGAAGTGTTGGCTTAAGGGCAGAACGCTAGGTAAGATGGTACATTATCATTACAAACTTACCTGAGAAGAGAGAGAATCCAGAAGAGCGATGCTGCGTGGCAGGCTAACAGCAAAAACGTCCATACATCAGTGCAGAGCAAAGCAGCTAGCATGGCATGAAGCCACATAACAAATCCCGACTCAGACTGAACCACTGGGGTAAACAGGATGCAAGTTAAAATGAAGAAAGACATTGTGACAGCATTCAGTAAGATAAAGATGATGAAATGCCAGTGGTTGTTGGTGGCGATACATCTGTTCAAGAAGAGGCAGTGATGGTCCAAATGCAGAAAACACCGCCCACACAGGCGACAGTGATAGGACTGGGCAGGTGCGGAGAGAAAACATTGAGGGCAGTAGCGCCCCTCAAGGCGGTCTTCTGCTATCCTCATTAGGGCATCTTTGGGGTATTCATTGGCTGGGATTATGCCCGGGTCTTCTGTTAAGAGAAGAAAGGCAAAAGAGGATAAGTCACCAGCAAATCCGGCACATACCTCTAACACCACCTGTAAATGCACTCAATTGACCTCTAGTAGAAAAATTGTTGAGAAACAAAGGATTTAGAGGGATTTTCACCGTTAGAAAAAAAAATGTCTTGCCAATTGAATTGCTTAATGTATCTTATGAAGACTAACTTCTAACATCAACATGGAAATAAATGCTGTAAAAAAGAAGAAGAAAATAGTCAAATAAATACATAGGGGGATTGTGAATCCCCTTTTTGTGAAAGGAAACTTGAGGGGGAAGTCTAGAAATCTCTTTTCTTAAAAGGACAGCCACACCAAGACATATGAGCCCAGTGGTAAAGGTACCCTGGGGTCAGAGAGCAACCAAGCATATAATCTTAGTTTTAAAATAAGTTCTGCAGAGCCCAGCTGTAGGCATGCATCAATGTCTTAACATAGAAGAAAAGCTGGCTGGGTAGCATACCCTCCAAGTTGGGAGAGTAGCACACTGTTCAAGTTCCAAGTGCCACAAGTAGTATCTTCTTTAGACTCCTTGGACTATGCATCTTTTAAAAACTTTAAAATTCCTATAACTTCACCAATTTCATTACAAACCTCTTCAAAACTAATTGGCAGAGATGTCCACATTGGTTCATATGGTTTAAGTATCCATTTCCTCAACTCCAATGGAACATCATAGTAATGAGGGCTATGTATGTGTGGTAGCATCTAATCCACTAAAGATTTATTCTAGGACAGACGGCCTTAAATATGGCGGGCAAACTAAGTTGGGTACTTCGTGCTGCAACCTAGACCAAATGAATGGCGTTGAGGCAGAATCCAAATAGAACAGCTTTAAACACCAGGTTATAGTTTGGCAAAGGGCGAATTTGTGTCCACAAAGTCTGTAAAATTTGCATGTACATAACCAAAATGGTTCAGTTGCAAAGATTGTTAGTGCAATCGATAATAAGGATTTTGTATGCTGCTCTTCAAGGCATGGACGTTCATAGGAAACTTGCATACAGGGAGAGGAAATTGGGTTGCAATTCTCAGGACCTAGAGATATGTTTCTAAGAGCAGAAGGAACTTCCAAAGAATTCTTGCACATTATAGATGGTGCGACAGTGATTAGAACTACTTAAGGATGGAGATGGTATACTGCATAACTTTCATCTCGATATGGTCTAAGTCCTTAACCACTACTTTTCTTGTGTTTACGAGGGAGAGTGATGGAGAGGTACCGAACCCTCGAGTGAGACTAGTAAAAAAAAGACATTTAATGAGATAAAGTTTTGCCACAGAGGTAGCAGCAAGGCTCCAGAAATTAAACCACTAGAAATCGCAGGCCAGGACAGTTTCCTGCATGGGACCAAAGGACGAGGTAGTTTCTCATCTCTCCGATATTTTGAATGCACCTCAGGATACCCAAGAAGTACCAGCGGATTTTAGGGTGGCTAACGTGACTCCCATTTACAATAATTTTTTTATTTTTAAGGGGCTATCTGGCGACTGCTCACTTAGGCATAAGTCACCATAAACAAAAAGCCTAGTTCTAGGCTACTTTAGAAATTTGAACAGGAAACAACAATAAAAATAAATAACAATAACAAAATAACAAAAACAACAACTAAACCTACTTAAATGAAAGGGAGAAGGCCGACCTCCCCCAAATAGTCAGTAAGTCCACTAGTCAATGTGCACGCACTCGTCCCGAGTACAAAGGACAGGCGGTAGCGACAGCACCCATCCCGGTACCGGGACAGGTAACGTGCGCGAAGATCACCCAGACTGGGGGACTATGCAGTCGTCGCAATAGGGCACAGGCGAGCGCTCCATCAAAAAGCGATGCGTCACACGAGTGTGTCCGATTCGGAGACGACAGAAAGCGACCTGAAGCCGTCGCGGAAAGGGGGATAGGTCCATGGGAACAGTCGCGGCGCAATGGCACGCAACTTTAAGTTCCGCTCGACCGTCTCCCATCTTCTTTGCCAAGCAGTCCTAAGAGCTGCCCGTATTCCTGCCATGTAGTCGGTGTGAGGAAGAGTGAAACGCTGGTCCGGTAGCAGAGTCCTCGCGGACACTTAGGCGCACTCATTCCCCGCAATTCCTACATGTCCAGGAACTCAGCAGAAGATAATCTCGACATCTGCCCGGCTCGCCATAACCGTGGCGTCACGGATATCGCGAACCAGGGGATGCGGAGATTCCAATGCCCCGAGAGCACTCAGGGCGCTTTGTGAGTCGCTATAGATCACAATCCGGTCTCCGAACCGGGCACGTCGCGTAATCTCCCGTACCGAGTGGTGTATTGCCACCAGCTCGGCCGTGAAGACAGACGCAGCGCCTGGTAGAGCCCCGCTGACTTCAAACAGAGGGGATACGGCGTGGAAGCCGACCGCATCTTGGGACTTGGAGCCATCCGTATACACTGGCACGGTTGCAGCGTGACACGATGTGTGCTCCAAAAAGGTCGAGCGCAATACTCCCGGCGCCGTACAAGCTTTGGGAGCAGAGGCGTGGCGACAAATAGACAAATGTGGTACCCTCCAGGGTGGCGTCATGGGCAGAACCAGGGGCGCCACCACCCCGAGAGCTATATCTAGCTCTCGAAGGAGTTTCCTGGCCCTAAACCCAAAGGGCTTAGGGTATGACTGGCGTCTCTCGGCGGCATAGGAACCATCGAGATCAGCTGCGAATGCAGTGAGAGCTGTTAGCGACTGAGGGAGGCGCCGGGCTCGCGCGTACAGGCGAGTGATGCACTGCACGCGGCGCAGAGCGAGTGGCATCTCCCCAGCATCGACCAACAGGCTCTCAATGGGGGAAGTGCGGAAGGCACCGGTCGCAAAGCGAAGGCCGGTGTGGTGGATCGAATCCACCTTCCACAATAAACGCTCGGCTGCGGATGCATAAAACTCGCATCCGTAGTCGAGCTTCGAACGAACAAAGGATCGATAAAAAAGTAGGGCAGTAGCCCTATCAGCGCTCCAAGCACTGAACGTCACGGAACGGAGAATGTCCATGGCGGGGGTACAAGAGATCCTAAGGCTGCGAATATGAGCCTCCCAGGTGAGGCGTCGGTCGAATACAAGACCAAGGAAACGGTGCGACTTAGCCACATCCAGGCGCACCCCTTTAAGAAACAAATTTGGGTCGGGGTGAAGCCGTGGATGGCGGCAGAAGTGCACCACCTTAGTCTTGGCCAAAGAAAACCGAAACCTGTGCGCTGCGGCATAGCGAGAGACGCGGTTCAATGCCTGTTGGAGTCGACGCTCCAGAGTTGGCATCTGGGCCGCGCCAAAAGAGATCGAAAGGTCGTCCACGTAGAGCGTAGCGAGAACATCTTCCGGCAGCACCGAGGTGATGCCGTTGATGCTCAGGGCAAAGAGTGTGACACTGAGGACACTTCCCTGCGGGACACCCTCTTCCTGCTACTTTGGGCCAGGGAGGGCTCCCCCCACCCGTACGCGGAATCGACGATCTCGCAAAAATTCAGATATAAACATTGGGAGGCGTCCCCTCGAAACCATCGTGTGGAGAGTCTCCATGATACCGTATCGCCATACGGTATCAAAGACCTTCTCCAGACCGAAAAACACCGTGACGTAGTGCTGTCTACGAAGGAAAGCCTCGCAGACGGCATTTTCCAGTCGGAGCAGAGCATCCGACGTGGAGTGGAACTTACGGAAGCCGCACTGTGCGGAAGACAGATGGCCTCCGCTGTCCAGGAAGAAGGCTAATCTAACATTTACCAATTTCTCCATCAACTTGAGACGCAAGAGGTTAGAGAGATTGGGCGGATACCGGTCGGAGTAGAGTGATCTCTCCCCGGTTTGCGAAAGGCGAGCACAGCAGCGATTCGCCAGGAGTCTGGGAGAAGACCCTCCATCCAGATCCTGTTGAACAAATCTAACAGAAAGACCATGCCTCGCTCACCCAGGTGTCGAAGCATGGCGTACGGGACATCGTCCGGACCATGGGCGGTGTCCGCGCACGAAGCGAGAGCGGAACGCAACTCACTCACAGTAAACTTGTCGTTGAAGGGTTCTCCGCCTCTGGAGGTAAAGTCCAGCCGGCGGCCTTCCGCGACATCACGACGTGCATTGAATGCTGGCGGAGCAGCATCACGGCTAGAGAATGCGGAGAAAGCGGTCGCTAAGGATTCCGCCACGGACGCAGGGTCTGAGATTGCGGTCCCATTCTCCTGGAGAACGGGATGGGGGTCCTGCGAGAACTTGCCCCGAATCCTTTTGACTCGCTTCCACACCTCAGCTAAAGGGGTCTTCCCGTTAAGTGAAGACGCGTATGCCCGCCAAGAAGGGCGGCGGGCGTGCTTCGAAATATACCAGAACCTAGCCCTAGCCCGACGAAATTCAGCGACAGGGAAATCGTTGGGGCGGCGCTTATAGCGCATGTAGGCAAAACGCTTCTGTTTGAGGGCCGTCTCACACTCGGCCGACCACCATGGGAGTGATCGGCGTGCAAAACGGCCACACGTCCTAGGAATAGTAGTCAGGCCCACGGCGATGAGGTTGCAGGAGAAGAACTCAACGGCCTCATCTACCGACCTAAACTCGTCGACTGAGATAGAGGATTCAGTCATTTCCTGAAATGCAGGCCACCGCGCCCGCGCCAAGCATCACCGAGGTGGTCTCTCAGGCGGCAGTTGCCCTGAAAATGATATTTGAATGAAAAAGTGATCACTACCATGGAGGTCATCGACCACCCCCCAATCAAAATCAGGCTGTGCATCCGAAGAGCACAAAGATAGGTCAAGGCAAGAAAATAAGGCGGTTCTCGGACAGTGATGCGTAAACTCATCCACGTTTAGGACACCCATCTCAAGTTCTTCGATCAGATCGGCAAGGACTTGTCCCCTGGGATTTATGGAGTAATCTCCCCAGAGAGGATGCCTGCCGTTCAGATCTCCAAGCAAGAGATAGGGCCTCGGCAACCGTGCCACGACGCGGCGGAAGTCCCTCGCGTCGAAGTCAGCTGACGGTGGAATGTACGCAGAAATGATAGTATACCTCCTATCCAGGTGCAGCTACAGAGCCACTGCCTGAAAAGAGGTATCTAAAGAGAAAGGAAGAACGTAGACATCATGCCGGGTGTAAACCGCGCATCACCCAGGCCAGCCATCCTGCGGTGGTGGGGTCGCAAGCCCCTTATACCCCGGGAGGGCAGGCAGGGGGCACGCGCCTAGCATGGTCTCCTGCAAAAAGATAGCTAACGGGAAACGGGACGAGACGAGCCTCCGCAGCTCCTCCTAGTTGGCCCGGAGTCCACGGCAATTCCATTGAAGGAATATGCCCTCCAGGCCTAGCTCGGAGGAGACGCGCGGGCCCAGCTCGGAGGAGACGCGCGGGCCCTCCTCGAACTGGAGACCCTCACGGGAATGGCCGTACGCTTCCCGGGGGCAGAACCCCGGGCGTTGTTGGCCGGACAAAGCGCTGTCGCCTTCGAGGACTTATTGGGCGAGGTTGGGCTCGCAATGCGAGTCTTTTCCTCCCTCCGGCTCGAAACCTTAGAAGGGCGTTGCGGCTTCGGAGGCGGGGGGCCCTCTTTTCGAGGAACCACCGTCTCCGAGCCACTCGCTCCACCTCGGGGCGTGGGCGAACGAGCCGTAGCTCCATTGTTGCCTTCCTTCTTTCGGGGGACGGCTTTAGGAACCCCCGAAGATGGCCTAGCGACCATCTTCAGGGGTGTTGCCTCCTGTGAGTCTAACGACTCGGTGAAGGCGCGTGGCCGTTTCGCCTTACGGGAAACGGTCACGCTGGGGAAAGAGGACAAAGCCCTGGTTTTAGCCGGGTCTGGGTATGAACCCTTTTTGCCGCCAGCTTTACCAGGGAAGCGCCCAGGTTGGGTAGAGCCCGCAGAAGGGCTCCGAATGGACGCGGAAACAACCGTGCTCGTTGGCCTGGATGGGCCAGGAGCAGAGGGTGCCTTTCTAACTATTGAGGTATATGACGTCCCAGGCAGAGCCGGGCGCGCCAGGACCAAGTCCTTAGCCTCGCGGAATGAGAGTCGATCCTGGGCCTGAACGGCCACGATTTCTTTATCAAGGAGATATGCACCACATTGCTTCGAAGAAGCGGGGTGCGGCTCTCCGCAATTGGCACACTTGGCCACACACGATTTGGACTTATCGTGTGCGACCTTGGAGCAATTTACACATACTTCGGGTGACCCCGACTTTGCACGTCTACATGAGCGATTCGTATGGCCGAAGCGGTGACAGTAATAGCACCGCCGCGGCAGTGGCACGAATGCCTTCACGCGGTAGCGGTACCAACCGGCACGCACCGACTCAGAGACTTGTCACAGTACAAAAAGACGAAGTGTGTAGGGGTGAGTCTCGAGGCCCCTCCCTGTTTTCTCATCACACGTTCGACCTTGACCGCCCCATGGTCGGCCAGCTCTAGGGTGATGTCCTCAATGGAGTAGTCAACGAGTTCCCTCGCATAAACTACTCCTTTCACAAAGTTCATGGTAGAGTGCGGCGTCACACTCACCGGGGTGCCATGAAGTGTCCGAAGAGCACTTATCTTGGCCGCCTCGGCGGGATTCGCCGCATTCGCCAGAAGGCTCCCATCCGAGAAACGGGTTACCTTCAGCTCTATACCAATTGCACTAGCTAATCCTCTCCTCTGATGGATCATGTTGCCCTTGGCCAACATGGTGCCATCAGTGGAGCGAATAACGAGGAAGCGTTTGAAGCCAGCGAGCTCGAAAACGCTAGGTAACCTCTGAATAAGGGGCCCCGATTTCATCGAGGCTCCTCCCTGTGCATTTTAGTTTTAGTCAGTGGCTCCGTAACCGGAGGGGCAGAGGGGCCGGATGTGCCGATCTTGGCTTGGTCGCTTGCCAAAGTGGCAGCAGACCCATCCGTCCCCGTAGCCCCCTCGGGTGGAGAGGAGCCGCGAGTCTTCCTAGTCTTTGTCTTTTTCTTTTTTGGAGAGGAGGGCGGGGAATGAACCCGCTTCTCACCTCCGCCGGAAGAAGCCCCCAGACAAGATGGACCGGCCTCAGCCAGGTCATTCTCCGAAATCGAGAAGGTCCTGGTAGTCGCAGGGGCATCATCCGGAGGAGATCCCTCCCCTCCTTGTACTGCCTCAGAATCCCCAGTCGTTTGAGGAGAACCTTGCATAGGGGCGGATTTGGGTTCGGTGCTTGGCGCCGAGCCCGTTGTTCCCCCCCATGGAAGGCCCTACCGTCTGAGGCTGAGTTTCCTCAAGGACCATGTCTATCACAGGAAGGGTCTCCAGTTGGCCATCCCCTCCCAGGACATCGCAGGTCCCCTTGGCAGCGTCATGAGTCTTTTGTGGGGAGGCACAGGCCTTGACCCCGGCAAGGTTTAGTATTCTTGCCAGCAGGTCTTTTGAGGGAAGCGACCGAAGGGACCTGGCTTCCCTCTCCCCCCTAAGGGGGTTTGCCCTACCGAGCCGCTTACACGAGGGGCGGTCGGCAATGGGCTGCCTCCTCTCCGGTCAAAGAAATATGGAGGGTCCCCTGCGCAAGCACAGGGGGGAGACCTCCATTTTTTCGGTGGAGCTGCCCGAGGGCGGCTCCGTTGATGTTACAGGGAAAGTTGGGGGATGGGTTTTTTTTTATCTTCATCATTGGGCATGGTGAGCCTCTTTTTTACACGGGACGCAATAGCTCATCACCTCTCACAGTTGCCCGCACTGCAAGAGGTGCTTGCAGGCCCGGCGCCGCCATTTGGGACCACCCCTCCCGCCTGGTGGCTTGGCAGTCCATCGGCATGGCGGCTCCACCTTACACACGGCGTAAAATTGATAGAATGTGAAGAGGAGAGGAAAAGGGATGTGGAGAAGGTATGGGTGGGGATGAAGCAGGTTGTTAAAAAAAACCCATCCCGAACCGGAGCTCAGGGGTTAGGGAACATTGTCCCCTCCCCCCTCAGCCCCGATCCGGGACGGTTGGCTTGAGAAGAAGGTCAGCATCTACCCTGTGAAATTAGAGGCTGACCAGAGAAAGTTGTGGGAGAGGTTGTATGAAAAGCGACGAGGTAGGGGAGAAATACAGGCTATCTGAAGGAAGGAAGAGAGGCTAAGCTGGGGCCGGACGGGGCGCTGGATCTCGTCAGCACGGCGGCCAGGATGGCAAATCGCCGCGCCCCTTACGGGGCCCATTTACAATAAGGGTAACTGTGGTTGAGGGGGTAATTACTGGCTTATAAGCCTGATCTCTGTTGGAGAAAATGTTGTAGAAGGTATGTATATATCATACAACATTACAGAGCACTTAGAAAGCAATAAACTGCTGAAAAACACGGGTCCCATAGAAAGATGTCATTCCTGAAGAAATTGCCGAGGTATTCATGGCATAATAAAGAATAACGAACTTAAGATCCACTCGAAGCTAGCTAAGAAATGACCGAGTTTGATACAATATTTTTTTTTTTTTAGGAGCCTATCTGGCAACTACCCACTTGGGCATAAGTCTCCGCAATCACGACAGCCTAGCACTAGGCTACTTTAAAATAAGAATATGAAAACACGACAGCCTAGCACTAGGCTACTTTAAAATAAGAATATGAAAACACAACAACAATAAAAAGGGAAAATGGCAACAATTAGGAAGCAAGCTCCGGCGTTGGAGGGAGGTCCGCCTCCCCCTGGCGCAGGAGCGTGCGACCTACAAAGAAAACAACAACAAAAACAAAACAAAACCTAGTTAAATAAAGTGAAGAAGGCCGGCCTCCCCCCCAAAAGTCTCAAGTCCACCAGTCAATGTGTACGAACTCGTCTCGAGTACAAGGGACAGGCGGTAGCGACCCCGCCCATCCCGGTACCGGGACAGGTAACCTGCGCGGAGATCGCCTGGACTGGGACATTCAACAAGAATGTACCGAACACTCTGGGGGACAACGCAGCCTTCACAGTAGGGCGATGGCGAGCGCTCCATCAAATGGCGGTGCGTCCCGCGAGTGAGTCCAATTCGGAGACGACAGAAAGCAACCTGAAGCCTTCGCGGCATTGGGGGGTAGGTCCATGGGAACAGTCGCGGCGCGAGTATGATACAAGCCGGGCGGTAGGACACCCTCTAGTTTCAAAAGGCATTCGACAAGGTACTCCACCGTAGGTTGATGGTCACGGTGCAAGCGTTGAGAATCAACGGAAGAGTAGGCCATAGGACCAAAAAATGGTTGTATCAAAGACCAGGCCTCTAGCTGGATATCGGTGACGAGCGGTGACTCTCAAGGTTCAGGTATAGGCCCTCTGCTATTTATATTCCATATAAATAATATAGACGTGGAATTATTTAGATAAATAGCCAAGTTTACAGAAGAGACAAAATTGGGTAGGGGTGAGGTGTCAGCCAAAAGCATCGGCCGACTTGTGCCGAACAGGACACCTGCCTTCAACTTAGGCAGGTGTAAAGTGATGCACATCGGATTTTTTTATCTTTTATTTTGTCACTGAATAAAAATATAACAAAAACAAAAGGCCAAAACCCAACTAAAAACAAAAATGTAAAAGTTATGCTCATGCGCCCGAGGGAGATTCGTCTACCTCCAGGGCTCAAACATGCACACACGCAGAGCATTTCAAACAAAAGGGATATGGCGTGGAAGTTGAACCCCGCCTGGGACTTGGAATCATCCGTGTACACTGGGAGGGGTAAAACATGACACGAAGTGTGTTCCAAAAGGTCGAACGCCATACTCCCGGCGCTGTAGAAGATTTGAGAGGAGAGGCATGGCGTGGTGAAAAATAGTCAAAGGTGCTACCTTCCAGGGTGGCGTCCTAGGCAGAACCAGAGGCAGCATCGGCCCGGGAGCTACACCGAGCTCTTGATGGATTTTCCTAGCCCTAAACACAAATAGTTTAGGGTAGGATTGGCGTTTCACGGCGGAATAGGCACCATCGAGATCAGTTGCGGATGCAGTGAGAGCTGTTGGCAACTGAGGGAGGCGCCGGGCTCGCGGGGACAGGCGAATAATGCAGTGGGTACACACTGTACCTGGAAGAGCAAGTGGCATCTCTCCAGCATTGACAAGTAGGTTCTCAATGAGAAACATGCGGTAGTCACTGGTCGCCTGTCGGAGACGGGTGTGGTGGATGAAGCTCACCTTCCTCAATACACACTCGGCTGCTGATGCACAAAGCTCGCATCCATAGTCAAGTTTCGAACGAACAAAGGATCAATAGAAAAGCACGGAGGTAACCCTATCAGCGACCAAAGTACTGAACATCAGGGAACAAAGAGACCCTAAGGCTGCGAATATGAGCCTCCCAGGTGAAGTGTTGGTCGAAAACAAGAACAAGGAAACGGTGCGAGTCCACCACTTCCAGGCGCACCCCATTTAGAAACAAGTCTGGGTCAGGGTGGAGCCGTGGAGGTCGGCAGAAGTGCACCACCTTAGTTTTGGCCAAGGAAAACCGAAGCCTGTGCGCTTTGGCATAGCGAGAGATGCGGTTTAATGCCTGTTGGAGTCGACGGTCTAGAGTTGGCATCTTGGCCGCATCAAAAGCGATCGAAAAGTCGTCTGCGTAGAGGGTAAGGAGAATCTTCAGACACCACCGAGGTGATATAATTCATGCTCAGGCCAAAGAGTGTGACACTGAGGGGCTTTACTGGGCCGGAGAGGGATCCCCACCACCGTATGCGGAATCGACGATATCATTATTCGCGCCTCTCTGACCTGGTCTCATGCAACCTCGAATTGTTTATAGAGGTTCCAAAGCCTCTCTTCTGACACGGCATGAGGTAGTTGGTCAGGTCCTTTAGCCTAGACAGAGGGTCGAGGGGATATTCGTAGAGAAAAAGGAATGCTGAAGTATGTGCTTTGTGCTCAGTCCCATCATCAGCAGGGCGGCCAAGAAGACATTGCTGTGGCCCTTATGGGCGGATGTACCAGCTTCCTCAGGTGTCGAAGACGTGGGTCTCCTCCAGGGATGAGGTAAAGCAGTCTACATAGGGTACTCAGCTATGGGTCAGAAAGCTAGTATGGAGAGATATGAATGCAAAGGGTGAAAATAATAGAAGTTATAAATCAACAGGTCCTGCAAACAGTGGGGCAAGGAGGGTGCACAACTACATATGTGTACTGGGGGCGGTGCAAAACTATGGTCACGGGCCCGGAGGATGTGCTGCTCTTACAGATATCATGTTTAACAGTCTATACAGTCTATACTCTCTGTAAGGGCATGGGTTAGAGGCGGGAAGGGTAAGGAGCAGGTGTTGGGGTTGAGAGGCCCTACAATCCTCCAAATGTCAGCCAGAGCATGGTCGACCATGCTACCCCTGACCCTCCCCTGCAGGACGTCCGAGACCAATGAAGCTTTCGTGAGGTCGAGCTGCGATGACTCACACAAGCGTGAAGGAGTGATTTTAGCCTCTGCAAGGATACATGTGGTTATGGTTGCGGTTGTTTCTAGCTCCCTAGGAGCAGATGTCTTCTCTGTTCCCTCCACCGCTTGGGAGCTTAAGGGAGGAAGCCTCTGAAGCTACACCCTGTGCTGCCGAAGGCCTCGCCCACGTTACCACAATCAAGGGGGCGCCGCCCTTTCTCTGAGGTTGTCATGTGGGGGGGGGTAGAGGGGGAGGGAGGCTGTTGCGTGCTGGGGGGATTTTTAGCATCCTCCCCCCTTGAACTAACAATCCATGCAACAGCCAGGAAGTGGGAGTTCTATTACAATTTAACCTCATAAGGGATACATTCAAGCGGGGTGGCCTCACTCCAGGATCGCATCCAGGTGGGCTGGTCGTCCCATATCCCCTTGGGAATGACGTCACCGCTATTTATTCGTGCCCTACAGGGGGGCGCTAGAGTTAAAAAAAAAAACACAGCCCTGCCTGTAGTTGTCGGTTTTGCAATAACGATAGTCATTTCTCATTAACTATAGGCTTTTTCTCTTTCTCTCTCTTCCTTCTTTCTTCACTAAGAGCTCCAACCGCACTTACATCCTAAATGATGAAAAGTGACCCGTCTCGAGGTCAAACTTACTTGTGAGGATCAAAACGAGGAAATAAAACAAACTGAGCAATAACACAATGGTAGCACCGAGAAGCCATCGGGGCACAGAGAAATGTTCCTGACCAAAGTGGATGTAGTTCATCAGAGACGAAAATAATCCAGCCAGATATGATCCCAGGAACATTGGGTTGGCCCACCTGAAAAAAAGAGAGAACAGGAATGGGAGAGCAATGATTCGACGGGGGCATTGATCACCAGTGCCTTCAGGCCCTGGATTTCTACACCTGGATAACCGAGTTTGATTCTTGCCGAGCGGGAACACAAACATTTTTGGCACTGTTAAGAAACTAATTAATGCCAATGGGAGCCGGGGGCAGAGTCTGAGACGCGACAGCAACCAGTTCCATCCATATACGTCATCGCATAGGCAATTACAACGCCGCTGTCTCTTTCTTCCTTTGCACACTCAACACATCCTTTTTCAGTTGGTGAAAAAACACAGGGTCATCTCTCACCCACTCAGGACCAAACTCTGGTGGCCTCACCAATGACAATGCTTGTCATACTGATATTTATACTGATTTCATTGTTCAGCTGGGGGACTTCAACAAAGGGTCAGGTAGTGCTAATAATGATAACGAAGATGATCACAAGAGAGCTACAAGGACAAGAAGTACCCTAGGAGACCTTACGGTCCATTCAAAGAGAGGTTACTATAAGCTTCCCGATTTCCTTACCGTGCTGGGTGAAACATCCGATGCTGCTGTTTCCTCATAGCCAACAGTAAAAGAACAAATCCTGGAAGGCCGATAACCCATTGGCACTCAGGGAAACTTAACACTGAGAAAAGCTGAAAATGAAAGGTGAATGTTTATTAGATCTCACTAACATTCTTAAAGACAGCATGATGCAAGGGAAGAACATTCTGATAACCTTTATAGATGTTTGTTGACATCAAGTTTTGGACTACAAAATGTGAATGATAATGCTAGCCAATCACAACATTGATGTCTCTTCACACATACTTGCAGAAGTTGCTTTCATATCTGCATTCCCTTTGCTTTGGACCACAGAGGGTCTTCTATTCACTGGGGGCTCTCTTTAAAAAACAGCATTACAACTCAGTGTCCATCTTCATCTCCCATGAGGATCAGGCCCTGTGCTCAGAGGCTTGCCAACAAAAGTCATTTTGATTTTTATACAAATTTCATTATCAAGTCAAGAGGAACTTTTCCACAATTGAAAAGGGATGAGTGGCACAATTAACTAACATTTCTTCCTATTTTTGAACGAGAATTTTCTCTGTCCTTACTTATGCCATAACTGATAGGTTGGTGACCACAAGTGTTGAAGAGCTACTTCTGAGATTACCAAGGATCGATACAATCTTCAATTAGCCTTTTATCTGTTAGTCAATTGCCCCACCTGATAAGAATCTAGGAAGAGTGTGGGGCAAGAGTAAAGTAAGGTTTATTATGCGCAAGAGAAGGGATGAAAGAAAGAGATGGTAGAGAAGAAAAGATAAGTGGATTTTAATTAAAATATATATATTGAAATATATAATTTAACCAATTTTTGATCTATTTACAGACAGACAATTGGAGATATAAAAATTTATTTTTGATAATAAAGGAGGATGATATTATTATATGATATATAATTAAGAATTTGTCAATAAGTGAAGTTGTATTTTGATAAATTGTGGACAAGAGTGTTTTTTGTTGTTACCAAGTGGTGGTGGAACTAATTTTTTCCTAGGAGTTAATCATATTCTTTTACTATTTTTCTGAAATAACTTTTATATACAACATTCTTACACACCTTTACATATTATAATCTATTTCTTTAACCTTTTTGCTCCTAATGATTCCATATGGCATCATCAATAGTTATGTTCATAATTTTACATTTTAATGTTGTAGCGGGCCAAAAATCTAGACTAACCCCCAATCGATCCAACCCGCTTCCTACACTAATCCGGATGTGAGAAATCAAAGGAGAATGAAATGGATTGTATATACAGTCCCTTTACTTACAAAAAAATGTACAAAATATCTACAATAGAGAGGGGCGATTATATTGGAGATCTCGTTACTATTCACAAAAAATACAAAAAAATCCTATATATATGAAATCAGAAAAAATAAATAAGTCCCACTTATAAATATTATTAATCGATCCTAAGAACAATAAAAAATCAAACAACCCAAATAAAATTTGGGTTACTACAATCAATGAACAACAAAAGATGGCCTCACGTGTTACAACAAAATCTTTGTATTCAAAACTAGCGCCTCCGAGCTTGGAATAAGATAAGTAACCTTGTTACAGTTGTGTGGCTCTAATAAGCCCTCCTTTGTTAAAGCTAAATTATTTTATACTCAACCAAATAGGACAATGTGTCCAATGAGTTTTAATGAGTTTTAATGTGTTGCCAACTGGGACATTTGACATGTTTTGATTTGTTTGCTCATACGAGGTGTCAGCTGGGAATATGAAATAGTTGTGTCTGTCAATGCCATTAGAATTGGTGCATTATATGCAGATATTAGATTGATGAATACAATAAGGTAAGCATACTTTTTCATTTCTATTTTATTACATAGAAAAAGGTTTATAGATGAGATTAGAATGTTAGTATACCTTCAGCATATAATTTGTATGTGAAATATTTTTTTAACTTAGATGATTCCATGTGGCATCATTGGACTTTTCATATGTATTAGTATAAAGAAAAAAGGTTTATGCAATTTTCCGAGTTAGGCTAGGTCTACATCATCTATAACCGCACAAACTTTGTTATTTGATATAAGTACTTTGCTTACACTATATATATATATATATATAATAAAAACACTGTTTTGGAGCATAAAGTTTAATAAAACGTGACTAGTTTTGATAGGAAACTACATATCAAAACTAGTCACATTTTATTCAAATTTATGCTTCAAAACAGTGTTTTTTATTGTACATTTAACTTATAACATAACATAACATAATTTCACGGATGATAAAAGCCACAAGGGCCCATCAAAGGCCATCCGCATCCGTCAAAACCCACCCACAAAATGCACTATCGCCAGGGAAAGACAAAATCAAAGTCCCCCACAATATAATATAACAGATGACAAAAGCCACAAGGGCCCATCATAGGTCATCCGAGTCAAACGGCCTCTTTTTTAAGGCACTCAAACTCCCAAGAAAACTACATCCAGAGGATTGCGTCCAGAAACAAGGGTATCACCAATCAAGGCTTGTCAAGAACTAAATCATGCAGCTATAGATATATACAAACAATATTAATATATACAAAACTTAGGAACCCTCACAACCTTCCCTCCCCATAAACTCATCCAACCTACTCTTAAATAAATTTAAATTTGGACAACCTACTACCCTCCGCGGCAATTTGTTCCAGAAGTCTACCACTCTATTGAAGAAAAAATATTTTCTTAAATCCAACCTACACCCTTGCTTTTTAATTTTCAAGTGGTGACCTCTAGTCCGATTTCCATCATCTAACTCAAAAAACTTGCTAACATCCAATTTATCTATCCCCCAAATTTTTTTAAAGAACTCAATCATATCCCTTCTCACACACCTCCTTTCGAACGAGAACATATTTAATACCCTCAGTCTATCTATATATTCAAGGTGCCTCAGGAAAGGAATAATCTTTGTTGCCCTCCGTTGCACTGAATCGAGAAGGTTAATATCATGTCTAAAATGTGGGGACCATGCCTGTATACAGTACTCTGGATGTGGCCTAACATAAGAGTTATAGAGTTTAAGAATAACCTCCTTACTTTTGTAACTGACATTTCTCTTAATGAAAGCCAGCAATCTATTTGCCCTATTTCTTGC
This sequence comes from Ceratothoa steindachneri, assembly GCA_963969495.1. Taxonomy (NCBI): domain Eukaryota; kingdom Metazoa; phylum Arthropoda; class Malacostraca; order Isopoda; family Cymothoidae; genus Ceratothoa; species Ceratothoa steindachneri. The sequence goes on from OZ018327.1 coordinate 44,666,516, forward strand.
TTCAATACACTGCTTAGAAAACCTTAATGACTTATCTATTACTACTCTTAGATCTTTCTCATCCTCTACTGAACTCAGCCAATGCCCATCTATGTATATATATTATATAATTTCTGCTACCTATAATTTGTTTTTAGTTCTATAGGACCTATTTAGTTAGAAGGCTAGGTCTACATCATATATAACCACACAAACTTTGTTATTTAATATGTTAGTATGTGGTAGAGTGTATGTTGGCATTCTTCTGTTTCAGAAGAAAATGGAGATTGCCCCATGTTAGTGTATGGAGATCCTGGATTGCCCATTCATCAAGATCCCCCTCTCAGCCTCATAACATAACATAACATAATTTCAAGGATGACAAAAGCCACAAGGGCCTATCAAAGGTCATCCGTATTTGCAACCAGTTTATTTAGCAGTTAAATGTTCTACTCTCTAAGAGAAATTCTCCTCTTTTGTTTTCTCATGGCGCGTGTGAATCGTTTTCGCAGGAAGAGGCTATTGAGTCCGTTGTTTGCTAGGCCCATCTTAACATAACATAACATAATTACACGGATGACAAAAGCCACAAGGGCCTATCAAAGGTCATCCGCCTCCGTCAAAACCCACCCACAAAAAGCACCATCACCAGGGGAAGACAAAATCAAAGTCCCCCACAATATAATATAACGGATGACAAAAGCCACAAGGGCTCATCATAGGTCATCCGAGTCAAGCGGCCTCTTTTTCAAGGCACCCAAACTCCCAGGAAAACTACATCCAGAGGATTGCATCCAGAAACAAGGGTATCACCAATCAAGGCTTGTCAAGAACTAAATCATGCAGCTATAGATATATACAAACAATATTAATATATACAAAACTTAGGAACCATCACAACCTTCCCTTCCCATAAACTCATCCAACCTACTCTTAAATACATTTAGATTTGGACTACCTACTACCCTCTGCGGCAATTTGTTCCAGAAGTCTACCACTCTATTGGTGGAAAAATATTTTCTTAAATCCAACCTACACCCTTGCTTTTTAATTTTCAAGTGGTGACCTCTAGTCCGATTTCCATCATCTAACTCAAAAAACTTGCTAACATCCAATTTATCTATCCCGGAAAAAATTTTAAACAGCTCAATCATATCCCCTCTCACACACCTCCTTTCGAACGAGAACATATTTAATACCCTCAGTCTATCTTCATATTCAAGGTGCCTCAGGGAAGGAATAATCTTTGTTGCCCTCCGTTGCACTGACTCAAGAAGGTTAATATCGTGTCTAAAATGTGGGGACCATGCCTGTATACAGTACTCTAGATGTGGCCTAACATAAGAGTTATAGAGTTTAAGAATAACCTCCTTACTTTTGTAACTGACATTTCTCTTAATAAAACCCAGCACTCTATTTGCCCTATTTCTTGCTTCAATACACTGCTTAGAAAACCTTAATGACTTATCTATTACTACTCCTAGATCTTTCTCATCCTCTACTGAGCTCAGCCAATGCCCATCCATTTCATAGTTAAATTCTCTATTATCTTTTCCCATGTTAATAACTTTGCACTTATCAAGGTTGAAAGTCATTTGCCACTTATGTGCCCAGGATAACAATTTATTTAAGTCCCCCTGCACTTTAAAATTATCATCAATATCTTTAACTACAGCTGCTAATTTGGTATCATCCGCAAAAATTGACACTTTATTATTAACTGCCTCCCCAAGATCGTTTATATAGATGACAAATAATAATGGACCGAGAACTGATCCCTGAGGAACCCCACTGATAACATCCCTCCACTCTGACTTTACACCATTTAGCACTACCCTTTGCTTCCTGTCTTTCAGCCACTCAGCTATCCAATTTGAAACACCCCCACATATCCCAATCATTTTTAATTTATGAACTAGTCTCCTGTGTGGTACCTTATCAAATGCTTTACTAAAATCTAAGTAAATTATATCTACATTCTCTCCCTTATCTACTTGATCTGTTACAAACTCCAGAAAGTCTAGTAAGTTAGTCAAACATGATCTACCTGATCTAAACCCATGCTGAGCATCGCTGATTAACCCCTCCCTCTCTAGATGTTGGCAAATCCCTTTTTTAACTATTTTCTCAAGAATTTTACAGACTACAGGAGTTAGGCTAACCGGTCTAAAGTTATTTGGATCCTCTTTACTACCCTTCTTGAAAATGGGGACTACATTCGCTCTCTTCCAATCATCGGGTATTTCTCCATATTCCAATGACCTAGTATATAACTTGTCCAGAGCTATTGAGATACTTTCTACCCCTTCTTTAAGTATCCTAGAATGAATATTATCAGGGCCGGAGGCCTTGGTAGTATCTAAATCACCTATTAGTCCTTTTATCATCCTCCGATCCACACAAATGTTAGTAAACACCTCTTTTCCTGACCTATGAGTACTATACATAGGACTATTTAGTTTCTCTTTTGTAAATACTGATGCAAAATGACCATTTAGTACCTCAACTATTTCCTCATCAGTTTCTCTCACAAACCCTTCATATTTGATAGGTCCTATTTTAACTCTGCCACACTTGTTATTAATTTTATAGTAACTAAAGAACTTTCTAGGATCTTTGTTGCTATCCTGAGCTAATTTAATTTCTGACACCCTTTTGTTCTTCTTTATAATCTTATTTAACTCATTCCTAGCCATTCTATAATCACTTAAATTTTGAATATTATTTTCTACCTGTAATTTTTTATATGCCTCACCGGTCTCATCCAAAGGAATGCAGAGCAGTACGTTTGTACCAGGCTGGCTGCATGAGCTACCAGAGTCATTGAGCACAGCGCACTGGTCCACCTTTGGGGCTCCACTCCTGATTTGGAAGGTTTACTCCCTTACACTTGGCCATTGGATCAGTCGAGAACCTCCTTCGCCCAGCTAGCTGTTGGCTGCTAGACACAGCTCCTCCGCCTAGCTTGATGGTGCAGTGTAAACACCATCCCCCTCATGTGGTTTATCCTGCCAGCTGAGGCAGTGTATGTATGCATATATATTCTAGTAGTCCTGCTACCTATAATTGTTTTAGTTCTATAGGGCATATTTAGCTAGAAGTACTGCCATACAGAGGTCAGTAATGGTCTTCCGGTGCGGTCTCGGCCCCTGAGTGGGAGTACATTGTCAGTCTCAATAGTCTATCCTAACCTATAGTTACATAAAAAATAAAATAACTAATTTTCATTCATTTAGTCTTCAGATGCCTCCTAAAGAACACAGAGGAGAAGCTCTCACTAACTAATGCTGGCAAAAGTACAAACAAGGCAAAATGGTAGGCCGTCGAATGAGAATAAAGTCAGTCTAATTGCTAAAAGAATGACAGCAAAGAGGCCAGTCAATGATGCTAATTTGGATGGGTTTGATCATTTTCCTGAGCCTACTAATCTAAAGCAAAGATGCAAATGCTGCATCAAAGCTTAAGCACATATGAAGTGTAATAAGTGCAACATCTCATTATGCCTGTTGAAAGAGCAAAATTCTCTTATTACATTTCCTAAAAAAAATAAATTTGTGTGTATATTATTTTATTAAAATAATGAAAAAAGAATTAACTTTTATTTTTAGGAAATGTAGTTACTAAATTCCAGGTTTTCTTTGTTATTTTCCCAATGATTTTATTTTTTAGGTTTTTTCATGTTTGCATCAATACTTCCCAATGATGCCATGAGGAATCATTCTATTTTTATGCATTTCCTTCAATGTTCAATAAAAAAAAGTTGTATATATGTGTTTTATGACCCAAATGGAATGTTTTAAAGCAAATTTTTTTTTTTACATAAAGCAATACCTTGGGAAAGAATCTGTTAACTTATGCAGATAAGCTCTTTAGTAGAAAGAATAGGATCGCAAATAAAAAAAACACTTTAATTTTGTTCACTTTTTTTATTTCTCCATAAGGTTTGAGTTATGCCATTTGACAAGGTGGACAGCAAAGAGAATGTCGGAGGCGATATTGTAGTGGGCCGAAAATCTAGACTAACCTCCAATCGATCCAACCCGCTTCCTACACTAATCCAGATTTGAGAAATTGAAGGAGAATGAAACGGATTGTATATACAGTCCCTTTACTTACAAAAAAAATGTACAATAATATTTACAGAAATATGGGCTAAATATTCACAAACAAATATATATATATATATATATATATATATATATATATATATATATATATATATATATATATATATATATATATATATCTATTCTCCTATACACACAATATTATCTGACAAATTCCAGAATACCAATCAAAATTTATATAACCAACCTTTAATTAGACTATATGTATATGTAAAAGGGATAGCCTAAGCCTAACAACAAAAATATCTTTGCCAGGGTAATATCCACTAACGATCACACAGTAGACAAGAAGTCACTAACAGGAGGCCTAAAGCAAACAAGAGGACCAAGAAAAAAGAAGGAAGGTCTCACGTGTTACCCAGGTGGGTATTGGCATCTCAAGCCTTTTACAAACAAAAACTGGTGCCTCCGAGCATGCAATATAATTTGGTAACATCTTGAAGCTATCAAAGCCCTCTCTCTCTCTGTCCTGACGGGACTTGACAATTTCTTCTTTCTGCTCAGTTATTGGAACCCTACCACCTCTGCCACTCCTTACAAATGGTGGCGATTAAGTCTACTGGAGTGGTCTTTCGACAAACTATTCAACATTTAGTTCACTAAATTTACTTAGGGCAAAGTAATATTTCATTAAACTTACTTAATACAAAGTAATATCTGAGAAAGAAAAAACCAATTGTAATACATGAAATCAAGTACATATATATACAAAAAGAAAATATAAAAAAACCTCATTCCCACTCACACACACACATTCTTACAGAGGGAGGGAGAGGGTATTGGGAAAAAGGTGGGAGAATGGCCCTTATACACACACTCACATTCGCTCCACCACAATATCAGAGGGTTGACAGAAAAAGTTAGGCGTCCCTCATTTGTGGGAAAAAAGGATGAGTATGAACTGTAGAGGCAGAAAGTGGATGACTGTTTAAGGGGACTGTTTCAGTCAATTTTCACAAAAAATTCAAAATTTTAGTGTTTTCAGCTGATCACATTTTCTGAAGCAGCAATGTTTCCTCTATATGTAGTTAAACTCTAATAAGTGGTTGCCAATTATTTATTAACTTATTTGTGCTTTTATTATGTTACCCAATATATTTTCTCATTTTCATCAACGTGCTGACTCTCCAATACACATAGAACTGAAAATTGTGTCTACAAACATGTTTTTGGGCTTAATTTATTTTAAAAATCAAATAAATCCCTAACTAGTAACATTTGTGAATATAGAATCAGTGACACTCAAGATTTGAGTCAGTTTGATTGTGAGAAGGAAGAAGGATAGTTGTGTTTTAGAAAAATAATTGCTAATTTTTTCATCACTGAAATAGTGTCAGTTTTTACAATGACATGACCTTCTAAAAGGAAGAAATGGCTTTCCAAAGGTCACAAAGAGTGGAGAAGTCTAGTGAGGATAAACAGAAAGAGCCTGAGGCTGTTTGAGATCCAGGCCCATCAACTTCAGCTGATCAAAAGGAGATGCTCCAAGCCAAATGAAGGAAACTTTCGGTTTGCGATGATTTGCTTGAGATGGATGATGTGAATGTTGATAACTATCTTTTGTTAATTTTTACAGAACTACAAAATATTTTGTCCAGAGTATGCAAATGCGGAGATACAAAAACAGATTTGCTTGGAGTTGATCAGACTGGGTTTGCTTCATATATAAAACTCTGTTGCAAGCATTGTGGGAATAATATCGTATCAGAACCAGAATGCAATGAGAAGGATGATAATTTACAATCTAAACACATTCATCAAACTACCCTGAGTGTTCAAGCAATGAATAAAAATTGAATTCCAAGATAATAACTCAGAAACAGTATGATGAAAACAAGAAAATGCATAAAAATAATAGTACAAAGACCTTCTCAGGTATGGCAGGAGGAATTGAAAAAGAAGCAGTGCTTAAGATGTTTCAGAGATCTGAGCAGTTAGGCTTTCGCTACCAAAGATTTGTTAGTGATATTGATTCTTTCGCATAGAATGCAATATATGAATTAAATAATGGAAAAGGCCCATATATAACATTAAAAGTTGAAAAATTGGAATGCACCAATCATGTCTGCAAAAGATTAGGAACCTATTTGAGAAAATTATGTCAAGAGGAAAGTTAGAACGTTAGCACAAAAACAGGAAAAACAAGAGATGTAATAGTCTCCCTGGCACAACCAAACTATCCGATAAGAAAATCAATTCTTTCAAAATATTTTGGATGGAACTTGTGCAATAATATTGGGAAAATGTATCCTGAAAAGGCTAAAGCCATAATGGCTTCATTCCATCACACATTCAGCACAGATGAAAAGCCATGTCATGGATTATGCCCTGCTGGTTCTGATTCATGGTGTTTTTATCAAAAACAACTTGCAGCTGGAATGCCAGGAGAGAAGATAGAAAGGAAAGGCAAAAGATCTTTGGAAATACATGCTGATGTGGAAATAGAAAAGAAGATGAAGCTGGTGTATGAGTCTCTAACCAGGAAAGGTCTGCTTGACAGGTGTTTGCGTGGGCTCACACAAAATCCAAATGAGAGCTTCTCTGGACATCAATGAGTAAATTTTGTAGCTCAAGTAGCCACTCTTGATAACAATTTTGGCTACCAAAGGGCATTAATCTTGAAGAAATTTGCAATATCACCTAGAAAAGTTCAGCTCCAATTGGTCAAACAAGATAAAGAGCGAAAATGGATCTCACCGAGGTCGATCACCAAAGAGGAGATAGGAAAGACCCCAAAGTCATCTGTAGACTAAAATCCAGGCCACTTTTAGGGTACCTGGAGTAGAACTGGAAAGCACAACCTGGCAACAATGAGTGGTGTTGGCAACTGTGACACCCTCATTAATACTCTGTTCAAAATGAATGGGAGGGACGGGGGGACCAGGAGCCATTTAAATACAACATATATGTATATATAAACACGCACGCATATACAGGTACACATATATATGTGATTTATACTCTTCTGACAATCTGTTACAAACAACAAAATTTGTTGAACTTTGTGTGCGATTTTTATCAAAAAGAGACAGTGTACATGCACCTTTCATTGGGAGGAGATCCAATATATATATTATATATTGTATATATATATATATATATATATATATATATATATATATATATATAAATATATAGCCTCTGTACATAAAGTATCTTGGGCATTGCATGCTTATAACTCGCCAAACTTTGGAGCCCATTTTCTGAAAAAACAAAAACATTAACAAAGATCATAATAACTCCGCTATTTATTGGTTGGTTTTAATAAATAAAGGTTAAAATATTACTTAAAAAATTCTGCATAGCATTATGATGAGTTATTTGAAAATTTACTTGTAAAAAATAAATTAGTTGGGTGGGGGTAGCCAAATTAGACGAATTTGAAAATTTTTTAACTACTTGAAGTTAACCATTTCTTAAAGAAAAACTAATCACATTTTTGAAAAACTCATGATAATGAAGTAAACGAATGTTTAAATTTACCTACAGCATTTATTTCACAAAGATTAGTTCATAAATAGGGGACTTATTACGAGGAGCGGTCAATAAGTTTTGCGAATCGGTAGGGCAAACAGAGGAAGGGGGGTGGCTGTTTGTGGGGGTTTTAGGGCAAGTTATGACAAGTCAGGACCTGCAGCCGCACCTCCTGCTTCGTCTATTTAAGAAGCAGTAGCTGATCGCAGATCGTCAGTCACAATTTTTTGAACAATGGAGAAGGTTGAGCACCGCGCAGTGATCAAATTTTTGACCAAGGAAGGCAAGAATGCAAGAGATCCATGAATGCATGGTTGCAGTGTACACCGACACCGCCCCTTCCTATGCAACCATTGCTCGCTGGAATAGGGAGTTCCGCCATGGTCGTGAGTCCCTTGAAGATGACCCCCGTCAGACGTGACCAACGAGAACAATGTGGCCGGTGTGGAGAGGAGGATCCTCGAAAATCGACGGAAGGTCGAAGAAATCGAGCGAGAACTTGGTATATTACATGGAAGTGTTATCAACATCATCCACGACAATTTGGCCATGACCAAGGTCTCTGCTTGTTGGGTCCCTAGAAACCTCACGCACCATGATCGACTTCAATGTCGTCAAAGTTCACAATGCCAGAGTTGCACAAGCTGCTCTGCGTGAGTGTGGATTCGAAGAGCGACTACTTTTTATTCCACCAGCTCAAGGCTGCACGGCGTGGACGCCGGTTTGGGGACCATGAAGATGTCCAGCTCGCCGTCCAGGAGTGGATTGATCAGCAGTTGGGAGATTTCTGGTTGTCGGCAATTCGAAGCCTCAGGGACAAGTGGCGCAAGTGCATTGAAGTCGAGGGTAGTTACATTAAAAAATAATAAAACACTTTTCCTTATATCCGAATTGCAAAACTTATTGACCGCCTCTCGTATGTTCATGAAATGCCTGAAAATTTGGTTTTTCCTCCCCCATCGATTTAGAACTGGGGGTGGGTGAGTATCATATATTTTAAAAATTAAACTAGATAGTCCTTGCCATAAACAAATGAACAGCGCGCAGCGCAAAATTGCGTGCCATTATTACTCTGCCAGATATTAACAGAACTCACCTTCTCTTCTTTTCACTGCCTGATCTTGTTCGCAGTGGAAGTCTCTACTGATGGTGGCCTATAGCCACTGGATGGACGCTCCACGCTTGGTGAGACTGTCTGCTAGCTGTTGTGGCATGTCAATCCAAGTCACTGATGTTATATCCTTTCTAGCAAGCATATCGCGTAGAACAGCCACATCAATTCTCAGTCTTCTATCATCAACATTCTTCGAAGAGTACAAAGCATCACCAAACTCTTGTTGTCTACAAAACAACACCAGCACAACAAGATATTTCAACAATGATACTGGTGATGTACACTGCAGCTTCAGCGCACTCAAGAAGAGCAAGGGTCTCAGCAGATAATGTTGACTTGACAACACACCAGATTTTCCTAGTCTGCCAGTAGACTATACAACAAGTATCACTATCATTCTCCAGGAATACAATAAATGCTCCTTGAAAACCATCATCAGCCAAATTAGCAAAAGATGTATCCGAATAACACTTTAGAGAACAGGCTTTGAGTGGCTCAAGCTTAGGAAAGTCTAATCTCATGTTGTCTCTTGTCACTTGAACTATTGACTTATTCAATCTTAGCAAATCACCAACAGTTGCTTTGTTACATGCAATGCTCAACTGACAAGTTTCAAAGGCAATGTCTGGTCTTGTATGTGTCGCGATACAGTTCAGTTGTCCAATAAAAGCTCTGTACTCAGTCCTTTCCGCCATTGCTAAGTCGCTTGTTTTAAGAAGGGCACACTGATGACTGATGCCGACAGGTATCAAAGTTGAAGCATACTGGAACTGATCAACAGTCAAGCCATCAGCAGTCATGTTGATGTTCAAACCAACATACTTGAATGATGCTGAGACTAAGCTGCCAATCAAGAACATGTGATATAATTTCTTAACAACAGCATCCTCAAATGCAGCAGTTCCCACCTAGAGAAAATCATCAACATACACAAATTATGCTCTCAAAATTGTAGTCATTGTACCACGAAAACAAAGAATTATCTAATGAACACATGTGAACACCAAGCTTCAATAATTCATCATTCACTCTTAAATACCAAGCTCTGGCTGCATCATACAAGCCGTACACAGTCTTCTTTAATTTCCACAAGTTACCATTAGAATATTCAGGAGGTTTCAAGCAGCCTTGAGAATCAATAGTATGACACTCCCACTGCTTGGAAGATGCCAGAGACGAAGCCAGATGTACTGCTTCCCTAGAACACATAGGCGAATCCTTGCACAATGAGATAGTGTCTTCTTCAAAGCCATGTGCTACTCATCTCGCTTTATTAACCGTCTTGTTATCTTGCACTTTCTCAGTTATCACCAACCTCACTGATACAACATCTTGACCAATATTTTTAACTTCATAAACATTGTTGTTTCTCTCGAGTTTTGCCTTTCAGCTTCTTTCGCTGCCATCACATCATCACTATTTAACATTACAACCATCTCTACACTGTCAGGTATCACAGACAATTTAACAATATCATTGAAGTCAATCCAACCAACAGTACCATCAGAATCGTAGCTGACATTGAAACAATTACGATATTTGTTATTTGTGGTTTTTCCCGCTCTACATATCACTTTACCAGAGACCAGGTCACCTGTAGCCGAACTCTCACACCTTGAAATCGCTGTCCAACTTTGATTTAGGCTGCAGAGTTACCGCCGATGTCAATGCAATTATCTTTATGTTGATTCTCATTACCATCAGCCGGCTGATGCACTTCAGCAGCCTCATCACTGCTATGGCTGTGATCATCCTCATCATCTACAGGAAGATAGCAGGCCTCTTTGCCAGACTGCATTGCTCTACACCATCTGGTGTAGTGTCACTGGACATGGTCATGCTAAGTGGAGCAATGGTTTTTGAATGAGGTAATTAAAAAATTAGAATTGAAACTAAAAGTAGGAGAAAGAGAGGTGGCGAACTTTAAATATATAGGGGTTAACATAAATTGATCAATCCTTGAGAAGATAGAACTTGGGATCATCAATTATGAAGAAGAGATGGATGAGGGAGCACTTAATTTATTTAGATCCAAAGTGGGACAATTAAACAGGATGAGTCAACACAGCAGGCTGGATTTGCCCTTTGAAGTGAGTATGTTGGGTAGAGCATTTCATAGAGGAAATAAAGACTGCTTATTGGCAATCAATAGGAAAATAGAAAAAGCAAAGAAAAGAGAAATTAAAGTAAAGATATAAAAGGTAAGAGTAAAGACTGCTTGTTGGCAATCAATAGGACAATAGAAAAAGCAAAGAAAAGAGAAATTAAAGTAAAGATAGAAAAGGTAAAAGAAGAGGAAGCTGAATGGAAAGGAAGATCTCAAATAGGGTATATGGTAAGCTTGAAAGATAAAGAACGAAGATTAGGTACCATTTTTTTGGAAATCCCAGGAAGCAACGAGAGCAACAAAATCAACACTAAGCAGGAGCAGAGATGGCTATATATCTTGAACGAGTTGATTAAAGAGTTAATAGGAAGGGAATTAAAAGTAACAATATTAATGGATAGTAAAACAATTGAAAGGGCGGTAAAATGGTAAAATTAACAATGGCGGTTAAAAGTAGAAGATTACGAATAAAAATGGCAGTCATGAGGGAAATGATAAAGGAGACGAGTGGAAGTGGTGAGGTGGATCAAAGGTCAACAACAAATAGCGGATTGCTTGAGAAAGAAGAGAGGTGTAGAAGGTAGATTAATAAAATATGTGCAAAGAGAAGAGGAGGGGAAGAGAAGAGTAAGATTGATAAGAATCTAAGAAGAGTGTGGGGGAAGACTAAAGGAAGTTTTATTATAGATGAGGGAATGGATGAAAGAGATGGTGGAGAGAAGAAAATTGATGGTTGAAGGAAAGATAAGTGGATTTTAATTAAAATGTATATATTGAAATATATAATTTAATCAATTTTCGATCTATTTACAGACAGACAATTGGAGATATAAAAATTTATTTTTGATAATAAAGGAGGATGTTATTATTATATGATATACCATCAATGGCTTCGCCACTTTCCACCTATAGGGGGAGCTTGCGCTTCGCTACTAAGATTAAAATTTAAAATCTAAAAAAAAGCAGCCATGGTTAAATTCTTATAAATTTTCTGAACTTCGCCAATTATAATAATTTTAAAAAGTAACTCCAAACTAAATTTCATCCCTTTCAAAAAATCATGTTGCTTAAAATATAGTTATAGAAGAAGATAAAATAAAAAAGCAGCCTTGCTTAAATTTTAATAAATTTTCTGAACTTCATCAATTGTAATTCATTTTCTTTTAAAACATACTAAAGCATTGGATAATTATATTTATTTTCTGAACTTAACCATTTTGTATTTTTAAACTCTAAAGAAATTCATAGAAATTACCTTGATAAAAATTTAAAATATACTTAAGTCATAACCAAACTAGATGAAATTATTATTCAAATACTAGAAAAATCCCCTTCTTAAATTATAGAGTTAGTGATGATGATGATGATGATAATTAAGGAATTTGTCAATAAGTGAAGTCGTATTTTGACAAATTGTGGACAAGAAAGTGTCTTTGTTGTTACCCGGTGGTAGTGGTGGAACTGATTTTTTTCATAGAAGAGGAGTTAATCATATTCTTTTACTATTTTTCTGAAATAACTTTTGTATACAATATTCCTACACACCCTTACATATTATAATCTATTACTTTAACTAGGGCGGATAAGCTCTTTAGTAGAAAGAAGAGGACCGCAAATATTGAGTTTGTATCTTTTTTGTTTAGATAAAAAAAAACCCTTTAATTTTTTTCACCACCCATCCTATTTCAAGCATGGAAGAGATCCTCTGACTGGATAATGAAATTCACTTAAAGATCTGAAGGACAGTGACTGGCAAGGCCCGTGAGGACTAGAGATTGGTCCTCATTGAAGAGGGAAGGTGCATAGAGAGTGAAAGTAGTGTCCCCTCAGCAAACAAAGAACCCTTCATGGCTCAAGGAAGGGCCAACCCATTTCATCTCAGGGGTGTGTATCTGAAAAAGTCTTAAGCAGGCTGGAACTGTCATATGTTGTCTGTGCAAAGAGATGAGGGGGGGCGCAGAGATAGTGGTGTTGTGACTGGCTGTGCGTGCACTGACCTAATTGGTGGCAGTTCCTATGAGTGCCAAAAGTTTTGTACCTGCTAGCACTGGGATTCAAACCCAGTAGCCACCGGACTATATCAGATTCTAGAAGTTTTTCTTTATCCTCACAGGTAATAATTAAAAAAATGACAAATGATATTTCATTAGGTGCATCAAATAGTGTCTTACATATCAGCTTATCTCAAGTGGTATGATTTAAAATTCACATTGCCATGAGAGGCAGTTGGGGGTAATCTCGAGATGAGAGACTGAAATCAACCAGACTTTCTTCTATTATGCTAAAAGTAGTATAGTTTGAAGGCTGAAAGTGAGAAAATGACACTTACAATGATGGAATGAAATGCAAAAAAAGGCCCAGTTAAAAGCAGGTACCATGAAAATGTTGGTAAAGAGATCTTCTTTTTTTCATATTCTTGGGTCCACTTCTTCAGCCATCTCTTGCAATCTTGGGACCTTCAAAGAAAGGAAGGAAACAAGTTGTAATTATGTTAACAAAAAGGATGGGTGGCATCTGCTCAAGACCTACGAAGCAACTTACACATTGAGTGTGTCAGCAACCAGTGCTGGGGTTTGGCCTCTCTTATTCTTTGTGGTGAGGAGACACTCCCCACCATGTGACAAAATAGACCAGCAGACACCAGACACACCACTGATGGCACTGCAGTGAAGAACTGTGTTTCCATTTGAATCAGCAGTCAAGCAAAACACCCTGAAAATGGAGAGAAAAGTGAAAAAAGACAGTGAGAATAGCATTGAAGAGAGAAACAAACAAATCACTAAACTAAGCATTTTAAGAGCACAAATGTGGTTAAATAGAAAGAAAGAGAAAAAGAGCTAGAAACAAATTTTCATTTTGTATTCACACCTATGATGAAATGAGTCCTTTAATTCAGGTAGGAGAAATGGAGTAAGTGAAGGCTGTTTAATTATGTGATTAAAACTACCTATGGTATATTACACTTATCATAGTTTTGGTATATATTATAGGCTAATAAATCACTTAATAATTATTCTAGGCAGGGGTGTGGAAACTTTTCACCTACCTTGGGTGTATTTATGTGAGAGAAAAAGTATTTTAATAGGCTTGCATATTTTCAGACTTAAGATATTAATTACTGTGAAATATAAATACACACAATCATGATATATATATATATATATATATATATATATATATATATATATATATATATGGGGTTAAGAAAGCAATTTTTTGGCTAACTAGCTCTTCATCAAAGCCCTGGGAAGGAGCTCTTCTCATAGACACAAGAAGATAATGCATAAAATAAGCTTTTCTTTGATAGCCAAAAAAACTGTCTTTTGATCAGCCTTTTTAATTGTCATCCCTGTTTGTTGAAAAGAATGGAAAATTTGTTTTATCCACTCTAGCCTCACCTTGTACAATTGAGAATTATTTGCAATAGCACAATCATAATTATGTGGTGAAGAAGGCAATTTTTCTGGCTAACTAGCTCTTCATCAAAGCCCTAGGAAAGAGCTTTTCTCACATATACAAGAAGAAAATGGATAAAATAAGCTTTTCTAAGACAGCCAAAACCCTGTCTTTCAATCAGCCTTTTAAATTGTCATCCCTGCTTGTCAAAGAAAATGGAAAATTTGTTTTATCCACTCTAGCCTCGTGTATGTGAGAGGAGCTAGTTAGACAAAAAAATGGGAGAAAAATCTTCGGGCACCATCAAGTTGGTGCCATGATGCTCAGGGCAAAGAGTGTGACACTGTCTTCCTGCTCAATTGGGCCAGAGAGTGCTTCCCCCAACCATAGACCGAGTCAATGATCTAGCAAAATTCAGATATAAAGATTGGGAGGTGTCCTTCTCCCTCCTATCATGTGGAGAGTCTCTATGATACTGTATTGCCATGCGGTATCATAGGTCTTCCCCAGATCAAAAAACAATGTGGCGTAGTGCTGTCTACAAATGAAGGCCTTGTAGATAGCATTTTCAAATCATAGCAGAGCATCCAATGCGGAGTGAAACTTGTGGAAGTAACACTGTATGCAAGACATGTGTCCTCCAATATCCAGGAAAAAGGCTTGTCTAATATTTACCAATTTCTCCAATAACTTGCACATGGAAGAGGTTAGAAAGATTGGGCAGAAACCTGCCAGTTTAGTGATCTCTCCCTTATTTGAGAAAAGCATGCTCAGTAGCCATTCAACAAGATTCTGGGAGGGAACCCTCTGTCTAGATCCTGCTGAACAAATCTAGGCCATCTCTTGCTCACCTAGGTGTCCAAGCATGGCATACGGGACACTGTCTGGACCAGATGTGGTTCCACGCACCAAACAAAAGTGGAGGTAAAGTCCAGTTGCGGCCTTCAGCGATATCACAACGTGCATTGAATGCTGGTAGAGCATTCTGGCTAAAGAAGTTGTGAAAGATTCGGCTTTGGACGTGGGGTCTGAGATTGTGGTCCAATTCTCCTGGAAAACTTGCCCAGAATCCTTTTGACTCGCTTCCACATTTGTGCTAGTGGTGTCTTCATATTAAGTGAAGACATGTATGACCACCAGGAAGAGTGACGGGCGTGCTTCAAAACATAACATAACCTAGACCTGACTCAACGAAATTCACCGACAGTGAAATAATTCAGGCAGCACTTATAGCGCAGATAGGCATAAGGCTTCAGTTTAAGGGTCATCTCACACCATGGAGGCAATCGCCGTGCAAAATGGCCAGATGTTCTAGGAATAGTAGTTAGACTTATGCCAATGAGGGTGCCAGAGAAAAAGTGGGAGCATAGAGGGAAAGGGGACTGCAGCTTCCCCAGGCTGTTAAGAAGTTGAGTCACCCCAGTGAGCCATTAGGCTGCGAGGGCATGCCATTCTTCTGGATACTGGATGTAATACCCATCCCTGTAGGAACTAGGCTCAGGAGCACTCTGTAAGTCACTATATATCTCAATTCAGTATCCAACTGGGCATGATAAATAATTTCCTGTACCAAGCTACCTTTGCTACCAGCTCAGCTATGAAGAGTAGATGACAGATAAAGGTACCCAAGAGGGAAAGTCAGTTTACAGTGGTAAGTGCCCAGACTGATCCAAATAAGTTTATCATAATTGCTGAAGAAAATCGTATTACCAACTTTAGAATCTACAGCAATTACAACAGTTCACACAGAAAATATAAGGTAATTTAGATTTTTTTGAGGGAGTCCATCTGGCGACTGCCTGAAGGTAATTTAGAAAACCACATAAAAGGCAGTAGTCATCATTGAGTTTCTAATATGGAAAAATAGCCTTCTTTACTATGCTGCAAAAGAAGATTAAAATAGGAAAGAATTAGGATGACAGGTAGAACAGATCTTAAATACTGAGACAATAGGACGCTACATAAAGAATTTAAGGGCACAGCATAACATGAAGAGAAATTTAGAAAGTTCTAAGGTAGTGAAAATATCAACCAAACCCTCAAATTATAACATACGATGCTAAGTTATATAAAAACTAACTTTTTATAATCCAGAAGAAAGTTCACAAGGTCCAAATGTCCACCTGCACATGCTGCATGAAGAGCTGTGGAGTAATTAGCATCTTGAACTTCAATATTGCAGCCATAAACTTCGGAAAGAAACTGTACAACTATGCTGCAAATTACCAGGAAACAATACTCTTATTTTTATTATACAGTACTAATTAGGACAGCAAGTTAGAATGCATGAATATTATAGAATGGAATTAAAGAGAATTTAGGCAAAATAAAGTAGATAGCAAAGACTAGGCAGGTCAGGGTCCCCAGTATCAACATCAGGGCAAAGGAGTCCATGAAGTTTCTATTAAAAAAATCCCAATATTTCTAATAGTCATGAGAAGTGCCACAATATTTTTCTTTGCCTCCAGTGAAAGCATCATCCAGGTCTCTTACTATAATGGTGTTCAGGTTAAGATTTCTTCTGGTGACATTGGGCACATTGGCGATTGGTATTCTGATCTTGATAGGAATTTTATCCAGTTAAGGGGTTCTCATTTTCTAGATAAGAAATCATGTGCATGAGAAAAAGATGGATGGTGAAACATTACAAGTTGCCCATGACTCAGGGTCCTACCCTTAAGTCAGCTGGCTAAACAATCTCCACCACCAATTGAATAGGGTTCTCCCATAGATCTTGCCTTCTGGTCTGTAGATTGTGTATGTTGAGCCTGTTATCAATATATGGTGAGTTGTATCATGGTTCCTAGACAGGATGTTGGTATGTGTTTAGTTTTGGATAGTAACTGCATTATATAGCTTTGCCAGGGTGATCTGTCTCTCAGATAAGGGATGTTTCTTCTGGGCCAATAGGTTTTATAGTAGGATTACCTAAAGTACAGAGTATTGTAATGTTGGGATCTTGTATGGTTCTACATTTGGAGACATTTTGTAATAATTATGGTTTGATTTTGTCAATTATTAGATTTTTTTTCTAAGTGAATGTAAAAACTAATGAGTTTGTAACAAGACATCTATAATGCAACTAGTATAGATAAAGGAAGTGAAACTGTGTGGAAGATATTAAGGTACTAATATCTTCCACTTTTGCTAATTGTGAAAAAAAGCCGTCTGATTCCAATTAAAAAAACTTTTTAACAAGAGAAATATTATTTAATTAATGTTTCAACACCTTCATTGGTTCTAACTGTTTTCACACTGGTAAAGTATTCATGCAATGTGAAGGAAAGGATGTTTTTTAAAAATTGCGATTAGCAGCAAACTGTTGTAAATTGTTAAACACAAAGCTTTATCATTTGAAGATAACTCATGACACATCTAAGTTTCTGGAATAAATAATTGATGTTTTGGCTTGGATTCTGTTTAACTGCAGTTTTTCCTGTGACATTATCAAGAACTAATGTTAGATCTTCCTGATGAAGCTCATCAAAATCATCTTTCTTAAGCTTAATAAAAACTCTTGACATTTACAAACTCTAGCTGCTCCATCAGCATACACACTGAATGTTTTTTATTGTGTTACATTTTTGTCTTTAAGAAATTTATAAAACATGTCAAATATGACACACTTTAAATTCTTCACCATAGATGGGATTATCAGATAAAAAAAAAAAAGACAAACCAACGGGAACAACAGTGAAACTGATATCTGAGCACACACTGTGTATTAAGACTCTAAACTCTCGACTTAATTACATTACTTTCCAGTACTCATTATATATAAGTGCTGCTACTTCTGTGGGCATTAGGGTTAGGAGGGTATGCAATCTACCAGATGAGAACTGTGGCATGCTACACTTGACACTCCTTAAGAGTCTCAATTACCATTTGTTCCATTTTGAAATGGTACCAAGTGAGGGGATAGAGCTGTTTGAAGCAAGGTCAATGGGTGGTAGGCTTGACTTTAGGATGGGTATTAAGAATTATAGAAAGGCAAAAACACTAAGATCCATTCATGGCCAGTCTGTGTAATTTTATATATTAAGGTAATATTTCTCAATTCTGTGCTTAACCATAATGACTAAAGTACTTTCAACAACTTGGTTAAATTATATTATAAGTAATTTTATAAGTTATATGTTTTTGTAGTGTTAAATATTTTGTTAATAAGCTTGAAACCATTATTCATAGTAGCCATTAGCTTATATAAAGTGCAGGATACAAATATTTGTAGATCTGAAAAATTGTTTATTAACCTTACAAGTATCCAAATAACTTAGAACTTATACAAAGGATGGGGATTAGAATAAAGTGCACTGTTTTGAAATGAACAGACCCAAACTTTAAGGTTTCTTTTTTTTGTATTTATTTAAGGGGCTATCTGGCGACTGCCGACTTAGGCATAAGTTGCCGTAAACAAACAGCCTAGTTCTAGGCTACTTTAAAAAATTGAACAGGAAACAACAATAAAAAGAAATAACAATAACAAAGCAATAACAAAAACAAAAACAACAACTAAACCGGGTTAAATGCAAGGGAGAAGGCCGGCCTCCCCCAAAAAGTCAATAAGTCCACCAGTCGATGTGCACGCACTCATCCCGAGTACAAGGGACAGGCGGTAGTGACCCCGGCCATCCCGGTACCTGGACAAGTGTCGTGCGCGAAGATCACCCAGACTGGGACATTCGACAAGAATGTGCCAAACAGTCTGGGGGACGACGCAGTCGTTGCAATAGGGCGCAGGCGAGAGCTCAATCAGATAGCGATGCGTCACACGAGTGTGCCCGATTCGGAGACGACAGAAAGCAACCTGAAGCCGCCGCGGCATTGGGGGATAGGTCCATGGGAACAGTCGCGGCGCAATGGCACGCAACTTTAAGTTCCCTTCGACCGTCTCCCATCTTCTTTGCCAAGCAGTCCGAAGAGCGGCCCGTATTCCTGCCATGTAGTCAGTGTGAGGAAGAGCGAAATGCTGGTCCGGTCGCAGAGTTCTCGCAGACTCTTTAGCGCACTCATTCCCCGCAATTCCTACATGTCCAGGAACCCAGCAGAAGATAATCTCGACATCTGCCCAGCTCGCGAAAACCGTGGCGTCACGGATTTCGCGAACCAGGGGATGCGGAGATTCCAATGCCCCGAGAGCACTCAGGGCGCTTTGTGAGTCGCTATAGATCACAATCCGGTCCCCGAACCGGGCACGTCGCGTAATCTCCCGTACCGAGTGGTGTATTGCCACCAGCTCGGCCGTGAAGACAGACGCAGCGCCTGGTAGAGCCCCGCTGACTTCAAACAGAGGGGATAAGGCGTGGAAGCCGACCCCCTCTTGGGACTTGGAGCCATCCGTATACACTGGCACGGTTCCAGCGTGACACGATGTGTGCTCCAAAAAGGTCGAACGCAATACTCCCGGCGCAGTACAAGCTTTGGGAGCAGAGGCGTGGCGACAAATAGTCAAATGTGGTACCCTCCAGGGTGGCGTCCTGGGCAGAACCAGGGGCGCCACCGGCGCGAGAGCTATATCTACCTCTCGAAGGAGTTTCCTGGCCCTAAACCCAAAGGGCTTAGGGTATGACTGGCGTCTCTCGGCGGCATAGGCACCATCGAGATCAGCTGCGGATGCAGTGAGAGCTGTTGGCGACTGAGGGAGGCGCCAGGATCACGCGTACAGGCGAGTGATGCACTGCATGCGGAGCAGAGCGAGTGGCATCTCCCCAGCATTGACCAACAGGCTCTTAATGGGGGAAGTGCGGAAAGCACCAGTCGCAAGGCAAGGGCCGGTGTGGTGAATCGAATCCACCTTCCGCAATAAACGCTCAAATGCGGATGCATAAAACTAGCATCCGTAGTCGAGCTTCGAGCGAACAAAGGGTCGATAAAAAAGTAAGGCGGTAGCCCTATCAGCGCCCCAAGCGCTGAACGTCACGGAATGGAGAATGTCCATGGCGCGGGTACAAGAGACCCTAAGGCTGCCAATATGAGCCTCCCAGGTGAGGCGTCGGTCGAATACAAGACCAAGGAAACGGTGCGACTCAACCACATCCAGGCGGACTCCATTAAGAAAAAAATCTGGGTCGGGGTGAAGCCGTGGATGGCGGCAGAAGTGCACCACCTTACTCTTGGCCAAAGAAAACCGAAACCTGTGCGGTTCGGCATAGCGAGAGACGCGGTTCAATGCCTGTTGGAGTCGACGCTCTAGAGTTGGCATCTGGGCCGCGCCAAATTTTTATTTTTTTTTATTTTCAAAAATTAAGGGGCTATCTGGCGTCTGCCGACTTAGGCATTAGTCGCCATAAACAAACAGCCTAGTTCTAGGCTACTTTAAAAATTAAACAGGAAACAATAAAAAGAAATAACAATAACAATAAAAAAGCAATAACAAAAACAATAACAAAAACAACAACAACAATTAAACTGGGTTAAATGAAAGGGAGAAGGCCAGCCTCCCCCCAAAAGTCAATAAGTCCACCAGTCATGGTGCACGCAATCGTCCCGAGTACAAGGGACAGGCGGTAGCAACCCCGCCCATCCCGGTACCGAGACAGGTATCGTGCGCGAAGATCAACCAGACTGGGACATTCGACAAGAATATGCCGAACAGTCTGGGGGACCATGCAGTCGTTGCAATAGGGCGCAGGCGAGCGCTCCATCAAGTAGCGATGCGTCACACGAGTGTGTCCGATTCGAAGACGACAGAAAGCAACCTGAAGCCGCCGCGGCATTGGGGGATAGGTCCATGGGAACAGTCGCGGCGCAATGGCACGCAACTTTAAGTTCCCCTCGACCGTCTCCCATCTTCTTTGCCAAGCAGTCCGAAGAGCTGCCCATATTCCTGCCATGTAGTCAGTGTGAGGAAGAGCGAAACGCTGGTCCGGTCGCAGAGTCCTCGCGGACTCTTTGGCGCCCTCATCGGCGCGCTCATTCCCAGCAATTCCTACATGTCCAGGAACCCAGCAGAAGATAATCTCGACATCTGCCCGGCTCGCCAAAACCGTGGCGTCACGGATTTCGCGAACCAGGGGATGCGGAGATTCCAATGCCCCGAGAGCACTCAGGGCGCTTTGTGAGTCGCTATAGATCACAATCCGGTCTCCGAACCGGGCACGTCGCGTAATCTCCCGTACCGAGTGGTGTATTGCCACCAGCTCGGCCGTGAAGACAGACGCAGCGCCTGGTAGAGCCCCGCTGACTTCAAACAGAGGGGATACGGCGTGGAAGCCGACCCCCCTCTTGGGACTTGGAGCCATCCGTATACACTGGCACGGTACCAGCGTGACACGATGTGTGCTCCAAAAAGGTCGAACGCAATACTCCCGGCGCAGTACAAGCTTTGGGAGCAGAGGCGTGGCGACAAATAGCCAAATGTGGTACCCTCCAGGGTGGCGTCCTGGGCAGAACCAGGGGCACCACCGGCCCGAGAGCTATATCTACCTCTCGAAGGAGTTTCCTGGCCCTAAACCCAAAGGGCTTAGGGTATGACTGGCGTCTCTCGGCGGCATAGGCACCATCGAGATCAGCTGCGGATGCAGTGAGAGCTGTTGGCGACTGAGGGAGGCGCCGGGCTCGCGCGTACAGGCGAGTGATGCACTGCACGCGGCGCAGAGCGAGTGGCATCTCCCCAGCATCGACCAACAGGCTCTCAATGGGGGAAGTGCGGAAGGCACCGGTCGCAAGGCGAAGGCCGGTGTGGTGGATCGAATCCACCTTCTGCAATAAACGCTCGGCTGCGGATGCATAAAACTCGCATCCGTAGTCGAGCTTCGAGCGAACAAAGGATCGATAAAAAAGTAAGGCGGTAGCCCTATCAGCGCCCCAAGCGCTGAACGTCACGGAACGGAGAATGTCCGTGGCGCGGGTACAAGAGACCCTAAGGCTGCCAATATGAGCCTCCCAGGTGAGGCGTCGGTCGAATACAAGACCAAGGAAACGGTGCGACTCAACCACATCCAGGCGCACCCCATTAAGAAACAAATCTGGGTCGGGGTGAAGCCGTGGATGGCGGCAGAAGTGCACCACCTTAGTCTTGGCCAAAGAAAACCGAAACCTGTGCGCTTCGGCATAGCGAGACACGCGGTTCAATGCCTGTTGGAGTCGACGCTCCAGAGTTGGCATCTGGGCCACGCCAAAAGAGATCGAAAGGTCGTCCACGTAGAGCGTAGCGAGAACATCTTCTGGTGATGCCGTTGATACTCAGGGCAAAGAGTGTGACACTGAGGATACTACCCTGTGGGACACCCTCTTCCTGCTCCTTTGGGCCGGAGAGAGCTCCCCCCACCCGTACGCGGAATCGACGATCTCGCAAAAATTCAGATATAAACATTGGGAGGCGTCCCCTCGCCCCCATCGTGTGGAGCGTCTCCATGAAACCGTATCGCCATGCGGTATCATAGGCTTTCTCCAGATCGAAAAAGACCGTGGCGTAGTGCTGTCTACGAAGGAAAGCCTCGCAGACGGCATTTTCCAGTCGGAGCAGAGCATCCGACGTGGAGTGGAACTTACGGAAGCCGCACTGTGCAGAAGACAAATGGCCTCCGCTGTCCAGGAAATAGGCTAATCTAACATTTACCAATTTCTCCATCAACTTGCACATGCAAGAGGTTAGAGAGATTGGGCGGAAACCGGTCGGAGTAGAGTGATCTCTCCCCGGTTTGCGAAAGGCGAGCACAGTAGCGATTCGCCAGGAGTCTGGGAGAAGACCTTCCACCCAGATCCTGTTGAACAAATCTAACAGAAAGGCCATGCCTCGCTCACCCAGGTGTCGAAGCATGGCGTACGGGACATCGTCCGGACCATGGGCGGTGTCCGCGCACGAAGCGAGAGCGGAACGCAACTCACTCACAGTAAACTTGTCGTTGAAGGGTTCTCTGCCTCTGGAGGTAAAGTCCAGCCGGCGGCCTTCCGCGACATCACGACGTGCATTGAATGCTGGCGGAGCAGCATCACGGCTAGAGAATGCGGAAAAAGAGGTCGCTAAGGATTCCGCCACGGACACGGGGTCCGAGATTGCGGTCCCATTCTCCTGGAGAATGGGAGGGGGGGGTCCTGCGAGAAATTGCCCCGAATCATTTTGACTCGCTTCCACACCTCTGCAAAAAGGGGTCTTCCCGTTAAGTGAAGACACGTATGCCCGCCAAGAAGAGCGGCGGGCGTGCTTCGAAATATACCGGAACCTAGCCCTGGCCCGACGAAATTCAGCGACAGTGAAATCGTTCGGGCGGCGCTTATAGCGCATGTAGGCATAACGCTTCTGTTTGAGGGCCGTCTCACACTCGGCCGACCACCATGGGAGTGGTCGGCGTGCAAAACGGCCAGACGTCCTAGGAATAGTAGTCAGGCTCACGGCGATGAGGTTGCCGGAGAAGAACTCAACGGCCTCATCTACCGACCTAAACTCCTCGACTGAGAAAGTGATCACTACCATGGAGGTCATCGACCACCCCCCAATCAAAATCAGGCTGTGCATCCGAAGAGCACAATGATAGGTCAAGGCAAGAAAATGAAGCGGTTCTCGGACAGTGATGCGTAAACTCATCCACGTTTAGGACACCCATCTCAAGCTCTTCGATCAGATCGGCAAGGACTTGTCCCCTGGGATTTATGGAGTAATCTCCCCAGAGAGGATGCCTCCCGTTCAGATCTCCAAGCAAGAGATAGGGCCTCGGCAACCGTGCCACGACGCGGCGGAAGTCCCTCGCGTCGAAGTCAGCTGACGGTGGAATGTACGCAGAAATGATAGTATACCTCCTATCCATGTGCAGCTGCACAGCCACTGCCTGAAAGGAGGTATCTAAAGAGAAAGGAAGAACGGAGACATCATGCCGGGTGTAAACCGCGCATCCCCCAGCCCGGCCATCCCGTGGTGGTGGGGTCGCAAGACCCTTATACCCCGGGAGGGCGGGCAGGGGGCACGCGCCTAGCATGGTCTCCTGCAAAAAGATAGCTAACGGGGAACGGGACGAGACGAGCCTCCGCAGCTCCTCCCAGTTGGCCCGGAGTCCACGGCAATTCCATTGGACTAATATGCCCTCCAGGCCTAGCTCGGAGGAGACGCGGGGGCCCTCCTCGAACTGAAGACCCTCTCGGGAATGGCCGTACGCTTCCCGGGGGCAGAACCCCGGGCGCTGTTGGCAGGACAAAGCGCTGAAGGCGCTGTCGCCTTCGAGGACTTATTGGGGAAGGTTGGGCTCGCCATGCGAGTCTTTTCCTCCCTCCGCCTCGAAACCTTAGGCGGGCGTTGCGGCTTTGGAGGCGGGGGGCCCTCTTTTCGAGGAACCACCGTCTCCGAGCCACTCGCTCCACCTCGGGGCGTGGGCGAAGGAGCCGAAGCTCCTTTGTTGCTGTCCTCCTTTCGGGGGACAGCTTTACGAACTCTCAAAGATGGCCTATCGACCATCTTCAGGGGTGTTGCCTCCTGTGAGTCTAACGACTCGGTGAAGAGGGGGAAGAGGGGGGAGCCCTGGTTTTAGCCGGGGCTGGGTATGAACCCTTTTTGCCGCCAGCTTTACCAGGGGGGCGCCCGGGTTGGGTAGAGCCCGCAGAAGGGCTCCGAATGGGGCATATGACGTCCCAGGCAAGTCCTTAGCCTCGCGGAATGAGAGTCTATCCTGGGCCTGAGCGGCCAGGATTTCCTTCTCAAGGAGATATGCACCACATTGCTTCGAAGAAGCAAGGTGCGGCTCTCCGCAATTGACACACTTGGCCACACATGATTTGGACTTATCGTGTGCGACCTTGGAGCAATTTACACAGACTTCGGGTGACCCAGACTTTGCACGTCTACATGAGCGATTTGTATGGCCGAAGCGGTGACAGTAATAGCACCGCCGCGGCAGTGGCACGAATGCCTTCACGCGGTAGCGGTACCAACCGGCACGCACCGACTCAGGGAGCTTGTCACAGTCGAACGTGACGAAGAGTGTAGGGGTGGGTCTCGAGGCCCCTCCCTGTTTTCTCATCACACGTTCGACCTTGACCGCCCCATGGTCGGCCAGCTCTAGGGTGATGTCCTCAATGGAGTAGTCAACGAGTTCGTTCGTATAAACTACTCCTTTCACAAAGTTCATGGTAGAGTGCGGCGTCACACTCACCGGGGTGCCATGAAGTGTCCAAAGAGCACTTATCCTGGCCGCCTCGGCGGGATTCGCCGCATTCGCCAGAAGGCTCCCGTTCGAGAAACGGGTCACCTTCGGCTCTCTACTAATTGCACTAGCTAATCCTCTCCTTTGATGGATCATGTTGCCCTTGGACAACATGGTGCCATCAGTGGAGCGAATAACGAGGAAGCGCTTGAAGCCAGCGGGCTCGAAAACGCCAGGTAATCTCTGAATGAGGGGCCCCGATGTCATCGAGGCTCCACCCTGTGCACTCTTGGTCTTAGTCAGGGGCTCCGCACACGGGGGGGTAGAGGGGCCGGATGTGCCGATCTTGGCTTGGTCGCCTACCAAAGTGGTAGCAGACCCATCCGTCCCCGCAGCCCCCGCGGATGGAGAGGAGCCCCGAGTCTTCTTTGTCTTTCTAGTCTTTTTCTTTTTTGGAGAGGAGGGCGGGGAATGAACCCGCTTCTCACCTCCGCCGGCAGAAGCCCCCATGCCAGATGGGCCGGCCTCAGCCAGGTCCCTCTCCGAAATGGAGAAGTTCGTGGTTGTCGTGGGGGCACCTGTCGGAGGAGATCCCTCCCCTCCTTGTATTGCCTCGGAGCCCTCAGCCCTTTGAGGAGGACCTTGCATAGGGGCGGACTCGGGTTCGGTGCTTGGCGCCGAGCTCGGATTCCCCCCCATGGAAGGCCCTACCGTCTGAGGCTGGGTTTCCTCAAGGACCATGTCTATCACAGGAAGGGCCTCCAGTTGGCCATCCCCTCCCAGGACATCGCAGGTCCCCTTGGCCGCATCAAGAGTCATTTGTGGGGTTTGTGGGGAGGCACAAGCCTTAACCCCGGCGAGGTTTAATATCCTTGCCAGCAGGTCTTTTGAGGGAAGCGACCGAAGGGGCCTGGCTTCCCTCTCCCACCTAAGGGGGTTTGCCCTACCAAGCCACTTCGATGTGGAGCGGCAGGCTAAGGGCTGCCTGCTGGCTTTGGTGGCAGTCCCCTTGGAAAGAATAGAGGGGACTGCCGCTGGTAAACGGGAGGTGCCCGTAAGCACCTTCAGAGAAGGGGGAGAGGGGGAGTCCCCTTCACCCGTAGGCATAGGGGAGGAGTAAGCCTCCTCTCCGGTTGAAGAGATATGGAGGGTCCCCTGCGCAAGCACATGGGAAGGGACCTCCATTTTTTGGCTGGAGCTGCCCGAGGGCGGCTCCGTCGCTGTTATAGGGAAAGTTGGGGGTTGGTTTTTTGTTTGTTTTACATACATGGGCATGGTGACCCTCTTTTTAATATGGGACGCAATAGCTCATCACCTCTCGCAGTTGCCCGCACTGCGAGAGGTGCTTACAAGCCCGGCAGAGCCAGGCGCCGCCATTCGGGACCACCCCTCCCGCCTGGTGGCCTGGCAGTCCATCGGCATGGCGGCTCCACCTTGGACATGGCGTAAAATTGATAGAATGTGAAGAGGAGAGGAAAGGGGATGTGAGAAAGGTATGGGTGGGGATGAAGCAGGTTGTTAAAAAACCCCCATCCCGAACCGGAGCTCAGGGGTTAGGTAACAATGTCCCCTCCCCCCTCAGCCCCGATCCGGGGTGGTTGGCTTGAGAAGAAGGTCAGCATCTACCCTGTGAAATTAGAGGCTGACCAGAGAAAGTTGTGGAAGAGGTATGAAAAGCGACGAGGTAGGGGAGAAATCGGGCTATCTGAAGGAAGGAAGAGAGGCTAAGCTGGGGCCGGACGGAGCGCTGGATCCCGTCAGCACGGCGGCCAGGATGGCAAATCGCCGCGTCCCTTACGGGGTCAAGTGGTTTGGGAACACCAAAAATCCTATGGGCACATGAAATGGGTTCTCCTTCCTTAACGATCTCAAGCTCCAGAAGTTGTTCTATTAAGGGAACGGTGGAAGAATTGGACAACATCCAGTGTCTGTAGCCTTTTTTTTTCAAGAATATTCACAAGCCATTTTTCTGTAGGGACGACTGGATTATGTGGTTGGCCAGGGGTGCAGAGTCAAAGGAGCCCGGA
This sequence comes from Ceratothoa steindachneri, assembly GCA_963969495.1. Taxonomy (NCBI): domain Eukaryota; kingdom Metazoa; phylum Arthropoda; class Malacostraca; order Isopoda; family Cymothoidae; genus Ceratothoa; species Ceratothoa steindachneri. The sequence continues at coordinate 44,693,812 of OZ018327.1, forward strand.
GAACAATGTCCAATCCAGCCAGGGTATAAATTGGTTGACGTTCACTTTCTAAAGGATCCAGGCCTAAGCTTACGAAGTCCATTTGTTCTTCGGGTTCACCCCCATCTCTTTTGCCACTGGCATCATTGTTATTTCCTTCATTACCTTGTGCTCCTCGTACATCTGGTGTCAGGGGGGAGGGCTACTCATGATGTCTCTCAATATGTCAGCCTCTTCTGACGGGTGTGGAGACATGGTTCTTGGAGGCGTATGTGGATGAGGAAAATTAATGACTGAGGGGATGGCTAAACCTGGAAGAGGTTTATAGAAATCACTTCAGGAACCTCCGGCACGGGATCATCTCATATGCTGAGAGCCCTAGTGACATGGCAGCCTCCTCAAAGAAGTACCCGAGACCTCCCAGATTCCTCTCCTCCACAGGTGTAACTGGTCGCTCTTCTTCTTCCTCTTGTTCTGATTGTTGGGCAACAATTTTTCCTCTCCTCCACCGGTGTAACTGGTCGCTCTTCTTCTTCCTCTTTTCTGATTGTGGGGCAACAATTTCTAAAGTTACGTGATCCTCTTCATTAATGTCAATTACTTATCAAATTTCTCTGACTGAGGGAGGTGAAGGAGGATGTAAGGTGTCTGTGGAGGAGTAGTTAGGAAACCTACCGAGGGAGACATGATAGACCTTTGTGAGCTTGAAGATATTGAGACCAGTGATTCCGATGAGCAAAACAAGTTTCATCTCAAAACCTTAAGATAACAAATTCTTCATCTCTAGATGATGAAATATCAATCTCATCTGAGTCCAGGGTAGTTTTCACATCACGCCAAATTTGAGGTGGAGTCCTTGGGGACAGGGACCTAAATTCTTCTGGCTCCAGCTCCAAGCTTTATTTCATCTCACCCACCATATATTAATGATTGATATAGCTTACTGAAATAGTACTTTGCTCAGTGCTATTCATAAGCCATAATAGATGGTTATTAATCTAAATTCTAATGACTTACCTCAGATTTGCTAATCTCCTATTATTGATTAGAATATTATCAATAATAGCTAATTATTGATAATATTATAAAGTTCACATATATTTTTATTTACAACACAACTATCCTTTTTTAACTATAAGTCCAATGTTTAAGTGAAAATTATAAAGAAATGTATAAAAAAGTTTATACTTACTTGGATGAGTTTAAAATCTTTATTTTATGTTGCAACAAAATTTTTTAATAATTTTTATTAACTTGTCTTTACTTTTAATAATGATATATTTGACTGCTAATTTTAAATTCTCTTTAAAATTTTAAATTAGCTTCTCATATTCTTTATTTTTAATTCATTATTGTTCTCAAAAATAAAACTACTTTTGCCAAGTCTTTTTTCATTGATGCTCTTAAATCTGATTTTATAAATCTTGGTGTAGAAAATAAATAGTCTTTCTACACTGAATTGTGTGGGAGGCATTACTGTTACAGCCCTAGCTAGATTTCTTAGAATCTCTGGATACAGAGGTAGGACTTCTTCTATAGTAAGTTTTGATGAGCGGTTATATTTTTGCCACTTCCTTTAACCCTATCAAAAAATCTTCTTTAAATTTTGTTTCTTCTATATTAAGAGGTTTGTCTCCATCTTCATTGATGTGCTTTATATTTACCTTTTCAATTTTCTATTCTATAATTTGAAAAATCTGATTGGCTGCTTATAATTGGATTTTCTTCTTCTTGGTCTTCTCAATTTTCTGATCTCAGTTCTCTCATATGAATTGCTATTTCATAAAGTGCCGTTTTTCCTTTAGCCTTCTGATCATCATTCACAAAGGCACTGTTCATTGGGTCTACATAAACAGCACCTAATAAGATTGTATTTTGTAAAAGTAGTTCCTCCCTTCTCTTCATTGAAGATACAATTCCATCTGCAAGGCGATATAATAATTTCTTCCAGGCTAGCAAGAATTCTCCAGGGGTTAAATCTTCAGCTTGAAATTTTTTTTTGTGGTGGAAAAAGGAAAGCGAAGCAAAACCTCTAATTCTGACAATTGCATCCATTCATATTCAGTAAGTGAGACATCTTTATTAGCTAGGTCATCAAGATATGGTTTCAGCTCTAACAAATGCTTGATCATCATATAGGTGCTCCCCCAATGTGTTTCTTGATCTAAAATGGCTCCCAAACCTGAATGTCTTTTCAAAATAGAGTCAATTTTTGATGTTCTAGCTGCAGTAGTTACTTTCCTGATTTTGCTAATCATAGGTGCTACAGGGTGTCCTTTTAAACCATCTCTTATTGCTAACTTTAGTGTATGCACAACACAATGCTGATATTGGATGAAAGATAATTTAAAAGCTTCTTCAATCAAATCAACTAAAAATTCATCTTTAGGTGTTATTAAATCATCATTTGACATTTCATTAACTATTGTTGAATTAATTCTTTCAATTGTACTTAACATATTTGAACATTGTCTGTGATAATACATAGAACTTGTTTTTTCTTAATTTCAAAATCCTATAAAATGATTTCCAAAGATATTCAATTGTGTGATTTACATGTGTATCTTTAACTTCCAGTGTTTTAGTCACCAGTTTATTAGTCATCAATAAATCTGACATTAATCGCAAAATAATTAACTCTATTTTGAGTGCATCTATCCATTTTGAGGAACATAAAGCGCCCCCAAGTTTTTTTTTTATGTTGTGTAGCTTCTTTAAGTATGATCTTCCTAATGTTATCTTTATCTAGAGACACTGAGTTTTTGAGCATTTTCTCCATTCATGCCTAAGAATGCTGGTTTTGAGAAAAAAATTAGAGGTATAATGTTATTTACCACCATTTCTATAATATGCTTCTTAAATTTATCAAAGGTCATTGTGACAGTAACTTTGTTATAAAAAATCTTGATATTGGTGAAATTTGTCCAACAGTATGTTTCATATATCCAGTTGAAGTAGTCACTTGAGTGTCTTTCTTGTTGATGATTTCAAATTTGATGTCTTGCCAGTCATAGTCAGTTTTTTTTTAATCAGAGCTGGTAGTGCCACTTGTAGTGATCAAGGAACTAATTTTGGTTCCACAAAATTGTTCCTAAATATTAGCATCATCATCTTTCTTACAATGGCAGATAAAATGTTTGCCATCATTTGAGAAAATAAAATACTCAAACACGGCAGATCTTTCTTTTGTTTGAGATGTAGTAGCCATTTTAATGGGGTTTAAGAAAATAAATTATACAAGCTAAGCAAAAACAAATTTTGTAAGTGTTACAAATTAATACATTAATTCTAGATTATTAAGTGAAAGAAAAAATAAATAATTAGCTAATTTATTTAGTGAAAATAATATGGTTTAATTTTAATAGATTACGATATAATGAAAAGGATTTTTCAAAGTGATACATTTTTATTATTGTTGACAAAGAGGAAAATTTATGCTGGACTTTTAGTGTATGGAGCTGGAATTGGAGCTAGTACATTTTGACTGGCTCCAGCACCAAAAGTTTTTTCAAGCTCCATCTCCGGCTCCACAGCCCTGATTTCAACAGACATTAGCCAAGAGGAAAGAGTGTTCCCACACCAGAAATGGGTCACCTTGGCAGGACTCTGATGTAGTCATGACCCAAAACTAACCCCATACAAATAATTTAATTATCTGACAGACAGACAACTACCCCCACTGCTACCAGGAACCAGACACATTTACACCATGCCTAACACAACCACAGATGAGACAAAACCTACAGATAAGCAGAGTGCAGGACCTCTGGGAGAGCCCTGTTCAGTTAGCAGAGTTCATAGTGGCTCTTGGCCTAATGCAAGGACCTTACCTAGGGGGCAACCCGAGTAAGATACATAGGTGCAGCTCCTCCTCCTGCAGACATTGAGGCCAGGGAGACATACTGCAAGTGTTGGGGCTAGGAGGGCACAACAGCCTCCAGATGTCACTTGAAACCCCTTTGTGGGGGGGGGTGTAAAAGAAAAGAGGGGGGGGGGCGTCAAAGGAGAAGAAAAAGGTGTAAAGAATACAGTCATTAAAACTCATTGCCCCATCTGAGGCCAAGAGGGAGAAGTAAACCCCTCCCTCCCTCCCTCTCTCTACCTCCAGGTCTCAACTAGGGATGGAGGGACAAAACCCAGTCAGAAACCAGCCGCTGGTCAAGACAAGAGGTGAGAAGAGGCTTGTAAAGATAGTTGAGAGAAAATAAGGTAAAATGGAAATGTCTAGAAGGAATAAAGCCTGGGTAGACTTAAATTAGTTTGAGACTGCTGGGGGTACTGGGTAAGGGAGGGCATGCTGCTCTTCCACACTCCCTGAATATGGGCACCTGAGCTTAAGACATTCTAAATATAATTGAATCTTGCCTTCTTTATTTCTGCATTAAACCTGAAACTTATAATAGTCTCCCAGACTCTTCAAAGAATATAATACATGGCCATGGCCACATGGAAGGAAAACTCAATTATAACCACTTTAATGTTTGAAAATTTCTTCCAGAAATTTTAAAAGCTAAAAATTGGACCTATATTGAAGGCCTGAATCTCAGAGGAGAAAAACAGCCTGTAGGCATACACTAATTAGAGATATTATTTCTAAGGCACCCTAAGAAAGTCTAATATATTCAATAACATAAGATCAAGATATTCAACTAGACATACTTTTTGGAGAAAAGGGAATATTATAATTTATCAGCAGAAATGTCTGAAATAACTTATAAGAATAAACAAAGATTAACAGAACTAACATGCTGCCATTTTGTGCGGCACAATGAAAGGGGAGACATCCACTTCGGTTAAAAATATTTAAATCACCTCCAAATGTGATGAGTGTGAGCAGTATTTTCAGAGCACCTTTACAACAAGCAATATGAAGACTTGTTTCACCTAAAGGAAAAAATAATTTGAAATCATTGAGAAAATTTTAATTTTAATTTCTGTAATAATATGATTAATAGATATTTTTAATTGAAGAACATAGGGCACACACATACTATATGGCCCATACAATCTTGCATGAAATAGGTGCAAAATTACAAGAATAAATAGATAATAATAATAATAATAATAGATATTTATAATGTGCCCTTCAGGGCTGTTAGCCCTCCAAGAGCGCAGGCTGTGTAGTGAGTGTAGAGAAAGTTTACAGGGAAGAGAAGGCAATTCTGAAGAGATGAGTCTTCAGGCGACGTTTAAAAGTAGCAAGGGAGGGAGAGGATCAGACTTCGGCAGGAAGAGCATTCCAGAGTCTAGGAGCACAAATTGAGAAGGAACAGTCACCCATTGAGCAGAGGACAGAACGAGAAGTGTTCAGGAGGGAAGAGAGGGCAGACAAGAGATAAGGTGGAGCCTCGAGGTTTAGGGCCTTGTAGGTGATGATAAGAATTTTATAGTAGGTACGGAAGTGAAGAGGTAACCAGTGTAGCTCCTATAACAGAGGCATTGAAGGAGAGAACCAGGCAGCATAGTTTTGAACTAGTTGTAGGGGGCGAAGTGATAGAGAAGGGAGATTCACTAGAAGAGAATTGCAGTAGTCTAAGCGTGAGGTGACGAAGGCATGAATAGCAGTCCCAAGGCTTCGTTGATCAAAATAGGATTGAACAGGTGAGAAGTTGCGGAGGAAACTGAGGAAAGACTTACAGATACGATGAATGTGCGGTTTAAATGCAAGTTGCTCATCAAAAATAACACCAAGATTACTGACAGTATCAGAGAAGGCAACATTGGTTTCTTCAAGGTTAAGGGAGGGGAAGAGAGCTTTAGATTTCTCCACCATTGAAGAAGTACCAACAAGGAGAACTTCAGTTTTATTGTGGTTAAGTTTGAGAAAGTTGGCAGACAGCCATTTGTTTATGGAGGTCTAGGCTGAAAGGAGTTGGCGCGGCCAACTTGGATACTTTTATTATTTAAGAAGTTCTGAATGAAGATGGGCAGATTTCCGCCGAACCCAAAATCATATATTGTCTGAAGAATACCTCTCCTCCATGCGGTATTGTAGGCTTTCTGTAAATCAAAGAATATTACTATGGTATGAAAATGAGAGTTGAAGGCTGCTATGATATCTGTCTGAAATTGAATTAGGTGGTCTGTGGTACTGCACTGCATCCACGATGGTAACCTCATTGCGCTGGGGTTAAATGGCCTTCAGTTCAAGGACAGTCATAAATTGACTGTTAACCATTTTCTAAATTAACTTACATGTACAGTTGGTCAGTGTGATGGGTCTGTAATTCCCTTGAATATATAAATCCTTTCCCGACTTGGGAATGGGCAATACAAATCCTACACCCCAGGTCCATGGGTAAATTCCCTCTGTATATATTGTTATATGCTCCCAAGAGCAATTCTCCTAGGGATGGATGAGCATGTTTGATGAAGGTATATGTAACACCATAAGGGCCAGGACTACTGTCATGCGTCACTAACAAAGCAAATGCGAATTCACAATAAGTGAAAGGTAGATTGTAGTGTTTTTGAGCAGAAGTTCGTGAATGGAAGGAAAGTGGAGTAGACTCAAAGGTTTCTTTATGTCATTTAAAGGCATCAGAGTAATTATGATCACCAGATATATTGCTAAAATGATGTGCAAAGTAGTACTGAAGTAGGATTTGGAGTAAATTTACCAGATATTTTGCTAATACGTTTCCATACTTGATGCAATGACAATCGGGATGTAATTGAGGACATATAATTTTTTTCATGATTGCTGCTGAGCTTCCTTAAAAACTTGACGACAATGTGCTTTGGCTCTAGTATAGTTAATTTGGGTTTGCACTGAGTGGTTCCTTTTCATAGCCCTCTCTGCTCTTAGGCAAGCATGACGTGTTTGTTTACATTCATCTGTAAACCAGGACACTGGAGTTCGTCCCTTCAATCCTGACTTTAGAGGGATTGTTTGTGTAGCAGCTGAAATGTAGATTGTAACTATGGTATCCATGAGGACATTAATATCCAGAATATCCTCTGCTTTCAGGACTGTATGTGTTGCAGCAAAAATTTATTCTAATCCGCTTTTTCAATATTATAGCGATCGGGGCTGTCAGTTATGTTTGCAGGGTCTGTGAGGTTCAATTTAATCGGGTAATGATCAATACCATGCAATGAGGAGATAGCCGAGTATTCAAAATCAAGAAAACTATCTATTGAACAGATAGCCAGGTCTATCTATTGTTGAAGAAGTATTGGTTTGGATGTGGAAGTAAGTGGGAGTATTATCATTTAAGAGTGCAATTGGGATTTAAATTTTTTAAAATTTTTTAAGGGGCTATCTGGCGACTGCCCACTTGGGCATAAGTCGCCGCAAACAAACAGCCTAGTTCTAGGCTACTTTAAAATAAAAATTTGAAAACAAAACAATGATAAATAGGGAAGATGACAATTAGGAAGCAAGCTCCAGCATTAGGGAGAGGTCCCCCTCCCCGCGGTGTAGGAGCGTGCGACCTACAAAGAAAACAACAGTGCAATTGGGAGTGTAGTCAGTAGTTGTTCAAATGATCGTCTATGATCATTATAAGTCATTTCACCCCATAAGGGGCTTTTTACATTCATATCTCAAAGGAGAAAAGGTGCTGGTTTATTAGGTGTTCAATGTCAGTTGTAGCAATGTTGACATGCGGTAAGTAGAGTGAACAGACAGTGTAGATCTTATTTAGATAAACGTGTACTGCTACTGTTTGAAGAGTAGTATTCAGCACTAGTGGAGCAAATGACAGTCTGTTCTGCACCAAGTTCATGACCATCATTATGCACTGGAGCCAAAATAACCAACTTGTAACCAGATGATGGATGAATCCGCGCATCTGTAATACGTTTCCTGTGGACAAATACAGGACGGTCGAGTTTCTTATATAAGCAGTTTTAAGTCTTGAAACTTGGTACAAAATGATCTCAGGTTCCATTGCAGAATGGTAGATGGAAAGAAGCCTGAAGGCATTATTTTGGTAGGTAGGGAAACCTACCTTTCTGGGAGCGGGACAGAAGTTGAGTCTCTTGAGTGCCAATAACTGGGATCTTTTGTACATTACTCTCTGGTAGACAAGGTGTAACATGATATATTTTTTTTGGTTGTGGTGGTTTTTGTAGGTGAAGTAAGGAGACGTTTTTTTTTGTACTATGAGTAGTACAAGTCTTCAGTTGTAGGGCAGTCTCAGAAGTCTCACTAGGCTGGTCTTTTTTTGGTGTTTCCAGTCTTGAAATTGCATGCTGTTGTGTTCCAGGCGAGCTTGGGTCTGTGACTGTCTTAGGTTGCTGTTGTTCTTTAGGTGGAATAGAGGTAGTTTTTTGCGATCGTGAAGGCGCTAGCATTTGAGTGTGAGGGTTATCAGACTTATGCTGATGGTCATTTAAGAGTTTTTCTGTTTGTTCTACTTTCTTAAAAATAAGAGATGCATCCATTTTATTTGCAGACTGTATTTTTGCAGGAGATCCCCTAGTTTTCACAAGAGGAGTAGGTCCTGTTTCACACTCCACATCCATGATAGCATCAGAATGCTGATGCCATCTCTGTAGCGTGTAGTGTGAATGTTGAAGGAATATGTGCAGTGGTTGACGTTGTAAGAAGATTAGGTGTGGTCCTTGCTGAGGCAACTGTACTTTTAATTGCGACATTGCTCTCTCGGGCAGGAGCAGAGTATAAAGGCTCATAGATAGGGTGTTGGTCTAAGATTATTTGGATACAAAATGAGGAATTTGATCTCTCATCTGTAGGTCCAAGACATCTTTCATTCAGATACACCAGATAAGAAATTATTCATATTAATTTTCATTTCTTTTTTCTGTTCACAAATGTTTCTTTTCAGTCTTGTTAGGTAATTTTTTTGTAACCAGTGTGTTTAAGCAGACTAGGACATTCGACAAGAATGTGCCGAACAGTCTGGGAGATGACACAGTCGTCACAATAGGGCGCAGGCGAGCGCTCCATCAAATAGCGATGCATCACACAAGTGTGTCCGATTCGGAGATGACAGAAAGCGACCTAAAGCTGTCGCAGAATTGGGGAATAGGATTATGGGAACAGTCGCGGCGCAATGGCACGCAACTTTAAGTTTCCTTCGACCGTCTCCCATCTTCTTTGCCAATCCGTCCGAAGAGCTGCCCGTATTCCTGCCATGTAGTCTGTGTGAGGAAGAGCCAAACGCTGGTCCAGCCGCAGACTCTTTGGCGCGCTCATTCCCCGCAATTCCTACATGTCCAGGAAAACAGCAGAAGATAATCTCGACATCCGCACAGCTCACCAAAACCGTGGTATCACGGATATCGCAAACCAGGGGTTGCTTCGATTCCAATGTCAAGGGAGCACTCAGGGCTCTTTGTGGAAGCCGACCCCCTCTTGGGACTTGGAGCCATCCGTATACACTGGCACGGTTCCAGCGTGACATGAGGTGTGCTCCAAAAAGATTGAATGCAATACTCCCGGAGCCGTACAAGCTTTGGGAGCAGAGGCGTGGCGACAAATAGCCCAATGTGGTACCCTCCAGGGTGGCGTCCTGGGCAGAACCAGGAGCGCCACCGGCCCGAGAGCTATATTTAGCTCTCGAAGGAGTTTCCTGGCCCTAAACCCAAAGGGCTTATGGTATGATTGCAAGCACAGGGGGGAGGAAACCTCCATTTTTGGGGGGGAGCTGACCGAGAGCAGCTCCGTTGATGTAACAGGGGAAGTTGAGGGGTTTTTTTTTTAGTTTTTCATCTATGGGCATGGTGACCCTATTTGTACCACAGGATGCAATAGCTCATCACCTCTCGCAGTTGCCCGTACTGCAAGAGAGGTGCTTACAGGCCTGGCAGAGCCAGGTGCCGCCATTTGGGACCACCCCTCCCACCTGGTGGCCTGGCAATCCATCGGCATGGTGGCTCCACCTTGAACATGGCATAAAAAGATAGATTGTGAAGAGGAGAGGAAAAAATATGTGAGGAAGGTATGGGTTGGGATGAAGCAGGTTGTTAAAAACCAACCACCCCAGACCGGAGCTCAGGGGTTAGGAAACATCATCCCCTCCCCCCCAGCCCCGATCCAGGATGGTTGGCTGAGAAGAAGATCAGCATCTACCCTGTGAAATTAGAGGCTAACCAGAAAAAGTTGTGGGAGAGGTTGTATGAAAAGCGACGAAGTAGGGAAGAAATACAGGCTATCTGAAGGAAGGAAGAGAGGCTAAGCTGGGGCTGGACAGAGCGCTGGATCCTGTCAGCACAGCGGCCAGGATGGCAAATCGCCGCGCCCCTTATGGGGTCTACTTGCAACAGAGGCTTGCCACAACCACAAAATATGGGCATTGGAAAGGTCTCAAAAAGGTGAGCAAGCTTCAAGTTACTAGATGTCACTATATATGATAGAAATTGAATTATTTCCCTGAATATATAGAGGAAAAAAAGCAACTTGTATTTTTCAGGGTGATCAGATATATTTGGTGAGCACTGTATGTAAAGATAATGTTGAAGATAGAGGAAGTTAAAATATGTGAAAGATATATAGCTGAAAATTTCTCTGCTAACATCAGGGAGGGCATGCAATCCTAAAAATATCAGCTATAGCATAGTTACCTATGCTCCATCCAACACCTCCATGTAGGTAGGCAATAAAAAAAGTCCACTTAATTTACAGACAAGCCTACTAACATCCTATCTACAGATAAAGAGGGGGCTATATATAATCATTCCAAATAGGAAGGTTTTTTTTTTTTTACACTCACACTCTTAAAAAGCACCTTTTCTTTTCTACTGTTACCTGTATCAGTTGCAAGATTTGGATTGGCACCATATCTAAGTAAAGTAAGAGCCACTGTATGATTTCCAATTAAAACTGCTTTATGAAGTGCTGTTTGCCCACCATAACCTGAAATTGAAATCACTTTAATTAGCAGAACTTGTGAAATCCCTATAAAAAAATCTAGCTTAAATATCTCATGATTTAATATTTGGAATTAGCAATGACTTGATTTTTTATTTTATTTTAGGGAAACTTCACAAGTTAATAAGCAGTTTAAATATCATTATAAGTGACTTTCACCTTTCCACTGTGGGAAATGTCAATTAGCACCAATTTAACAGAATACACCAAATACCAGTTAGCATTTCAAGAAATTTGAAGTTATTTCAAGGATACATTCTCTAATAGTTTTGTGTTAGTTTGCTTAGCCTTTTTGTTTGCCTCAGCTCACCTATGCCCACCTTTTGTTTCAGGTTTCAGTGAAAGAAAGAGGATGAGAACTGCACAGAAGCAGTGTCAAACCCATTTTTCACTGAAGAGCAACTCTTTTTCTCCCCTTATAGGAATAAGTGAACAGGTTATTATAAAGCTGTGACATTAGTAATAGGAGGGTGATAAAAACTTATGAAACGAAGTTGGAAAGAAAGTCCAGATATATATATATATATATATATATATATATATATATATATATATATATATATATATCCATATGGAGCTCGGCCTTGAAGCCTGCAAACCAGTTGTACTGGAGCCTCTTACATTGGCAGCACTGTCAGGTCTCTTGGAGCTAGGTTCTCTGCTCATATGGGGATTAGTTGGCGCACAAACAAAATATTAAATAAAAAGGAAAAGTTATCTATTAGGGAACACACCATAAGCTGCAAAACTGACATTTCTATTGAGAATTTTCAAGTATTAGCCTTTAACAACAACAAACATTGCCTAAGAACCCTCAAATCTTTATATATCAAACACTACACCCCTACAGTTTGTTAGTTGCATTGCTTTTTAACAAACCAATCATCACTGTAACCTATAAATACTAGCCCCTTGTTAAACCCACCATTCACTCTCTAGGATGGATCCACTTTAGTAAGTACCCAAATTTACCGTATTTATATTAAATGTTTTTTAATTCTTACAATCTTTACAAAATTAAAAACAAAGTTTAAATTTACTATTTTTAAATAATGCCAGGTCAATTTCTCTTATATAATTTTTAATTAATTTCTGCAATAAACATTAAATTTATTAACTCATTTTTTGAGTCAGTTTTAAAGCAAATTTAACGGTTGCCAAGTCCTATTTAATAAAAAAAAATTTAACTTATAGTACATTTTACTGATATTTTATAATTGTCACCTTTTAAAATAATGTCTTGTTGGCCTTTTCAAGTTTTCTTCTTATGTATTAGCAATTTTTTGAGTCAGTTTTAAAGCAAATCTAACTGTTGCCAAGTCATATGTCAAATTTTTTTAACTTATAGTATATTTTACTGATATTTTATAATTGGTCACCCTTTAAAATAATGTCTTGTTGGCCTTTTCAAGTTTTCTTCATATGTATTAACTTTGTAAACTTATTCTAGCCTGAAGATGAAAACTTGTAGTTTTTGAAACGTTGTGAAAAATTAAAAGATGCTGTATCCGTTTCTCGTGGCTCTGAGATTTATCCTCAATATTATATATGTATATATATATATATATATATATATATATATATATATATATATATGTGTGTGTGTGTGTATATATGTGTGTTATGTGAGGGAGGGGAGAAGTAACACCAAAAAAATAAAGCAAGCAGGGAGCAATTTTTATTCCCCTTTTCTAGCTTCTTAGAACACTCTCCCTCCTCCCCAAACAGTAGCTCTGCTGTCAGCAGCACATGGTACGATTGGGGTTGTTATAATTGTACACTAACTTGTCACACTCAAGAGAAACTACATCAGTGCAAACTGGGGTTGCTGTTACTGCCTCCCCCCATCATTTTGCTCAAGAGAGAGGCCAGGACTGCAACCCTCCCCCCCTCCCTTGTTCGACTTAAGAGAGAGGTCATCCCTGTGCCTCTTTTTCAGCTCTACACTGACAAAAAGAGGTGTTACCACCCTGAATATACAAGCAAAAATGCCCAGGGGTAAATAGACACCATAAGTGATGAATATGCAACTGGAATAATTGGTTTATATTTTCCATATTATATATATATTTTCTTTGATTTGTGGAATAATATATCTGTATATATATTATGTTAAATTGTATTGTATTTTTGGTGGTTGGGAAATCAGAACTTAGATAAAATTGATGAAACTTGGCAATGTTGCATAAAATTTTATGCTACCAATGTTGAGCAGGCCTCTATACACTTGAACCACCTAGTGTCAAGAGGAAATCATCTGATATAGAAATTATGCAAGGAAAATTGAGTTAAGTGATGGGACAAATGAGGGTAACTCCATTCATCCCAGTACCAGGAGAGGGGCTGGGTGTGAAGCTCTCCCAGATTGAGACATTCTAGGGGACCAAACTATCATCACAATAAGGTTCAAGGAAGCAGTTCATCAAGTGGCAATGCATCCTGTGAGTATGTGCAATCAATTCAGAGGCAACAAAAAATAACCTATAGACCTTAATGAATGGGAATGGGAGGTAAACTGCAAGTTTCAGTGCAATGGCACACAGTTTTATATTCCCCTCAGCCATCTCCCATCTTCTTTGCCAGGCAGCCCAAAGGGCTCACCTATTTCCTGCTTAGGTCACCCACTCTAGGGTGCTCATTTGCAGTAATCCCAGTGTATTGCAACCAGCTTGGCTGTGAAGACAGATGCAGCATTCAGTAGAGCCCCATCAATTTCAAACAAGAGGGAAATTGCATAAATGCAGGCCACACACTCAAAGGAGTTGCCTTGACCTAAGTATGAAAAGCTTAGGGTATTAGCGGTAGCTCCTGATGACATAGGCAGCATCGAGATCGGGTCCAGATGAAATGAGAGCCATTGCTGAAGAGCGAGCAGCATCTCCTCAGCAGTGACAAGCCGGGTCTATATGGGGGATGTGCAGAAGGCACAGATTAATACAATTGAGACCACAGTAGTGGGTAAAGTCAAGCTTATGCAATTCATGCTTGGCCTCAGATGCATAAAACTTGCATCAAGGTTTAGCTTGGATAGAAAAAAGGAGAGGTGGAACAATATAGTAATAATAATAATTAATAATAATTAACAGTTTATTATATGAGTACAGCTGAGCGGCTGAAAATACATAGTAGATACATATATAGTTAGGGTATAATATTTATAAGAATATGTTAAAATATGAGATTTGCTTAGTGATAATTAACATTAAATGTTTAAAAAATATATGTACAATGGAAGTATAAATTTGTATTAACTAACAACACCTAATTGTAAAGTATTTATTTCATAAGCTAGTATATTTGGATAATAATTTTCACCATTGATGGGACTAGACTGTTTGCATATCAATTTGTTCTGGTTCTTATAGGAATTAATATGTTTGTAGCTTGGAGGGAGGGAGGGTTGGGTGGAGGGAGTAGGTCACAGTGCCACTCATTGTGGGAGAACTGTGTCAGGGTGTGGAGGTGAAGGTCTGCAATGCTTGCAAGGTTGAAGGCGTGGAGAGCTTGTTGGTAACCTTTAGTACCGGCGAGCCAAGATATTTTTAATGCCCTTTTCTAGCTTGCTTTTCTGGGACTGGGTGAGGCTGCATGACCATGCGGGCGAGGCATAATCCAGCTTGGGTCTGATGAAAGCTGTGAATATGTTTATTAGTTTTGAATTGCTTAAGCCGAGGGATTTGAGGTGTCGAAGCATGAATAATTTGCAATTCGCTGCTTTTGAGATGGCCTGGATGTGTGGGGTCCATTACAGCTGGTCATCGATCATGACTCCCATAAGCTTGGTGGTGTGCACAGACATCAGGGTATGGTCAGAAATAGTGAGGTCAGGAAGGGGCAGGGTTTGAACAACATAGTATCTGATTTGTTGTTGTTGATTGTAACATTGTTAGCCATGGTCCAGTTCTTCAGTGTGTCGAGTGTAGGAGTGTAGTTTGTAGTGGGCTGTAGTCGGGGTTGTTGTTGTCGATTGTGGAGGTGAAGGTGGAGTCATCCACATATTTCCACCCACCTGGCTGTTGTGTCAACCAGGGCATCATTTATCATTAGTAGGAAGCAGATTGGTCCTAGTCTTGTACCCTGTGGTACTCCACACATAATGGGGAGGGGGTGTGAAAAGCAACTCCTATACCATGTGACCTATTGATGCTCAGTCAGGAAGTCTCTAATCGAGGGCACAAGGGATGATCGGGTGCTTGGAGCTGTGGCTTTAGTAATGAGGGTGGTATTATTGTCAAATGCTTTGGTGGAAGTTGATGAAAAATTAATATTTTTTTAAGGTTTTTGTAGACAAAATCTAAGAAGCTAATGAGGCAGTGGATTGTGGATGAATCTTTCATATTCCCGAATTGATGTTGGTCCATCTGGGAGTTGAGGTCACTGTATGCCCATTGTGCCATGAATAATTTGCACAATAGGCTAGGCAGTGGGGGGTGATGGTAAGTGGGTGTAGGTCATTGAGTGTGGGGGAGGTTGTGCTTCTTAGATATGGCAGTTACGTATCCCACCTTGCAATCCTTGGGGCATTTGTTCTGTTGTAGTGATGCATTGATTATTGATGTGAGTGGGGGGAAAAAGTTCTGCTGCAAATTCTTTAACTAGTTTCATTGGTAGGTGGGATGGAGTTATGGCTTGGTTCATTTTCAATTTCTTCAATCTATTGTAAACTTGTAGATGATCGATTATAGAGGTTGGGGTGGGAGTGGGGAGGTAGGCAGGAAGACTAGAGGGATGGAGATTTTTTTTCTTTTAAGTTTAGGAGCCTATCTGGTGACTACCCACTTAGGCAATGGAGGGATGGAGAGGGAGGAGGCGCTGGCATATGGAGGTGAAGTGCTGGTTGATGGATGTGCAGCTTGTTGGTCAGATAAGTGGTTTGTACAAGTCATGGAGCTATTGTTGTTCAGGCCACATAAATCTTTGATTTTATTGAACCACTTGCTGATGTTATATAGTGGTAGCTCTATCAGAATCCCAGGTACCAAAATTTACAAAGTGAAGAATGTCTATGGCAGGGTTACACAAGAGCCTAAGGATAATAATATGGGCCTTCCAGCTGAGGCAACAGTAGAAAACAAGACCAAGGAAACTATGCAAGATTGACTGTCAGGGTGTGAGAAGGTTTGGAAGACTATAAAATGTTGGTTGCTTATGTGAATGAGTGTTTGAAAAAGTGGAAGAGATTCTGAATGATTGATATATATCGGGAACATAGTACCCAGTGCAATGAGGGGCCATTCAGCATAGACAAAATTATGAGTGCCTTTGCTTGATAAGGAATAAAGGTTGTTTTAGTGGCATTGAAGTATACCACCCCAACTTTGTGGCAAAGTGGTACAAGTTTTAGATGATTTTATAAAGGAATATTGAAATATCTTTTGAATAATGATGAAATTATTATTTATTAATAAACTAATTTTACATTTCTGTTATGTGTATTTATATAGTGGTACTAAAATTAATTATGAAACTACATAACATAACATAACATAACATAATTTCATGGATGACAAAAGCCACAAGGGCTCCTCATAGGTCATCCAAGTCAAACTCCCAGGAAAACTACATCCAGAGGATTGCGTTCAGAAACAAGGGTATCACCAATCAAGGCTTGTCAAGAACTTAATCATGCAGCTATAGATATACAAACAATATTAATATATACAAAACTTAGGAACCATCACAACCTTCCCTCCCCATAAACTCATCCAACCTACTCTTAAATACATTTAAATTTGGACTACCTACTACCCTCCGCGGCAATTTGTTCCAGAAGTCTACCACTCTATTGGTGAAAAAATATTTCCTTAAATCCAACCTACACCCTTGCTTTTTAATTTTCAAGTGGTGACCTCTAGTCCGATTTCCATCATCTAACTCAAAAAACTTGCTAACATCCAATTTATCTATCCCAGAATTTTTTTTAAACAGCTCAATCATATCCCCTCTCACACACCTCCTTTCGAACGAGAACATATTTAATACCCTCAGTCTATCTATATATTCAACGTGCCTCAGGGAAAAATTAAAGAAAGTGGCGGGCCATAATTTCTTGTACTCATCATCCTTATGACTATATTTAATGGTCACTCACAAATACAACAAAAGGACTTTCTTACCCTTTACATTCACAAGTTCTGGACTTTCATTAAGTGATGACTCCAAAGTTTCAAGTGGTAGAGATAAAAAATTATCAGCAAAATTAAAAATATTTTTTGACATTTTAAAAATCTGTACAAAAATATAAGGCAGGGGGAGATCTGATTTTACTGAATCTGAAAGCAATGAAACATTAGAAATATAATATCATGCTATTTGGGAAAAATATCACCATCTAATAAATTATACAAAAAACACATTTTAAAACAATTGCTACAAAGTTTGTTAAAACTGTTATGAATAATGACAGATGCTAGTGCGTGCTACTCAGTAAGATAGATTAGTAAGAAGGGAAAGTAGTTTATTTTATTTTTTAAATTTTAAGAGCTACTTGGGCATTGAGAGCTGTTGGCGACTGAGGGAGGCACCGGACTTGTGTGTACAGGCGAATAATGCACTGTGCATGGCATAGAGTGAGTGTCATCTCCCCAGCATCGACTAGTAGGTTCTCAATGGGAAAAGTGTGGAAGGCAACAGTCATCAGGCAAAGGCCGGTGTGGTGGATCGAATCCACCTTCTGCAATACACACTCAGCTGCGGATGCATAAAACTTGTATCTGTAGTCGAGCTTCAAATGAACAAAGGATCAATAAAAAAGTAAGGCAGTAGCCCTATCAGTGCTGAATGTCATGGAACAGAGAATATCCAATGCGTGGGTACAAGAGACCCTAAGGCTGCGAATATGAGCCTCCCAGGTGAGGCATCGGTCAAATACAAGACCAAGGAAATGGTGCGATTTAACCACTTCCAGGCGAACCCCATTTAGAAATACGTCTGGGTCAGGGTAGAGCCGTGGATGGCGGCAGAAGTGCACCTCCTTAGTGTTGGCGAAAGCAAACCGAAGCCTTTGTGCTTCAGCAGAGCGAGAGATGAGGTTAAATGCCTGTTGGAGTCAGCATCTGGGTCATTCTGCATGAAATCAGCCAAATTTCAAAAACACTTGCCAGGTGACCATCTTGGATGGATTTTCTTCATTCTTGGATATGTTGATACATGTCATAAAAGAACTTCACATGCAAAATTATAGTTCTGTATATCAAACAGTTTGAGAGATATGGCCCACGTAATTTGGGGCGCTTTTTAGAGACTAAGTTGATTTTTCAAAATTGCTGAATTTGAGGCCTCATAAAACATGCAGTTTGAAAGAAATAGGTCTGAAAAGTTCAGGTCCTACAGAATCAGGGCCATAGATAAAAAAACAAAACAATCAAAACCAGTCTATCTCTAACCATCAAACAGTTATAAGCTAGCAAAAACTGAAATATTGAACAAATTGTCACATCTGAACCAACTTCTGATTCAAAATATTCATACTTAGAATCAATACTAAAAGTTATAACTGATAGGATATAATGATATATCTCTTTCATTGTATTTAAAACCTTTTCTGGCAGTTGAACATACATAGCAGCTGAGAAATAGTGTTTCAAATAAAGTCAATTTTCCTGATTTTTATAAAATGACTGACCTTTTGACCTTTTTGACTCTGTGGAAACATGAGGACCCCCTTCAAAGCTTTTGTGCTTGAAGGAGAAGGTCTATACACTAGTTATACTAAATATCTTATTTGTTCCATTATTCCTTCCTTTATTTTCACAATGCTGAATTCAGGACACTATCAGCATTACAGCAGGGTCCCTTTATATCCTGAATTCTATATAACATGGTTTGTATTTGAAACCTCTGATATTTTTGGCTTCTAATGTATTGGGCTGATAGTTAGGGATGCTTGTAATGATACTTCAATGTTAGCATTAAAATTCCAATTTGCTTAGCAGGATGTTGATGCAAAAGCTGAGTCTAGCAAATGCTGTATTGCAAATTATCTGAAGGAGGATTGCCACAGCACTAATTTTTCATGGAAAAAAGATGTCTTATCTTAGGAAGACTTTCCAATGACAGTGTTAAATTGTTAGAAGTAAGAACTGGATATAAATGCAAAGAAGATGATTAACTTTTTTATCATCATGAGAGTCTTTTTGAGTAGATATCAAAGTTTGCAGACAAGTTGTGCTGACCCATTCTACAAGCATAAAAAGCGAGTGACTGGTAAGTAGAAATTCATTAGTGCTTTATGTATTTTTTTTATTATTATTATTTTTAAGAGCTCATCTGGTGACTGCCTACTTGGGCATTAGTCGCTGTATTAAAACTGGCCTAGTTCTAGGCTACTTTAAATTAAAATTAAAGAAACGAAAAAAACACCCCAAATGGGGGAAAGGAAGCAAGCTCCTGCGTCGGGAGGAGGTCCCCCCCCCGGCGCAGGAGCGTGCAACCTAAAGGAAAGCAAAAAAAATGCAAAAAACAAAACAAAACAAAAAAAACAAACCCTGCTTAAATAATACGGAGAAGGCCGGACTCCCCCCAAAAGTCAACAAGTCCACCAGTCGATGTGCATGCACTCATCCCGAGTACAAGGGACAGGCGATAGCGACCCCGCCCATCCCGATACCGGGACAGGTAAAGTGCGCGAAGATCAACCAGACTGGGACATTCGACAAGAATGTGGCGAACAGTCTGGGGGACTATGCAGTCGTCGCAATAGGGCGCAGGCGAGCGCTCCATCAAATAGCGATGCGTCACACGAGTGAGTCCAATTCGGAGACGACAGAAAGCGACCTGAAGCCGTCGCGGCATTGGGGGATAGGTACATGGGAACAGTCGCGACGCAATGCCACGCAACTTTAAGTTCCTTTCGACCGTCTCCTATCTTCTTTGCCAAGCAGTCCGAAGAGCTGCCCGTATTCCTGACATGTAGTCAGGAAGAGCGAAGTGAAACCCAGGAACCCAGCAGAAGATAATCTCGACATCTGCCCGGCTCGCCATAACCATGGCGTCACGGATACCGCGAACCAGGGGATGCGGAGATTCCAATGCCCCGAGAGCACTCAGGGCGATTTGTAAGTCGCTATAGATCACCAGCTCGGCCGTGAAGACAGACGCAGCGCCACGCTGACTTCAAACAGAGGGAGATCAGCGGCGGATGCAGTGAGAGCTGTTGGCGACTGAAGGAGGCGCCGGGCTCGCGCGTACAGGCGAGTGATACACTGCACGCGGCGCAGAGCGAGTGGCATCTCCCCGGCATCGACCAACAGGCTGTCAATGGGGGAAGTGCGGAAGGCACCGGTCGCAAGGCGAAGGCCGGTGTGCTGGATCGAATCCACCTTCTGCAATAAACGCTCTGCTGCGGATGCATAAAACTCGCATCCGTAGTCGAGCTTCGAACGAACAAAGGATCGATAAAAAAGTAGTGCAGTAGCCACATTCGACAAGAATGTGGCAAACAGTCTGGGGGACGACGCAGTCGTCGCAATAGGGCGCTGGCGAGAGTGCATGGAATAGTCCAATTGTACCTGTACCTAAGCCGGATGGAAGATTGCGCCTGTGTGTGGATTATCGAAAGGTGAATGAAAAGACTGCGAAAGAAAGGTTTCCGATGTGTGTGTATAGTATGCATGGGAAGGAGTGGTTTACGAAGCTGGATCTGGTACGGGGGTATTACCAGATGCCCATTGCTGAGGAGAGCCGGCCGGTAACTGCCTTCTCTTCCTCAAAGAGGCATTACCAGTTCCGGAACCTCAGCTTTGGGTTGGCTAATGCTCCCGGAGCCTTCCAGCGGGCAATGAATGTTGTGTTGAGTAAGTTTGCGAGTAAGAATGTGATTGCGTTTATAGATGATATTTTGATTATGACTGAGACTTTTGAGGAGCATATAAGATAGGTGAATGATGTGTTGAGAACGTTGGAGAGTGTTGGTGTGAAGGTGAAAGTGGCGAAGTGTGAGTGGTTTGCAAAAGAAGTGGAATTCCTTGGGCATATGGTGAGTGAGAATGGGTTGCGAAAATCACCGAAGTATGTTGAGAAGGTGCGAATGTTTCCTAAACCGGTGACTGTGAAGCAACTGAAGTCATTTTTGGGTTTGATTGAGTTCCAGCGAAAGTTTATATGTGATTATTCTGGTGTGAGTAAGCCTCTGACTGAGTGGATGGGCAAGAAAGGTAGTACGGTTGTCAAGTGGAATGATAAGATGAATGAGGCGTATAAGAGACTGAAAGAGGCAGCGGCTGAAGATGTTGAATTGGCTTACCCAGATTATAGTGTGAATGCTAAAATGCTTGAATTGTATACAGATGCGAGTGGGCATTGTATGGGAGGTTTTCTGATGCAAGAGCAGCGTTTGAATGGAGAAAATGTCAGGCGAATAATTGGGTATGTATCCAAGGCTATGAGGTTTGTGATCAAAACAGATCATCGACCACTTGTGTATCTGCAGCTTATGAAGTGGGCTGATAGTAGGATTGCAAGGACTTTGGAAGATTTGAGTGACTTTGACTATGTGATTGAGTATGTGCCTGGTGAACAGAATGGAGTTGCTGATTAGATGTCAAGGTATCCTGGTACAAATGATGAAAATGTGTGTGGAGTGAGTGATCCTGAGTATTTGCCGAAAGGGATTATGAATGGAAAAGAGAGTAAGGGTGGTGGTGATTCCTTGTTTGAGAGTGTATGGAATGGTTTGCAAGATTTGAAGAGTGATGGAGTAGACGTGAGAGTGCCCGATAGTGTGGATGATTTAAGGAAGGAAGTAATGAATGAAGTATGTAGGAAGCCTGAAAGCATTGGTATGGCAAAGGTGCGGAACTTCATGAAAGAATTGAGAGCGATGTGTATGCAAGGGGTGCCGCCATTTCAGGAAGTGTTGATTGTAGTGAGTCGTTTGTAAGGAGTGATTGTTTATGTGCACTTTGGTGGTGAGAGGCCGATTGTGCACAAGGATGAGAAGATGAAGGGTTTGAATCCTAATGTGGTACATATGCAATGTTTGAGCGGTGTGCACTACAATTGGGTGATTTCAAAGTATTCATATATGAGAGAGAAGAATGATTGTCTGGATGAAGATGAGTGTGTGGTGAGTGATGATATGGGAGTTGATGACAGTGTGGATATCAGTGCTGATGTTGGTGTGCTTGTTCCTTCTGTGTATTGCGAACATGGTGGACCTGATATGATGGAAGCAAGAGTGAAAGTTGGTGAAAGGTTGTTCTGTGGTTTGATTGATACTGGAGTGCAAGTGTCTTTAGTGAATGAGAGGATTCTGAGTAAGTATGATGAGTTTAGATGTTGCGAGCATAAACCTGTGAAGTTACGAATAAGTGGATTAGGGAATGGCATGATAGTGGCATGGGAACAGGTTGGTCTGAAAGTGAGTTTGGGTAATGGTGTGAATGTAAAGCATGACTTTGTGATTCTGAAAGATGAGCAAATGCCGTGTTGTTTCTTGCTTGGTGTAGACTTTATGAGATTGAATGATTTGTCTTTGGATGCTGATAAGGATTGTCTTATGAAAGGTGAATGTGAGGTGATGAAGTTGAATGAGTGTGCGAAGAATGTTGTCAAATTTTGTGGCATGATTGAGTTGATCATGGATGATGAGAATGAGATTTTAAGTGATGATGATATTCTAGAGATGCAAGAGATGTGTCCTTTTGTTAGTGAGTTGAAGAGGTGTGTAATGACGCGTGTTGATTTGAATGAATGGCCAGAGTGTTTAAGTGATTTTAAAAGGTATGCTAAGGATTTTGTTGTTTGTATGGATGTTGTATATTTTGTGAGGCATGTGAAGGGTGGTGATGATATGTATGTACCTGTGATGTCCTTAGTTGGTATGATTGTCTGGTGAAGGTTGTGCATGATAATTATGGGCATATGGGCAAGTTTAAGCTGTGGGAGTGTATGAAGGAGTGTGTGTTCCATCCATTTCTAAGAACTATTGTGAATGATGTTGCAATGTGTGAAAGGTGTCAGAAGCGAAAGGTGCAAGGTGTGCAAGTGAAACTACCGATGTTGAAAGTTGATGCGAAAGAACCGTTTGAATTGGTAGTGATTGATTGTGTGTCTTTGCTGTGTACGAGTGCTGGGAATGTTGGTATGGTTGTTATGGTTGATCATAAAAGTAAGTTTGTGTATGCAGCGCCTGTGAGAGATAAAAGGAGTGTGACTGTTGCGCGTGTGATTGAGCAGTTATTTTTTCCTATGTGTGTATGGAAGCCTAGAAGATGTCTGAGTGATACTGGGCCTGAATTTGTAGGAAAAGTGTTTGAGCAAATGTTGAGAGAGAATGGTGTGAAGCATGTGAGAACAACTCTGTATGTACCGCCTTCAAATGGATTGGCTGAATGTACTATAAGAACCTTGTGTGGGATGTTGAGAATGATGAGTACGACAGTGAATGAAGGGATGTATGTTTGGGAAGAGTGTTGTGCACGTATAATTCAAAAGGTGCATAGTGCAACTGGAATGTCCCCATGTCAGTTTGTGATGAATTTTGAAAGGCAAGTGAAAGATGGGTTTTGTTTGAGTGAAAGTGAGCAGAGTGTATGGCGTGAGGCACATGAAAGGTTCCGTTCATTTGAATTAGGTGCAAAAGTATTGAAGGTGAAAGAAGTGAAGGGTAGGTTGAATGTGTCAAAGATGAGTGAGAAGTTTGATGGACCTTATAGAGTTGTGAGAGTTTGGGAAAATGGGGTGACATATGTTTTGGAGAGTTTGAATGACGGTATGACTGAGAGAGTGCGGGCTCATCAGAGTCAGTTAAGGAGATGGAGAGAACCTCCTGACTACCTGGTGAGCCATCCGGTGTATGGAATGTGTAGAGAGAGAGGTAAAGTGCATGATGATGAGATTGAATGTGATAGTATGGATCTGTCTGGGAAAGAGCTAGTCTTAGTCTCGAGGGAGATTGAGTTTTTGCGTCAATAGGTGAGTGATTTGGCTGGTATAAGTAGACGAGTGAGTGAGCTGCCTGTACCTGATTTTTCTGGTTTTGGGAACAGCATGAATGATAGTGTGTTTGGGCAGAATGAACCTAGTGTGGCTGATTTTTCGGGTTTTATGAATGGTAATAGTAGGGGTGAGTTTGATGTAGTGAATGATGAAGTGGCTGATTTTTCAGGATTCTGGCGGGAACCAGTCGAAGGGGTTTCTGGTATGCCTGTTGAGAATACAGGGAATGTGAGTGACCTGTCTGTTTCACAAGAATGTACTTTGAGTTGGATGAGAGCTGTGAGTGAGGAGCTGATGAATGGGGGTATGAAGAGTGAAGGTTATGAACGGAAGAGTATGAAAGAATTCTGTCATGAGATGGGAGAACTGGTAATAAGGGCTAAAAGTATGGTGGATGATATGATAAATAGTGACAATGAGACTGACGAACAAACCCGACCAATTGCTACGCGTAGCGAGGGACCAATACAAGAGTGTGAATTTTAAAGTGCAGGGGGACTTAAATAAATTGTTATCCTGGGCACATAAGTGGCAAATGACTTTCAACCTTGATAAGTGCAAAGTTATTAACATGGGAAAAGATAATAGAGAATTTAACTATGAAATGGATGGGCATTGGCTGAGCTCAGTAGAGGATGAGAAAGATCTAGGAGTAGTAATAGATAAGTCATTAAGGTTTTCTAAGCAGTGTATTGAAGCAAGAAATAGGGCAAATAGAGTGCTGGGTTTTATTAAGAGAAATGTCAGTTACAAAAGTAAGGAGGTTATTCTTAAACTCTATAACTCTTATGTTAGGCCACATCTAGAGTACTGTATACAGGCATGGTCCCCACATTTTAGACACGATATTAACCTTCTTGAGTCAGTGCAATGGAGGGCAACAAAGATTATTCCTTCCCTGAGGCACCTTGAATATGAAGATAGACTGAGGGTATTAAATATGTTCTCGTTCGAAAGGAGGTGTGTGAGAGGGGATATGATTGAGCTCTTTAAAATTTTTTCCGGGATAGATAAATTGGATGTTAGCAAGTTTTTTGAGTTAGATGATGGAAATCGGACTAGAGGTCACCACTTGAAAATTAAAAAGCAAGGGTGTAGGTTGGATTTAAGAAAGTATTTTTTCACCAATAGAGTGGTAGACTTCTGGAACAAATTGCCGCAGAGGGTAGTAGGTAGTCCAAATCTAAATGTATTTAAGAGTAGGTTGGATGAGTTTATGGGAAGGGAAGGTTGTGATGGTTCCTAAGTTTTGTATATATTAATATTGTTTGTATATATCTATAGCTGCATGATTTAGTTCTTGACAAGCCTTGATTGGTGATACCCTTGTTTCTGGATGCAATCCTCTGGATGTAGTTTTCCTGGGAGTTTGGGTGCCTTGAAAAAGAGGCCGCTTGACTCGGATGACCTATGATGAGCCCTTGTGGCTTTTGTCATCCGTTATATTATATTGTGGGGGACTTTGCTTTTGTCTTCCCCTGGTGATGGTGCTTTTTGTGGGTGGGTTTTGACGGAGGCGGATGACCTTTGATAGGCCCTTGTGGCTTTTGTCATCCGTGTAATTATGTTATGTTATGTTATGTTATGTGATGACAGCCACAAGCCTCCAGTCCTTTGAGAACAAGTTGGATAAACACTGGGAAGCCAACTGGTATAGCTATACGTAGCCACATCATAGAAATTTTCATAACAATGATCGGGCGACTACAGGATTACCTCATGAGCCCGTACCAAAATGATGATTATTCTTCTGCTTTGTATACTCTTGGAATGCTCTTTCCCCATTTTCCCCTTTCGGCCAGGCCGCTAATCTTCATATTTACCCCCGTTTGTTTATGTTTCAGAGCGGCCTAATTTTCTCCCCCCTTTTTATTTACACTTTTCTTGATTTCTTAATTAAAGGGTTTTGAAAAGTTTTCTCAGTATTGCTGTTACTTTGGACGAAGGGAGTATCCCCGTTGATTTAAGTAGTGTGTATGTAGTTTGTGATTTTTGTGGTGTTGAAAGAAGAACAAATTTAGGTAAAAATAATAATAAAGATCCTAAAAATTCTTTAGCTATTATAGAATCAATAATAAATCTAACAGTGAAAAAATAGGGCCTATTAAATATGAAGGGGTTTTGAAAGAATCTGATGAGGAAATAGTAGAGATCCTTAATGATCATTTTGCTTCAGTATTCACAGAAAAGAAACCAGTTAGAAGAACAAATTTAGGTAAAAATAATAATAAAGATCCTAAAAATTCTTTAGCTATTATAGAATCAATAATAAATCTAACAGTGAAAAAATAGGGCCTATTAAATATGAAGGGGTTTTGAAAGAATCTGATGAGGAAATAGTAGAGATCCTTAATGATCATTTTGCTTCAGTATTCACAGAAAAGAAACCAGTTAGATTAATTGATGATAATTCTAGGTCAAGGGAAGTAGTGATAAATTCTATTAATATACACAGAGAAGAAATTAAAGGGCTTATAATGCAGTTAAATACTAGTAAGGCATCTGGCCCTGACAACATTCATTCTAGGATACTGAAAGAAGGTGTAGAAAGTATTGCAGTAGCTCTTGAGAAGATATTTATTAGATCACTAGAGTCCGGAGAAATACCAAATGATTGGAAATTGGCAAATGTAGTGCCAATTTTTAAAAAGGGAAGCAAAGAGGACCCAAATAACTTTGCTTAAAGCATTCAAATCTGTAAACGTCAGAACATTATAACAATTAGGATTATATACTGGGGGGGATGTGCCGCCCCCCCCCCCCAATTTAATGAAACTCAGGATCATCGTAGTGTGGTCCCCCCTTGTGTTTACCCCCCACATGAGCCGTCCCCTTAAATGTACTCCAAAAACGTGAAACATTTTTGAACACGGACGAAAATACTACGTTTTATCGACCAGGCCGCTCGTCTACATATTTACCATAACTTAAGGCCGGTAAGCTTAACTTCTATAGTCTGTAAAATTCTTGAGAAGATGGTTAAGAAGGGAATTTCTGATCATCTATTGTTATTGTTGTTATTTAACAGGTCCCACTCCACAGGTTAATTAATGATGCTCAGCATGGTTTTAGAAAAGGTAGATCGTGTTTAACTAATTTACTGGATTTTATGGATTATGTAACTAAAGAATTAGATAGGGATGAGAAAGTTGATGTGATCTACTTAGATTTCAGCAAAGCTTTTGATAAGGTTCCACATAGAAGACTAGTTCATAAATTAAAGCTGCATGGGATATGTGGGAACGTTTTAAATTGGATAACTGAATGGCTGAAAAATAGGAAACAGAGAGGTGTACTGAATGGAGTGAGGTCAGAGTGGAGAAATGTTATTAGTAGCGTACCTCAGGGATCAGTTTTAGGCCCTTTATTATTTATAATCTATGTAAATGATCTTGGGCAAGGTGTAAATAGCAAAGTGTCAATTTTTGCTGATGACACTAAATTGGCAGCTGTAGTCAAAGAGGTTGAGGGTAGCTTTAAAGTGCAGGGTGACTAATTTGCTGTCTTTTTATAGTAAGGTGTATGAAGCAGCAGATAATGATGAAAACTATATTTTATACTTGGACTTTATTAAGGCTTTTGATCGAGTGCCACACTTACGGTTTCTGAGCAAAGTTAAAGCACACAGGATCGATGGCAGTATATTTAGTTGGATTCAGTCATGGCTTGGTGACAGACAGCAAAGAGTTAGTATAGATGGAGTTAAATCTGAGTGGGGGTGTGTTAGCAGTGGAGTTCCGCAAGGATCTGTTTTGGGTCCCTTGCTATTCTTAATTTATATTAATGATCTTGACATAGGTATAAGTAGTGACCTGAGTAAATTTGCTGATGATACTAAGCTAGGTAGGGCCATTTGGGCTGATTCTGATGCTGTTGTAATGCAGGAGAAATTGACCATTCTGTCCAATTGGGCCGAGAAATGGCAAATGAAGTTTAACATAGACAAATGTAGTGTACTTAGTATAGGTAGAAATAATCCATTGAATAGTTATAAATTAAATGGGAGAATTTTAGGGAGGACCGATTGTGAGAGGGACTTGGGTATTTTGGTAAGTTCACACCTTCGTCCTAGAAAGCAATGCCTAAATGCTAAGAATAAAGCTAATAGGATATTGGGATTCATTAGGAGGAGTGTAAGCAATAAGAGTGCTGAAGTCATTCTAAAACTATCTGGCGCTAGTTAGGCCTCATCTAGACTATGCAGTACAATTTTGGTCACCATATTATAGGAAGGATATTGATTTGCTTGAGTCTGTGCAGAGAAGGATGACAAAGATGATTGGTGGGCTAAGGAACTTACCTTAACATAACATAACATAACATAATTTAATGGATGACAAAAGCCACAAGGGCCTATCAAAGGTTATCCATATCCATCAAATCCCACCCATATAATGCATCCATAGGATTTTGTCAGATCATACATCTACAATATACAATTTAACAATCCATAGGAATGTCCAACCATGCATCTACAATATATAATTTAAAGCCTCCATAGGAGTCTGTCAAAAACAAAATCAAAGTCCCCCAAAATATACAATAAAAAGAAACTGCATCCACAGGAATGAATCAAGAAACATATCCCCATACCAAAAAGTAAGAAATCTACATACATTGGAAAGGAGAAGAGTCAGAGGGAAATTGATTGAAGTCTTCAAATGGGTAAAAGGATATAATAAAGGGGATCTGGGTAAGGTTCTTATACTTAGTGAACATGACAGGACAAGTAGCAATGGGTTTAAGCTTGATAAGTATAGGTTTAGGAAGGAGATTGGGAGGAATTGGTTTACAAATCGTGTGGTAGATGAATGAAATAGGCTCACTAGACATGTGATAGAAGCCTCCTCTCTGGGTAGTTTTAAGAATAGATTAGATAAATATATGGATGAAGCTGCTAGATGGGACTGACTTTTTTTTATGTACATATGTATATATTTTTCTAAGGAGTGGGGAGATTATATTTGCGGTTGCATGAATGGACATAATCCTCTGGATGCATTTTATGTATATTGTAGATTAGATCTGATGAACTCCTGTTAAGGGTGATAATATTGATGACTTTTCTCTGGTAAGAAATCTTTTGTGTGTTGACTGTAACAGGAGCTGCCAAGTGTAGTCCATGAATGGTCTTTTGCAGTCTCCTTCTTTTCTTATGTTCTTATGACTTAAATAAGTTGTTAGCTTGGGCTCAGAAGTGGCAGATGACTTTTAACCTTAATAAATGCAAAGTTATTAACATGGGGAGAGATAATAGGGAATTTAGCTATGAGATGGATGGGTATTGGCTTAATTCATTTGAAGATGAGAAGGACTTATGAGTAACATAACATAACATAACATAATTTCACGGATGACAAAAGCCACAAGGGCCTATCAAAGGTCATCCATATCCATCAAATCCACCCACATAAAGCATCCATAGGATTTTGTAAGATCATGCATCTACAATATACAATTTAACAATCCATAGAAATGTCCAACCATACATCTACAATATATAATTTAAAGCCTCCATAGGAGTCTGTCAAAAACAAAATCAATGTCCCCCAAAATATACAATAAAAAGAAACTGCATCCACAGGAATGAGTCAAGAAACATATCCACATACCGAAAGTAAGAAATTAACCCTCCATCCCCATATAATCATTCAATCTGCGCTTGAAAACATTCAAGTTTGGGCTGTCTACAGTCTCAGGTGGCAAACTATTCCAATAATCCACCACTCTGTTAGTGAAAAAATATTTTCTAACATCCAGTCTGCACCTCTGTTTTTTAATTTTTAAGGGGTGGCCTCTAGTTCTATTACTACCTTCTAACTCAAATAACTTGCTGAAATCCAATTTATCCATCCCAGAAAAGATTTTAAAAAGCTCAATCATATCTCCCCTCACACACCTTCTTTCAAATGAAAACATATTTAATACCCTCAGTCTATCTTCATATTCAAGGTGCTTCAGGGATGGTATTATTTTTGTTGCCCTCCTTTGTACTGACTCTAATAAGTTTATATCATGTCTAAAATGTGGTGACCATGCCTGTATACAGTACTCTAAATGTGGCCTGATATAAGTTGTATAGCTTAAGGATGACCTCCTTACTCTTGTAGCTAACATTTCTTTTAATGTAACCTAGCACCCTATTTGCTCTATTTTTTGCCTCAATACACTGCTTTGAAAATTTCAGTGACTTATCTACTACTACTCCTAAGTCCTTCTCATCTTCAACTGAATTAAGCCAATACCCATCCATCTCATAGCTAAACTCTCTATTATCTCTTCCCATGTTAATAACTTTGCATTTATTAAGGTTAAAAGTCATCTGCTACTTCTAAGCCCAAGCTAACAACTTATTTAAGTCACCCTGCACTTTAAAGCTACCCTCAACCTCCTTGACTACACCTTCCAATTTAGTGTCATCAGCAAAAATTGATACTTTGCTATTCACACCTTGCCCAAGATCATTTACATAGATTATAAATAATAAAGGACCTAAAACTGATCCCTGAGGTACGCCACTAATAACATTCCTCCACTCTAACCTCACTCCATTCAGTACAACTCTCTGTTTCCTATTTTTCAGCCATTCAGTTATCCAATTTAAAACGTTCCCACATATCCCATGCAGCTTTAATTTATGACTTAGTCTTCTATGTGGAACCTTATCAAAAGCTTTGCTGAAATCTAAGTAGATCACATCAACTTTCTCACCCCTATCTAATTCTTTAGTTACATAATCCATAAAATCCAGTAAATTAGTTAAACACGATCTACCTTTTCTAAAACCATGCTGAGCATCATTAATTAACCTGCTACTCTCTAGATGATCAGAAATTTCCTTCTTAACCATCTTCTCAAGAATTTTACAGACTATAGAAGTTAAGCTTACTGGTCTAAAGTTATTTGGGTCCTCTTTGCTTCCCTTTTTAAAAATTGGCACTACATTTGTCAATTTCCAATCATTTGGTATTTCTCCAGACTCTAGTGATCTAATAAATATCTTCTCAAGAGCTACCGCAATACTTTCTACACCTTCTTTCAGTATCCTAGAATGAATGTTGTCAGGGCCAGATGCCTTACTAGTATTTAACTGCATTATAAGCCCTTTAATTTCTTCTCTGTGTATATTAATAGAATTTATCACTACTTCCCTTGACCTAGAATTATCATCAATTAATCTAACTGGTTTCTCTTCTGTGAATACTGAAGCAAAATGATCATTAAGGACCTCTGCTATTTCCTCATCAGATTCTTTCAAAACCCCTTCATATTTTATAGGCCCTATTTTTTCACTGTTAGATTTATTATTGATTCCATAATAGCTAAAGAATTTTTTAGGATCTTTATTTTATTATTTTTAGCTAAATTAATTTTGGCTGTCCTTTTGGTCTTCTTAATAATCTTATTTAGTTCATTTCTGGTTGACCTATAATGGTTTAAATTATCTAAACTACTCTCACTTTTTTCTCTGAAACTTTATTAGCTATTTCTTGATTCCACCATAATGGTTTCCTACATTTCTTCCTAATAGACTTCATCGGAATACACTGTTCCTGAACCATGTTTAATATAGTCTTAAAAATATCACACATCTCATAAGTATTCTTTCCATGGAATTCTATATCCCACCTAATCTGATTTTGCATGCTGCGTAATTTATCGTAATCTCCCCTATAAAAATTTGGAATTTGTGTGGAGTTTCTCGCTGTTCTACCCTTAACTATTTGCAAATTAAACCTAATGATCTGATGATCACTGTTTCCCAATGATTCCCCTACACTCAATCCTTGAACTAAGTGATCATCATTTGAAAGAATTAGATTAATATATTGGCACCCCTTGTTGGCTTATTAAAAATTGGCACTACATTTGTCAATTTCCAATCATTTGGTATTTCTCCAGACTCTAGTGATCTAATAAATATCTTCTTAAGAGCTACCGCAATACTTTCTACACCTTCTTTCAGTATCCTAGAATGAATGTTGTCAGGGCCAGATGCCTTACTAGTATTTAACTGCATTATAAGCCCTTTAATTTCTTCTCTGTGTATATTAATAGAATTTATCACTACTTCCCTTGACCTAGAATTATCATCAATTAATCTAACTGGTTTCTCTTCTGTGAATACTGAAGCAAAATGATCATTAAGGACCTCTGCTATTTCCTCATCAGATTCTTTCAAAACCCCTTCATATTTAATAGGCCCTATTTTTTCACTGTTAGATTTATTATACTTACTTTCGGTATACTTTCGGTGAATTCTGCCTGTTAATGGCAAGGCTGAAGTCGGCTTCCGCCTAACCCGCTTGATCCCACATTCTCCTCCCTTTCCAGAGTTTGAATTACTTCTGGCAAGGTGTTGTGGTGACGGCTGGGGTATCCTGGTGTTGGTGGATTGTCTTCTAGTCCTTGAAGCCACTTATCCAGATTATTTTTGAAGGCTTCAGGGCTAATTCCACTCAGGTCTCTTAGTTCTTGCGGGAGACAGTTGAATAAGCGGGGCCCATTGTACGTGAAGGAGTTGTGGGCCAGGTTTCTTACTCGCTGTACGGTGCCCTGTACTCCCTTGATGTAACTGAGTCTCCCTTTCCTTGGGTGTTGGTTGGTGACTATGGCCACATTTGGCACTCTGCCTTCCAATATCTTCCACATGTAGATTATTGTGTACCGATCCTGTCTCCTTTGTAATGAGTACAGTTTCAGTTCTCTGAGTCTGTCCCAATAGTTTAAGTGCTGTACCTCTTGGATTCGTGCCGTGTATGATCTTTGGATGCCTTCAAGGGTAGTTATTTCTTGTATTTTATGGGGGGACCAAAGCTGGCAACAGTACTCTAGCCTTGGGAGAACTAGAGACTTCCAGAGTGTTTTAAGGCACTGCCCTTCTCTGGAAGCAAAAGTCCTTAACACCCAACCACTCATGCTCTTTCCTGCTTCAGCTACAGTATTTATGTGGTGGGTAAAAGTAGCATCACTGCTCATGTGGACTCCCAGATCCTTGACATGCTCCTTATCTTCTATCTGCTGTTCATCATATTTGTAGTTGGTGGAGCTCTTGAGTATGTCGTTTCTCC
Organism: Ceratothoa steindachneri; assembly: GCA_963969495.1. Classification (NCBI taxonomy): domain Eukaryota; kingdom Metazoa; phylum Arthropoda; class Malacostraca; order Isopoda; family Cymothoidae; genus Ceratothoa; species Ceratothoa steindachneri. The sequence goes on from OZ018327.1 coordinate 44,726,641, forward strand.
CATATCTTACTAATTCAAATTTTTCTCCATTTAGGAGCATGTTGTTGGTTGATGCCCAGTCCAGTATTCTCTGCAGGTCTTCTTGTACTTTAGCTGCATCTTCTGGGCTTGTTATTTGCCTTTTTATCCTTGTGTCGTCTGCAAAGGAGGATGCTTCGACATGCTCCAGGTTGTTGTCTATATCTCCCACATGTATTATGAACAGGAGTGGACCTAGCACTGAGCCCTGCGGAACACCGCTCCGCACACTGCTAGGTAACGACAGTTCACCTTGCACAGATACCTGCTGGGTCCTCCCAGTTAGGAAACTGTGTAGCCATTTTCCAAGTGAGCCTTCTATTCCAAGGCTTCGTAATTTATGTAATAGGATCCCGTGATCCACTTTGTCGAAGGCCTTTGCAAAATCCAAATATATTACATCGGCATTTTGTCCATCCCGTATGGTTTCTAGAATTCTCTCATAGTGTTGGAGTAGTTGAGACAAACATGAGCGGCCCTGTCTGAAGCCGTGTTGTCCGTCATTGAAGGCTCTCTTTGATTCTATAAATTCAACCATCCTTTTTCTCACTATTCTTTCACAGATCTTGACAAGATGGGATGTCAGGGCTACTGGCCTGTACTTGCTAGCTTGGCCTCTGCTGCCTCCTTTATGAATGGGCGTAATGATAGCCGACTTGAGGGCTACTGGTACAGTACCATTCTGCAGTGAGAGAGACCAGAGCATCTGGAGGGGTTTGGCTAGTTCTTGACTGCAGTTTCTTAGCAGCTGAGAGTGGAAGCCATCTGGTCCAGCCGCTGCATCTGGGGCAATCAATTTAATTGCCTCTATTATGTCCTTCTCCCCAATGTTGATTGATGAGAGTGTGTGAGGAGTACTTGGTCGAGCAGTGAAAAAAGTTCCTGCATCTAATATCCTCTCTTCTTCCCTTGGGTTGCTGAAAACACCTTCATACTGGTTCTTCAGTATGTTAGCCATTTGTTTGGGGTCTGCTGTCGGCTCACCATCCGGTCCGTAGAGAGGTCCCACTGGTGATTTGGTTTTCAGTTTCTTCTTTGCATATGAGAAGAAGTACTTTGGGTTTTCCTTAATTCGGGTTATTGCTTCTCTTTCTTCCCTGCATTGTTGTTCCTCATGCGACTGTCTTAGTTTTGTTTCAACCTCTTCAATCTGGGACCGTATTCTTCCTTGAAGGGGTGTGTAATTTGTCTTTCTAAGTTTGGTACGAAGTGAGTGTCTTCTTCTCATGAGGACTTTACGGTCTCTGGGGATTATATTTTTGATTCTCCTTCTGGTTTTTTGGGGTATGTGTTTGGAACAAATTTCCCTACATCTCGCCGCAAATTTCTTGAGAAGGTTGTCTACGTTGGTGTCTGGTAGAATGTCCTCCCAGTTTGTATCCCTCAACTCTGCTCTAACTTGGTCCCAATTTATGCTAGGGTTGTAAAAGTTCAGGTTGCCTAAGTGGTCATCTGCTGCTGTTTCTCTACTGTGTAGGTTTTCTTTATGTAAGTCAGTGCATGTTGTTTTCACCTGAATGTAATTATGATCCGATAGTATGGTTTCACATATTTTGTATGAGTGGATCAGATTATGGCTGTTTGTAAGGATTAGGTCTAGTATATTGTTCCCTCTGGTAGCTTCCCTTATTTTCTGGGTGAGGAAATATTTTCCCATCAGAGTTATTAGGGCTTCAGCCTGTTGTTTTTCCTCTAGGCTGCCCCCAGTTGTCTTCATATCCCTCCAGCTAAAGTGTGGGAAGTTGAAATCACCAAGGATCAATACTTTAGTGGTTTGTTTTGGAAAAGAATCCAGTTTTTCTCTTGTCCTTACAAGAATCTCTTCAAACTGTACTGTTGTAGTGTTTGGGGGTCTGTACACTGTCATAAGTAACAGGTCTAGTTTTTTCAGGTAAATGGATAGTAGCTCTGCTGTTCCATTGGAGTAGGTGGCCACATTTTCTGCACTTACTGCTATATCGTTCCTGATATAGTTTATGACTCCTCCGTGGCTTCTATCTTTCCTGTCTGCCCTGAAGATGGTGTAGTCATCCATGGTGATCTCAGCATCTAGGTGGTCTCTAGTCAGATGGGTCTCCGTCAATGCTAGAAAAGCTAAATTTTCTTCTTGAGCTTGGTCCCGAAGCATTGGTAATTTAGCCTGGTTTGTCTTCGGATAGAGACCCCTGATGTTTGCATAGGCAAAGGTAATTAATGGAATATCCGATTCCACCCCCTGTCCCTTGCCTCCAGTCTTTCCAGCCTGTCCAATAGACTGGTCAAGGCAGTTTGCTGATTTTTCTCCATTACCAGCATTTTCTGCAGTACTGTTTCTAAAAAAATTTTTTGTTCTGTGTCTGTGTCTTGATTAGTGTTTGACACAGGTTTCTGTCCCTCCTGCCTACTTTCTGTTATTGTAGGTTTCCCATGTGTTTGCTCCTTTGGGTGATTATTCTGTTTAGGGTGGATTGTGGCGGCTAAAGAATTTTTTAGGATCTTTATTTTATTATTTTTAGCTAAATTAATTTTGGCTGTCCTTTTGGTCTTCTTAATTATCTTATTTAGTTCATTTCTGGTTGACCTATAATGGTTTAAATTATCTAAACTACTCTCACTTTTTTCTCTGAAACTTTATTAGCTATTTCTTGATTCCACCATAATGGTTTCCTACATTTCTTCCTAATAGACTTCATCGGAATACACTGTTCCTGAACCATGTTTAATATAGTCTTAAAAATATCACACATCTCATAAGTATTCTTTCCATGGAATTCTATATCCCACCTAATCTGATTTTGCATGCTGCGTAATTTATCGTAATCTCCCCTATAAAAATTTGGAATTTGTGTGGAGTTTCTCGCTGTTCTACCCTTAACTATTTGCAAATTAAACCTAATGATCTGATGATCACTGTTTCCCAATGATTCCCCTACACTCAATCCTTGAACTAAGTGATCATCATTTGAAAGAATTAGATTAATATATTGGCACCCCTTGTTGGCTTATTAAAAATTGGCACTACATTTGTCAATTTCCAATCATTTGGTATTTCTCCAGACTCTAGTGATCTAATAAATATCTTCTCAAGAGCTACCGCAATACTTTCTACACCTTCTTTCAGTATCCTAGAATGAATGTTGTCAGGGCCAGATGCCTTACTAGTATTTAACTGCATTATAAGCCCTTTAATTTCTTCTCTGTGTATATTAATAGAATTTATCACTACTTCCCTTGACCTAGAATTATCATCAATTAATCTAACTGGTTTCTCTTCTGTGAATACTGAAGCAAAATGATCATTAAGGACCTCTGCTATTTCCTCATCAGATTCTTTCAAAACCCCTTCATATTTTATAGGCCCTATTTTTTCACTGTTAGATTTATTATTGATTCCATAATAGCTAAAGAATTTTTTAGGATCTTTATTTTATTATTTTTAGCTAAATTAATTTTGGCTGTCCTTTTGGTCTTCTTAATAATCTTATTTAGTTCATTTCTGGTTGACCTATAATGGTTTAAATTATCTAAACTACTCTCACTTTTTTCTCTGAAACTTTATTAGCTATTTCTTGATTCCACCATAATGGTTTCCTACATTTCTTCCTAATAGACTTCATCGGAATACACTGTTCCTGAACCATGTTTAATATAGTCTTAAAAATATCACACATCTCATAAGTATTCTTTCCATGGAATTCTATATCCTACCTAATCTAATTTTGCATGCTGTGTAATTTATCGTAATCTCCCCTATAAAAATTTGGAATTTGTGTGGAGTTTCTCGCTGTTCTACCCTTAACTATTTGCAAATTAAACCTAATGATCTGATGATCACTGTTTCCCAATGATTCCCCTACACTCAATCCTTGAACTAAGTGATCATCATTTGAAAGAATTAGATTAATATATTGGCACCCCTTGTTGGCTTATTAACAAATTGGGTCAAACAGTTATCCTCAAAACACTCCATAAACTTACAACTTGCTCTATCTCTTCCTATCATATTTTCCCAGTCTATAGAAGTTAAATTAAAGTCACCAAGAATAACTGTATCTTCTTTGCATCCTTTACTTATTTCCCTAATCATTAACTCTTCAATGCAATCAGTCTGTCCTGGCAGTCTATAAAAAGCTCCCAAGTGTATTTTCCTATTTTTCCCAACCTTAATATCTATCCATAATGATTCACCTTCTCCTTGCTTTATAGAGTTATTTAGATTTGAAGAAATGCTATTTCTGATATAAATAATCAACCCACCACCAGTCCCATCTCTCCTTTGACTAATATACATAGTATAACCCTCTAGTTCAAATTCACTGACATTATCATTAAATATATTTTCATTAACCCATGATTCAACTATACATATTATATCTATATCTTCATGAATGATATAACTAAATAATTCATCCCTCTTATTTCTAAGACTACAAGCATTTGTGTAAAGACAACTCAGCCCACCTATCCCTGAAGCACCTGAGGGCCTATCTCCTCTGCATCTCCTTTCTCTCCTTCCCTGACCCTGTACTCTTGTATTTTCCTGACCACTATCACTACTCAAGTAATTTAACCCTAAAGCACTTCCATTAGCCTGCCTACCTTCTACAAATCTGTGTTTGCTTCCTATCCCTGCCTCACTTTGAGCCATTAAATTTCCCTGACCACTATCAAAACCTAGTTTCCCGCCTCTAAAGACCTAATAACACTATCTAATTCCCGCCACAAAACCTAAACCCCATCTCGGCTCAGATGGAGTCCATCCATCGCATACAAACCCTTATTCCCATAAAACCCACTCCAAACATCTACAAACACCAATCCTGACTCCTTGCACAAACCTTTCACATATTCATTCAATCCCATTGCACGAGACAACCATTCCATCCCCACATCCATTCTCGGAAGCACACCTGAAACAACGCCTTTTACTCTACTTTCACACATCCTTTCAATCAGCCTTTTATACCGCTGTCGTAACTCACAAGTACCCACCTTCTTTACATCGTTTACTCCGACATGTGTAATCACAACTGCTTCCCTCTCACACCCAGTTGTGATTACGACTACAGGATTACCTCATGAGCCCGTACCATGATGATGATGATGATACTGTAGACAGCACAAACTTGAATGTTTTCAAGCGCAGTATGGATGATTATATGGGAATGGAGGGTTAATTTCTTACTTTTTGCTATGTGGATATGTTTCTTGACTCATTCCTGTGGATGCAGTTTCTTTTTATTGTATATTTTGGGGGACTTTGATTTTGTTTTTGACAAACTCCTATGGAGGCTTTAAATTATATATTGTAAATGCATGGTTGGACATTCCTATGGATTGTTAAATTGTATATTGTAGATGCAGGATCTGACAAAATCCTATGGATGTGGGTGGGATTTGATGGATACGGATGACCTTTGATAGGCCCTTGTGGCTTTTGTCATCCGTGAAATTATGTTATGTTATGTTATAGCTTGTCAAGAACTAAATCATGCAGCTATAGATATATACAAAACTTAGGAACCATCACAACCTTCCCTCCCCATGAACTCATCCAACCTAAAAACATAACATAATTTCACGGATGACAAAAGCCACAAGGGCCTATCAAAGGTCATCTGCCTCTGTCAAAACCCACCCACAAAAAGCACCATCACCAGGGGAAGACAAAATCAAAGTCCCCCACAATATAATATAACAGATGACAAAAGCCACAAGGGCTCATCATAGGTCATCCTGTAGCGGGCCGAAAAATTTAGACTAACCCCAATCGATCCAATCCGCTTCCTACACTAATCCAGACGTGAGAAATCGAAGGAGAATGAAACGGATTGTATGTACAGTCCTTTACTAACAAAAAAAATACAATATTTACAAAAAATATGGGTAAATATGCACCCAATGAGCCTATTTATATATATACTAAAACAATCCTATCTTGGAACCCAATCAATCAAAAAAAATATATATTAATACTAAGAGTGAATATACAAAAGGGGACAACCAAAACAAGAGACAACAAAAGAGGAGTTTTCTTACGTGGTACCACGGTTTACAATTTGCCGGCCTCCCTGGGGGAAAATCTTGTCGGCAGTCACTCTTGTGACAAAATTGGGTGTGCGGGGCTTATGGTGCCTGCCACCTTGGAGCTCAGTTGTCTTTAAGATCTAGTCAAGTACTCTTAGAAGACTTCTTATATCTTCTTTAAATATCTTCAAAATATTTCCGTTACAGTCGCTCTTGCAAAATGCAGGCAATGTTTTTTTTTGTTTTTTTCTATTTTGGTACTTTAACGCTGTCTCATAAAATCTTTAACAATCCAAGTCAAATGGCCTCTTTTTTAAGGCACCCAAACTCCCAGGAAAACTACATCCAAAGGATTGCGTCTAGAAACAAGGGTATCACCAATCAAGGCTTGTCAAGAACTAAATCATGCAGCTATAGATATATACAAACAATATTAATATATACAAAACTTAGGAACCATCACAAACTTCCCTCCCCATAAACTCATCCAACCTACTCTTAAATACATTTAGATTTGGACTACCTACTACCCTCCGCGGCAATTTGTTCTAGAAGTCTACCACTCTATTGGTGAAAAAATATTTTCTTAAATCCAACCTACACCCTTGCTTTTTAATTTTCAAGCGGTGACCTCTAGTCCGATTTCCATCATCTAACTCAAAAAACTTGCTAACATCCAATTTATCTATCCCGGAAAAAATTTTAAACAGCTCAATCATATCCCATCTCACACACCTCCTTTCGAACGAGAACATATTTAATACCCTCAGTCTATCTTCATATTCAAGGTGCCTCAGGGAAGGAATAATCTTTGTTGCCCTCCGTTGCACTGACTCAAGAAGGTTAATATCGTGTCTAAAATGTGGGGACCATGCCTGTATACAGTACTCTAGATGTGGCCTAACATAAGAGTTATAGAGTTTAAGAATAACCTCCTTACTTTTGTAACTGACATTTCTCTTAATGAAAGCCAGCACTCTATTTGCCCTATTTCTTGCTTCAATACACTGCTTAGAAAACCTTAATGACTTATCTATTACTACTCCTAGATCTTTCTCATCCTCTACGGAGCTCAGCCAATGCCCATCCATTTCATAGTTAAATTCTCTATTATCTTTTCCCATGTTAATAACTTTGCACTTATCAAGGTTGAAAGTCATTTGCCACTTATGCACCCAGGATAACAATTTATTTAAATCCCCCTGCACTTTAAAATTATCATCAATATCTTTAACTACAGCTGCTAATTTGGTATCATCCGCAAAAATTGACACTTTATTATTAACTACCTCCCCAAGATCGTTTATATAGATGACAAATAATACGGACCGAGAACTGATCCCTGAGGAACCCCACTGATAACATCCTTCCACTCTGACTTTACACTATTTAGCACCACCCTTTGCTTCCTGTCTTTCAGCCACTCAGCTATCCAATTTGAAACATCCCCCACATATCCCAATCATTTTTTATTTATGAACTAGTCTCCTATGTGGTACCTTATCAAATGCTTTACTAAAATCTAAGTAAATTATATCTACATTCTCTCCCTCATCTACTTGATTTGTTACGAACTCCAGAAAGTCTAGTAAATTAGTCAAACATGATCTACCTGATCTAAACTCATGCTGAGCATCGCTGATTAACCCCTCCCTCTCTAGATGTTGGCAAATCCCTTTTTTAACCATTTTCTCAAGAATTTTACAGACTACAGGAGTTAGGCTAACTGGTCTAAAGTTATTTGGATCCTCTTTACTACCCTTTTTGAAAATGGGGACTACATTCGCTCTCTTCCAATCATCAGGTATTTCTCCATATTCCAGTGACCTAGTATTCAACTTCTCCAGAGCAATTGAGATACTTTCTACCCCTTCTTTAAGTATCCTAGAATGAATTTTATCAGGGCCGGAGGCCTTGGTAGCATCTAACTCACCTATTAATCCTTTTATCTTCCTCCAATCCACACTAATGGTAGTAAACACCTCTTTCCCTGACCCATGAGTACTATACATAAGACTATTTAGTTTCTCCTTTGTAAATACTGATGCAAAATGACCATTTAGCACCTCAACTATTTCCTCATCAGTTTCTCTCACAACCCCTTGATATTTGATAGGTCCTATTTTAACTCTGCCAGACTTGTTATTAATTTTATAGTAAATAAAGAACTTTCTAGGATCTTTGTTGCTATCCTGGCTCAGTAATTTAATTTCTGACACCCTTTTGTTCTTCTTTATAATCTTATTTAACTCATTCCTAGCCATTCTATAATCACTTAAATTTTGAATATTATTTTCTACCTGTAATTTTTTATATGCCCTTTTCTTCTCTGAAATTTTTCTAGCTATCTCTTGATTCCACCATAGTGGTTTCCTACTTTTGTTCCTAATAGCCTTCATTGAGATACATTGCTCTTGGACTATATTTATTATATGCTTGAAAGTATCCCACCTCCCATAAGCATTTTTACCTCTGAAATCTACATCCCAGTCTACCAAATTTAGCAAGCTTCGAAGTTTTACATAATCTCCCTTATGAAAATTTGGAACTTTTACAGCATTCTCGGTTATTTTACCCTTCTTAATTCCCAAGTTAAAATGAACTATCTGATGGTCACTATTTCCCAATCCTTCCCCAACAGTCAATTCTTCAACTAAATGATCACTGTTAGAAAGTACTAAATCTTATATATTGTCCCCCCTCATTGGCTCATTGACAAATTGATTCAAAAAATTATCCTCAAAGCATTCTATGAACCTGCCACTTGTTCTATCCCTACCTATCATATTTTCCCAGTCCACAGAGTTTAAGTTGAAGTCCCCAATAATAACTGCATATCTATATCCTCATCGCTAATATAACTAAATAGCTCATCCTTCTTGTTTCTAAGACTACGAGCATTTGTATAGAAACAATTTAACCCCCCTACCCCTAAAGCACCTCTTCCAACCTGAATGACCTCACCTCTATTGCCTTGGAACCTATTTCTGTTATCTGCCAAGTCCATTCTACTTTCAGTACTATAATGTCCTCTCATAATTCCCTGACCACTATTAGTATCTAGTTTCCCGCCCGCAAAGACCTAATAACACGATCATACTCCTCTCACAACACATCTAGTAAGTATGATGTGGTGAGGGAAGTATGGAAGAGTGTGGCGGTGCCAAGTATTATGTATGGTATGGATATAATAGCTTGGAAGGAAAAGGTAATAGACAAGCTAGTTACTGGGCAAAATATGGTAGGAAGAATAGCCCTGAACGCACCTAGGTATGCAGCGATTGAGGGTGTAAGAGGTGACATGGGATGGAGTACTTTTAGAGAAAGGTGTATGAAAGCGTCTTTGAGGTATAAGCTCAGACTGGAGCGAATGGAGGATACAAGATTGGCACAAAAGGTTTATTTGTGGAATGAGAACAGTAGCAGTTGGAATAAGAGGTGCATGAGGATGACAAATATGGGTGGACTAGTAGCAGACTTGAGTCTATATGAGTGGATAATGTTGAATGCGAATGGGGAGGGACATAACTGAGAGGGGAGGAAGTGGAAAAATGAAATAGACAAAGTGGTGAAAGATGTGGCTCAAAGAAAGCGGATGGATGAGATGGAGAGAAAGAGGACACTAGAGCTATATAAGGAAAAAAAGGTGCCAAGGTATGAAAGTTGGTATGATGGAAGCCTGGGTCGTGACCTTCTCTTCCGCCGGGCTGGCGGGATCCAGCGCTCCATCCGGCCCCAGCTTAGCCTCTCTTCCTTCCTTCAGATAGCGTGTATTTCTCCCCTACCTCATCGCTTTTCATACAACCTCTCCCACAACTTTCTCTGGTCAGCCTCTAATTTCACAGGGTAGATGCTGATTGGTCTGCTTCCACTCTGGCCAGCAATCAAGCCAAGATCGGCACATCCAGCCCCTCTGCCCCCCCGGTTGCAGAGCCCCTGACTAAGACCAAAAGTGCGCAGGGCGGAGCCTCGATGACATCGGGGCCCCTGATTCAGAGGTTACCTGGCATTTTCGAGCCCGCTGGCTTCAAACGCTTCCTCGTCATTCGCTCCACTGATGGCAACATGATCCATCAGAGGAGAGGATTAGCTAGTGTAATTGGTAGAGAGCCGAAGGTGACCCGTTTGTCGGACGGGAGCCTTCTGGCAAATGCGGCGAATCCCGCTGAGGCGGCCAAGATAAGTGCTCTTCGGACACTTCATGGCACCCCAGTGAGTGTGACGCCGCACTCTACCATGAACTTTGTGAAAGGAGTAGTTTATGCGAGGGAACTCGTTAAATACTCCATAGAGGACATCACCTTAGAGCTGGCCGACCATGGGGCAGTCAAGGTCGAATGTGTGATGAGAAAACAGGGAGGGGCCTCAAGACCCACCCCTACACTCTTCGTCACGTTTGACTGTGACAAGCTCCCTGAGGTGGTGCGTGCCGGTTGGTACCGCTACCGCGTGAAGGCATTCATGCCACTGCCGCGGCGGTGCTATTACTGTCACCGCTTCGGCCATACAAATCACTCATGTAGATGTGCAAAGTCGGGGTCACCCGAAGTCTGTCTAAATTGCTCCAAGGCCGCACACAATAAGTCTAAATTATGTGTGGCCAAGTGTGTCAATTGCGGAGAGCCGCACCCCGCTTCTTCGAAGCGGGGACATCATATGTCTCTATAGTTAGAAAGGCACCCTCTGATCCTGGCCCATCCAGGCCCACGAGCACGGTTGTTTCCGCGCCCATTCGGAGCTCTTCTGCGGGCTCTACTCAACCCGGGCGCTGCCCTGGTAAAGCTGGCATTAAAAAGGGTTCACACCCAGTCCCGGCTAAAACCAGGGCTCCGCCCTCTTCCCCCAGCGTGACCGTTTCCCTAAGGCAAAATGGCCACACACCTCCACCGAGTCTAACGACTCGGTGGAGGCCATCTTCCTGGGTTCCTAAAGCTGTCCCCCGAAAGGAGTACAGCAACAAAGGAGCTTTGGCTCCTTCGCCCACGCCTAGTCGTGGAGCGAGTGGCTTGCAGATGGTGGTTCCTCAAAAAGAGGGCCCCCCCGCCTCCGAAGCTGCAATGCCCGCCTAAGGTTTCGAGGCGGAGGGAGGAAAAGACTCGCATGGCAAGCCCAACCTCCCCAAATAAGTCCTCGAAGGCGACAGCGCTTTGTCCGGCCAACAGCGCCCGGTGTTCTGCCTCCGGGAAGCGTACATCTATTCCCGTAAGGGTCTTCTCTTCGAGGAGGGCCCCCACATCAATGGAATTGCTGTGGACTCCGGCCAACTGGGAGTAGCTGCCGAGGCGAGGCTCGTCCCGTTCCCCATTAGCTATCTTTTTGCAGGAGACCATGATGGGCGTTTGCCCCCTGCCTGCCCTCCCGGGGTATAAGGGTCTTACGACCCCACCACTGCAGGATGGCCGGGCTGGGGGATGCGCGGTTTACACCCAGAATTCTTTCTCTTTAGATACCTCCTTTCAGGCAGTGGCTGTGCAGCTGCACCTGGATAGGAGGTATACTATCATTTCTGCGTACATTCCACCGTCAGCTGACTTCGACATGGGGTACGCCGCCGCGTCGTGGCACGGTTGCCGAGGCCCTATCTCTTGCTTGGAGATCTGAACGGCACGCATCCTCTCTGGGGAGATTACTCAATAAATCCCAGGGGAAAAGTCCTTGCGGATCTGATCGAAGAGCTTGAGATAGGTGTCCTAAACGTGGATGAGTTTACGCATCACTGTTCTAGAACCGCTTCATTTTCTTGCCTTGACCTCAAATATCATTTTCAGGGCAACTGCCGCCTGAGAGCCCACCTCGGTGGTGCTTGGCGCGAGCGCGGTGGCCTGCATTTCAGGAAATGACTGAATTCTCTATCTCAGTCGAGGAGTTTAGGTCGGTAGATGAGGCCGTTGAGTTCTTCTCCTTAACCTCATCGCCGTGGGCCTGACTTATTCCCAGGACATCTGGCCGTTTTGCACGCCGACCACTTCCATGGTGGTCAGCCGAGTGTGAGACGGCCCTTAAACAGAAACGTTATGCCTAAATGCGCTATAAGCGCCGCCTGAACGATTTCACTGTCGCTGAATTTCGTCGAACCAGGGTTAGGTTCCGGTATATTTCGAAGCACGCCCGCCGCTCTTCTTGGCGGGCATACATGTCTTCACTTAACGGGAAGACCCCTTTAGCAGAGGTGTGGAGGTGAGTCAAAAGGATTCGGAGCAAGTTCTCGCAGGACCCCCCTCCCGTTCTCCAGGAGAATGGGACCGCAATCTCGGACCCCTCGTCCGTGGCGGAATCCTTAGCGACCGCTTTTTCCGCATTCACTAGCCGGGATGCTGCTCCGCCAGCATTCAATGCACGTCGTGATGTCGCGGAAGGCCGCCGACCGGACTCTACCTCCAGAGGCGGAGAACCCTTCAACGACAAGTTTACTGTGAATGAGTTGCGCTCTCGCTCTCGCTTCGTGCGCGGACACCGCTTATGGTCCGGACGATGTCCCGTACGCCATGCTTCGACACCTGGGTGAGCGAGGCATGGCCTTTCTGTTAGATTTGTTCAACAGGATCTGGGTGGAGGGTCTTCTCCCAGACTCATGGCGAATCGCTACTGTGCTCGCCTTTCGCAAACCGGGGAGAGATTACTCTACTCCGACCGGTTTCCGCCCAATCTCTCTAACCTCTTGCATGTGCAAGTTGATGGAGAATTTCGTCAATGTTAGATTAGCCTTTTTCCTGGACAGCGGAGGCTATCTGTCTTCTCCACGTCTGATGCTCTGCTCCGACTGGAAAATGCCGTCTGCGAGGCTTTCCTTCGTAGACAGCACTACGCCACGGTCTTTTTCGATCTGGAGAAGGCCTATGATACCTCGTGGCGATACTGTATCATGGAGACTCTCCACACGATGGGGGCGAGGGGACGCCTCCCAATGTTTATATCTAAATTTTTGCGAGATCGTCGATTCTGTGTACGGGTGGGGGGGAGCCCTCTCCGGCCCAAAGGAGCAGGAAGAAGGTGTCCCACAGGGAAGTGTCCTCAGTGTCACACTCTTTGCCCTGAGCATCAACTGCATCACCTCTGTGCTGCCGAAAGATGTTCTCCCTACGCTCTACGTGGATGACCTTTCTATCTCTTTTGGCGCTGCCCAGATGCCAACTCTGGAGCGTCGACTCCAACAGACATTGAACCGCGTCTTTCGATATGCCGAAGCGCACAGATTTTTTTTTTTTTGGCCAAGACAAAGGTGGTGCACTTCTGCCGCCATTACGGCTCACCCCTACCCAGATTTGTTTCTTAATGGGGTGCGCCTGAATGTGGTGGAATCGCACCGTTTCCTTGGTCTTTTATTCGACCGACGCCTCACCTTGGAGGCTCATATTCGCAGCCTTAGGTTCTCTTGTACCCGCACCATGGACATTCTCCGTTCCGTGACGTTCAGCGCTTGGGGCGCTGATAGGGCTACTGCCCTACTTTTTTTATCGATCCTTTGTTCGTCTGAAGCTCGACTATGGATGCGACTTTTATGCATCCGCAGCCGAGCGTTTATTGCGGAAGGTGGATTCGATCCACCACACCGGCCTTCGCCTTGCGACCGGTGCCTTCCGGACTTCCCCCATTGAGAGCCTGTTGGTCGATGCTGGGGAGATGCCACTCGCTCTACGCCGTTTACAGTGCATTATTCGCCTGTACGCGCGATCCCGGTGCCTCCCTCAGTCGCCAACAGCTCTCACTGCATCCGCAGCTGATCTCGATGGTGCCTATGCCTCCGAGAGACGCCAGTCATACCGTAAGCCCTTTGGGTTTAGGTCCAGGAAACTCCCAGAACGCCACCTTAGAGGGTACCACATTTGGCTATTTGTCGCCACGCCTCTGTTCCCAAAGCTTGTATGGCGCCAGGAGTATTGCGTTCGACCTTTTGGAGCACACCTCGTGTCACGCTGGAACCGTGCCAGTGTATATGGATGGCTCTTAGTCTCAAGAGGGGGTTCGGCTTTCAAGCTGTATCGCCTCTGTTTGAAGTCAGCGGGGCTCTACCAGGCGCTGCGTTGTCTTCACGGCCGAGCTGGGGGCAATACACCACTCGCTACGCGAGATTGCGCGACGTGCCAGGTTCGGAGACCGGATTGTGATCTATAGCGACTCACAAAGCGCCCTGAGTGCTCTCGGGCATTGGAATCTCCACATCCCCTGGTTTGCGATATCTGTGACGCCACGGTTATGGCGAGCCGGGCAGATGTCGAGATTATCTTCTGCTGGGTTCCTGGACATGTAGGAATTGCGGGGAATGAGCGCACCAAAGAGTCCACGAGGACTCTGCGACTGGACCAGCGTTTCACTCTTCCTCACACTGACTACATGACAGGAATACAGGCAGCCCTTTGGACTGTTTGGCAAAGAAGATGGGAGACGGACCTATCCCCCAATGCCGCGACGGCTTCAGGTCACTTTCTGTCGTCTCTGAATCGGACACACTCGTGTGATGCATCGCTATTTGATGGAGCGCTCGCCTGCGCCCTATTGCGACGACTGCGTCGTCCCCCAGACTGTTTGGCACATTTTTGTTGAATGTCCCAGGCTGGGTGATCTTCGCGCACGTTACCTGTCCAGGTACCGGGATGGGCGGGGTTGCCACCTCCTGTCCTTTGTACTCGGGACGAGTGTGTGCACATTGACTGGTGGCTTGTTGACTATTTGGGGGAGGCCGGCCTTCTCCCTTTCATTTAACTAGGTTTAGTTGTTTTTGTTATTGTTTTGCTATTGTTATTGTTATTTCTTTTTATTGTTTTTTCCCATTCAAATTTTTTAAATTAGCCTAGAACTAGGCTGTTTGTTTGTGGCGACTTAGGCCTAAGTGGGCAGTCGCCAGATAGCCTCTTAAAAAAAAAAATCTTTTCCAATACCCTTTCTCTCTCTCTGTAAGAAAATGTATGTGAATGGATATATATATATATATATATATATATATATATATATTTATTTATTTATTATGGATTTGATATTTTGTTTAAAATGTTTTTTTCTCTCCAAGACATAGTTTTGATATATCATTCTATTGCAAACAAAGAGCCACTCAAATATTCTGTTCGATTGCACTTGTCTTGTAATAATTTATTAATAAGGGTGGCTGAGATTGTAATATTTGCAATATTGAAATAGAATATACCTTGTACGTCAAGAATTTATTGTCAGTCCCGATAGGACGGAAAGTTCTTTTTATAGCCTCTAGACCACAATATATTGCATAATAACTAAACTGAACTCGGAGGCCAAGGCCTTTATAAGATGTGCGCAACAATTGTGGCCACACAAGTCACAACCAGCAGGACTTTCCCAGTGGGGGGGAGGATGTAAGAATAAGGTGTGTTTTGTTTTTTCTTTTTGCATCCATTGTGTTTGTTAGGCCTCTTTTGTATCATTGTTCGTTTAGATAGAACTTCGTTTGGTGATAGGACTGCTTATTTTGATTTTGTATATATTGTAATTGTAAATTTATCTACTCGTATCATATTTTTTTGCTTGTGTGCATAAGTACCGAGATCTCAAATACAATTACCCCATACCTGTATAAATTTAGGACTGTACATACAATCCGTTTCATTTCTCCCTCAATTTCTCATGTCTGACTTAGTGTAGGAAGTGGGTTGTAATGATTGGGGTTAGAGTGTAGGCTTGGTGCCTGCTGCAGTGTGTTTGTCTTTTTACCTATGATGTCATTTTAACTTCCTCTGTATATCATTTTAGGTTCCAATATTTTTTCTCATATAACATTTTAAGTTTTTTTGTATGTCATATTTTAGGTTAGGTTATTTTTTCTTATTATTAAAATGAAGCATTTACACAACAAAAGAAGAACAGATTTTGCTTTAGTACATAAAAATGAATTTGGTGACATATACTTGTAAGTGCAATTATACATTGACACCTATTATATAATTACCAGTCCCTGCCTTAAATTGTAGTTAGCTTGCAAAACTCCTATCATACATTTCCTCGATGCAAGGCTCCCTTTTGCCTCTGTATAGATTCAAGCTCCTTTTGTTATTTATTCCCCTTCCCTAAAACTGTTTCATTATCATACTTGTATCCACTTTCTTCATCTCCTTGTGCCACTCAGTCCCATCATATACAGCATACACATAACCTGCCAACTATCTTTTGCAGCCTCAATTTATAATTTGCTACAGCAATTTGCTTTGAAAGTCAAAACTCACCAAAGAGGATTCATAATCTGAGACTGCCTTAAACTTCTTCCAAAATTATTATGAGAAAGCCTGTAGATTCCCAAAGCCCTACTTTTAAAATGCATTAAGGAAGGTGGAACAGCTTGAATGCATAGTGGGTGAGATGAAGTTTCTTTGGGACAAACTTTTAGAATTCCAAAGTTCCATTCCAGGTTGAGAATATAATCATTAATCAGAATGTAGTTGGCTCTGAACCACTAAAACTTAGGCAATGAAGAACTATGACCACAGTCAACTGTAGAATAAAAAGAATATTCAAATAATACCGGATTGTGATGACATCCACAAAGAGGAAGGCAAAAGGACAGTAACACAAGAAATCCTATCATCCTCAGATGACAATATCAAATCTAGGATGCTATTTGATTTAATGACTGGGGGAGCTTAATCCATTGAACCAAGCCCAATGCATTAAATAGGTGAAAAAACAAAAACAAACTGATATCTAGATGAGCTAGACCAAAGAACTTCAGAAGACTAGGAAATGAAGGGAAAATTAAAGCTATCCATCAAAATCATCTCTATCAGAACATTATGTTTAGCCACACCAGTCTAAATTATTCCTAAAAAAATTTATAGCTAAGAATATTAATGGCCAAATCAGGTCATATACTTTATTGGTGAGACTAAATTAATTAAAAGAGTGAGAATCTTTAATATATTGTAATTGGAAACAGCAACTAATGAGTATTATTAAAAAAGCTGCAGCTTTATCCCAGACAGGGCCATCAAAAGTTGATTGGTCATTTTCTCCATTTTTACTGCTAGCCAACAGCACTTATAGTTGCTCGCTTGGTCCACACCTTCTGTCCTTGTTTGAAGGTGCGGCCACTAAGCATACTTCTGGGATGCCTTCAGCCTTATAGAGCAAATGAGTCTCTCCTTGCCCAACTATTTACTATCAAAAACATAAATACCTCCTGATACCCCCTCCCCCAATCAATGAGCCCACTGTTTTTTTTTTCAGAACTGAGATGGATGATCCATAAAATCTGTTAAGGAGTGTAATTGAATTTTGCCATTTTATTATATTGCATTTTGTTTAGCTTTCATATTATTCAATAATTCCATTTGCTTTTTCCTTTTCAGAAATATACATGTATTCTTCCTTTTTTTAACAGTTTGATTAGTTATCATAATATTAAAATGAAACTGAATAGCAATCATAAAATTTGCAATGAATCTGTTCTTCTAGTTCCTTATTGCAAATCACACGTTGTGAAATATCATACCTGGATGCAGTCTCCTGAGCTTCAGGAACTCACTGCTTCTTTGCCACTAACTCTCAAGGAAGAATATGAAATGCAGCAGTCATGGTATTTAGATGAAGATAAATGCACATTTATAGTACTAGATAGAGAGACTTTTGAGCATAAAAATGATGAAATTGATGCCATGATTGGCGATACTAATATATTTCTCAAAGACAAAGAAAGTGGCATTGCAGAAGTTGAAATCATGATTGCTGAGCCAAATTTTCGTTCTAAGAAAAGAGGTTGGCAAGCTATCATATCAATGCTTAGATATGGTATTGAAATACTGGGAGTTAAGTCCTATTTTGTTAAGATTGCTATTGGAAACACACCGAGTATCTGCCTCTTTAAAAAGCTAAAATTTCACTTTGACACTGGTCCAGATATTTTTGAGGAATTGACTTTTAAAATATTTGTTGATAATGGATGGAAAGACTGGATATATACTAAGTCCCTTATGTATAAAGTCGAGTCTTATTTTCAAGATGAAATTAGTTCAAGTTAATAATTTTAATTTAATTAAATTCTTTATTTTTTTATTTGGACTATTCAGAATTCTTGGAGTCATTTGTAGCCTATCTGATGTTCTTTTTTTTCAATTTTCTTTCATTTCGCTTCTGTTTCTCTCTCTTATTTTTTTTTCTTGAAAGTAAAAATTTGTCTGTAAATGATACTAGTCTTTTATTTTGTCGAAATAATTTCTTTGCCTAAGATGAAATGCCTTCCTTTTCTCAATAAATATACTGCCATTTATTAATTATTTAAATGCTAGATGTCTTGAAAAGCAAAGGTTTCATTAGCCTATTTGCTTTCATTTAATTTTCATAACTTTTTCTATAAACTATTAATCCTCAATTTAAAGAGGACCGGTTTTTATTGTGGAATGCGGTGTAGTTCCAAGTATCATTATTCTGGTACTCCAGCTACGTATTGTCTAAACATTTCTTCTAACCTCACTATTTAATAAACAAAAAGCATATCAAACCAAAAATAAATTATTTTTTGTTATATGATGGATAAATCTAAATAGAATATTTCAATACTCTGATAATGTGGATCTTTGGTTATGGTTCCCTAGTATGGAAAGTTGATTTTCCCTATGAAGAAAAAGTTGTTGGCTATATTAAGGGATATTTAAGGCGATTTTGGCAAGCAAGTATTGATCATCGAGGTGTACCAAAAAAGGTCAGTTTTCCTTATTAATTGCTGTAACTATCAATAGAATTTAATTCACAAAACTCTAGAACTACATAGTTGCATTATGAATTTACTAATAGTCTAGAGCAACTAGTATTACTGATTATTCAAGAGAAAAAATAATATAAGAATATTTTGATTTGATGTGCAGGACTAGTTTAGAGCCTTCTTATCACATCTTTTAGCTGCACAATAAACATTTTGAATTGCACTCTGTTTTTATACAGAACCAATTCAAAGGAAATGGAACAACATAGTGATTCTTATAGACAAGAAAGAGATCAAGTTGGGATGAATTACTTGATACTTGTGGTAGAATATTATTCTGCTTAGAGAAGGATGAGTTAAAGTTTCCTGGGAATAGATTGAAGGTGGGAAGGGAATCATTTAGAGCCAACTCAACAATCTTTCTCCAGATATTATCATTTGACTGATATAAAAGGTTCACTCTATCACAGTCTATTTGTTATATTTGTGTTTGTACAGGGTGGCCCTTAAGTCCCAGGACACTGGAGTTACGTAGTGTCCTAGTAACCTAACCTAACCCAATGTTGCCCAGGGCACTATGTAACTGCAGTGTCCTGGGACTTATGGGCCAATATTTGATTTCCATTAATAACATATTTATACAAAAGTTGTATGTGGACTGTCCTGGGACTTATTGGCTACCCTGTATATGTATTTGTCTTTCTGACAGGTTGTCTTAGATTAGTTGCAATATTTAGTAAACACCTTTAACTATTTCATTTCTTAGTGTGCATGCGAAACTAAATGCAAGCTATCTTAGTATTATTATTCTTGAGAAGTTTTTCTAAGACTTGTAACCCTTAAACTGTGGCAAGCCTCTAGTCTAGAGTGGTGCACCCCCAGTGAGCCAAAATTCTGATTTTTTGGATTTTTTTTTTGTAAAAATAATATACATCTTGAAAACAGAAGGATACAGTAGTAAATACTGGAAAAATAGTTGGCTTACTTTCCATATTGTAATCCATAGACAAAATTTTCAGTCCTTTAATGTCAAACAAACTCCTTAGGCTGAAGGCCTTCACCGGCTGCTTGTGTATATGATAGCGAATCTTCTACTCCATCCTCATCACTTTTTGAACTATTACACAAGTCATTATCACTTTCCGATAAATTACATATAAATTTAGTAGGGCTTATTTTACATTTATTTGACCATGATGGATCAACAGAGCAACTTGTCACATTTATCAACAATGAAAGTTAATTACTCGCTGATCATTCATACATATGCACAAGCATCTAGCCACATTGGATTGACTCATCTTGTTTGTCAGGTGCCCGCATTTTAATGCACATATGATGTGCATTAAAATGCACAGCTAAAATAACAAAACCTTTTAAGAAGCGCACTGCAGTTACCATAGCTTACCTGTTAAGAGGTTGGCTACAATTAAAGCATTAATTTGGGGTGTTAGGTGACAGTAGATTTTTTTGCTTTGCTATATACCTTAATTATTTTTGTTACATTTGGTATTTGTAGTGGTAACTCTTATTTTAGACCGAGTCTAGAGCAATTTTCTTAAAGTCATTTCATTTATAACTTACCCATGTTATTCCCTCTACAAATACATTCAACTCTTCTAGCAGGGATTACCACTATTTCCTGCTCTTGATGGCATATAAATTACTGGTCTAGTATATTATATAGTCATCTCCATAAAGCAATTCAAATTCATATTTTTCATTTTATTTATAAAATATATTACTGGACATTTTTAATGAACCTTCTTTGTGCCAGATTATAGTAAGCATAATGTAGGACAATTTGGTATACATTTTTCTCCATTAACTATGTTTAAGCATGAACCTTAATATCAATACTGTACTTCAATATAATTAATTTATTTATATAATACAAATAACAATTGTGTAATTTTAATTATGAAAATAGTCAAAATTCTCATTTAATAATATAAAGTGAGGGCAATTAACTTTATCATCTGTTAGTGGCAGGCTATCAGGGGTATTATACTATGTCATCTGCTGATGACATACCCTGTAAGGGGCGCGGCGATTTGCCATCCTGTCCGCCATGCTGATGGGACTCAGCACCCTGTCGGGCCCTAGCTTAGCCTCCTCTCCTTCCTTCAAACACTTGTGTTTCCTCGCTTTTCATACAACCTCTCCTACAACTTTCTCTGGTCAGCCTCTAATTTCACACGGTATATGCTGACCTCAGCCAACTATCCCGGATCGGGGCTGAGGGGGAAGAGGACAATGATCCCTCACCCCTGAGCTCCATTTTTTGGAATGATGGGTTTTTAATAACCTGCTTTATCCCCACCCACATCTTCCTCACCTCCTCTTCATTTCTATTTTCAAACACTATTCATTTTACACTGTGACCAAGGTGGAGCTGCCATGCTAAGGGACTGCCAGGCCACCAACTGGTAGGGGTGGTCCAAAATGGTGGCACCTGGCTCTGCCAGGCCTGTACTCACCCTTCGCAGAGCGGGCCACTGCAGGGGGTGATTAGTGTTTGCATCCTGTAAAAAAAAAGGGTCTCCATGTCCAATGATGAAAACTTTCACACAACATCTCTCCCCATTTCCACTTTAAGAATGACGAAGCTGCCCTCAGGCAGCTCAACAGAGAAAATGGAGGTTTCCTACCCCTCCCTGTGGTTTTCCAGGGGACCCTCCATAACTCTTCAACCAGAGCCCTATCAGCCGCTTTCCTCTAAAGACTTCCTGGCCCAAATATTTAATGTAGTGGAGGTGAAAGCCTATGCCCCCCAAAAGAACATGGATGAAACAAACATGACCTGTGATCTCATGGGGAAAGATGGCCAAATGGAAGCCCCCCCCTGAGATAGATATGCTCCCTGATGCAGCCCAGCCTCAAAAGGAGGGGCCTTCCATGGGGGCAGATTTGGGCTCGGCATCAAACACCGAGCCCGATTCTGCTCCTGTAAGGAGCCCTCGCCAGAAGGGGCAGGCTGTTAAGACATCACAAGCAGTGGAGGGGTCACCTCTTCCGGTCAGGGCCCCCATGACTGCTGGGACCTTCACCATCTCGGTGAAAGACCTTGCAGAGGCCGGCTTATCTGGCCTGGCAGCTCCTGCTGGGGGAGGGAAGAAGCGGGTCCATTCCCCACCCTCCTCTCCTAAAAAGAAAAGGACATAAAAAAAAGACCAAAAAGACTCAGGGCTCTTCTCCCTCCATGGGGGCTGTGGGAATGGACAAGGCCACTAAGATCCTTGAATAGAACCAAGCCAAGATCATCACATCTAGCCCCTGTGTTCACCTGGGCCGGGGATCCGAAAATATGATGAAAAGTGCACAGAGCTGAGCCTTGATTATGTCGGGGCCTCTCATTCAGAGATTATCTGGCATTTTCAAGCCTGCTGGCTTCAAATGCTACTTAGTTATTTGCTCCACTGATGGCAGCATGTTGGCCAAGGGCAAACGATCCATCAGAGGAGATCTTTAGCTAGTGTAATTGGTAGAGAGCCAAAGGTGACCTGTTTCTTGGATGGGAGTCTTCTGGCAAATGCGGCGGATCCCTCAGAGGCGGCCAAGATAAGTGCTCTTCACACACTTGATGGCACCCTGGTGAGTGTGACGCTGCACTCTACCATGAACTTTGTAAAAGGAGTAGTTTATGTCAGGGAACTCGTGGACTACTCCATAGAAGATATAAGTCTAGAGCTGGCCGACCATGGGGCGGTCAAGGTTGAGTGTGTGATGAGAACACAGGGAGGGGCCTCGAGACCCACCCCTACACTCATTGTCACATTCGACTGTGACAAGCTCCCTGAATTGATGCGTGCCGGTTAGTACCACTACTGCGTGAAGGCATTTGTGCCACTGCCATAAAAGTGCTATTACTGTCACTGCTTCGGCCATACTAATCGCTCATGTAGACATGCAAAGTTGGAGTTACCCGAAGTGTGTAAATTGCTCCAAGGCCGCACATGATAAGTCCAAATTGTGTGTGGCCAAGTGTCTCAATTGTGGAGAGCCACACCCTGCTTCTTTGAAGTAATTTGATGCATCTCCCCTTGAGAAAGAAATCCTGGCCATTCAGGCCCAGGATTGTCTCTCATTCCATGAGGCTAAGGACTTGGTCCTGGCATACCCGGCTCTGCCTGGGATGTCTTACGCCTCATTGCTTAGAAAAACACCCTCTGCTCCTGGCCCATCCAGTCTGCATGGTTGTTTCCATGCCCATTTGGAGCCCTTCTGCGGGTTCTACTCAACCCAGGCACTTCCCTAGTAAAGCTGGCGGCACAAAAGGTTCACACCCAGCCCCGGTTAAAACCAGGGCTGCCTCTTTCCCCCAGCATGACCATTTCCCGTAAGGCAAAACAGCCATGTGCCTCCAATGAGTCGATAGAATCACAGGAGGCAACACCCCTGAAATTCTGAACCAGGCCATCTTCCGGGGTTCCTAAAGCTGCCCCCGTAAAGGAGGACAGCAACAAAGGAGCTTTGGCTCCTTCGCCCATGCCTAGTGGTGGGCTGGGTGGTTCAGAGATGGTGGATCCTCGAAAAGAGGGCCCCCGTCTCTCAAGCCGCAATGCGTGCCTAAGGGTTCAAGGTAGAGGAAGGAAAAGACTTGCATGGTGAGCCCAACCTCCCCCAATAAGTTTTCAAAGGTGACCGCATTGTCCGGCCAACAGTGCCCGGGGTTCTGCTTCCAGGAAGCATATGGCCATTCCCGTGAAGGTCTTGTGTTCAAAGACGGCCCCTGCCCCTCCTCCAAGGTAGGCCTGGAGGGCACATTCCTTCAATGGAATTGCCGTGGACTCTGGGCCTACTAGGAGGAGCTGCGGAGGCTCATCTCGTCCTGTTGCCCGTTAGCTATTTTTCTGCAGGAGACCATGCTAGGCACTTGCCCCCTGCCCACCCTCCTGGGGTATAAGGGTTTTGCAACCCCACCACCACCAGATCGGGGCTGGGCTGGGGGATGCGCGGTTTACACCCGGCATGATGTCTCCATTCTTCTTTTCACTTTAGATACCTCCTTTCAGGCAGTGGCTGTGCAGCTGCACCTGGATAGGAGGTCTACTGTTATTTCTGCCTACATTCCACTGCCAGCTGATTTTGACGCGGGGGACTTCCGCCGCATTGTGACACAGTTGCTGAGGCCCTTTCTCTTGCTTGGAGATCTGAATGGCAGACATCTTCTCTGGGGAGACTACTCAATAAATCCCAGTGGACAAGTCCTTGCAGATCTAATTGAAGAGTTTGAGATAGGTGTCCTAAATGTGGATGAGTTTATGCATTACTGCCCGAGAACCGCTTCATTTTCTTGCCTTGACCTATCTTTGTGCTCTTCGGATGCACAGCCTGATTTTGATTGGGGGTGGTCGATGACCTCCGTGGTAGTGATTACTTTCCCATTGGTAGTGCTTGGCACAGGTTCATTTCAGGAAATGACTGAATTTCCTATCTCAGTTGAGAAGTTTAGGTCGGTAGATGAGGCCGTTGAGTTCTTCTCCGCCTAACTACTATTCCTAGAACATCTGTCCATTTTGCATGCTGACCACTCCCGTGGTGGTCAGCTAAGTGTGAGACAGCCCTCAAATAGAAGCGTTATGCCTATATACGCTATAAGCGCCGCCTCAACGATTTCACTGTCAGTGAATATCGTTGGGCTAGGGCTAGGTTCCAGTATATTTCAATGCATGCCCGCCACTCTTCTTGCCGGGCATACGTGTCTTTACTTAACAGGAAGACCCCTCTAACAGAAGTGTGGGAGCGAGTCAAAAGGATTCAGGCAAGTTCTTGTAGGACCCTCCTCCTGTTCTCCAGGAGAATTGGACCGCAATCTTTGACCCTGCATCCGTGGTGGAATCCTTTGCGACTGCTTTCTCCCCATTCTCTATCCGGGATGATGCCTGTACGCCATGCTTCGATACCTGGTGAGCGAGGCATGGCC
The DNA here is from genome assembly GCA_963969495.1 of Ceratothoa steindachneri. Lineage (NCBI taxonomy): Eukaryota > Metazoa > Arthropoda > Malacostraca > Isopoda > Cymothoidae > Ceratothoa > Ceratothoa steindachneri. Next base: position 44,751,246 of record OZ018327.1, read on the forward strand.
TTTCTCCTAGCTTTGTTTATCAGGATCTGGGCGGGGCATGGCCTTTCTCCTAGCTTTGTTTATCAGGATCTGGGCGGAGTGTCTCCTCCTGGATTCCTGGCGAATCTCTACTGTGCTTACCTTTTGCAAACTGGGGAGAGATCACTCTACTCCGGCCAGTTTCCGCCCAATCTCTCTAACCTCTTGCATTTCCAGGTTGATGCAAAAATTGGTAAATGTTAGATTAGCCTTTTTCCTGAACAGCGGAGGCCATCTGTCTTCTGCACAGTGCGGCTTCTGCAAGTTCCACTCCACATCGGATGCTCTGCTCTGACTGGAAAATGCCATCTGCTAGGCCCTCCTTCATAGAGAGCACTATGCCAGTGTTTTTTGATCTGGATAAGGCCTATGATACCATATGGTGATACAGTATCATGGAGACTCTCGACATAATTGGGGCGATGGGATGCCTCCCATTGTTTCTATCAGAATTTTTGTGAGATTGTCGATTCTGCGTACAGGTGAGGTGAGCTCTTTCCGGCCCAATGGAGCAGGAAGAGGGTGTCCCGCAGGAAAGTGTCCTTAGTGTGACATTCTTTGCCCTCAGCATCAATGGCATCACCTTGGTGCTGCCGGAAGATTTTCCCACTGCACACTACGTGGATGACCTTTTGATCTCATTTGGCACAGCCCAGATGCCAACTCTGTAGCGTTGACTCCAACAGGCATTGAACCCCGTCTCTCGCTATGCGGAAGCGCACAGGTTTCGGTTTTCTTTGGCCAAGACTAAGGTGGTGCACTTCTGCCGCCATCCACGGCTTCACCCCGACCCAGATTTGTTTCTCAATGGGGTGCGCCTGGATTTAGTTGAGTCGCACCGTTTCCTTGGTCTTGTATTCGACCGACGCCTCACCTGGGAGGCTCATATTCGCAACCTTAAGGTCTCTTCTACCCGTGCCATGGACATTCTCCGTTCCGTGACGTTCAGCGCTTGGGTCGCTGATAGGACTACTGCCTTACTTTTTTATCGATCCTTTGTTTGCTCGAAGCTCGACTACGGATGCGAGTTTTATGCATCCGCAGCCGAGCGTTTATTGCGGAAGGTGGATTCGATCCACCACACCGGCCTTCGCCTTGCGACCGGTGCCTTCCGCACTTCCCCTATTGAGAGCCTGTTGGTCGATGCTGGGGAGATGCCACTCGCTCTGCGCCGCATGCAGTGCATCACTCTCCTGTACGCGCGAGCCCGGCGCCTCCCTCAGTCGCCAACAGCTCTCACTGCATCCGCAGCTGATCTCGATGGTGCCTAGGTCGCCGAGAGACGCCAGTCATACCCTAAACCCAAAGGCCAAGAAACTCCTTCGAGAGGTAGATATAGCTCTCGGGCCGGTGGCGCCCCTGGTTCTGCCCAGGACGCCACCCTGGAGGGTACCACATTTGGCTATTTGTCGCCACGCCTCTGCTCCCAAAGCTTGTACTGCGCCGGGAGTATTGCGTTCGACCTTTTTGGAGCACACATCGTGTCACGTTGGAACCGTGCCAGTGTATACGGATGGCTCCAAGTCCGAAGAGGGGGTCGGCTTCCACGCCGTATCCCCTCTGTTTGAAGTCAGCGGGGCTCTAACAGGCGCTGCGTCTTTCTTCACGGCCGAGCTGGTGGCAATACACCACTCGGTACGGGAGATTACGCGACGTGCCCGGTTTGGAGAACGGATTGTGATTTATAGCGACTCACAAAGCGCCCTTAGTGCTCTCGAGGCATTGGAATCTCCGCATCCCCTGGTTCGCGATATCCGTGACGCCACGGTTTTGGCGAGCCGGGCAGATGTCAGATTATCTTATGCTGGGTTCCTGGACATGTAAGAATTGCGAGGAATGAGTGCGCCGATGAGGGCGCTAAAGAGTCCGCGAGGACTCTGCGACCGGACCAGCGTTTCGCTCTTCCTCACACCGGCTGTAAAGCAGGAATACGGGCAGCTCTTCGGACTGCTTGGCAAGGAAGATGGGAGTGGGTGGAAGGGAACTTAAAGTTGCGTGCCATTGCGCCGTGACTGTTCCCATGGACCTATCCCCCAATGCCGCGGCGGCTTCAGGTTGCTTTCTGTCGTTCCGAATCGGACACACTCGTGTGACGCATCGCTATTTGATGGAGCGCTCGCCTGCGCCCTATTGCAACGACTGCGTCGTCCCCCAGACTGTTCGGCACATTCTTGTCGAATGTCCCAGTCTGGGTGATCTTCGCGCACGATACCTGTCTCGGTACGTGGATGGGCGGGGTCGCTACCACCTGTCCCTTGTACTCGGGACAGATTCGTGCACATTGACTTGTGGACTTGTTGATTTTTGGGGGGAGGCCAGGCTTTTCCCCTTTATTTAATTAGGTTCTGTTTTTTGTTTTTCTTTGTAGATTGCACTCTCCTGCACCGGGGTGAGGGGGACCTCTCCCCGATGCCGGAGATTGCTTCCTAATTTTTGAGTTTTTCCAATATTTATCATAGTTCTAGGCTGTCATATTTCTGGCGACTTATGCCCAAGCGGGCAGTCGCAGATGGGCTCTAAATGAAAAAAAAATAAAAATACACAGCCCTCGTCCAATCCAAATTGGATTATGGCTGTCAAATTTCTTCATCGGCTCTTCCTTCAGCCCTTAAAATGCTGAACCCTATTCAAAACCTTGGGAGTTCGCCTTTCTAGTGCAGCCTTCCGTACTTCTCCTGTCAACAGCCGTTACTGCGAGAGTGGGGTACTCCCTTTGCCCTACCATAGACTTCAAATCTGCATGCGATGCCTCTGTTGAGTATAGCATGCCCCTGTATCAGAGGTCTATAGATGCTTGTATAGTGCTGAATCAACGGCGGCATATGATAAGTTGCCATCTTTACCTCGCCCCTTGAACTTTCGCATAGGAGATCATCTCTCTAAACTGGGTGCTCCAAGGGTCCTTACCCTTCCATCCTTACTGAACTCTAGGTGGCGTGCTCCTCTCCCCACAGTATGTACCAACATGTGGAGCCTGGAGAAGTCCTCCATGGACCCTCGCATCATTAAGAGCCGGTTCTTAGAGCATTCGATCTCACACAAACAATGCTGCACGCTATACACAGATGGCTCTAAGTCGGACGGTGGCATGGGCGCCGCAGCCATCTACCCAGGAGGAGAATTCCTAACTTTATCTTTGCCGCCAGCAGCATCTATTTTTACCCCTGAACTTTCATCAATCCTTTTAGCTTTTAGACTCATCCAAATTTTACCTTTTCATGATTTTGTCATTTTTTCTGACTCAAGGAGTGTTTTACAGTAAATTTGATCTTTTAATGCGTACCACCCCTTAGTCACAGAAATTTGCAACTGGTTGATCCAAAATGCAGCCCGATATAGAATTATTTTTTGCTGGGTCCCTGGGCATGTGGGGGTCCTGGGCAATGGGAGGGCTGATCAGCTGGCCCGCTCAGCACATTCTGTGTCCCCTGAGAACTTGGCTCTGCCTTTTAGGGACTACTTTCCTTCAATAAGAAAATATATTTTTCAACTGTGGCAGAATGAATGGGATGACTGATCATCATCCAAACTATACAAAATTAAAAATTCTCTTCATTCTTGGCCTTCGAGCCGCCATAGAATGCAGTCATTGGAGGTGGCCCTTTGCCGAGTTCACATTGGCCACACAAGACTTACTCGCGGCTATCTTGTTTTGGGTAATGTTCATATTAGCCCTTGCTGTCATTTTTGCGGTGGGACCAATCGGTTGCCCATCTTTTATTGGATTGTAGCCATTTCGCCATACTCCGGTTGTCTTGTTTTCGGACCCTTTTAACTATTCCTCAACACACCCGTCTTCAATTCATATTGGCGGAGGAATCTTTTAACCCGCCATTTTTAATTTTTTTGTCACAAAGTGGTCTCCTCCACCTTTTATAGATGATTTGCCTCATTTCATCCTAACTGCCATATAGAATCCACTTGGATCGGGCAGCAACCCACTAGTTCCTTACCTTAAACCTTAAATATCTCAAAAGTCATTAGAGGCGGCGAACACATTAATGTGTACAGGAAAAATATAGTTATTTAGGCTTCATTTTTTTTTTTCACAGCCTGGCCGTGTTGTAACGCTTGTAAAATCTGAAAATGAGGAGGTAAGCATATTTATTTATTGAATTAATAGTCAGAAAAGGAATGACTATATACAAATAAAAAAAGGAGAAGTTCTTGCATGATTGGTAAAACATTTGTATTAGTTTTGAGATTAAATATTTAATATATACTGGAATATTTGGAAGGTAATGGCATAAATAGTGACAATTAAAAATGTAGTTGATTTTAAATATTTATATCTTTATCCTTTAACCTTTTCACTGCTGGAAAATTATATGTTTGAAAAAGTGCACCCTTATCCCTAGTTATATATTTTACTAATTTTCTGAGTTTTTGATGAATGCTTCTATTTAGTAATGTGAATAATTTTAATTATTGAGAGCCTAGATAAATTTAGACTAGGCAATTCTCATAAATAGTAAAAGGCCTACCAGTATTTTTGTTTAGCCAAACACAAATAAAAATTATATAGAACAATCTAATTAGAATTTATTTCAATGCTAAATAAAATTCACAAAATGCAAAAAATTTTAGTGTTGTTGATTTAAGGGCATGCTATAATACAGAGAGGGTTTTTTTTCCATTGCACGAGTTGCAGCAGTAGCTATTCTGCTTCTTTTTGCATTGAGTTGTCATAATGGAACATATAATACAGTTTGGTTTGTTTTCCCTCACATTTGGAAGGAAAATGATGTTCAGTGTATTTCATAAGTGGGCTGTAGAAGCCTATGCACCCTCTCTTTACTTTGGGCTTTCTTGTTCACAAAAGATTTTCTGACATCTGTTTTGTATGGTTCTGTATATTGTAGAAGATTCTACCATTTCTGAGTGCTATTTTTATAATAAAATTTCATATTGTCTGGTACCACTTCTGCAATTTTCTGTTGAATAGGTAGGTGGCACTAAATTGCTTGAATCTGTCAACACCCCTGTATTTATTGTAACTCACTTAAATATTTGGTTTGCTACTAACTGGTCAGCTTTATTAGACTTTATTTTTGTTGTGGCAGTCTCCTACTGTTGCTATCATATTGACTTTTGCTATATCTTCCCATGAACAAGCAATCATTGTTTATCATCATTTATCCAGATTGCCAGTTAGTCCCCTCATTCTTGTTTTAACTTTTTTGTTTGCTGGCAACCTTTACAATTTGGCCTGATAGTACCACAAGCTCCAATATTTTGTTGTCTGAAAGTTTCACTGAGAAGCAAACCTGAATACAAACAATATTACTCTTGTTATTAAATCCTTCTAGTAAAGTTTGAACAACCCAGCTCTCCAACCCACCTTCACCTGTTTTCTGACCCTTTACCAGTATAAAAGAGTTTGGCCTCACAATCAGCATCAAAAAGACCAACATTTTCAGTAAAGATGTTAGCTCAGCCCCCTGCATTTTCATAGGTGACTGCACCCTCAATGTGGTGGAAGATTTCACATACCTTGGCTCCACCATCTCCAACACTCTCAATCTAGACACTGAGCTGAATTCAAGAATTGGCAAGGCAGCTGCAGCAGCAATGGCCCGCCTGACAAAAAGTGTGTGGAAAAACTCCATGCTCACCAGCGAGATTTAGATACAAGTGTATCAAGCTTGCGTTCTGAGTACAGTGCTCTACGGAAGCGAGAGCTGGACCCTGTACACGTGCCAAGAACACTGGCTCAATACCTTTCGCATGTGCTGCCTTGGAAGGATTCTTGGCATTTCATGGCAGGATCACGTCCCTAACAAGAACGTTCTGGCAAGGGCAGGAACCCTCAGCATGTCTGCCTTGCTTACCGAGAGATGCCTGCACTGGTTTGGCCATGTTAGTCTCATGCAAAATGGCAGACTACCCAAAAACATTCTGTATAGTGTGCAAGCCGGACCTCAAGGAGGGTGTCATTGCGCCGGCAAGCTTTGAAGCAGTGGCTGCAGACCACATTAACTGGCAACTTGCCACCAAGTTAGCCATCAAGACAACAGAGGAGAGAGGAAATGTGGGGAGAAAGAGAGCCTGCAGATGACAGAGAGGATAGTCAGTGCCCTCGGACGACACCATCTTCGCATGCAGTGACTGTAACAGGAACTGCTGTTCAAGGATCGGGCTGTACAGTCACAGACAGCACTGCAGTTCCACCACAGACTGACTTCCATGGCTCAATCTCTATTGTTTTCCGAGACAGAAGGATGCCAGATACATTGAGCCTGTGTGAGAATCACAATTATTGCCCGAAAAACTATCTTGAATTTAGCTTTGATTTGTCCATACATAATTCCCAATTGCATATACCAGTATACAAATCCTTTACAATATTTATGATTGTTGTAATCGTATATAACACTGGGTTACAAAAAAAAGCCTTATAAGTAGTCTAAATTGTTTTAACTGATTTAGGATGATTTTGCACCGTTGAATCCCAAAATGATATCTGTTTCTTCTGATTAAGTCAGGTTTTTGTGCTAAGTCAATTTATTAAAAAAAATCAGATCTTATAACTAAATCAGTTAGAATTTTGTGACAGTTTTGGTTGATTTTATTAATATTTCTCATCCAAAATATGTTTTTAAGATAAAAACCCCCATTGTTTTCTAACACAATTTATTAATTGAATGTTACAAAAATTGATTAGTGTATATTGAATAGTAGATATTGATAATGTTAAGTATATGAAAATTGGATATTAGGTCATCATTGTTCAGAATTCAAGGCATGAACTTCAGTTTCTTTGAACTCCTAGCATGCTCAGTGGTAAGGCAGTCTGGTCTCTCTTCCGAGTCCAACAGTAATCTGCAATAAAGACTGCATCCCATCATCCCTGATATTGGGTCTCCATCTCTTTCATGTCCTGATGGAATCTCTCCCTGTCTTAATCACTCAATGATCCCAGATTCTCAGGAAACAGATCCATATATAAGAATAAGTAATGCATTTTGCTGCTCATGTTGCATCCCAGGTTTCTGAAAACAGTCAGCATATTGGTGACAAGTTCTGTGTAGTTCCTGGCCTTCTTATTGCCCCTAGTCCTGAGATCATGAACTAGATCATTTAGCTCCTTTTGGAAAAAAGGATGTGGAGCAGCAGCATCATCAAAATTTTAATTTTCCTCAACACTGGGGGAATCTGCATCACTAATGTCAGGAACTTCTCCAAAGACGTTATTCAAAACAAAGAGCCATATTATGTAAAGATTAAAAATCAGGCATGATACTTGAGGCAGCTCCGGTTCTTTCTGTTTATCCCGGTCGAATCAATAATGCAGAAGTAGCAGTCAGTGCCATGGTTTGTTCACTATCCAAACAACTCTTCTTATTCTTGTTTGCTTTGGTCCATTGATGCAGATACTCTGTTGTGCATGTTCTGCATACCTACCATCTGTGGTGTTCAAGCTTTATCCTCCCGTAGTGGGCATGGCGATTTACTAGCCTGGCCGCCGTGCTGATGGAATTCAGCACCCTGTCCTACCCCAGCGTAGCCTCTTCTTCCTTCAAAACATTTGTTTTCCCCCCCGGTTTCCTCGCTTTTCATACAACCTCTCCCACAACTTTCTCTGGTCAGCCTCTAATTTCACAGGGTAGATGCTGACCTTCTTCTCAGCCAACCGTCCTGGATCGGGGGCTGAGGGGAGAGGGGACAACGTTCCCTAACCCCTGAGCTCTGGTTAGCGATGGTGGTGTAGTGGGCTGAAGGCAACACTAACTCCGCGTTCCAACCTTATCCTAGAATTTATGAACCTTGAGAACCCTGAGGAAGAATTGATACGATTTGATATACAGTCCTTTACTTCACAAGAAAAAATACAATAATAATTACAAGTATAATTACAATTTATATTTACAAGAAAAATAAATTCAGTGTGCACTCAAAATAAATAACCTATACAAATTTCAATTCTCCCAACTGAAAACAAAAAAAAACTGACGGGTGCAGAGAACAAATCTGTACCAAAACCACCAATCAATCGATACTTTACCAAAAAATGTCCACATAACAAAATAAAAAACCCCTGAATGAAAAGGGGTACAGGATTATCACTTGTGCGGTGTGTGTGTTGTGTGGGGCGCGCTCATCAACCAATGCAGGTGGCAAGCGAGGTATGAAAGCCCTCCATCTCAGGGCTGGGCGGAGCACTTGCCCAGAGACCCCTCTCGCAGTCCGTCCAAGCTTTCACTCTGTAGAAGAGTTGATATCCCCCGTTTACAATCCATTTACTATAGAGGGAAGGGAAACCAATAAGTGGGCACTCAACCCGAGGAAATTCATCAACTATCTTCCTCTAGTGTACATCCAAGTGCGCATGACCAATTCTAATTTACAGCTTTAACAATTCTTTAAATATTTATTTTTCTATTTATATTTGCTAAAAGATTTTTTTTTCAAAAATATAATGTCTGAAAAGAGAATACAAACATCAATAAAAAAAAAAATTCCAGCTATTCACAAACACCCATTCGAAAAGAGGGAGGGAGAGGGTATTGGGTAAAAGGGTGGGGGAATGGCCCTTCATACACACACACACACATATACTCACATTCGCTCCACCACACCCCTCCTTCCTTAGGCCATCCTACAACAGTCACTCAAAATACACTCTCAATCCTTACTCATGGTACCTTTTATATTCAATTGCATCCTTCTGCACCCATTTACACTCTTCTACTGGCCTCTGGCTATGCGCCCTGTAAGGGGCGTGGCGATTTGCCATCCTGGCCGCCGTGCTGACAGGATCCAGCACTCTGTCTGGCCCCAGCTTAGCCTCTCTCCCTTCCTTCAGATAGCCTGTATTTCTCCTCTACCTCATCACTTTTCATACAACCTCTCCCACAACTTTCTCTGGTCAGCCTCTAATTTCACAGGGTAGATGCTGACCTTCTTCTCAAGCCAACCGTCCCAGATTAGGGCTAAGGAGGGAGGTGACAATATTCCCTAACCTCTGAGCTCAGGTTCGGGATGTGTTTTTTTAACAACCTGATTCACCCCCACCCATACCTTCCTCATATCCCTTTTCCTTCTCAATTCAGTGTCTATCCTTGATTTTACGCTGTGTCTAAGGTGGAGCCGCCATGCCGATGGACTGCCAGGCCACCAGGCGGGAGGGGTGGTCCCAAATGGCGGCGCCTGGCTCTGTCGAGCCTGTAAGCACCTTGCAGTGTGGGCTACTGCGAGAGGTGATGCGCGATTGCATCACGTGTAAAAAAGAGGGTCACCATGCCCATGTATGTAAATCAAAAACCCAAATCTCTCCCCAATTCCCCTTCGTCATCAACGGAACCACCCTAGGGCAGCTCCACCAAAAAAATGGAGGTCCTCCCCCTTGTGCTTGCGCAGGGGACCCTCCATACTTCTTTAACCGGAGAGGAGGCTCACTCCTCTCCTACGCCTATGGGTGTAGGCGTGCTTTCGGGCACCTCCCTTTTTCCAGCGGCAGTCCCTCGTTTCTTTCCAAGGGGACTGCCAAGAAAGCCAGCAGGCAGCCCATTGCCGACCACCCCTCCTGTAAGTGGCTTGGTAGGACAAACCCCCTTAGGGGAGAGAGGGAAGTCAGGCCCCTTCGGTCGCTTCCCTCAAAAGACCTGCTAGCAAGAATTTTAAACCTTGCTGGGGTCAAGGCCTGTGCCTCCCCACACAAGACTGGTGACACTGCCAAAGGTACCTGCGATGTCCTGGGAGGGGATGGCCAACTGGAGGCCCCTCCTGTGATAGACATGGTCCTTGAGGAAACCCAGCCTCAGAGGTTAGGGCCTTCCATAAGGGGGAATCCAGGCTTGGTGCCAAACACCCAATCCAAATCCGCCGCTATGCAAGGTCCTCCTCAAACAGTTAGGGTTTCTGAGGCAGTACAAGGAGGGAAGGGATCTCCTCTGACCTGTGCCCCTGGATCACCAGGACCTTTTCCATTTCGGAGAAGGACCTATCTGAGGCCGGTCCATCTGGCATAGGGGCTTCTGCCGGCGGAGGTGAGAAGCGGGTTCATTACCCGCCTTCCTCTCCAAAAAAGAAAAAGACAAAGAAGACTCGGGGCTCCTCTCCATCCTGGCCGCCGTGCTGACGGGACTCGGCACCCCGTCCGACCCCAGCTTAGCCTCTTCTTCCTTCAAAACACTTGTTTCTTTGCATTTCATACAACCTCTCCCACAACTTTCTCTGGTCAGCCTCTAATTTCACAGGGTAGATGCTGACCTTCTTCTCAAGCCAACCGTCCCCGATCGGGGTTGAGGGGGGAGGGGACAATGTTTCCTAACCCCTGAGCTCCAGTTCGGATGGTGGTTTTTAACAACCTGCTTCATCCCCACCCATACCTTCCTCACATCCCTTTTCCTCTCCTCTTTACAATCTATCTTTTTACGCCGTGTCTAAGGTGGAGCCGCCATGCGAATGGACTCTGCCAGGCCTGTAAGCACCTCTTGCAGTGTGGGCAACTGCAAGAGGTGATGAGTGATTGCATCCCGTGAAATATAGAGGGTCACCATGCCCAATGATGAGAAACAGAAAAATGGAGGTCCCCCCCCCTGTGCTTGCTCAGGGGACCCTCCATATCTATCTAACAGGAGAGGAGGCATACTCCTCTCCTTCGCTTACGGGTGTAGGGGACTCACCCCCTTCTCTTGAGGTGCTTTCGGGCACCTCCATTTTTCCAGCGGCAGTCCCCTCTATTCTTTCCAAGGGGACTGCAAAGAAAGCCAGCAGGCAGCCTTTAGCCAGCCGCTCCACATCGAAGCTGCTCGGTCGGGCAAACCCCCTTAGGGGGTAGAGGGAATCCAGGCCCCTTCGGTCGCTTCCTTCAAAAGACCTGCTGGCAAGAATATTGAACCTTGCTGGGGTCAAGGCCTGTCCCTCCCCACACATGACTAGTGACGATACTGCCAACGGGACCTGCGATGTCTTGAGTGGGGTATGGCCAACTGGAGGCTCCCACAGAGATAGACATGGTCCTTGAGGAAACCCAGCTTCAGACGGTAGGGCCTTCCATTGAGGGGAATCCGGGCTCGGTTCCAATCACCGAACTCGAATCCGGCCATATGCAAGGTCCTCATTAAACGGCTAGGGTTTCCGCACCAGTTCGAGGAGGGAAGGGATCTCCTCCGACTGGTGCCCCCACGACTACCAGGACCTTCTCCATTTTGGAGAATGACCTGGCTGAGGCTGGTCCATCTGGCCTGGGGGCTTCTTCCGGCGGAGGTGAGAAGCGGGTTCATTCCCTGCCCTCCTCTCCAAAAAAGAAAAAGACAAAGACTAGGAAGACTCGCGGCTCCTCTCCACCCGAGGGGGCTACGGGGACGGATGGGTCTGCTGCCACTTTGGCAAGCGACCAAGCCAAGATCGGCACATCGAGCCCCTCTGCCCCTCCGGTTGCAGAGCTACTGACTAAAACTAAAAGTGCACAGGGCGGAGCCTCGATGACATCGGGGCTCCTTATTCAGAGGTTACCTAGCGTTTTCGAGCTCGCTGGCTTCAAATGCTTCCTCGTTATTCGCTCCACTGATGGCACCATGTTGGCCAAGGGCAACATGATCCATCAGGGGAGAGGACTAGCTAGTGCAATTGGTAGAGAGCCGAAGGTAACCCGTTTCTCGGACGGGAGCCTTCTGGCAAATGCGGCGAATCCCGCCGAGGTGGCCAAGATAAGTGCTCTTCGGACACCTCATGGCACCCCGGTGAGTGTGACGCCGCACTCTACCATGAACTTTGTGAAAGGATTAGTTTATGCGAGGGAACTCGTTGACTACTCAATTGAGGACGTCACCCTAGAGCTGGCGTACCATGGGGCGGTCAAGGTCGAACGTGTGATGAGAAAACAGGGAGGGGCCTCGAGACTCACCCCTACACACTTCGTCACGTTCGACTGTGACAAGCTCCCTGAGTCGGTGCGTGCTGGTTGGTACCGCTACCGCGTGAAGACATTCGTGCCACTGCCGCGGCGGTGCTATTACTGTCACCGCTTCGGCCATACGAATCGTTGTTGTAGATGTGCAAAGTCGGGGTCACCCGAAGTTTGTGTAAATTGCTCCAAGGCCGCACACGATAAGTCTAATTCGTGTGTGGCCAAGTGTGTCAATTGCGGCGAGCCGCCCCCCGCTTCTTCGAAGCAATGTGGTGCATATCTCCTTGAGAAAGAAATCCTGGCCGCTCAGGCCCAGAATCGACTCTCATTGCGCGAGGCTAAGGACTTGGTCCTGTCGCGCCCGCCTCTGCCTGGGACGTCATATGCCTCAATAGTTAGAAAGGCACCCTCTGCTTCTGGCCCATCCAGGCCAACGAGCACGGTTGTTTCCGCGCCCATTTGGAGCCCTTCTGCGGGCTCTACTCAACCCGGACGCTCCCCTGGTAAAGCTTGTGGCAAAAATTGTTCATACCCCGCTCTTCCCCCAGCGTGACCGTTTCCCGTAAGGCGAAACGGCCACGTGCCTCTACCGAGTCGTTAGACTCACAGGAGGCAACACTCCTGAACATGGTCGCTAGGCCATCTTCCGGGGTTCCTAAAGCTTTTCCCCGAAAGGAGGACTGCAACAAAAGAGCTTCGGCTCCTTGGCCCACGCCTAGTGGTGGAGCGGGTGGCTCGGAGACGGTGGTTCCTCAAAAAGAGGGCCCCCCGCCTCCGAAGCCGCAACACCCGCCTAAGCGCCTTCAGCGCTTTGTCCGGCCAACAGCGCCCGGGGTTCTACCCCCGGGAAGCGTACGGCCATTCCCGTGAGGGTCTTCAGTTCGAGGAGGGCCCCCGCGTCTCCTCCGAGCTAGGCCTGGAGGGCATATTCCTTCAATGGAATTGCCGTGGACTCCGGGCCAACTGGGAGGAGCTGCGGAGGCTCGTCTCGTCCCGTTCTCGGTTAGCTATCGTTTTGCAGGAGACCATGCCAGGCGCGTGCCCCCTGCCCGCCCTCCCGGGGTATAAGGGTCTTGCGACCCCACCACCGCGGGATGGCCGGGCTTGGGGATGCGTGGTTTACACCCGGCATGATGTCTCCGTTCTTCCTTTCTCTTTAGTTACCTCCTTTCAGGCAGTGGCTGTGCAGTTGCACCTGGATAGGAGGTATACTTTAATTTCTGCGTACTTTCCACCGTCAGCTGACTTCGACGCGAGGTACTTCTGCCGCGTGGTGGCACGGTTGCCGAGGCCCTATCTCTTGCTTTGAGATCTGAACGGCAGGCATCCTCTCTGGGGAGATTACTCAATAAATCCCTGGGGAAAAGTCCTTGCCGATCTGATCGAAGAGCTTGAGATGGGTGTCCTAATCGTGGATGAGTTTACGCATCCCTGTCCGAGAACCGCTACATTTTCTTGCCTTGACCTATCTTCGTGCTCTTCGGATGCACAGCCTGATTTTGATTGGGGGGTGGTCGATGACCTCCATGGTAGTGATCACTTTCCCATTCAAATATCATTTTCAGGGCAACTGCCGCCTGAGAGCCCACCTCGGTGGTGCTTGGCGCGGGTGCGGTGGCCTGTATTTCAGGAAATGACTGAATTCTCTATCTCAGTCAAGGAGTTTAGGTTGGTAGATGAGGCCGTTGAGTTCTTCTCCGGCAACCTCATCGCCGTGGGCCTGACTACTATTCCTAGGACGTTTGGCCGTTTTGCACGCCGACCACTCCTATGGTGGTCGGCCGAGTGTGAGACGGCCCTCAAACAGAAGCGTTATGCCTACATGCGCTATAAGCGCCGCCCGAACGATTTCACTGTCGCTGAATTTCGTCGGGCTAGGGCTAGGTTCCGGTATATTTCGAAGCACGCCCGCTGCCCTTCTTGGCGGGCATACGTGACTTCACTTAACGGGAAGACCCCTTTACCAGAGGTGTGGAGGCGAGTCAAAAGGATTCGGAGCAAATTCTCGCAGGACCCCCCTCCCGTTCTCCAGGAGAATGGGACTGCAACCTCGGACCCCGCGTCCGTGGCGGAATCCTTAGCGACCGCTTTTTTCGCATTCTCTAGCCGGGATGCTGCTCCGGCAGCATTCAATGCACGTCGTGATGTCGCGGAAGGCGGCCGACTGGACTTTACCTCCAGAGGCAGAAAACCTTCAACGACAAGTTTAGTGTGAGTGAGTTGCGCTCCACTCTCGCTTCGTACGCGGGCACCCCCCATGGTCCGGACGATGTCCCGTATGCCATGCTTCGACACCTGGGTGAGCGAGGTATTGCCTTTCTGTTAGATTTGTTCAACAGGATCTGGGTGGAAGGTCTTCTCCCAGACTCCTGGCGAATCGCTACTGTGCTCGCCTCTCGCAAACAGGAAAGAGATCACTCTACTCCGACCGGTTTCCGCCCAATTACTCAACCTCTTGCGTGTACACGTTGATGGAGAAATTGGTAAATGTTAGATTAGCCTTTTTCCTGGACAGCGGAGGCCATCTGTCTTCTGCTTTCGCAAGTTCCACTCCACGTCGGATGCTCTGCTCCAACTGGAAAATGCCGTCTGCGAGGCTTTTCTTCGTAGACAGCACTACGCTACGCTCTTTTTAGATCTGGAAAAGGCCTATGATACCGCATGGCGATACGGTATCATGAAGACTCTCCACACGATGGGGGCGATGGGACGCCTCCTAATGTTTATATCTTAATTTTTGCGAGATCGTCGATTCCGCGTACGGGTGGGGGGAGCCCGCTCCGGCCCAAAGGAGCAGGAAGAGGGTGTCCCGCAGGGAAGTGTCCTCAGTGTAACGCTCTTTGCCCTAAGCATCAACGGCATCACCAGAAGATGTGCTGCCAGAAGATGTTCTCGCTACACTCTACGTGGACGACCTTTCGATCTCTTTTGGCGCGGCCCAGATGCCAACTCTGGAGCGTCGACTCCAACAGGCATTGAACCCCGTCTGTCGCTATGCCGCAGCGCACAGGTTTCGGTTTTCTTTGGCTAAGACTAAGGTGGTGCACTTCTGCCGCCATCCACGTCTCCACCCCGACCCAGATATGTTTCTTAATGGGGTGCGCCTGGATGTGGTTGAATCGCACCGTTTCCTTGGTCTTGTATTTGACCCGCGCCTCACCTAAGGGGCTCATATTCGCAGCCTTAGGGTCTCTTCTACCCGCGCCATGGACATTCTCCGTTCTGTGACGTTCAGCGCTTGGGGCGCTGATATGCCTACTGCCCTACTTTTTTATCGATCTTTTGTTCGTTTGAAGCTTGACTACGGATGCGAGTTTTATGCATCCGCAGCCGAGCGTTTATTGCTGATTGTGGATTCGATCCACCACACCGGCCTTCGCCTTGCGACCGGTGCCTTCCGCACTTCCCTCATTAAGAGCCTGCTGGGGAGATGCTACTCGCTCTGCGCCGCGTGCAGTGCATCACTCGCCTGTACGCGCTAGCCCGGCGCCTCCCTCAGTTGCCAACAGCTCTCACTGCATCCGCAGCTGATCTCGATGGTGCCTATGCCGCCGTGAGACTCCAGTCATACCCTAAGTCCTTTGGTTTAGGGCCAGGAAACTCCTTCGGGAGGTAGATATAGCTCTCGTGCCGGTGGCGCCCCTGGTTCTGCCCAGGACGCCACCCTGGAGGGTACCACATTTGGCTATTTGTCGCCACGCCTCTTCTCCCAAATCTTGTATTGCGTTCGACCTTTTTGGATCACACCTCGTGTCACGCTGGAACCGTGCCAGTGTATACGGATGGCTCCAAGTTCCAAGAGGGGGTCGGCTTCCACGCCGTATCCCCTCTGTTTGAAGTCAGTGGGGCTCTACCAGGCGCAGCGTTGTCTTCACGGCCGAGCTGGTGGCAATACACCACTTGGTACGGGAGATTACGCGACGTGCCCGGTTCGGAGACCGGATTGTGATCTATAGCGACTCACAAAGCGCCCTGAGTGCTCTCAGGGCATTGGAATCTCCGCATCCCCTGATTCGCGATATCCGTGACGCCACGGTTATGGCGAGCCGGGCAGATGTCGAGATTATCTTCTTGCTGGGTTCCTGGACATGTAGGAATTGCGGGGAATGAGCGCGCCGATGAGGGCGCAAAAGAGTCCGCGAGGACTCTGCAACCGGACTAGCGTTTCGCTCTTCCTCACACCGACTACTTGGCAAGAATACGGGCACCTCTTCGGACTGCTTGGCAAAGAAGATGGGAGACGGTCGAAAGGAACTTAAAGTTGCGTGCCATTGCGCCGCGACTGTTCCCATGGACCAATCCCCCAATGCCGTGACGGCTTCAGGTCGCTTTCTGTCGTCTCCGAATCAGATACACTCGTGTGACGCTTTGCTATTTGATGGAGTGCTCACCTGCTTCCTATTGCGACGACTGCGTCGTCCTCCAGACTGTTCGGCACATTCTTGTCGAATGTCCCAGTCTGGGTGATCTTCCCGCACGTTACCTTTCCCGGTACCGGGATAGGCAGGGTCGCTACCGCCTGTCCCTTGTGCTTGGGACGAGTGTGTGCACATAGACTGGTGGACTTGTTGACTATTTGGGGGAAGCCGGCCTTCTCCCTTTCATTTAACTAGGTTTAGTTGTTGTTTTTGTTTTGTTATTGTTATTTCTTTTTATTGTTGTTTCCTGTTCAAATTTTTTAAAGTAGCCTAGAACTAGGCTGTTTGTTTACGGTGACTTATGCCTAAGTAGGCAGTCGCCAGATAGCCCCTTAAATTTTTTTTTAAAAAATCTAGCCACGGGGGGGGCAGGGACGTATGGGTCTGCTACCACTCTGGCAAGGGACCAAGCCAAGATCGGCACATCCAGCACCTCTGCCCCTCAAGTTGTGGACCACCTGACTAAGACCAAAAGAGCATAGGGCGGAGCCTCGATGACATCGGGGCCCTCAGTAAGAGGTTACCTGGCGTTTTCGAGCCCGCTGGTTTCAAACGCTTCCTCGTCATTCGTTCCAATGATGGCACCATGTTGGCCAAGGGCAACATGATCCATCAGAGGAGAGGATTAGCTAGTGTAATTGGTAGAGAGCCGAAGGTGACCCGTTTCACGGACGGGAGCCTTCTGGCGAATTCGGCGAATACTGCCGAGGTGGCCAAGATAAATGCATCCCGGTTAGTGTGATGCCGCACTCTACCATGAACTTTGTGAAAGGAGTAGTTTATGCGAGGGAACTTGTTGACCTCTCCATAGAGGACATCACCTTAGAGCTGGCCGACCATGGGGCGTTCAAGGTTAAACGTGTGATGAGAAAACAGGGAGGGGCCTCGAGACCCACCCCTACACTCGTTGTCACGTTCGACTGTGACAAGTTCCCTGAGTCAGTGCGTGCCGGTTGGTACCGCTACTGCCTAAAGGCATTCGTGCCACTGCCACTGCGGTGCTATTACCGTCATCGCTTCGGCCATACGAATCGCCCAAGTATACGTATAAAGTCGGGGTCACCCGCACACGATAAGTCTAAATCGTGTGTGGCCAAGTGTATCAATTGCGGAGAGCCGCACCCTGCTTCTTTGAAGCAATGTGGTGCATATCTCCTTGAGAAAGATATCCTGACGGTTCAGGCCCAGGATCGACTCTCATTCCACGAGGCTAAGGACTTGGTCCTGGCGCGCCCGGCTCTGCCTGGGACGCCTTACGCCTCAATGGTTGGAAAGACACCCTCTGCCCCTGGCCCATCCAGGCCAACGAGCACGGTTATTTCCCCGCCCATTCGGAGCCCTTCTGCGGGTTCTACACAACCTGGGCGCTCATCTGGTAAAGCTGGCGGCAATAAGGGTTCACACCTAGACCCAGCTAAAACTAGGGCTTTCCCCAGAGTGACCGTTTCCCGTAAGGAAAAACGGCCACGCGCCTCCACTGAATCGTTAGATTCACAGGAGGCAACACCCGTAAAGTTGGTCGCCAGTCCATATTCCGCGGTTCCTAAAGCTGTCCCCCGAAAGGAAGACAGCAATAAAGGAGCTTCGGCTCCTTTGCCCACGCAAAGTGGCTCGGAGTGGCTCGGCGACGGTGGTTCCTCGAAAAGAGAGCCACAAGCCTCCGAAGCCGTAACGCCCACCTAAGGTTTCGAGGCGGAGGGAGGAAAAGACTCGGATGGCGAGCCTAACCTTCCCCAATAAGTCCTCGAAGGCGACAGCGCCTTCAGCGCTTTGTCCGGCAAACAGCGCCCGAGGTTCTGCCTTCGGGAAGCGTACGGCCATTCTCGTGAGGATCTTCTGTTCGAAGAGGGCCCCTGCGTCTCCTCCGAGCTAAGCCTAGAGGGCATTTTCCTTCAATAGATTTGCCCTGGACTCTGGGCTAACTGGTAGTGATCACTTTACCATTCAAATATCATTTTTGGGGCTGCTGCCGCCTGAGAGCCCACCTCGGTAGTGCTTGGCGCGGGCGCGGTGGCCTGCATTTCAGGAAATGGGACAGAAATCTCTGACCCCGTGTCCGTGGCGGAATCCTTCGCGACCGCTTTCTCCGCATTCTCTAGCCGGGATGCTGCTCCGCCAGCATTCAATGCACGTCGTGATGTCGCGGAAGGCCGCCGGCTGGACTTTACCTCCAGAGGCGGAAAACCCTTCAACGACAAGTTTAGTGTGAGTGAGTTGCGCTCCGCTCTCGCTTCGTGCGCGGACACCGCCCATGGTCCGGACGATGTCCAGTACGCCATGCTTCGACACTTGGGTGAGCGAGGCATGGCCTTTCTGTTAGATTTGTTTAACAGGATCTGGGTGGAGGTCTTCTCCCAGACTCCTGGCGAATTGCTACTGTGCTCGCCTCTCGCAAACGGGGAAGAGATCACTCTACTCCGACCGGTTTCCGCCCAATTTCTCTAACCTCTTGCGTGTGCAAGTTGATGGAGAAATTGGTAAATGTTAGATTAGCCTATTTCCTGGACAGCGGAGGCCATCTGTCTTCTGCACAGTGTGGCTTCCGCAAGTTCCACTCCACGTCGGATGCTCTGCTCCGACTGGAAAATGCCGTCTGCGAGGCTTTCCTTCGTAGACAGCACTACGCCATGGTCTTTTTAGATCTGGAGAAGGCCTATGATACCGCATGGCGATACGGTATCATGGAGACTCACCACACGATGGGGGCGAGGGGACGCCTCCCAATGTTTATGTCTGAATTTTTTGCGAGATCGTCGATTCCGCGTATGGGTGGGATGAGCCCGCTCCGGCCCAAAGGAGCAGGAAGAGGGTGTCCCGCAGGGAAGTGTCCTCAGTGTCGCACTCTTTGCCCTGAGCATCAATGGCATCACCTCTGTGCTGCCAGAAGACGTTCTCGCTACGCTCTACGTGGACGACCTTTCGATCTCTTTTGCCGCGTCCCAGATGCCAACTCTGGAGCGTCGACTCCAACAGGCATTGAACCGCCTCTCTCGCTATGCCGAAGCGCACAGGTTTCGGTTTTCTTTGGCTAGGACTAAGGGGGTGCACTTCTGCCGCCATCCACGTCTCCACCCCGACCCAGATTTGTTTCTTAATGCGGTTCGCCTGGAAGTGGTTGAATCGCACCGTTTCCTTGGTCTTGTATTTGACCCGCGCCTCACCTAAGGGGCTCATATTTGCACCCTTAGGGTCTCTTATACCCGCGCCATGGATATTCTTCGTTCTGTGCCGTTCAGCGCTTGGGGTGCTGATAGGGCTACTGCCTTACTTTTTTATTGATCCTTTGTTCGTTTGAAGCTCAACTACAGATTTGAGTTTTATGCATCTGCCCCCGAGCGTGTATTGCGGTAGGTGAACTCGATCCACCACACCGGCCTTCGCCTGGCGACCGGTGCATTGCGCACTTCCATTATTGAGAGCCTGCTTGTCGATGCTGTAGAGATGCCATTATCTATGCGCCATGCACAGTGCATTACTCGTCTGTACGCCATCGGCTCCCAAAGCATCCGCAGCTGATCTTGACGGTGCCTATGCCGCCGAGAGATGCTAATCATACCCTAAGCCCTTTTGGTTTAGGGCTAGGAAACTCCTTTGAGAGCTAGATATAGCTCTCTGGCCGGTGACACCCCTGGTTCTGCCCAGGACGCCACCCTGGAGTGTACCACATTTGGCTATTTGTTCTACGGTTCTGCTCCCCAAAGCTTGTACAGCACCGTGAGTATTGCGTTCCACCTTTTTGGAGCACATCTCCTGTCATGCTGGAACCGTGCCAGTGTATCAGGATGGCTCCAAGTCCGAAGAGGGGGGTCGGTTTCCACGCCGTATCCCCTCTGTTTGAAGCCAGCATGTCTCTACACATTCAACCTACCATTTTCTTCTTTTACCTTCAATACTTTTGCACCTATTTCAAATGAACAAAACCTTTTATGTGTCTCACGCCATACCCTCTGCTCACTTTCTCTCAAAAGAAACCTATCTTTCACTCGCCTTTCAAAATTCATAACAAACTGACACAAGGACACCCCAATTGCACTATGCATTATCGAATTATACGCCCATAACACTACTTACCCATTCATCCCAGTCATTCAAAGTCATACTCATCATTCTCCACCTCTCACACAAGGTCCTAATTGTACGTTCAGCCTATCCATTCGAAGACATACATATGGAGTTGTTCTTACATGCTCCACACTATTCTCTCTCAACATTCGCTCAAACACTTCACTCGCAAACTCAGCCTCATTATTACTCAGACATCTCCTAGGCTTCCATACACACATAGGAAAAAACAACTGCTCAACCACACACGCAACAGTCACACTTTTTGTATCTCTCACAGGTGCCGCATACACAAACTTACTTTTATGATCAACCATAATAACCATACCAACAAAGACTTATAATCAATTACTACCAACCCAAACAGTTCTTTCGCATCAACTTTCAACATTGGCACTTTCACTTGCACACCTTGCATCTTTCGCTTCTGAACCTTTCACAACAGTTCTCAGAAATGGATGGAACACACGCTCCTTCATACACTCTCACAACTTAAACTTACCTATATGCCCATAATTATCATGCAGAACTTTACCAGACCAATCATACCAACCAAGGTCATCACAGGTACAGACATATCATCACCACACTTCATATTCCTCACAAAATATACAACATCCATACAAACAAGAGAATCCTTAGCATACCTTTCAAAATCACTCAAACACTCAGGCTATTCATTCAAATAAACACGCATCATCACACATCTCTTCAACTCACTGAGAAAAGGACACATCTCTTGCATCTCTAGAATATCATCATCACTTAAAATCTCATTCTCATCATCCATGACCAATTCAATCATCCCGCAAAGCTTGACAACATTCTTTGCTCACACATTCAACCTCATCTCACATTCACCTTTCATAACACAATCCTTATCAGCATCCAAAGACAAGTCTTTCAATTTCATAAAGTCCACACCAAGCAAGAAACAACACGGCAGGCATTTGCTCATCTTTCAGAAGCTCCAACACATCCTCCCACACCAACCATTCACCTGTCAATCTCATCCTCTCCTTTCTCTTCCCATTCAGCTATTCACTTATCTTTCATGGGACTGTATCAAGGAACTTTCTCATCAATTGCTTACATTCATTCACACCATCACCATACCTCTTTCTTGCCATACTCTCAAGCCTATGTGCATACATGTTCACACTTTCACTCTTCCCATGTGTGCCTTTTGAAATTCATTCACCCTTTTATACTTCACACTCTTTCATTCTTTTCACCTGCCCAATCAGTCTCTCCTTCACCACCTCATACCTCAATTCCCCCACACTCGTTATCAGTCGGAAGAATTCTAATACTTTTCCATCCAAACACTTCCCTAAAACATTCATCCAGTATCCCTTATTCTCTGGGTATTTTAGCTTGCAATAGCGTGCAAACTCCCCAATGAACTCTCCCACATTCTTACTACCATACAATTTAAAACTATCAACTTTTGGGACTTCCCTAATCAAAATTCCTTTCCCCACATTCACTTCACTCTCACTCATACCAATCATACCATTACTCTCTCTTTCCTCCGAGTACAATGAGTCCACACTTTTCCCTCTCACCTTCCCCTTTGACCCCGTCTTCCTTCCACTGTTGCGATCCACTCTCTTCCATTCTATAGCTCACTGTATCCTCCCTATACTCACATACACTTCACTCATCCCATTCGTCTTATCCCCTTCAGTCGGAGCAGGGGTTAGGGTCCAGGGTCCTGGGGCCGGTCCTGACCCGTGCATCCTTTGGTCAACCTACCTGCCTTTGTCTTTCATTCATTTTTTTCTTTATCCTGTCCTTCTTTTCATTCATACCCATCATATCACTCTTCAATCCCTCAATCATGCTCCTTAACATTTCTTACTCTTCCTCCTTCTTCCTCAATTCCAGCCTCAATTGTACCACTTCTTTGTGCAATCCATACTCAGCAGAAGCCATTTTCCCAGATTAGTAAAAATGATAGAAAAGGGGGAAAAACAACCAAACTACTTGTCACTCTAATTGGGTATGAGCTGCAATTCAATCCTAACAATACTCCCGGTTTTGAGATATCATGTCCCTATTCAGGCGCCAAATGTAGCGGGCCACGAACCTACGCTCTAACCTCAATCATTCCAACACACTTCCTACACTAAATTAGACATGAAAACTTGAGGGAGAAATGAAATGGATTAAATACACAGTCCTTTATTTACCCTCCAAAATATGGGGTAAATAAATTTGAGATCTTGAAAAAACAAAACAATCCTACTTATTGGCAAAATATCCACAATCAAATATTAATCAATCCTATCACCAAACAAACAAGAGATAAATGAAAAACAACAACAACAAATGCAATCCTTACAATAGATGCCTAACAAACATATAAATCCTCAATTGTGTGGTCACAATTTTTGCCTAGGTCTTATCAAAGGAAGCTGGCACCTCCGAGTCTTTCTTGTCTTTCTTGTTTGAATGTTCTTTGTTAAGATATTTCACCA
This sequence comes from Ceratothoa steindachneri, assembly GCA_963969495.1. NCBI lineage: Eukaryota > Metazoa > Arthropoda > Malacostraca > Isopoda > Cymothoidae > Ceratothoa > Ceratothoa steindachneri. Next base: position 44,774,081 of record OZ018327.1, read on the forward strand.
ATCACAATGGCTTCATCGGTTCATCAAAAAAGATTTATGGCATAATAATGTGAGTGTGTGTAAAAGGGCCATTCTCCCACCCCTTTTCTCAGTACCCTCTCCCTCCCTCTGTAAGAATGTGTGTGAATGGGAATGGGTTTGTTTTGTTTTTGTTTATTTTATGTATAAAATGATTACCATGTTTTTCTTTCTTTCCAGGCGCCATATTCTGGAAACATAGTAGCTAGTTTTGATATATCACTATAATTAAAACAAGATTGTACTTTGTTTAAAATAATCTTTTATCAAAGCGCCATATTCTGGAAAGATAGTAGCTAGTTTTGATATATCACTATAATTAAAACAAAATAGTACTTTGTTTAAAATAATCTTTTATCAAAAGATTATATTTTGCGGATTGTTTGGATATACATTTAGAGAGAGTAGAACCTTGGACAGACGGCAAGAAGGGTTCTCTAGACGAGTGCTCCGCCCAGCCCTGAGACGGAGGGCTTTCATACCTCGCTAGACACCTGGACCACCATACCCGCATTGGCTGACAATCCTGCCTCCTTTTATGTTAGCCTACTACCACCCACCTCCAGCACACAAGTGATAGCGCGTGCCCCTTTTCGTTTGGTTGTTGCTGTGTTTTTTTTATGTTTTGTGTAGATATATAAGTAAATTTGTTGTATTTGCCTGTTAGAAAATTCTCTTTTGGTATCCTATTTGGATTGGGGAATTTGGCCTCATTTTGAAGTGTGCACACTTCCCTTGTAAATATAAATTGCTGTAAATATAACTGTATTCTTTTGTAAGTAAAGGGACTGTATATACAATCCGTTTCATTCTCCCTCGATTTCTCACGTCCGGACAGTGTAGGAAGCGGGTTGGATCGATTGGGATTAGAGATATATTTTCGGCCCGCTACAATGTGATTTGATAAAACCATGTGCCAAATATTTATGTGAATACATCTGAGAATAATTTTTCTTTGACTCCATTGTTTGAATATAAAGAGTTTAAGTTTTCACAAAAAAAATCAAGCCATTTAAACAAATAGTACTTATTAAATGAGATGTGAGACAAACTGCATTAGAGCAGACCTTAAATGTTGACATTTTGATGGGCACTGATTTATGCATTATATTTTTTATTGTAAATGAACAGAGAGACAAAAATTGCCAAAAGTCACAATAATAAATAAATATCACCACAGAGAGGAAGAGACTCATTTATGAGGGCCAAGTAATTTGAAGAAATAATTATAGATAGGGGAGCCTGGCCACTTTGTATGGATGTTGTGTTGGATGACAAATGTGCTTACAACCCACCTAAGAGATGTAAAAGTAACATGGGCAACCTTGCTACAGCTAATATCTGGAGGAAGGTAACCTCCTAGTCCCAACTGCAGGTGGATCTACGAGTATATAACTTTCACATATCTTCACTTCCTCTATCTTTCCCAATTTACACATCTCTCCTTACTAACTTTATGCATGATTTGGCCTCATTAGTATTTCGCTTTAAATTCTAGGGGGGGGGGATTTGTTTTCCTCCTCCATTCCAGCCCCATTCTCCTTTTTCATGCCCCTTGATAATGATTAACTGTGTGGGACATATCTGCATCAATTGCCAGTCAGCTTCTTTCCCATAAAAAGTCTAAATCATCCACCCTTTCATCACTCACCACAATGCCATTTCCATGTTATTCATGGTTTGCCATGGCACCATCCAAAACTAGCACATAATACAACCCTTCATTGCCCTCACAGACACTGGCATCTTCACCCGTTGCCACTAGGAGCCAAACATATCTCAACTATTCCAACAATTGCACAACTTGGACAAAATCTAAGGCTACATGGAATGCAGGATGTATGGACTTGCCATGCAGTTCTGTTTACTAAGTGATTCCATCCACCTTTGGTTGATCTCTTCTTGCCACTTCTCTAAACTCATTAATTTTCAAGCCATTTCTCATCAATGCAAGACCTTTGGCAATTTTGACATCGCCCCCTTTCCCTTATAACCTCCTTATCAGTAGTAAATTATATGTTGCTCTTTTTATTCAGGATGAGGTGTGGGGAGTTGCTTATCTAATTAGCGATAACATACTTGAAAAAGGAAAACCACTTCATCAGCGAGAGCAAAGGTATAACAAGAGACTCCAGCTCCCTGTTTATACGGAAGGTGGTATTGTATTGACAGAGAAGGCCTTAGTGTTTGTTGGCACTAATGATGCCAAACTTAATTTGGGGCCGCGTCCTTTAGAAGAAATGGCCTGTGAGATTGCGTATGCCTGTGGTCCCTCTGGTTCCAATTGTCAATATTTGTTTGAACTTGCTAATTTTCTGAGGCAGCACACTTCAGAAGATGAGAAGAGTGAAGTATTTCAACTTGAAAAGGCAGTAAAGCAAATCATTTAAAATATAATAAATGTAACACATACTTAAGCCTATAACTTCACCATTCCTTTTCACTAATACAAGTCAAACCACTTCATTTCTCCAACACTGGGCCCAATCCAAAATAAAAATACATTCCCAAAAGGGTCCGCCAAGAGGCAATCTTCTCCCCCACACTCCTCATCCATACCACTTCCTAATACCCATTCTGTCTAACCATCAATTGGTTCACCCTAAACAGAATGCCCACCACCAAAAAATCAAGTAACTCTCTTTACTCCTGACAATCGCTAATCACCCACCTGTCACAGCCAACCATTCCCACTTAACTGTAACCCCACACTACATAGTGTCACCCTAAACCTTGAATGCCATATCATAACACAATCAGAACATTCACAACAACAACCTTAACAACACAGAGAAACCCAACATTCTATCCAGACAATTCATCCACTCAACACTAAATCACATATCCCCAGCATAACTAATACACACCTACACTTGATACCTACATTTCCACCTCCTAGCTGTTGCATGGACCGCTACCACAGGGATGGGGGGGGCAGTGCTATATAATTCCTTCAGCATGAACAGCCTCCCTTCACTCTCACCTGATCACTCAAGACAACTTTACAGAAAGCACAGATCCACTTAATCTCCCAAGCAGTCAGAGGGAGCAGAGCTTATCTGTTCCTAGAAACAACAACAATAAACATTCAAAAATAGCTGTCCCTCTGTATTGCAACTTGGTTCATGAAAACCGCCCTAATACACCATCATTACCATTGCTGAAACAAAAAATTATTTCTATCCAAGAATTACCTAAACACAATTCTTCAGCAAGCTGAATGCGCCTCACATTCCCTGCACACCCTCTCTACTATTATCTCTCAGAACCCCCACCACCCACTATACCCAATTTTTAGCTAGCCTCCCCCAACCTCACTGAACCAGAAGACTATAAAACACCCACTTTACACAGCACTTCAAAATCAGCCCCCCCCCCCCTCTCAATATTCACCAATCCAAAGTAACCCTAGATTGCTAAGCCAGAGTTTGGCCCTTCCACCAGCAATCAGCTCCTCCTTCCCCAACAATATGTGAATACAAAACTAGATTACTAAATCTTGACTGCCCCCCCCCCCCATCCTGTTGCTACAACCTATATCAACCTGAAAACCATGCCTATCTCATCCTCTCCCGCTCTCCTCTTAACCATCACAGCACAGCGCAATCGCCGTGCAGTGTGCGCCAAGACACCTTTTAACCAATAAATCAATCCTCTTGACCATCTCAGAACCACTTTGGAAAATACCCTGTTATTGCATCCTTCCTGTGTGCTGCTGGGTTTGACTGAAGAGAACTGAGGAGAGGGTGACAAAGTAATACTTTGTAAGGTATGAAACAGTACCACTTCAATGATTTTTTACACCTTACTGAAATGTTGATTTTGGTTCTAGGATCGTGTATGGGGAGTGGCTTACAAAATCCACAGTGAAAAGCAGCAGGAAGTAATTTCTCACCTTGATTATCGTGAGAAGGGAGGTTACACCCGTGCACTAGTTAATTTTTACCCTCAAAATGAAGAGCAGTTACCATGGTCTTTAACCATATATGTGGGTGAGTGTTTATTAGGCTGAGTGAAAACATTACTTCTGATTACAGCTGAGTTGAGCCACATTGGCTTAACTCAGGTTAACTTCCTAGTAGCTGCCAGATCCTGTAGATACCTGGGGTTTGGATCCCAGGTTAAGCTGTAGGTTCCTACTAAAGAATAAAATAGTGTAGATTGGTGCTAAATTTCTTACCAAATTATTTTCTCGACTCTCGCTGCATATTATAGAAGGCGAGTAAAAGTGGCTGTGCTAATGCATGAGACTTGCAGTTAGATGCTGGGTTGGAAAGCTGGTGTTGTATAGTAATCCTATTAATTGCATTTTGGGATTGGTTTAAGGCTTGGGTATTGTGAAGGAAAAATGATGAGCAGAAAAAGTGTCAGAAGTTTCTAGTATAAAATTTGTAGGCGGTATTCTATAAACTTACAACTTGCTCTATCCCTTCCTATCATATTTTCCCAGTCACGAAGAATGACTGTATCTACTTCACATCCTTTCCTTATTTCCTGACCATTAGCTCAGTCTGTCTGTCCAGGTGGTCTGTAAAAGGCTCCCAAGTGTATTATCTTATTTTTACTGCCCCTTATATCTATCCACAGTGACTTAACTTCTTCTTGCTTTATAGAATTATTTAGATTTGAAGAAATGCTATTTATGATATTGTCATAGAATAGGCTCTCGACGATATACCATATATAACTATTTGTTGAGGGAATTATTCTAATATTTCGAGTGTGTGGTAATCTGATTGACCGAGGTTATTTATCTTCAATATGCTTAAGAAGTGGAACTGAGCTCAAGGATAATAATATGGCTATCATTAATAAAATAGTTTTATTAATTAAACTATCAACAAAACACAAAAAGAAAATGTTTACATAAATGGAGAATGGAAAGGGTAGTGGGAAAACCTAACTAATCCGAGGATTAAGATTTGGAGAGATTTAAGAAGGTAAACAAATAAAAATTAAAGGGGGGGTGGGTGGTTCGGTAAACCATTTAAAGCACAGGGTAGCGTTGACAAAAGGTTAGATAATTAAAGGTAATGCTCAGCTTACGTAATTACAAAGTTGTTGTGCAGAGGAAGACGATGCGAAGGAATCTTCGGTCCACTGGCGATTTCCAGCAGAAGGTTTCTTCGGGGGTTGTCCTTAGTGAAGGGGAAGGACTGTCTTCGAAGAGTGAGAGCGAAGTGGGGCTCGGAGGTACGAGCGATCTTTGTGACAGCAAATCGGGGATGCTCTAGATGAACAATGGAGGTTATTGTTGAAACCAAGCATTCTCTTGAAGAACGTTAAAAAGGGGGGGATTAAATTATCCTGACGTGATGTCTTGGGAATGAGATCCGTTTCTTGACGAACGGGCTTGAAGAACAATGGCTGTTCTAACGTTGTTCTCTTTCTGAACAACGGAGGAGGGGGGGGTGAGAACCGTCTCTTGTCAACGGGCTCAAAGAACAATGGCTGTTCTAACGTTGTTCTCTTTCTGAACAACAGGGGGTCCTTGTGGACTTGGCGTCTCGAAGGCACGAACCTTGACACTCAAGGGATATTGTCCTCTTCTGGACAATAAGGTGGATCTCGAGGTAGAGAGCTCCTATGGTGCACAAGGGAGACCGGATCGGCGTGATGCCTTGCGAAGATAATTTGGATCTGATCTGCTTCAATCGGGAAAGCTATGATATAAATAGTCGAAGCCATCCCCTTGGCGTAGGGGACAATTGAGTGGGAGGCTTCCGGGGAATGCCCCGGTCGCGCCTGGGAAAATACCTTATCTGCCCATAAGCCTAACTCAATCTGGCGAGATCGACGTATGGAGGCGAAACGGGGGAATGAACCTCCTAGATTAAATATTGGCTAAGGTGGAGATAACGCGCTCTGCTTCCTCTCGCAGATGCACGTGGGTAGCATGTGTTTCTAAACATGTGATAGCGGCTGAATTTAAGTGGCCTCAGACCGTTCTATCACAGATATAAATAATCAACCCACCACCTGTCCTATCTCTCCTTTGATTAATGTACATATCATAACCCTGTAGTTCAAATTCACTCACGTTGTCATTAAATTTATTTTCATTAACCTATGATTCTATTACACATATTATATCTATATCTTCATCAATAATATAACTTAAATAATTCATCTTTCTTATTTCTAAGACTACGAGCATTGGTATAAAGACAACTCAGCCCTCCTATCCCTGAAGCACCTCTTTTAGAATGTATACCTTCCACTCTATCTCTTCTGCATCTCTTTCCTTTTCCTGCCCCACCCTGTACTCTTATATTTCCCTGACCACTATCAGTAACTAGTTTCCCACCGACAAAGACCCAATGACACTTATCTAACTCCTGCCACAACACGTCAACCCCAGCCCGGCTTAGATGGAGTCCATCCAATGCATACAATGCTTTATTCCCATAAAACCCATTCAAAACATCTACAAACACTAATCCCGACTCCTCACACAGGCCTTTCACATACTCATTCAGTCTAATTGCACGAGAAAACCATTCCACCCCCACATCCAATCTAGGAAGCACACCTGAAACAACGCCTTTCACTCTACTTTCACTCATCCTTTCAACTAACCTTTTGTACCTCTCTCGTAACTCACATGAACCCACCTTCTTTACATCATTCACTCCCACATGTGTAATCACAACTGCATCCATCTCACACCCAGACACCGGACTATCATACCTCTCTGACACATCATTTACACCAGCACCCGGCAAACAAACTCTCACTCCCTTCCATTTGCTTGCACTCAACTTCCTATTTAAATATCTAATCTGAGAGTCACCCATCAAAAGCACCTCAGTCATCCTCCTAGTGCCCCTAGACCTAGCATTACCCTCCTTCCTGTTCTCATTCAAACTACCACATTTGCACTAGTCACATGACAAACCAGGCATTCAGATACATTTGCTCTTCTTTCAACACAACAAAAATCACAAACTAAATACACACTGCTTACATCAAAAGGCACACTCACATCATCCAAAGCAACAGCCATACTGAGAAACTTATCAAAATATAATTAAAAATTCCTTTAGAATTATGTCTAATACTCAAAGTTCACTATCTTCCTGAACTTGAATATATTACACCGAAATATCAAAAATGAAAAAATGTCACTGAATAGAGAGCTCTCGGAGAACACTTCCGATCGCTACCGACACTTAAAATCAACTTTTAATTCTTTATATAGCTAATAAATATTTAATTTGTAAGAATTTTCACCATTATTGTCACTTTTTTCACTTTCTATTAACATTTTTCACTCCCAGCCCTGTATAAGCACTGCCTGAACGACTTCACCGTCAGTAAATTTTGTCGAGCTAAGGCTAGGTTCCAGTATATTTCGAAGCACGCCCGCCCCTTTCCTTGGCGGGGGGCATACGTGTGTTCACTTAACGGCATAATCCCTCTGGCAGAGGTGTGGAAGCAAGTCAAAAGATTCGTGGAGGGTTCTTGCAGGAACCCTCTCCCGTTCTCATCCCGTAAGGAACGCGGTGATTTGCCATCCTGGCCGCCGTGCTGACGGGGCTCATCACCCAGTCCGACCCCAGTTTAGCCTCTTCTCCTTCCGTCAGAACACTTGTGTTGTCCTCTGTTTCCTCGCTTTTCATACAACCTCTCCCACAACTTTCTCTGGTCAGCCTCTAATTTCACAGGGTAGATGCTGACCTTCTTCTCGGCCAACTATCCCGGATCGGGGCTGAGGGGGGAGGGGACAATGATCCCTCACCCCTGAGCTCCATTTTGGGATGGTGGTTTTTTTAATAACCTGCTCTATCCCCACCCACATCTTCCTCACCTCCTGTCCCTTTCTATTTTCAAGCACTATCCATTTTACGCCGCATCCAAGGTGGAGCCGCCATTCTGAGGGATTGCCAGGCCACCAAGCGGGAGGGGTGGTCAGAAATCGCGGCACCTGGCTCTGTCAGGCCTGTACTCACCCTTCGCAGAGTGGGCCACTGCAGGGGGTGATTAGCGTTTGCATCCCGTAAAAAAAAGAAGGGTCACCATGCCCATGGATGAAAACTTAAAAAAAACAATCTCTCCCCATTTCTCCTTTAAGAACGACGGAGCCGCCCTCAGGCAGCTCGGCAGAAAAAGTGGAGGTCCCCTTTACCCCCGTGGTTTTCCAGGGGACCCCCCATAACTCTTCCTTGGAGTTATCATGTGATTCCAGCTCAAATCTGGTAGTCCCACCTTTGCTTTCACAGGGGACTGCCAAGAAAGCCAGCAGACAGCCCATAACCGGCCGCCCCCGGTTGAAGCCTCCCGTGACGGTCTTATGTTCAAAGAGGGCCCCCGCTTCTCCTCCGAGCTAGGCCTGGAGGGCATATTCCTTCAATGGAATTGCCGTTAACTCCGAGCCAGCTGGGACGAACTGTGGAGGCTCGTCTCGTCCCGTTCCCCGTTAGCTATTTATCTGTAGGAGACCATGCTAGGGGCGTGCTCCCTGCGCACCCTCCCGTGGTGTTAGGGTTTTCCCCCAGCCCCGCCGGGCTGGGGGATGCGCGGTTTACACCCGGCATGATGTCTCCGTTCTTCCTTTCTCTTTAGATACCTCATTTCAGGCAGTGGCTGTGCAGCTGCACCTGGATAGGAGGTATACTATCATTTCTGCGTACATTCCACCGTCAGCTGACTTCGACACGGGGGACTTCCGCCGCGTCGTGGCACGGTTGCCGAGGCCCTATCTCTTGCTTGGAAATCTGAACGGCAGGCATCCTCTCTGGGGAGATTACTCCATAAATCTCAGGGGACAACTCCTTGCTGATGTGATCGAAGAGATTGAGATAGGTGTCTTAAATGTGGACGAGTTTACGCATCACTGCCCGAGAACCGCTTCATTTTCTTGCCTTGATCTATCTCTGTGCTCTCCGGATGCACAGCCTGATTTAAATTGAGGGGTGGTCGATGACCTCCATGGTAGTGATCACTTTCCCATTAAATATCATTTTCTTGCCCGCTGCCGCCTGAGAGCCCATCTTGGTGGTGCTTGGCGCGGGCGCGGTGACCTAAACTCGAGGAGTTTAGGTCGGTAGATGAGGCCGTCGAGTTCTCCGGCAACCTCATCGCCGCGGGCCTGACTACTATTCCCAGAACGACTGGCTGACCATTCCCGTGGTGGTCGGCTGAGTGTGAGACGGCCCTCAAACAGAAGGGTTATGCCTACATGCGCTTTAAGCGCCGCCCGAATGATTTCACTCTGTGAATTGCGTCGGGCTAGGGCTAGGTTCCGGTATATTTCGAAGCACACCTGTCGCTCTACTTGGTGGGCATAACGGGAAAACCCTTCTAGCAGAGGGGGGGAGACGAGTCAAAAGGATTCGGGGCAAGTTCTCGCAGGAATCCTTCGCGACCGCTTTCTCCGCATTCTCTAGCCGGGATGCTGCTCCGTCAGCATTCAATGCACTTCGTGATGTCGCGGAAGGCCGCTGACTGGACTTTACCTCCAGAGGCGGAGAAGCTTCAACGACAGGTTTACTGTGAGTGAGTTGCGTTCCGCTCTTGCTTCGTGCGCGGACACCGCCCATAGTCCGTCGATATCCCCTACGCTATCTTCGACACCTGGGTGAGCGAGGCATGGCCTTTCTGCTAGATTTGTTCAACAGGATCTGGGTAGAGGATAACCTCCCAGACTCCTGGCGAATCGCTACTGTGCTAGCTTTTCGCAAACCTGGAAGAGATCATTCTACCCCGGCCGGTTTCAGCCCAATTTCTCTAACTTCCTGCGTCTGCAAGTTGATGGAGAAATTGGTAAATGTTAGATTAGCCTTTTTTCTGGACAGTGAAGGCCATTTATGTTCTGCGCAGTGCGGCTTCCGCAAGTTCCACTCCACGTCGGATGCTCTGCTTCGACTGGAAAATGCTGTCTGCGAGGCCTTCCTCCGTAGACAGCACTTCGCCACGGTGTTTTTCGATCTGGAGAAGGCTTATGATACCGCATGGCGATGCGGTATCATGGAGACCCTCCACACAATGGGGGCGAGGTGACGCCTCCCAATCCTTATATCTGAATTTTTGCGAGAAGTGGTTGACTCGCACCATTTCTTTGGTCTTGTATTTGACCGACGCCTCACCTGGGAGGCTCATATTCGCAGCCTTAGGGTCTCTTGTTCTCGCGCCATGCATATCCTACGTTACGTGACGTTCATTCGAAGCTCGACTACGGATGCTTTTTTTATGCATCCGCAGCCGAGCGTGTATTGTGGAAAGTGGACTCGATCCACCACACCGGCCTTCGCCTTGCGACCGGTGCCTTCCGCACTGTACATTATTGGCCTGTAAGCGCGAGCCCGACACCTCCATCAGTTGCTAACGGCTCTCTTCTCATCCGCATCCGATCTCGGCTGTGCCTATGCCGCCGAGAGACAACAATCATACCCTAGTCTAGGAAACTCCTTCGAGAGTCCGGTGTTGCTCTCAAGCCTGCGGTGCCTCTGGTTCTGCCCAGGGCGCTTCTGCTCTCAAGGCTTCTACAGCGCCGGGAGTCTTGTGTTCGACCTTTTTGTAGCACACTTTGGCTCACGCTTGATCCCCCTGCTAGTGTATACGGATGCCTCACAGTCCCAGGAGGGGGTCAGTTTTCACCCAATATCCTCTCACTTAGCCGGTCTCTATCAGCCGCTGCGTCTGTCTTCACTGCCAACTTTGTTGCACTGCACCACTCGGTTGGGGATGATTGTGTATTCCCCCAGGCTGTTCGGCATTTTCCTGTTGAATATCCCAGTCTGGGTGATCTTCGTTCACGTTACCTGTGCGGTAGCCTGGTAAATACAGCTTGTCCCTTGTACTCGGGACTGGTTCGTCCACACCGACTTGCGGACTATACTACTTTTCTTTTATTTGTCCCTTTGTTGTAATAGGTTGCATGTTCCTTCGCCGCCGGAGACGGGCCTCCCTTCCTCCCCCCCTCCCCGCCAGAGCATGCTTCCTTCTTGATTTGTTTTTTCGTCTATTGCATATTTATTGTTTTTTAATCTAGCCTACCATTAGACTGCCAGATGAGTTCTAATAAAGTATAAGTCTAGGCTACCTTATTTTTGTTTTCGGCGAATTATGACATTGGAAGACATCACAAAGACATTAAATAAAAAAAAATAACGGCAATACATCGTTTGCCGTTGTGGGAAAGTGTGTCAAATTAATTCGGTGCGTGTTCTCACATTACCTTTCTCCATGAGGAGAGAACTTTAATCTCGGACTCCATGTCCGTGACGATGTCCTTCGCGGTCGATAGAATAAGAAGACGGCATCTCGCATATGTGAACTCACTGAGCCCTCTCCCCCTCTTTACCTTAAGCATAAATTGCATTACTACAGTGCTGCCGGAAGATGTTCTCATACGCAAGATCTACTGGGCGTTGCTTCTTTCTTCAAGGCCGAGCTGTTTGCTCGGTACGGGAGATTACGTGTGTCCGGTTGTGAGAACGGAAAGTTATTCACGGAGTTCCTTGAGTGTTCTCGGGCCGGTAATCTTCGTTGGCCTTTGTTAGCCGTGAGCCGGAGGGATATGTAGGGATTGCAGGAACTGAGCGCGATGATGATGGTGCCAAACATTCCGCAAGGACTTGGCAACCAGACCAGCGTTGCGCTCCTCCCCAGAAGAGTCAGGTCAGTGCCTAGAACTGCCTGGCAAGAAGCTGGTAGACGACTGGCGGGAACCTAAAACTGCGCGCTCTTGCGCAGCGATTTTTCTTGTGTATCTACCCCGAACGCTTGTTCCGTTTTGGTTTTTCTGTCGTCTCCGAATCGCGCGCACATGCGCGACGTAGCCCCTCCTATGAACTGCTCCTCTACACTGGGACGACTGCATGGTCCCCAAGTGTTTTAATAAAAAATGAATGAGATGAGGAAATGAGTGTGAACATGGGTACGGAGAAAACGTGGAAATTTAATGAAGTCTGTGTGAAAGAAAAGCTACGAAGAGACGGAACTTGCAAAAATTATGCGTACTTGCAAGTGCTTAATAGTGTAGATAAAAAAATCACGATGTGGATTAATGCATACAAGGAGGCGAAAAGAAAGTTTTGGAGGAGGATGGCCTCTCTCATTCTATATAGCTTGGGGAGGGGGGGGTGAGCGAAGTGGGCATCCCTCAGACGCCAGAGCATGGCTGTGTAGGCTGTTGCCAGGATAGTACATACGAGGGGCGGTCAATGAGTTTTGCGATTCGGATATAAGGAAACGAGATATGATGAAAAGTGTTTTATTATTTTTCAATATAACTACCCTTGACTTCAATGCACTTGCGCCACTTGTCCCTGAGGCTTCGAATTCCCGACAACCAGAAATCTCCCGACTGCTGTTCAATCCACTCCTGGACGGCGAGCTGGACATCTTCATCGTCCCCAAACCGGCGTCCACGCAGTGCAGCCTTGAGCTGGTTCCTGGAAACCAATCACCTTCTCTCTCCATTTCAATGTGAGCTCCTCGAATCAGCAGTCGCGCAGGGCAGCTTGTGAAACTCTGGTCTTGTGGACTTTGACGACGTTGAAGTCGATCATGGGGCGTGAGGTTTCTAGGGATCCGGCGGACAGAGACCTTGGTCATGGCCAAATTGTCGTGGATGATGTTGATAACACTTCCATGTGATATACCAAGTTCTCGCTCGATTTCTTCGACCTTCACCCGTCGATTTTCGAGGATCACATTGTCCTCGTTGGTCACGTCTGAAGGGGGTTCTGGACGGGGGTCATCTTCAAGTGACTCACAACCATGGCGGAATTCCCTATTCGAGCGAGCAATGGTTGCATAGGAAGGGGCGATGTCGGTGTACACTGCAACCATGCGTTCATGGATCTCTTTTGCATTCTTGCCTTGGCCAAAAATTTGATCACTGCGCGGTGCTCAACCTTCTTCATTGTTAAAAAATTTGTGACTGACGATCTGCGATCAGCTACTGCTTCTTAAATAGACGAGGCAGGAACGTTCGGCTGCAGGTCCTGACTTGTCATAACTTGTCCTAACACCCCCGCAAACAGTCATCCCCCTTCCTCTCTTTTGCCCTACCGATTCGCAAAACATATTGACCGCCCTTCGTAAAAAGGGGAGCAGAATTCATCTCGCTTTGACCTTATTGCTCACAAATATCCAGCCGTTCTTATCTTTCAAACAGCGATTCTTCTTCGTTTCTCCCCTTTTACACTCCCTTCCGGAATAACTTCCTCTTCATATCGGGATCCTCATTCATCCTCATGTTTCATTTGCTCTCCCCCTCCCTCTCTGGGATCTTTTCTTCAGGGGTTGTTCCCAGAGAGGCTCTGGCCTTCTCGTGGCGAGGGGCGTCAGCCCTGGGACCTTTAGGGGTCCCATGGTGCTGCCCCTCTTTCTTTCCTCCTCTATTACGCTCTTCCACTGCCCTTTATTTCCCCCTCTTCCTTCACCTATCTAGTGGTCCTTATCAATACCCGACCTCTGCTCGTTTTAGGGATTGATTCCGAATTGTTCTTTCATGAAGGTGAAAGAGGTTGGGCATCTCCACCGCCTTCGTCTACCTAATGCCCAAGGAGAAACCCATCGTTGGCCCCTTTTCTCCGTGCGTAGGAGAACTCGGGAAGCCTCTTAGGTTTCTAAAGATGTGTGGTGGATCCGTATCCATTTTCCAACAGGACATACCAAACGTAACTGTTTGTATAGTTGCAGTAGTGCCGGTCCCTTGTAGGCCTCCATGGTGGAGAGCCCCGAGGGAGAATGTGAAGTTTTTTCTTTTTGCAATGGCTAGCCATAAACCAAAAACCTTCCCTTCTCGTAAGGGTTCTCGTGCCAAACGTTCCTTAGCTCCCCTTTCAGCCTTCCCACGCTCGTTGGACCCCTATTCCAACCAAGTAGACCCAAATCTTGATTATCCTCTCTTTCTTGTCATGAATTCATCATCCGACATCCCACTTGCAAAAGTCGATGTATTTAACGTCAATGAATCTTTTGAGTCCCGCAGTGGTGAACCCCGCGGGATGTGGTCAAGAGAAAGTGGTGATGTCGTAGTCGAGGTGTCATCCCACTCTCAACACAACCTTGTGCGAAATCTATCTTAGATAGCTGAAATTCCAATAACTTTCGCCCCATCAGCGTCTGAATTTCGTCAAAGGTGTCGTCCGTTCAAACGATCTAAAGGACTACAACCCCACCCGTCTTCAGAGTAAGCTCAGTACCCAACGTGTCACACACGTACACAGGGTAACTAAAACATTAGGCTCCACTAAAGTTCCAACCACCACACTGATTTTAACATTTGAACGACAAGAACTGCCGCAGTAAATTAAAGCTGGGTACGTTCGTGTCCCGGTAAGTCCCTACATCGAACTACCCAGACGCTGCTTCAATTGCAATCAATTTTGACATGTTGGCCGTGCCTGTCGGCACCCTCGCTCCTGCGTGAATTGTAGCTCTGACTACCATGGCCCCGAATGCACCAAAACACCCCACTGTGCCAACTGCGGAGGTATCCACAGTGCTGCGTCAAAACTCTGCTCTATATTTTTATATGAAAAGGAAGTTCTCGCTTTGCGCGACTCCCTACGTCTAGATATAAGAGAGGCCCGCCAGCGTGCCCGAGCACAAACCTCCCCACTCGGCCGGCTCTTCTCTGACGTTTTACTTCACGCTGGACGAAACCGACCATGACGCGCGAGTTCCAACCAGCCTGAAGCACTTCACCCTAGATCTGCTCGTAGCGTCGAAAACATTCAGAATATGCAGTCGAAGCATCGCTATCACACCGAGATAACCAATGTAGCCCTCCCCCCCTCTCTCCAGCAGCTCTAGCTGAGAGAGACGCTCAGGGTGGGACACTTGAAGACATCAGACGCTATTTGAAAGAATCCTCAACATCGACCAGTGAAGGTTCATCCACCCGGCCCCGAGACCCAAAGCCCAGTAGTAAGAAGAAGGATTCCTCACCTGGGTCATCGACCACCAATAAGCGGGCAGCCTCTGGAACTGAATCGGCCGAACCCCGAGAATCTTCAATGGACTCCTCCCCTATGGTTGAACATTCTATGCCCTTAAGTCCGTCACAGGACTTAGGCCCCATCCTGATCCAAACGATGGCAGATATACACCTAGCTCCACACACCTCGCTCAGATCACCTGTTCATTCCGCTCACCCTTCAACCCAAGATCCGATGGAAGCAGTAGATACTCCAACATCACCAACTCCTCAGACACCGAAAATCCCCTCGACCCATGAATCCTGATCTACCGGCCAAAAATCCCTTCTTGATCTTCCTTTTCCGCCAGGTTGCGAACCCGAATTACAATCAAGGGCCTCGGTCGGTTCTCCAAAACCCACGAAAAAAAACCCAGTTACTGCTCCATCTAGGATCTCTCCCCCTGCAAAAGCAGGCTCCTCAAAATCAGCTCTCCATCTCCCAAGCTCTTTGGGACGAACCTCAAATACAATATCGGCCTCAAAAGAGAAAAAGATATCCACACATAAATCTTCAATTTTACAATGGAATTGTTAAGGAGTTCTTCCAAAGTGGGAAGAACTCAAAATTCTTTTTAACGACTATCCACCCCGCTGTTATTTGTCTTCACGAGAATAAACTGGGTATACGGCCATTTCCGCCGGTACCCGGCTTTCTCACTTTCAACTCTCCTACCATGTTTCTCCCATCTCCCTCCCATCTCCCTCCAAGCTGTTGCCGTGAGGGTTTTTCTTAGCAAGCTTTTAAACCGTTTGCTCTATTTACCTACCCCCTTGTTTATTAATGTCAAGACCCGACCTTTTAGAACTTATAGACCAGTTGCCCTCCCCATTTTTATTACTAGGAAATTTTAACGCCCGTCACCCATACTGGGGTGACATCACTCGAAATGCCAAAGGCAGTGTTTTAGAGTCTTTTATTATCTGACTTTCTTTGTGTCTTAAATACTGGCGATTTTACCTCTTATCATGTCCAGACCGACTTTTTTGGCTGTGTTTACCTGTCTGTTTGTTTCCCTGATTGCTTCACGGAATTTCGATGGTCAATTCTTGACGATCTCCATGGGAGTGACCACTTCCCTATTGTCTTGTCGGCCCTTCAAGTTAGCCCTCATACAACCATGCCCCTTAAGTGGAACTTAGGTGATGCAGATTGGGAAGGTTTCCAAAAGGCGTTCTTCACAAATGCCTCTTTGGGGACCTTCAATGGAGTGGACGCGGCAGTAGAATACTTTACATCGACTATCTACAATGCAGCAACACAGACCATCCCACGGAGGCGACCTGCCACGGGCCTCTCAACCGTGCCCTGGTGGACCTCGACGTGTGCAACAGCTATCAAAAATTACAAGTTAGCCCATGTCCGATTCCAAAAGAACCCAACTTTGTGCAACAAAGTCGACCGAAACCGAGCTCGTGCGCTTCGCCAAAGAACCCTTCGTCAGGCTCGCCGAAATTCATGGCGCAGATACGTTTCATCGATTTCCTCTATGACACCTACTGCTAAGATCTGGAAGAGGATTAATAAGATCAGGGGCAGTTATGCTAATCATCATACCCCCACACTCAACCTAGACGGTTCCTTGGAGAATGACGGCCTGGCGGTCAGCAATGCTTTTGCTGACTATTTCCGCGCCGTCAGCAGTGTCAGCCGTTACGATAAGGCTTTCCAATCCTACAAATCAAAGGAAGAATCTCATTCTCTCAACTTCACAACAAAATCTAACCTTCCGTATAACGCTCTATTCAGCATCCATGAGCTGCAAAGCGCTTTGTCCCTTTGCAGATCTACTTCCCCTGGCCTTGATGAGATCCATTTCGATATGATTCGGCACCTACATCCACATTCTACTCTCTTCTTGCTTGATTTGTACAACCTTATATGGGTCAAAGGTTTTTACCCCTCATCATGGCGCATTGGGATCATCCTTCCCTTTGTCAAACCGGGCAGGGACGGGTTGGATGCAGATCACTACCGCCCTATAGCTCTCACCAGGTGTTTGAGTAAGTTGCTGGAAAAAAATGATATTGGAGCGCCTAAACTGGTTCCTGGAAACCAATCACCTTCTCTCTCCATTTCAATGTGGCTTCCGCAAAGGTCATAGTCCCCTTGACCTACTAGTACGTTTCGAGGGATCGGTCCGGAAAGCTTTCTCATTAAAGCACCGAGTCCTGGCTATATTTTTTGATATTGAGAAAGCCTACGACACAACATGGAGATACGGCATCTTGAAGCAGCTATACGTCTGGGGGATGAGAGGCCTTTTACCGTCACTTATTCAGAGTTTTTTAGCATCTCGATCCTTCAAGGTACGTGTTGGAGACGCATACTCTGACCTGCATCCCCAAGAGGAGGGAGTTCCTCAGGGCAGTGTTCTAAGTGTCTTATGTTTTATAATTGCCATCAATGATATTATTTCGTCTCTCCCAGAGGGTGTATCGGCAACTCTGCTTGTCGATGATTTAGCACTACTGTTCCTCACTTCGCCTTCCATCAACAGCGCGTCGGCTACAACTGGCGGTCGATGCTGTATCCAAAAGAGCACAACTTAAGGGATTCCGCTTTTCCACGACCAAAACCAAAGCAATGTATTTCCACCGAGGCAGAGGGGTTCTTGTTCCGCCATATATCTCCCTACAAGGCGAAGATATAGAGTTCGTCTCCGAGTTTCGGTTCCTTGGCGTAACTCTCGATCCAAAGTTATCCTGGTTACCACACCTACGCCGACTTCGAACAGGCTGTCTGCGGGCTCTAGACATTTTGAAAGTCCTCTCACACACTTCGTGGGGCAGTGACCGACAAACATTGTGGACATTATGCACAGCCCTCGTCCGATCCAAATTGGATTATGGCTGTCAAATTTACTCATCGGCTTCCCCTTCAGCCCTTAAAATGCTGAACCCCATTCGAAACCTCGGAGTTCGCCGTTCTAGTGGAGCCTTCCGTACTTCTCCTGTCAACAGCCTACCATAGACTTCAAATCTGCATGTGATACCTCTGCCGAGTACAGCAAGACCCTGTATCAGAGGTCTACAGATGCCTGTATGCTGCCGAATCAACGGCGGCATATGATAAGTTGCCATCTTTACCCCGCCCTTTGAACCTTCGCATAGGAGATCATCTCTCTAACCTGGGTGCTCCAAGGGTCCTTACCGTTCCATCCTTACTGACACCTAGTCACAGAAATTTGCAACTGGCTGATCCAAAATGCATCCTTCAATAAGAGAGTATATTTTTCAACTGTGGCAGAATGAATGGGATAACTGTTCATCATCCAAACTATACAAAATAAAAAATTCTATTCGCTCTTGGCCCTCGAGTCGTCATAGAATGCGGTCGTTGAAGGTGGCCCTTTGCCGAGTTCGCATTGGCCACACGAGACTTACTCACGGCCATCTTGTTTCGGGTGATGCTCATATCAGCCCTTGTTGTCGGTTGCCCACCTTTTATTGGATTGTAGCCATTTTACCATTCTCCAGTTGTCCTGTTTCCCGACCCTTTTAACTATCCTTCAACACACCCGTCTTCGATTCTTATAGGCGGAGGAATCTTTTAACCCGTCGTTTTTAAAATTTTTGTCACAAAGTGGTCTCCTCCACCTTTTATAGATGATATCTCTCGTTTCACCCTAGCGGCCATATAGAATCCACTTGGATTGGGCAGCAACCCACTGGTAACTTACCTTAAACCTTTCATTTGCTCAAGTTAATCACACGCATGTTTTCTTCTCTCCTTCTCCTCTGCATTCATCCGCATCTCTGTCATATCCATCTACACTATTAAGGGCTTGCAAGTACGCATCTCTTTTGCAAGTTTCACGTCGGCATTCAACACTTTATTTTCTCTTCTTGTAGGTTCTGGCACAGACTTAATTAAATTTCCACGTTTTCTCTGTCCTCATGTTCGCTCATATACTATTCTCGTTTTCTTTTCTTTTTTATGAAACAATCCTTCACTTCTAATTCTACATACCCTTAATTCCCCCTCATCCTTGCACCAGCCAAGTTAATCATTAACATTACACAGCAATCTTGGGATAAGATGGCCCCATACTCATTTCCCTTATAGCTTTCATATCACACCCAACAGCGGATTCATTTTCAGTGGTCACAGATCAATCCTATTTTTCGCTTGCCCCTCTAATGCGTACCTATGCACGTCAAGGATTTTTGCTTACTCCGAGAGGCTGGTGAACGCATTTTTCTTTCATTTTAAGCTGGATTTATTGGGCCAATTCTCATTTTTGCGCTAGTAGATCGCTACCGTAATCAGTGCATCCACGTATGTAATTTTACCTCCATTTTGTTGCTGATAAGTAACTGCTTTAAAACGAACCCTAAACTGGGGGGCGGGGGGTCCTCTTCTACTAAATATACTCCTCTGAATAGCTAAAACATTCCTTTATATATTAGGTACCGAGGACAACCCCTTTTATACGGGTCCCGTACCAGAAGACACTATTGCTGAGGTAATTTCTCGAGCAGTGGGACCCAGTGGTACAAACAAGGACTACCTGTTCAGTTTGCGAGAAGCAATGCAAAGAATTGGAGAACACGACGAACATCTGAGCATCCTATGCAGCAAGGTCGTAAACGTAGGCGTATAACGATTTTCTTATCAAAATTTCCGACGTTTACACATTCCAGCACTGTCTGGTGCGTGTTACCCAAGTGGGCTTAATCTGTTCCATTCTATCTCTATCTACTTACTTAATGGTGTTTAACGAATAAAAGATGAAATGCGGTATTTGTTTTACTATGAAAAGCTTAACTATATGAATCATGAAAGCAACTAACTTCATGGAAAAGTGACTAGATTTGTGAATCATACTATCGGGTCTCACTAGTTCCTATCATTAGCTCAGTCAATCGATACTTTTCAATATTACAGAATTGTAGACATCTTTAGATCTTTTCGAGGTTAGCCACTTAACGAAAAAGTGGCGTTTTTAAAGTATACAATCAAAGGCTATTTCATATTTAGAGGATTTGATAAGTTGACGTAAATTCAGAATTGCTTGTTTATAAGCATAAAGGTGTCATTTCTTCTGATCATTCACTATCTTAATTAAGAAGCACTTGAACAAATTTGTAAAACTAGTATTTTACAAACTCAATTGATGGCATAAGCTCTTAATTTTAAATTCCATAATTCCCCTCCTCCCTTTATTACCTGAAATTACAAACTTAAGTATTTGCCCTACTACCGACATTATAAAGAATGATAGCCTTTAACGATTTAACTTCGGGAAAGCAAAAATTAAATATAGTTGACTAAATCAGTTTCATCTGTCAACTAACAATTCTGTAGGTCTCTGAATGGAATCAGTTTCTTCAAATGCTTATTAGTGATTACTGACCATCTTCACATTGACCAGTTCTTTATATACGTTTCGACACACCAAATTTTACTTCCTTGAATGTAAAGACCTCAACAATTGGAGTTCAATTTAAATAGATCTTCCGAATGGTTAGAAAAAATACCAACACTAGGAGAAGGGCCGGAGGAATCTTGGTTCCCTTCGAGAGAACTCAAGGTGATGGACCACTTCTTTTTGTAATACTGGACAAAATCATTATAGCGTCTTTCTCAATCATAAATACCAACATTAATAAAAAAATGAATATTCATAGATTTGAAGGTGATTATATATAAAATTGACTTATCAACCTTGCGTCCCCTTACTTGGGTATTAAAACGATACACATGATACTACGGGGGTGTTATCCTAATCACCCGCAAAAGGGAAGACAAATGTAAACTTTTAAATAACCACGACTCAGGGTAATTTTACCACTGAATATGCAGAGATTGAGTGAGAGTATGGAAGAATATATAGCAACATGGGACGTCTTCAATATTTGCAATGTTAATCGTGAAGATTTATTGGAGACGATTTATCAAAAAATAAAAATAAAAATGGGCATAAAGACCACGTATGCCTAGGAGTGGGCAGTGAGATTCCTTTTTCGCCGTAGCATGTCGGAGATTATCCTTTGAAAGGCCACATCGCCATTTAAGTGTAAAAGATGATTTCAGGTATCTGTCCATCCTCGACAGATGTTCCATTGTTATTTCCAGCGGCGTAGGTGAACTGGAATGTTACACGATCCCCGGAAGGACATTCGACAGACACCTTTCGAACTCCTTTTGTCCCGTAATGAGAATCAGGACCCTGAAATTTTTGCCCCCCCAAAAAATAGGTACGTTATTAACTTTATTTCTCCTCACTTTCTGTTGTGTGAAGAATAAACACCACGACTCTGGCAGAGGTCGAGTGCGTGGGTAAGTGAATGTGAGCGCAACCATAGATTCGAATCTGGCCGGGAATTCGGCGGCCTACTCTTTTTCCTATATTATCTATCTGCTAATCCTATGGCGTAAACACAACGAATAGGAGGTAACTCTCTTTGGCGTTGGTCGCGCCTCCCCCGACGACGGAACGTGCTTCTTGCCTTTGCTCTGTTTCTTACTTTTGTTAGTTTTATTGTATTTTGGGGTGGGGGGGAGGGTTGAAATTTTAAAATGTAGCCTACTACTAAGCTGAAATTTTAATTAGGGCGACTTGGGCCCTTGGAGGAAGTCGCCAGATGAGAGCTGTAAAAATGGATCAGATCTTTCCTTTGCGACCGCTATTAGAAGACTAAAGAGGGAAAGTATATGGGGTGTTTTTTTTTATTCGAGGGATCGGCGGACATAATTAATAGGCCAGCTCTATAGGTAGCGGTAGCGGTTTTGATTTTTTTTAGTCCGCTACTCTTTGCTTATAAAAACCGCTTCCGCTACCATTTAAGAGTGTCCGCAAGTAGTGGACCGCCCAACTCTGGCTAAATTTTAAGCCCCCACCCCCCCAAAAAAAACAACAAAAAGTAAGGAGGAGAGAGAACAAAGGCAAGAATGAAGCACGTTTCGGCCCGACGCAGGAATATGCGTCCAACAACAGAGTCGAATAAAATGGAAGAAATCAGCCTTCTCCAAAAAGTCATAGTCTGCAAGTGTGTTTATTATCATTTGGGGCAGAGGGGTTGTACGCCACTAAAATCCAAAAATATTATGGTGTGGCAAGTCATAAAAGGGTACGGGACCCTAAAGTACAAAAAATGGTCTGATTAAAAAAAAGGAGCACAGGGACAATAAACAAATGACGGGCTAACTAAAAACAAAATGACTTATTTCACTGTCTCAGTCGAGGAATTTAGGTCGGTGGATGAGGCCGTTAAGTTCTTCTCCGGCAACCTTTTACTAACATTTACATTTCTAGATAATTAAAAAAGGTTTATTCACAAACTATAAAAGAGAGAGAAAAACAGATTGTAATTACAAATCGGAAGATGGAATTAGTGCTAAAAGAGGGTCCCTCGGCTAAGAGGAAGTGCACTCTATCATTACATGGGGGCGCGAAAATAATAGATTGGAAGCATTCAAGACGGAGGGCAAACAGGGTCTGGCAGTAGACCAAAAGATGAAGTACTGATATGTGGGGCCGATTCGTAAGCGACCAAGGACCACCTCAGAGCTCTGACGAGATTGATAATGGCAAGCCCACGGTAAAACTGAGGACATAACGGAATGCAACTTGTTACTGATGCAGCCATCAATCGCATTCTAAGTGCAGAGAGTAGTCTCAAATAAGAGGATAAAAGTCACGATAGGGCAGACTGCAACGAGTGGGTGTCAGGGTGGCCACAATTGGAGCTGCCTCATCTGCACGCTCGTTACCTTGGTCTCCGACATGACGGGGAACCGAGCAAAACTCTACTTTGTATCTGGAAGAGTTCTTGACCACAGACGAGGAGTCCGAGATTGCGGTGGCATTCTTATGGAGAACGGGAGGGAAACCTGCAAAAACTTTCCCTGAATCCTTTCGACTCTTCCACACTTCTACTAGAGGGGTCTTTCCGTTAAGTAAAGACACGTATGCCCGCCAGGAGGAGCGGCGGGCGAAATTCACTGACATGTAGACATAACGCTTGTGTTTGAGGTCCGTCTTATACTTGGCTGAGTTAACCACCACGGAAGCGGTCGGTCGGCGTGCCGAACCGCCAGACGATCTAGGAATAGTAATTAGGCCCACAGATATAAGGTTGCCGGAGAAGAACTTAACGGCCTCATCCACCGACCTAAATTCCTCGACTGAGACAGTGAAATAAGTCATTTCTTGAAATAAGGACGACCGCGCCAAGCACCAACAGGGCGGGCTCTCAGGCGGAAGCGGCCCTGAAAATGATATTTGAATGGGAAAGGGATCACTACCGTGGAGGTCATCCCAACTTTTTAAAAAAATTGTTAAAAGCCCACCTGGTGACTGTCTATTACGCAAAAGTCGCTAGATAAAAAAACAAAGAAAAAAAGGCAAAGGCTAAGCACTGGCTAAAAAAATAATAAATAAAAAAATAAGAGAAAGCAAAATGGCAACAAGAAGGAAGCGAGCTCCTGCGTCGCGGGTAGGGCCACCTCACCCTGGTATAACGTGACCACGAATCCGTCCAGAGTACAAGGGACAAACTGAGCGACACCACGCGTCCAGGAACCAAGACTGGTAACGTGCGTGAAGGTCATCCAGACTTGGACATTCAACAGTCTGGGGTAGAACGCAGTAATCATGGGAATAAGGCGCAGGCCAGCGCTCCATCAAATGGCGGTGCGTCCCGCGAGTGTGTCCAATTCGGAGACAACAGAAAGCAACCTGAAGCAGTCGCGGCATTAGGGAGTAGGTCCATGGAAACAGTCGCGGCGCTATGGCACGTATCTTAAGGTTCCCTCGACAGTTTCCCACCTTCTTTGGCAGGATGGCAGCCCGTATTCCTGACATGTAATCGGTGTAAGGAAGAGCGAAACGCTGGTCTGGTCCCGCGGACCCTTTGGCGCCGTCAGCGGAGTGCTCATTCCCCGCAATTCCTACATGTCCAGGAACCCAGCAGAAGATAATCTCAACATCCGCCCAGCTCGCCAAAACCATGGCTAACCAGGGGATGCGAAGATTCCAATGCCACAAGAGCACTCAGGACGCTTCGTGAGTGGCTATAAATCACAATCCGGTCTCCGAACCGGGCAGGTCGCGTTTTTGCCGGACCGAACCATGTATTGCAACCAGCTCGGCCGTGAAGCCAGACGAAGCGCCTGGCAGAGCCACGCTGACTTAAAACAGAGGAAACCGGCCCTCTCTTGGGACATGGAGCAATCCGTATACGCTGGCACTGTTCCAGGGTGACACGAAGTGTAATAAAAAAAAGGCTAAACACAATACTCCCGCCGCTGTAGAAGCTTTGGGAGCAGCAGCGTGGTGACAAATAGCCAAAGGTGGTACCGTCCAGGATGTAGTCCTCGACAGAACCAGGGAACCACCAGCCCAAGAGCTAAACAGAGCTCTCGAATGAGTTTTATACTAGACCTAGAGGGCTTACGGTATGACTGGCGTCTCTTGGCGGCATAGGCACCGTAGAGATCAGCTGCGGATGCAGTGACAGCTATTGGCGAGTGGGGGAGGAGCCGGGCTCGCGCGTACAGGCGAAAAATGCACGGCACAGAGCGAGTGGCAATCTCCCCAGCATCGACAAGTAGGATCACAATGGGGAAAGTGAGGAAGGCACCAAGTGAAGGCCGGTGTGATGTATCGAATCTACCTTCCGCAACACACGCTCAGCTGCGAATGCATAAAACTCGCATTCGTAGTCGAGCTTTGAGCGAACAAAGGTTCGATAAAAGGTCACTGAACGAAGAATATCCATGGCACGGCTACAAGAGACCCAAGGCTGCGAATTTTAGCCTCCCATGTAAGGCGGCGGTTAAATACACGACCAAGGAAAGGGTGCGAGTCCACCACTTCCAGGCGCACCCCATTGAGAATTAAATCTGGGTCAGGGTGGAGCCGTGGATGGCGGCAGAAGTGCACCACTTTAGTCTTGGTCAAGGAAAACCGAAGCCTGTGCGCTTCGACATAGCGAGAGACGCGGTTCAATGCCTGTTGGAGTCGACGCTCCAGAGTTGGTATCTGGACCGCGCCAAAAGGGATCGAAAGGTCGTCCACGTAGAGCGTAGCGGGAACATCTTCCGGCAGCACCGAGGTGATGCCGTTAATGCTGAGGGTAAAGAACGTGACACTGAGGACACCCTCTTCCTGGTCCATTGGGCAGGAGAGGGCCCACCCCACCCGTAAGCGGAATCGACGATCTCGCAAAGATTCAGATATAAACATTGGGAGGCGTCCCCTTGCCCCCATCGTGTGGAGAGTCTCCATGATACCATATCGCCATGCGATATCATAGGCCTTCTCCAGATCGAAAAACACCGTGGCGTTGAGCTGTCTACGAAGTAAGGCATCGCAGACGGTATTTTCCAATCGGAGAAGAGCATCCGACGTGGAGTGGAACTGGCGGAAGCCGCACTGTACAGAAGACAGATGGCCTCCGCTGCCCAGAAAAAAAGTCTAATAACATTTACAAATTTTTCCATCAACTTGCAAATGTAGGAAATTAGAGAGATTGGGAGGACACCGGCCGGGATAGAGTGATCTCTTCCCGGTTAGCGATTCGGCAGGAATCTGGGATGATAGCCTCTACTCAGATCCTGTTGAACAAATCTAACAGAAAGGCCATTCCTGGCTCACAGAGGTGTCGTAGCATGGCGTACTGGACATCGTCTGGCCCAGGGGCGGTGTACGCGCATGAAGCGAGAGAGGAACGCAAGTCATTCAAATTGAGCCTGTCGTTGAAGGGTTCTCCAGTGGGCGGTCTTCCGTGACATCACGACGCGCATTGAATGCTGGCGGAGCAGCATCCCGGCTAGAGAAAGCGGTCGCGAAGGATTCCGCCACGGACGCGGGGTCCTGCGAGAACTTGCTCTGAATCCTTTAGACTAGCTTTCACACCTCTGGTAGAGGGCTCTCCCCGTTAAGTGAAGACACTTATGCCCACCAAGAATAGCGGCGGGCGTGCTTCGAAATATATCGGAACCTAGCCCTGGCTCGAAGAAATTCAGCGACAGTGAAATCGATAGAGCGGCGCATTTAGGCATAACGCTTCTGTTTGAGGGCCGTCTCACACACTGCTGACTACCACGGGAGTGGTCGGCGTGCAAAACGGCCAGACGTTCTAGGAATAGTAGTTAGGCCCACGGCGATGAGGTTGCGGGAGAACTCATCTACCAACCTAAACTCCTCGACTGAGATAGAGAAATCAGTCATTTCCTGAAATGCAGACCACCGATCCCGCGCCAAGCATCACCGGGGCGGGGTCTCGGGCGGTAGCGGCACAGAAAATGATATTTGAATGGGAAAGTAATCACTACCATGGAGGTCATCAACCACCCCCAATCAAAATCAGGCTGTGAATCAAGACAGGAAAATGAAGCGGTTCTCGGTCAGTGATGTGAAAACTCATCCACATTTAGGATACCTATGTCCAGCTCAAAGACCAGATCGGCAAGGACTTGACCCCGGAAATTAATCGAGTAGTCTCCCCAAAGGTTGTGTCTACCGTTCAGATCTCCAAGCAAGAGAAAGGCCTCGGCAACCGTGCCACGACGTGACAGTCCCCCGCGTCGAAATGGCTTGATGGTGGAATGCAAGCGGAAATAACAGTATACCTCCTATCCGGGGTGAGTAGAACCTGCATAAGGGTTCGCAATGGGCATGGAAACGACCGTGCTCCTAGGCCTGGACGGGGCAGGAGGAGAGAGTGTCTTTTTTAACATTGAAGCATAAGACGTCCCAGGAAGCACCGGGCGCGCCAGAACCAATTACTTAGCCTCGCGAAATGAGACGATCCTGGGCCTGAACGGGCTGGATTCAGATGGCCGAAGCGGTAGTAGTAGTAGCACCTACGTGGTAGTGGCATGAATGCCGTCACGCGGTAGCGATACCAACCAGGAGGCACCGACTCAGTGAGCTTGTCACAATCGACAATGACGAAGAGTGTAGGGGTGGGGCTCGAGGCCTCTTCCTGTTTTCACATCACACGTTCCACCTTGCCCGCTCTAAGCTGATGCCATTTATGTAGTAGTCCACGAGTTCCCTCGCATAAACTACCCCTTTCACCAAGTTCATGGTAGAGTGCGGCGTCACACTCACCGGCCTGCCATCAATGTCCGAAGGTCGCCTTGGAGGGATTCGACGCATTCGCCAAAAGGCTCCCGTCCGAGAAACCGGGCACCTTCGCTCTCCTTTGATGAATCATATTGCCATTGGTCAACATCCTCTCCTCAACGGAGTGAATAACTAGAAAGTGTTTGAAGCCATCGGGTTCGAAAACGCCTGGTAGTCTCTGAATGAGGGGCCCCGACGTAATCGAGACTCTGCTCACTCCACAAGCAACTTTGGTCTCGCCTTCCTGACTGCGGGTGCTTTGGGACGGACTTGCCGATTTTGGGTTGGTCGCTTCCCGAAGCTACAGAGGACCCGTCCGTTCCCGATGCCCCTGCGGAGCGAGAGGAACCATTAGTCTTTATCTTCCTCTCTTTTCTCCTTTTGAGAGGAGGGTGTGGAATGAACCAGTTCTCTCACCGCCGGAAGGCCCCGCCTCAGCAAGAAGGAGTGGTCTTGGCTGTCAAATTACCCCTGGCACTGGGACCGAGATAGCCTGCTGCACACTTTTTGTGATATATCATATATGCTTCATTATTAATATATTAGGTGTTTTACCGACGTAGACACCATAGGGTGATTCAACAGTCAATCTCGAGTAGAATTATGTGGCTAAAATTTCGGGAATATAAGAAGCAATCTGGAGTATATAGGGTACGCTGAGATAAGATATATCTATTATAGTGAGATCAGAAGCTTTCAGCAACGAGGCATAAAAATAAAATTTAAGTCATATTTAAAATCATAAAATTCTATTAAAAGCATAAATATCTAACTAAATAACAATATCATAGTAATTTGGATAAAAGCAGAACATTATAGCTCTCGAAGGAAACCTATGTCTGTTAAATATCGATACAGGGGGCCATGTAGATTACTGTACTTGTTCCCCAATAATAAGTCCAATTTTTTTTTTTTTTTTAAGAGCTCATCTGGCGACTGCCTACTTGGGTATTAGTTGCCGTATTAAAACTGGCCTAGTTCTAGGCTACTTTAAAATAAAATTAAAGAGAAAAAAAAACAACACCCCAAAAAGGGGGAAAGGAAGCAAGCTGGTGCGTCGGGGAGAGGTCCCCCCGGCGCAGAAGCGTGCAACTAAAGGAAAAAAACAAACAAAAAAAAAAACAAATGCAAAAAAAACAAAAAAACTTGCTTAAATAATAAGGAGAAGGCAGGCCTCCCCCAAGAAATCAACAAGTCCACAAGTCAATGTGCACGAATCTGTCCCGAGTACAAGGGACAGGCGGTAGCGACCCCGCCCATCCCGGTACCGGAACAGATATCGTGCGCGAAGATCACCCAGACTGGGACATTCGACAAGAATGTGCCGACCAGTCTGGGGGACGACGCAGTCGTTGCAATAGAGCGCAGGCGAGCGCTCCATCAAGTAGCGATGCGTCACACGAGTGTGTCCGATTCGGAGACGACAGAAAGCAACATGAAGCCGCCGCGGCATTGGGAGATAGGTCAATAGAACAGTCGCAGGGCAATGCCACGCAACTTTAAGTTCCCTTCGACCGTCTCCCATCTTCTTTGCCAAGCAGTCAGAAGAGCTGCCCGTATTCCTGCCATGTAGTCGGTGTGAGGAAGAGCGAAACGCTGGTCCGGACGCAGAGTCCTCGCGGACTCTTTGGCGCCCTCATTCCCCGCAATTCCTACATGTCCAGGAACCCAGCAGAAGATAATCTCGACATCTGCCCGGCTCGCCAAAACCGTGGCGTCACGGATTTCGCAAACCAGGGAATGCGGAGATTCCAATGCCCCGAGAGCACTCAGGGCGCTTTGTGAGTCGCTATAGATCACAATCCGGTCTCCGAACCGGGCACGTCGCGTAATCTCCCGTACCGAGTGGTGTATTGCCACCAGCTCGGCCGTGAAGACAGACGCAGCGCCTGGTAGAGCCCCGCTGACTTCAAACAGAGGGGATACGGCGTGAAAGCCGACCCCCTCTTGGGACTTGGAGCCTCCCAGGTGAGGCGTCGGTCGAATACAAGACCAAGGAAACGGTGCGACTCAACCACACCCAGGCGCACCCCTTTAAGAAACAAATCTGGGTCGGGGTGGAGCCGTGGATGGCGGCAGAAGTGCACCACGTTAGTCTTGGCCAAAGAAAACCTAAACCTGTGCGCTTCGGCATAGCGAGAGACGCGGTTCAATGCCTGTTGAAGTCGACGCTCCAGAGTTGGCATCTGGGCCGCGCCAAAAGAGATCGAAAGTTTGTCCACGTAGAGCGTAGCGAGAACATCTTCCGGCAGCACCGAGGTGATGCCGTTGATGCTCAGGGCAAAGAGTGTGACACTGAGGACACTTCCCTGCGGGACACCCTCTTACTGCTCCTTTGGGCCGGAGAGAGCTCCCCCCTCGTGTACGCGGAATCGACGATCTCGCAAAAATTCAGATATAAAGACTGGGAGGCCTCCCCTCGCCCCCATCGTGTGGAGAGTCTCCATGATACCGTATCGCCATGCGGTATCATAGGCCTTCTCCAGATCGAAAACACCGTGGCGTAGTGCTGTCTACGAAGGAAAGCCTCGCAGACGGCATTTTCCAGTCGGAGCAGAGCATCCGACGTGGATAAGAGCAGCGGTTGGGGTCTGACCTTTGGGGACACCTAGGAAAGGTTCGCAAAAATTAGCATTCCTGCGAGTCCACGGGGGTAGCGCAGGTGCTCTCTCCAGCGCAACAGACAGGGGACGAACTCGAATGTAGGGATATAAGGTGCGGGGGCGAAACTCTGGTGGAAAGGTCATAGAGGAGAGAATTCAAGTGAGTTTAGAGCGCACGGGAGGTGAAGGAAGACACTTTTAGCATGGAGATATTGCAGGGGAAGACTTAAATGCTCTTGTAGCAAGGCGGAGGCTTCGGTGATGTAGAGAGCTCAGTTTATTTTGCATGCTTTTGGGGGTGAGCCGTACAGGTGGCAACCATAATTAATCCTTGAAAAGAGAGATCTGTGGATTTTGAGGAGGTTACATCGGTCAGAATCCCAGTGTTGCTTCGATAAAGAACAGGAGTGCATCTTCTTATAAGGTCTTAAATATATCACCATGCCATACGTAAGTCAATATAAAATCTAGGAACAAATTTAATAGGCGCTCCGGAAATATTAAGATGCATCCTGGGAGTCGAGTAAAGTTGATGCCGTTGTTTTCGGGAGGAAGATGGTGAATCTAGGAGATGAGGTAGGAGCCACTATTGAATTGACGCCTTGTTGTGGGAACAGGTGTGTCGCACTTCGACTCCGAATGTTCTGAGGTGGTGTGGGCATGTAAAAATAATGAATAAGAATAGATTTGTGAAGCGAACATAGCAGTGTGTTATGGTTTGCAAAGAGTTTAAAGACTGCCTACGTGGAATGGTTAAGTGAATGAATATTTGAGAGGAAATTAAGGCACAAATGGCTAATAGTTTTTTATAAGGACAATGTGCATGTGTAGGGGTAGGTGGCCGCATCTCGTCCACTCAAGGATCGTTCGTGGGTACAAGACCCAGGGATGAACTCCGACAGGCCGGAAAGCTCCAGTACAAAGCACCCCATCGCTGATGGGTGGCTTGATATGGCATAAAGGGGTCGGGGAAGGCCATTTTTAATCCCATTAATGCGCGCCGAGACCTGAAAATTACCACACAGCGTGACGTCAATTATGACTGCTGCCGGGTTCGAACGAAGAGAACCCCGTGGTTACACAGCAACATGCAACAAATTGCCAAACCTTTAATGTAGCATAAGCCGTATAATTGGTGTTGGGTAGTACTTCAAAAGGTTCTTTGAACATGACTCTGAATGTGTTCATCGCCCCATCAGAAATGAAACTTGTGTCGTTGCTAGCACACACCTAAAGCAAAAGAAGGAATACATCAAGGCAAAATCGACAATCTTAAAGAAATAATAACAAACATTTTTTTGCCCATTTTCAGTCCGTCTTTCCTATTTTTGAGAGCCCATCTGGCGACTGCATACTAGGGCAAAAGTCGCCGTACTCACAACAGAGCCCACTACTAGACTAGATTAGAAAACAAATAACCCGTCTTCCATAAATCAAGTCAAGCTTTTTATTAGAAGAGAGCACAATGCACAGCGGAGTTGGCTGCTAATCGAATAGGGAGGAGATGAATTCAAAATTGGCCACTAAATTAGATTTCTTCGTCAATGAATTCCATCAAAATGGTGAATGGCAGCTTGAGTCATGGCAACTTCCTAAGTGGAGGACACACAGGAGCAGATTAAGAGAGTGTAGCGTTATATCGCAGTATATGTACATCCCTCAACTTCTTTTCTCGCTTTCTTTTTCGATATTATACGTTGTTCAAATTGGCACTTTTAAGCGGCTTTGCTCGATCCTGGTGGTTCTATACGAATTTGTTTGGGGAAGCTCCCAAGTCATCTTCCAGCATTATAATTTAGAACTGATAGGGTTTGCTAGTTCTTATTTTCATTCATGTATTTCAGTTCTTATTTTTATGATGGCCCTCTATCATGCCTGTCTGGCTTGATAGTGAAAACGGACATTGAACTTAAAATTTTATAATTAAAAAAAATGATGGATAACCATAAAGGGAAGATTATGGGTTCAATAAAGACGGGGATGAGAAGAGATAGTGACCCCCCCCTCCCCAGTAGTGGCAGGGTGTCACGCTCGGGAAAGCGATATAATTGATACAAAGAGAAGAGAACGAAAATGCGAAGTGGCGAGTGCAGCAGCAGCAGATGGAGTAGGCGTGGGGCTAAGAGAAAGCAAGAGAGGTGGTTCAGTGACAAAGGGAGGCCTCGAGCTAAGATCAGATGAAAGTGCTCTTGATGAAAGAAGAGAAGAGAGAAAAGTGCTGATGAGTGAAAGAGGGATAGAAGAAAGAAAAGGCCAGTAACAGTGAGCGGAATACAAATGTCGCTCGACCTTTAAAGTAGGAGTTTGGGGCAGGAGTGATTTTTATTATTATTCCTTAAAGGGTCTCTCACCTGGCGATTGCCATCAAGCCGACTCCGAAATGAATGGTTAGCCTATTCTAAACCTATATTAAAAACAAAGCAAGAAAGATAAAGATAAACCCCAGAAAATCACAACAAACAAATAGGACTAAAAGGAAAAAAGCGCCCGGGGAAGGCCCACCTCCATTTTATTTTGGAGAGGGAGAGAGCGCCTAGGGCATACAAAATTTCTTACTCCCATCAGTCTCTGAAGTCCAGAGTACCTTTTATGACACCACTTCCCACACTGAGTGCAGAGAATAGAATTGCTTCCCACTCCTCTGCCACACGCTCCACATGGCCACCACCCATACTCCACTCTTCTTGGATCTTGACATCATTCCTTTAGTCTTACTGATGTTGATCTTTATTCCTCTTCTTTCCATGTCTCTCTTCCACCTCTCGAACATGTCAATAACTTCCTCCTTTGAGCTTGCAGTGAGCACAAGGTCATCGGAATACAACAGCTCCTACGGTACCCTTCCTCTGCACTCCTTGGTCACCTCCTTCAGAACAGCGATCAACAGCAGGGGGCTCACATTTGAGTCCTGATGAACACCAACTGTGATGTCAAATTCGCCCGATGTGCCTACCATCGTCCTCACCTGAGACCGTGATTCCTCATATAGGGACATAACACACATGATGAGCCTCTCTGGCACTTCCTGTCTCTTGAGTGCCCACACTATCACCTCTCTTGGTAATCTATCGACAGCCTTCTCCAAATCCACGAAAATGTGGTGGTTTCCTTTCCTTTTGTGTAAATTTTTCCTGGATCTGCCTCATAATAAATAATGCATCATTTGTAGACCTTCCCGGAACAAAAACAAACTGCTGCCATCAACTTTTACTAAATTCTTCAATCTTCCCTCCAAATTACTACTCTTCCAATCTTCAGGGCTTCTCTCCTCCTTCACTGTCTCTCTCGAAAAACTTGGTCAGTTCATCAAGTTCATCTCTTCCCAGTCTCTCCATCATATAACTTGTTATTCCTGTCGGCCCTTTGTTCCTCTTCATTGCTTTCAAAGCAGCTGAAACCTCTTCCTTTGATATGTCCTCTATCACGCTTCACCATATTGCCCTCTTCCACATTAAACTCATTTGTTTCATTCAATAATATATGAAAATACCTTCTCTATCTCTCTATTATTTGCTGTTCTTCCACCTGTATGTTGTCCTGCTCATCCTTTATGAACTTTGCTCCAGTTATATTCTGCCTCTGTTTCCTCATCTGCTTTGCTACCTTAAACAGCTTTCAGGCTCCACCTGGTCCCACTAGACCTTCACTCCACTCTCCTATCTCTTCTCTTAGCCCTGGCCACTGCTTTCTAGGCTTCTCTCTTCTTATACTGGTATTCTCTCCTACGATCATCCCATCCGAACTTCTGCCATAATTTATACTCTTTTCTTCTCAGTGATCACCTGCTGGACAGCTACATTCCACCACCATGTCTCCCTCTCCATATGCCGGTGCCCGGTTCTCTCTCCACAGACTTCCTTCGTTGCTGCCACCACACTCATCTTCGAGGTCTCCCATCCTCTCTCCTCGGCATGCGTTACTGCTATCTTCCTCCTGAAGGTCTCCACAAACTCTTCTCTTTTCTCCCCATCTTTCCACTTCCATTCCTTGATCTTTTGGCTTCCCTTAAACCTCTTTTTCATCTGCATATTTTTCACATGGGTTACCACTACCAGCAGGCTATGCTGTGACAAACACGCCTCCCCTGGAATTACCTTACAGTCCCTTGCTGTCATATGACCGTTTCTCATCATGAGACAAAATCAATCTGTGTTGCTGTCCCTCCACTCTTGTAAGTAATCAATCTTCTTTTCCTCATCCTTCTTGAACATTGTATTAATGCCGGGTTTTTTAAACTGTGGGTCCAGAGATAAATAAAATGGGTTGCGACCATAAAGAAGGAAAGAAAAATACACAGCACTCATAAATCATCGCCCATTTTACCGATTTCTTCCATGACAAGGCAGTCTTTTGATTTTTTCAGAATTGTTATAAGAAAATACCCGGACAATTTCTTTTGTAGGACAATTTTGGTGAATATAGGATAATTATGAAGCAACTGTATGATTGTTAGATGATTGTTTTTATTTTTTTTTAATTTTATGAGCCTATCTGGAAACTGCCCAATTGGGCATAAGTCGCCGCAATCACGACAGCCTAGCACTAGGCTACTTTAAAATAAGAATATGAAAACACAACAATAAAAAGGGGAAATGGCAACAATTAGGAAGCGAGCTCTGGCGTCGGGGGGAAGTCACCCTCCCTCCGGCGCAGGAGCGTGCGACCTACAAAAAAAACAAAAATAACAAAGAAAACAAAACTTAGTAAAATAAAGAGGATAAGGCCGGCCCCCCCCAAAAAAGTAGGTAAGTCCACCAGTCAATGTGCACGAACTCGTCCCCGAGCACAAGGGACAGGCTGAAGCGACCCCACCCATCCATTTACCGGGAGGGGTAACGTGCGCGGAGATCGCCCAGGCTGGGACATTCAACAGGAACGTGCCGAACAGTCTGGGGGACAACGCAGTCTTAACAGTAGGGCGCTGAAAGGCTAGGACCATGGGAACAGTCGCGGCGCAATGGCACGCAACTTTAAATGACCTTCAACCGTCTCCCATCTTCTTTGCCAAGCTGGCCGTATTCCTGCCATGTAGTCGGTGTGAGGAAGAGCGAAACGCTAGTCCGGTCGGAAAGTCCTCGCGCGCTCATTCCCCGCAATTCCTACATGTCCAGGAACCCAGCAGAACATAATCTCGACATCCGCCCAGCTCGCCAAAACCGTGGCGTCACGAATATCGCGAACAAGGGGAGACTCCAATGCCCCGAGAGCACTCAGGGCGCTTTGTGAGTCGCTATAGATCACAATCCGGTCTCCGAACCGGGCACGTCGCGTAATCTCCCGTACCGAGTGGTGTATTGCCCCCAGCTCGGCCGTGAAGACAGACGCAGCGCCTGGTAGAGCCCCGCTGACTTCAAACAGAAGGGATACGGCGTGGAAGACGACCCCGTCTTGGGACTTGGAGCCATCCGTATACACTGGCACGGTAGAAGCTTTGGGAGCAGTTTTTTTTTTTTTTAGAGCTCATCTGGCGACTGCCTACATGGGCATTAGTCACCGTATTAAAACTAGCCTAGTTCTAGGCTACTTTAAAATAAAATTAAAGAGAAAAAAAACACCCCAAAAAGGGGGAAAGGAAGCAAGCTGGTACGTCGGGGAGAGGTCCCCACGGCGCAGGAGCGTGCGACTAAAGGAAAAAAAAACAAAAAAACAAATGCAAAACAAAAACAAACCTTGCTTAAATAATAGGGAGAAGGCCGGCCTCCCCAAAGAAGTCAACAAGTCCACAAGTCAATGTGCACGAATCTGTCCCGAGTACAAGAGACAGGCGGTAGCGACCCCGCCAATCACGGTACCGGGACAGGTATCGTGCGCGAAGATCACCCAGACTGGGACATTCGACAAAAATGTGCCTAACAGTCTGGGGGACGACGCAGTTGTTGCAATAGGCGCAGGCGAGCGCTCCATCGATTTTTTTTTTCAAGGGGCTATCTGGCGACTGCCCACTTGGGCAAAAGTCGCAGCAAACAAACAGCCCAGTTCTAGGCTACTTTAAAATAAAAATTTTAACAGAAACAACAATAAAAAGGGGATAACAATCAGGGAGCAAGCTCCGGCGTCTGGGAGACGTCCCCCTTCCCCAGGCGTAGG
The DNA here is from genome assembly GCA_963969495.1 of Ceratothoa steindachneri. Classification (NCBI taxonomy): domain Eukaryota; kingdom Metazoa; phylum Arthropoda; class Malacostraca; order Isopoda; family Cymothoidae; genus Ceratothoa; species Ceratothoa steindachneri. The sequence continues at coordinate 44,809,807 of OZ018327.1, forward strand.
AGCCTGCGACCTACAAAAAAAACAAAAAAACAAAAAACAAGTTAAATAGAAGGGAGAAGGCCGGCATCCCCCTAAAAGACAACAAGTCCACAAGTCAATGTGCACGCACTCATCCCGAGTACAAGGGACAGGCGGTAGCGACCCTGCCCATCTCGGTGCCGGGACAGGTATCGTGCGCGAAGATCACCCAGACTGGGACATTCGACAAGAATGTGCCGAACAGTCTGGAGGACGACGCAGTCGTTGCAATAGGGCGCAGGCGAGCGCTCCATCAAATAGCGATGCGTCACACGTGTGTGTCCGATTCGGAGACGACAGAAAGCAACCTGAAGCCGCCGCGGCATTGGGGGATAGGTCCATGGGAACAGTCGCGGCGCAATGGCACGCAACTTTAAGTTCCCTTCGACCGTCTCCCATCTTCTTTGCCAAGCAGTCCGAAGAGCTACCCGTATTCCTGCCATGTAGTCGGTGTGAGGAAGAGCGAAACGCTGGTCCGGTCGCAGAGTCCTCGCGGACTCTTTGGCGCCATCATTCCCTGCAATTCCTACATGTCCAGGAACCCAGCAGAAGATAATCTCGACATCCACCCGGCTCGCCAAAACCGTGGCGTAACGGATATCGCGAACCAGGGGATGCCGAGATTCCAATGCCCCGAGAGCACTCAGGGCGCTTTGTGAGTCGCTATAGATCAAAATCCAGGCTCCGAACCGGGCACGTCGCGTAATCTCCCGTACCGAGTGGTGTATTGCCACCAGCTCGGCCGTGAAGACAGACGCAGCGACTGGTAGAGCCCCGCTGACTTCAAACAGAGGGGAGACGGCGTGGAAGCCGACCCCCTCTTGGGACTTGGAGCCATCCGTATACACTGGCACGGTTCCTTATTTTCTTTTTTTTATTAGAGCTCATCTGGCGACTGCCTACATGGGCATTAGTCGCCGTATTAAAACTGGCCTAGTTCTAGGCTACTTTAAAATAAAAATAAACGAAGAAAAAAAAACACCCTAAATGGGGGAAAGGAAAAAAACAAAAAAAACAAATGCAAAAAACAAAACAAAACAAACCCTGCTTAAATAATAGGGAGAAGGCCGGCCTCCCCCCAAAAGTCAATAAGTCCACCAGTCGATGTGCACGCACTCATCCCGAGTACAAGGGACAGGCGGTAGCGACCCCGCCTATCCCAGTACCGGGACAGGTGTCATGCGCGAAGATCACCCAGACTGGGACATTCGACAAGAATGTGCCGAACAGTCTGGGGGACGACGCAGTCGTTGCAATAGGGCGCAGGCGAGCGCTCCATCAAATAGCGATGCGTCACACGAGTGTGCCCGATTCGGAGACGACAGAAAGCAACCTGAAGCCGCCGCGGCATTGGGGGATAGGTCCATGGGAACAGTCGCGGCGCAATGGCACGCAACTTTAAGTTCCCTTCGACCGTCTCCCATCTTCTTTGCCAAGCAGTCCGAAGAGCTGCCCGTATTCCTGCCATGTAGTCAGTGTGAGGAAGAGCGAAACGCTGGTCCGGTCGCAGAGTCCTCGCGGACTCTTTGGCGCCCTCATTCCCCGCAATTCCTACATGTCCAGGAACCCAGCAGAAGATAATCTCGACATCTGCCCGGCTCGCCAAAACCGTGGCGTCACGGATTTCGCGAACCAGGGGATGCGGAGATTCCAATGCCCCGAGAGCACTCAGGGCGCTTTGTGAGTCGCTATAGATCACAATCCGGTCTCCGAACCGGGCACGTCGCGTAATCTCCCGTACCGAGTGGTGTATTGCCACCAGCTCGGCCGTGAAGACAGACGCAGCGCCTGGTAGAGCCCCGCTGACTTCAAACAGAGGGGATACGGCGTGGAAGCCGACCCCCTCTTGGGACTTGGAGCCATCCGTATACACTGGCACGGTACCAGCGTGACACGATGTGTGCTCCAAAAAGGTCGAACGCAATACTCCCGGCGCAGTACAAGCTTTGGCAGCAGAACGTGGCGACAAATAGCCAAATGTGGTACCCTCCAGGGTGGCGTCTTGGGCAGAACCAGGAGCGCCACCGGCCGAAGCTATATCTACCTCTCGAAAGAGTTTCCTGGCCATAAACCCAAAGGGCTTAGGGTATGAATGGCATCTCTCGGCGGCATAGGCACCATCGAGATCAGCTGCGGATGCATTTTTTTTTTTTTTAATTAAGGGGCTATCTGGCGACTGCTGACTTAGGCATAAGTTGCTGCAAACAAACAGCCTAGTTCTAGTCTACTTTAAAAAATTGAACAGGAAACAACAATAAAAAGAAATAACAATAACAAAGCAATAACAAAAACAACAACAATTAAACCGGGTTAAATGAAAGGGAGAAGGCTGGCCTCCCTCAAAAAGTCAATAAGTCCACCAGTCAAAGTACACGCACTCGTCCCGAGTACAAGGGACAGGCGGTAGCGACCCCGCCCATCCCGGTACCGGGACAGGTGTCGTGCGCGAAGATCACCCAGACTGGGACATTCGACAAGAATGTGCCGAACAGTCTGGGGGACGACGCAGTCGTTGCAATAGGGCGCAGGCGATCGCTCAATCAGATAGCGATGCGTCACACGAGTGTGCCCGATTCGGAGACGACAGAAAGCAACCTGAAGCCGCCGCGGCATTGGGGGATAGGTCCATGGGAACAGTCGCGGCGCAATGGCACGCAACTTTAAGTTCCCTTCGACCGTCTCCCATCTTCTTTGCCAAGCAGTCCGAAGAGCTGCCCGTATTCCTGCCATGTAGTCAGTGTGAGGAAGAGCGAAACGCTGGTCCGGTCGCAGAGTCCTCGCGGACTCTTTGGCGCCCTCATTCCCCGCAATTCCTACATGTCCAGGAACCCAGCAGAAGATAATCTCGACATCTGCCCGGCTCGCCAAAACCGTGGCGTCACGGATTTCGCGAACCAGGGGATGCGGAGATTCCAATGCCCCGAGAGCACTCAGGGCGCTTTGTGAGTCGCTATAGATCACAATCCGGTCTCCGAACCGGGCACGTCGCGTAATCTCCCGTACCGAGTGGTGTATTGCCACCAGCTCGGCCGTGAAGACAGACGCAGCGCCTGGTAGAGCCCCGCTGACTTCAAACAGAGGGGAGACGGCGTGGAAGCCGACCCCCTCTTGGGACTTGGAGCCATCCGTATACACTGGCACGGTACCAGCGTGACACGATGTGTGCTCCAAAAAGGTCGAACGCATACTCCCGGCGCAGTACAAGCTTTGGGAGCAGAGGCGTGGCAACAAATAGCCAAATGTGGTACCTTCCAGGGTGGCGTCCTGGGCAGAACCAGGGGCGCCACCGGCCCGAGAGCTATATCTACCTCTCGAAGGAGTTTCCTGGCCCTAAACCCAAAGGGCTTAGGGTATGACTGGCGTCTCTCGGCGGCATAGGCACCATCGAGATCAGCTGCGGATGCAGTGAGAGCTGTTGGCGACTGAGGGAGGCGCCGGGCTCGCGCGTACAGGCGAGTGATGCACTGCACGCGGCTCAGAGCGAGTGACATCTCACCAGCATCGACCAACAGGCTCTCAATGGGGGAAGTGCGGAAGGCACCGGTCGCAAGGCGAAGGCCGGTGTGGTGGATCGAATCCACCTTCCGCAATAAACGCTCGGCTGCGGATGCATAAAACTCGCATCCATAGTCGAGCTTCGAGCGAACAAAGGATCGATAAAAAAGTTAGGCAGTAGCCCTATCAGCGCCCCAAGCGCTGAACGTCACGGAACGGAGAATGTCCATGGCGCGGGTACAAGAGACCCTAAGGCTGCGAATATGAGCCTCCCAGGTGAGGCGTCGGTCGAATACAAGACCAAGGAAACGGTGCGACTCAACCACATCCAGGCGCACCCCATTAAGAAACAAATCTGGGTCGGGGTGAAGCCGTGGATGGTGGCAGAAGTGCACCACCTTAGTCTTAGCCAAAGAAAACTGAAACCTGTGCGCTTCGGCATAGCGAGAGACGCGGTTCAATGCCTGTTGGAGTCGACGCTCCAGAGTTGGCATCTGGGCCGCGCCAAAAGAGATCGAAAGGTCGTCAACGTAGAGCGTAGCGAGAACATCTTCCGGCAGCACCGAGGTGATGCCGTTGATGCTCAGGGCAAAGAGTGTGACACTGAGGACACTTCCCTGCGGGACACCCTCTTCCTGCTCCTTTGGGCCGGAGAGGGCTCCCCCCACCCGTACGCGGAATCGACGATCTCGCAAAAATTCAGATATAAACATTGGGAGGCGTCCCCTCGCCCCCATCGTGTGGAGAGTCTCCATGATACCGTATCGCCATGCGGTATCATAGGCCTTCTCCAGATCAAAAAACACCGTGGCGTAGTGCTGTCTACGAAGGAAAGCCTCGCAGACAGCATTTTCCAGTCGGAGCAGAGCATCCGACGTGGAGTGGAACTTACGGAAGCCGCACTGTGCAGAAGACAGATGGCCTCCGCTGTCCAGGAAATAGGCTAATCTAACATTTACCAATTTCTCCATCAACTTGCCCACGCAAGAGGTTAGAGAGATTGGGCGGAAACCGGTCGGAGTAGAGTGATCTCTCCCCGGCTTGCGAAAGGCGAGCACAGTAGCGATTCGCCAGGAGTCTGGGAGAAGACCTTCCACCCAGATCCTGTTGAACAAATCTAACAGAAAGGCCATGCCTCGCTCACCCAGGTGTCGAAGCATGGCGTACGGGACATCGTCCGGACCATGGGCGGTGTCCGTTCACGAAGCGAGAGCGGAACGCAACTCCTCACAGTAAACTTGTCGTTGAAGGGTTCTCCGCCTCTGGAGGTAAAGTCCAGCCGGCGGCCTTCCGCGACATCACGGCTAGAGAATACGGAAAAAGCGGTCGCTAAGGATTCCGCCACGGACGCGGGGTCCGAGATTGCGGTCCCATTCTCCTGGAGAACGGGAGGGGGGTCCTGCGAGAACATGCCCCGAATCCTTTTGACTCGCTTCCACACCTCAGCTAAAGGGGTCTTCCCGTTAAGTGAAGACACGTATGCCCGTCAAGAAGAGCGGCGGGCGTGCTTCGAAATATACCGGAACCTAGCCCTAGCCCGAAGAAATTCAGCGACAGTGAAATCGTTCGGGCGGCGCTTATAGCGCATGTAGGCATAACGCTTCTGTTTGAGGGCCGTCTCACACTCGGCCGACCACCATCGGAGTGGTCGGCGTGCAAAACGGCCACACGTCCTAGGAATAGTAGTCAGGCCCAGGGCGATGAGGTTGCCGGAGAAGAACTCAACGGCCTCATCTACCGACCAAAATTCCTCGACTGAGATAGAGAATTCAGTCAATTCCTGAAATGCAGGCCACCGCGCCCGCGCCAAGCACCACCGAGGTGGTCTCTCAGGCGGCAGTTGCCCTGAAAATGATATTTGAATGGGAAAGTGATCACTACCATGGAGGTCATCGACCACCCCCCAATCAAAATCAGGCTGTGCATCCGAAGAGCACAAAGATAGGTCAAGGCAAGAAAATGAAGCGGTTCTCGGACAGTGATGCGTAAACTCATCCACGTTTAGGACACCCATCTCAAGCTATTCAAACAGATCGGCAAGGACTTGTCCCCTGGGATTTATGGAGTAATCTCCCCAGAGAGGATGCCTGCCGTTCAGATCTCCAAGCAAGAGATAGGGCCTCGGCAACCGTGCCACAACGCGGCGGAAGTCCCCCGCGTCGAAGTCAGCTGACGGTGGAATGTACGCAGAAATGATAGTATACCTCCTATCCAGGTGCAGCTGCACAGCCACTGCTGGAAAGGAGGTATCTAAAGAGAAAGGTAGAACGGAGACATCATGCCGGGTGTAAACCGCGCATCCCCCAGCCCGGCCATCCCGCGGTGGTGGGGTCGCAAGACCCTTATACCCTGGGAGGGCAGGCAGGGGGCACGCGCCTAGCATGGTCTCCTGCAAAAAAATAGCTAACGGGGAACGGGACGAGGCGAGCCTCCGCAGCTCCTCCCAGTTGGCCCGGAGTCCACGGCAATTCCATTGAAGGAATATGCCCTCCAGGCCTAGCTCGGAGGAGACGCGGGGGCCCTCCTCGAATTGAAGACCCTCACGGGAATGGCCGTACGCTTCCCGGGGGCAGAACCCCGGGCGCTGTTGGCCGGACAAAGCGCTGGAGGCGCTGTCGCCTTCGAGGACTTATTGGGGGAGGTTGGGCTCGCCATGCGCGTCTTTTCCTCCCTCCGCCTCGAAACCTTAGGCGGGCGCTGCGGCTTCGGAGGCGGGGGGCCCTCTTTTCGAGGAACCACCGTCTCCGAGCCACTCGCTCCACCCCGGGGCGTTGGCGAAGGAGCCGAAGCTCCTTTGTTGCTGTCCTCCTTTCGGGGGGCAGCTTTAACAACACCCGAAGATGGCCTAGCGACCATCTTCAGGGGTGTTGCCTCCTGTGAGTCTAACGACTCTGGAGGCGCGTGGCCGTTTCGCCTTGCGGGAAACGGTCACGCTGGGGGAAGAGGGGGGAGCCCTGGTTTTAGAAGGGGCTGGGTATGAACCCTTTTTGCCGCCAGCTTTACCAGGGGAGCGCCCGGGTTGGGTAGAGCCCGCAGAAGGGCTCCGAATAGGCGCGGAAACAACCGTGCTCGTTGGCCTGGATGGGCCAGGAGCAGAGGGTGCCTTTCGAACTACTGAGGCATATGACGTCCCAGGCAGAGCTGGGCGCGCCGGTACCAAGACCTTATCCTCGCGGATTGAGAGTCTATCCTGGGCCTGAACGGCCAGGATTTCTTACTCCAGGTGATATGCACAACATTGCTTCGAAGAAGCAGGGTGCGGCTCTCCGCAATTGACACACTTGGCCCCCCACGATTTGGACTTATCGTGTGCGACCTTGGAGCAATTTACACAGACTTCAGGTGACCCCGACTTTGCAAGTCTACATGAGCGATTCGTATGGCCGAAGCGGTGACAGTAATAGCACCGCCGCGGCAGTGGCACGAATGCCTTCACGCGGTAGCGGTACCAACCGGCACGCACCGACTCAGGGAGCTTGTCACAGTCTAACGTGACTAAGAGTGTAGGGGTGGGTCTCGAAGGCCCTCCCTGTTTTCTCATCACACGTTCGACCTTGACCGCCCCATGGTCGGCCAGCTCTAGGGTGATGTCCTCAATGGAGTAGTCAACGAGTTCCCTCGCATAAACTACTCCTTTCACAAAGTTCATGGTAGAGTGCGGCGTCACACTCACCGGGGTGCCATGAAGTGTCCGAAGAGCACTTATCTTGGCCGCCTCGGCGGGTTTCGCCGCATTCGCCAGAAGGCTCCCGTCCGAGAAACGGGTCACCTTCGGCTCTCTACCAATTGCACTAGCTAATCCTCTCCTCTGATGGATCATGTTGCCCTTGGACAACATGGTGCCATCAGTGGAGCGAATAACGAGGAAGCGTTTGAAGCCAGCGGGCTCGAAAACGCCAGGTAACCTCTGAGTGAGGGGCCCCGATGTCATCGAGGCTCCGCCCTGTGCACTCTTGGTGTTAGTCTTGGTCAGGGGCTCCGCACACGAGGGGGTAGAGGGGACGGATGTGCCGATCTTGGCTTAGTCGCCTACCAAAGTGGCAGCAGACCCATCCGTCCCCGCAGCCCCCGCGGACGGAGAGGAGCACCGAGTCTTTTTCGTCTTTTTGGTCTTTTTCGTCCTTTTCTTTTTTGGAGAGGAGGGCGGGGAATGAACCCGCTTCTCACCCCCGCCGGTAGAAGCCCCCAGGCCAGATGGACCGGCCTCAGCCAGGTCATTCTCCGAAATGGAGAAGGTCCTGGTGATCGCAGGGGCATCATCCGAGGAGATCCCTCCGCTACTTGTACTGCCTGAGAATCTACAGCCGTTTGATGAGGACCTTGCATAGGGGCGGATTCGGGTTGGTTGCTTGGCGCCCGCCCGCATTCCCCCCCATGGAAGGCCCTACCGTCTGAGGCTAGTTTTCCTCAAGGACCATGTCTATCACAGGAGGGGCCTCCAGTTGGCCATCCCCTCCCAGGACATCGCAGGTCCCCTTGGCAGCGTCATAAGTCTTTATTGGGGAGGCACAGGCCTTGACCCCGGCAAGGTTTAATATTTTTGCCAGCAGGTCTTTTGAGGGAAGCGACTGAAGGGGCCTGGCTTCCCTCTCCCCCCTAAGGGGGTTTGCCTTACCGAGCCGCTTGCACGAGGGGCGGTCGGCAATAAGCTGCCTGCTGGCTTTCTTGGCAGTCCCCTTAGAAAGCAAAGGAGGGACTGCCGCTGGAGAGAGGGAGGTGCCCGAAAGCACATCCAGAGAAGGGGGTGAGGGGGAGTCCCCTACACCCGTAGGCATAGGAGAGGAGTAAGCCTCCTCTCCGGTTAAAGAGGTATGGAGGGTCCCCTGCGCAAGCACAGGGCGGGGGGGACCTCCATCTTTTCTGTGGAGCTGCACTAGGGCGGCTCTGTTGTTTTAGGGGGAATTAAGTGGAGATGTGTTTTTTTTTCATCATTGGGCATGGTGACCCTCTTTGTTTTACGGGACGCAATCGCTTACCACCTCTTGCAGTAGCCGGCACTGCAGGCGCCGCCATTTGGGACCACCCCTCACGCCTGGTGGCCTGGCAGTCCTTCGGCATGGTGGCTCCACCTTGAACACGGCGTAAAAAAGATAGATTTTGAAGACAAAAGGAAAAGGGATGTGAAGAAGGTATGGGTGGGGATGAAGCAGGTTGTTAAAAAAACACAACCCGAACCGGAGCTGAGGGGTTAGGGAACAATGTCCCCTCCCCCCTCAGCAACGATCCGGGGTGGTTGGCTTGAGAAGAAGGTCAGCATCTACCCTGTGAAATTAGAGGCTGACCAGAGAAAGTTGTGGGAGAGGTTTTATGAAAAGCGACGAGGTAGGGGAGAAATCGGGCTATCTGAAGGAAGGAAGAGAGGCTAAGCTGGGGCCGGACTGAGCGATGGATCCCGTCAGCACGGCGGCCAGGATGGCAAATCTCCGCGCCCCTTACGGGAGGCTGCGGATGCAGTGAGAGCTGTTGGCGACTGAGGGAGGCGCCGGGCTCGCGCGTACAGGCGAGTGATGCACTGCACGCGGCGCAGAGCGAGTGGCATCTCCCCAGCATCGACCAACAGGCTCTCAATGGGGGAAGTGCGGAAGGCACCGGTCGTCAGGCGAAGGCCGGTGTGGTGGATTGAATCCACCTTCCGCAATAAACGCTCGGCTGCGGATGCATAAAACTCGCATCCGTAGTCGAGCTTCGAGCGAACAAAGGATCGATAAAAAAGTAAGGCGGTAGCCCTATCAGCGCCCCAAGCGCTGAACGTCACGGAACGGAGAATGTCCATGGCGCGGGTACAAGAGACCCTAAGGCTGCGAATATGAGCCTCCCAGGTGAGGCGTCGGTCGAATACAAGACCAAGGAAACGGTGCGACTCAACCACATCCAGGCGCACCCCATTAAGAAACAAATCTGGGTCGGGGTGAAGCCGTGGATGGCGGCAGAAGTGCACCACCTTAGTCTTGGCCAAAGAAAACCGAAACCTGTGCGCTTCGGCATAGCGAGAGACGCGGTTCAATGCCTGTTGGAGTCGACGCTCCAGAGTTGGCATCTGGGCCGCGCCAAAAGAGATCGAAAGGTCGTCCACGTAGAGCGTAGCGAGAACATCATCCGGCAGCACCGAGGTGATGCCGTTGATACTCAGGACAAAGAGTGTGACACTGAGGACACTTCCCTGCGGGACACCCTCTTCCTGCTCCTTTGGGCCGGAGAGGGCTCCCCCCACCCGTACGCGGAATCGACGATCTCGCAAAAATTCAGATATAAACATTGGGAGGCGTCCCCTCGCCCCCATCGTGTGGAGAGTCTCCATGATACCGTATCGCCATGCGGTATCATAGGCCTTCTCCAGATCAAAAAACACCGTGGCGTAGTGCTGTCTACGAAGGAAAGCCTCGCAGACGGCATTTTCCAGTGGGAGCAGAGCATCCGACGTGGAGTGAAACTTACGAAGCCGCACTGTGCAGAAGACAGATGGCCTCCGCTGTCCAGGAAATAGGCTAATCTAACATTTACCAATTTCTCCATCAACTTGCACACGCAAGAGGTTAGAGAGATTGGGCGGAAACCGGTCGGAGTAGAGTGATCTCTCCCCGGCTTGCGAAAGGCGAGCACAGTAGCGATTCGCCAGGAGTCTGGGAGAAGACCTTCCACCCAGATCCTGTTGAACATATCTAACAGAAAGGCCATGCCTCGCTCACCCAGGTGTCGAAGCATGGCGTACGGGACATCGTCCGGACCATGGGCGGTGTCCGCACACGAAGCGAGAGCGGAACGCAACTCACTCACAGTAAACTTGTCGTTGAAGGGTTCTCCGCCTCTGGAGGTAAAGTCCAGCCGGCGGCCTTCCGCGACATCACGACGTGCATTGAATGCTGGCGGAGCAGCATCACGGCTAGAGAATGCGGAGAAAGCGGTCGCTAAGGATTCCGCCACGGACGCGGGGTCCGAGATTGCGGTCCCATTCTCCTGGAGAACGGGAGGGGGGTCCTGCGAGAACTTGCCCCGAATCCTTTTGACTCGCTTCCACACCTCAGCTAAAGGGGTCTTCCCGTTAAGTGAAGACACGTATGCCCGCCAAGAAGAGCGGCGGGCGTGCTTCGAAATATACCGGAACCTAGCCCTAGCCCGACGAAATTCAGCGACAGTGAAATCGTTCAGGCGGCGCTTATAGCGCATGTAGGCATAACGCTTCTGTTTGAGGGCCGACTCACACTCGGCCGACCACCATGGGAGTGCTCGGCGTGCAAAACGGCCAGACGTCCTAGGAATAGTAGTCACGCCCACGGCGATGAGGTTGCCGGAGAAGAACTCAACGGCCTCATCTACCGACCTAAACTCCTCGACTGAGATAGAGAATTCAGTCATTTCCTGAAATGCAGGCCACCGCGCCCGCGCCAAGCACCACCGAGGTGGTCTCTCAGGCGGCAGTTGCCCTGAAAATGATATTTGAATGGGAAAGTGATCACTACCATGGAGGTCATCGACCACCCCCCAATCAAAATCAAGCTGTGCATCCGAAGAGCACAAAGATAGGTCAAGGCAAGAAAATGAAGCAGTTCTCGGACAGTGATGCGTAAACTCATCCACGTTTAGGACACCCATCTCAAGCTCTTCGATCAGATCGGCAAGGACTTGTCCCCTGGGATTTATGGAGTAATCTCCCCAGAGAGGATGCCTGCCGTTCAGATCTCCAAGCAAGAGATAGGGCCTCGGCAACCGTGCCACGACGCGGCGGAAGTCCCCCGCGTCGAAGTCATCTGACGGTGGAATGTACGCAGAAATGATAGTATACCTCCTATCTAGGTGCAGCTGCACAGCCACTGCCTGAAAGGAGGTATCTAAAGAGAAAGGAAGAACGGAGACATCATGCCGGGTGTAAACCGCGCATCCCCCAGCCCGGCCATCCCGCGGTGGTGGGGTCGCAAGACCCTTATACCCCGGGAGGGCAGGCAGGGGGCACGCGCCTAGCATGGTCTCCTGCAAAAAAATAGCTAACGGGGAACGGGACGAGGCGAGCCTCCGCAGCTCCTCCCAGTTGGCCCGGAGTCCACGGCAATTCCATTGAAGGAATATGCCCTCCAGGCCTAGCTCGGAGGAGACGCGGGGGCCCTCCTCGAATTGAAGACCCTCACGGGAATGGCCGTACGCTTCCCGGGAGCAGAACCCCGGGCGCTGTTGGCCGGACAAAGCGCTGAAGGCGCTGTCGCCTTCGAGGACTTATTGGGGGAGGTTGGGCTCGCCATGCGAGTCTTTTCCTCCCTCTGCCTCGAAACCTTAGGCGGGCGCTGCGGCTTCGGAGGCGGGGGGGCCTCTTTTCGAGGAACCACCGTCTCCGAGCCACTTGCTCCACCTCGGGGCGTGGGCGAAGGAGCCGAAGCTCCTTTGTTGCTGTCCTCCTTTCGGGAGACAGCTTTAGGAACCCCGGAAGATGGCCTAGCGACCATCTTCAGGGGTGTTGCCTCCTGTGAGTCTAACGACTCGGTGGAGGCGCGTGGCCGTTTCGCCTTACGGGAAACGGTCACGCTGGGGGAAGAGGGGGGAGCCCTGGTTTTAGCCGGGGCTGGGTATGAACCCTTTTTGCCGCCAGCTTTACCAGGGGAGCGCCCGGGTTGGGTAGAGCCCGCAGAAGGGCTCCGAATGGGCGCGGAAACAACCGTGCTCGTTGGCCTGGATGGGCCAGGAGCAGAGGGTGCCTTTCGAACTACTGAGGCATATGACGTCCCAGGCAGAGCTGGGCGCGCCAGGACCAAGTCCTTAGCCTCGCGGAATGAGAGTCTATCCTGGGCCTGAACGGCCAGGATTTCTTTCTCCAGGAGATATGCACCACATTGCTTCGAAGAAGCAGGGTGCGGCTCTCCGCAATTGACACACTTGGCCACACACGATTTGGACTTATCGTGTGCGACCTTGGAGCAATTTACACAGACTTCGGGTGACCCCGACTTTGCACGTCTACATGAGCGATTCGTATGGCCGAAGCGGTGACAGTAATAGCACCGCCGCGGCAGTGGCACGAATGCCTTCACGCGGTAGCGGTACCAACCGGCACGCACCGACTCAGGGAGCTTGTGACAGTCGAACGTGACGAAGAGTGTAGGGGTGGGTCTCGAAGCCCCTCCCTGTTTTCTCATCACACGTTCGACCTTGACCGCCCCATGGTCGGCCAGCTCTAGGGTGATGTCCTCAATGGAGTAGTCAACGAGTTCCCTCGCATAAACTACTCCTTTCACAAAGTTCATGGTAGAGTGCGGCGTCACACTCACCGGGGTGCCATGAAGTGTCCAAAGAGCACTTATCTTGGCCGCCTCGGCGGGATTCGCCGCATTCGCCAGAAGGCTCCCGTCCGAGAAACGGGTCACCTTCGGCTCTCTACCAATTGCACTAGCTAATCCTCTCCTCTGATGGATCATGTTGCCCTTGGACAACATGGTGCCATCAGTGGAGCGAATAACGAGGAAGCGTTTGAAGCCAGCGGGCTCGAAAACGCCAGGTAACCTCTGAATCAGGGGCCCCGATGTCATCGAGGCTCCGCCCTGTGCACTCTTGGTCTTAGTCAGGGGCTCCGCACACGAGGGGGTAGAGGGGCCGGATGTGCCGATCTTGGCTTGGTCGCCTACCAAAGTGGCAGCAGACCCATCCATCCCCGCAGCCCCCGCGGATGGAGAGGAGCCCCGAGTCTTTTTCATCCTTTTAGTCTTTTTAGTCTTTTTCTTTTTTGGAGAGGAGGGCGGGGAATGAATCCGCTTTTCACCTCCGCCGGCAGAAGCCCCTAGGCCAGATGGACCGGCCTCAGCCAGGTCCCTCTCCGAAATGGAGAAGGTCCTTGTTGTCGTAGGGGCACCTGTCGGAGGAGATCCCTCCCCTCCTTCTACTGCCTCGGAGCCCTCAGCCATTTGAGGAGGACCTTGCATAGGGGCGGACTCGGGTTCGGTGCTTGGCGCCGAGCCCGAATTCCCCCCCATGGAAGGCCCTACCGTCTGAGGCTGGGTCTCCTCAAGGACCATGTCTATCACGGGAGGGGCCTCCAGTTGGCCATCCCCTCCCAGGACATTGCAGGTCCCCTTGGCAGTGTCGCCAGTCTTGTGTGGGGAGGCACAGGCCTTGACCCCGGCAAGGTTTAATATTTTTGCCAGCAGTCTTTTGAGGGAAGCGACCGAAGGGGCCTGGCTTGCCTCTCCCCCCTAAGGGGGTTTGCCCTACCAAGCCGCTTTGATGGGGAGCAGCTGGCTAAAGGCTGCCTGCTGGCTTTCTTGGCAGTCCCCTTGGAAAGAAAAGAGGGGACTGCCGCTGGGAAAAGGGAGGTGCCCGAAAGCACCTCCAGAGAAGGGGGTGAGGGGGAGTCCCCTGCACCCGTAGGCGAAGGAGAGGAGTAAGCCTCCTCTCCGGTTAGAGAAATATGGAGGGTCCCCTGTGCTTGCACAGGGGGAGGGACCTCCATTTTCTCAGTAGAGCTGCCCGAGGGCGGCTCCGTTGTTCTTGGGGAAGTTGGGGGTTGGGTTTTTTTGGTGTGATTTTCATCATTGGGCATGGTGACCCTTCTTTTAATACGGGATGCAATAGCGCACACCTCTCGCAGTAGCCCGCACTGCGAGAGGTGCTTACAGGCCCAGCAGAGCCAGGCGCCGCCATTTGGGACCACCCCTCCCGCCTGGTGGCCTGGCAGTCCATCGGCATGGCGGCTCCACCTTGGACACGGCGTATAAATGATAGATTTTGAAGACGAGAGGAAAAGGGATGTGAGGAAGGTATGGGTGGGGATGAAGCAGGTAGTTAAAAACCAGCCACCCCAGACCGGAGCTCAGGGGTTAGGGAACATTGTCCCCCACCCCCTCAGCCCCGATGCGGGACGGTTAGGTGAAAGGAAGGTCAGCATCTACCCTGTGAAATTAGAGGCTGACCAGAGAAAGTTGTGGGAGAGGTTCTGTGAAAAGAGAGGAAACAAGTGTTTTGAAGGAAGGAAGAGAGGCTAGGCTGGGGCCGGACGGGGTGCTGAGTCCCGTCAGCACGGCGGCCAGAATGGCAAATCGTCGCGCCCCTTACGGGGCCCCCCAATCAAAATCAGGCTGTGCATCCGAAGAGCACAAAGATAGGTCAAGGCAAGAAAATGAAGCGGTTCTCGGACAGTGATGCGTAAACTCATCCACGTTTAGGACACCCATCTCAAGCTCTTCGATCAGATCGGCAAGGACTTGTCCCCTGGGATTTATGGAGTAATCTCCCCAGAGAGGATGCCTGCCGTTCAGATCTCCAAGCAAGAGATAGGGCCTCGGCAACCGTGCCACGACGCGGCGGAAGTCTCCCGCGTCGAAGTCAGCTGACGGTGGAATGTACGCAGAAATGATAGTATACCTCCTATCCAGGTGCAGCTGCACAGCCACTGCCTGAAAGGAGGTATCTAAAAAGAAAGGAAGAACGGAGACATCATGCCGGGTGTAAACCGCGCATCCCCCAGCCCGGCCATCCCGCGGTGGTGGGGTCGCAAGACCCTTATACCCCGGGAGGGCAGGCAGCGGGCACGCGCCTAGCATGGTCTCCTGCAAAAAAATAGCTAACGGGGAACGGGACGAGACGAGCCTCCGCAGCTCCTCCCAGTTGGCCCGGAGTCCACGGCAATTCCATTGAAGGAATATGCCCTCCAGGCCTAGCTCGGAGGAGACGCGGGGGCCCTCCTCGAATTGAAGACCCTCACGGGAATGGCCGTACGCTTCCCGGGGGCAGAACCCCGGGCGCTGTTAGCCGGACAAAGCGCTGAAGGCGCTGTCGCCTTCGAGGACTTATTGGGGGAGGTTGGGCTCGCCATGCGAGTCTTTTCCTCCCTCCGCCTCGAAACCTTAGGCGGGCGTTGCGGCTTGGGAGGCGGGGGGGGCCTCTTTTCGAGGAACCACCGTCTCCGAGCCACTCGCTCCACCTCGGGGCGTGGGCGAAGGGGCCGAAGCTCCTTTGTTGCTGTCCTCCTTTCAGGGAGCAGCTTTAGGAACCCCGGAAGATGGCCTAGCGACCATCTTCAGGGGTGTTGCCTCCTGTGAGTCTAACGACTCTGTGGAGGCGCGTGGCCGTTTCGCCTTACGGGAAACGGTCACGCTGGGGGAAGAGGGGGGAGCCCTGGTTTTAGCCGGGGCTGGGTGTGAACCCTTTTTGCCGCCAGCTCTACCAGGGGAGCGCCCGGGTGTAGTAGAGCCCGCAGAAGGGCTCCAAATGGGCGCGGAAACAACCGTGCTCGTTCGCCTGGATGGGCCAGGAGCAGAGGGTGCCTTTCAAACTACTGAGGCATATGACGTCCCAGGCAGAGCTGGGCGCGCCAGAACCAAGTCCTTAGCCTCGCGGAATGAGATTCTATCCTGGGCCTGAATGGCCAGGATTTCTTTCTCCAGGAGATATGCACCACATTGCTGCGAAGAAGCAGGGTGCAGCTCTCCGCAATTGACACACTTGGCCACACACGATTTGGACTTATCGTGTGCGACCTTGGAGCAATTTACACAGACTTCGGGTGACCCCGACTTTGCACGTCTACATGAGCGATTCGTATGGCCGAAGCGTCACCGCTTCGGCACCACCGCGGCAGTGGCACGAATGCCTTCACGCGGTAGCGGTACCAACCGGCACGCACCGACTCAGGGAGCTTGTCACAGTCGAACGTGACGAAGAGTGTAGGGGTGGGTCTCGAGGCCCCTCCCTGTTTTCTCATCACACGTTCGACCTTGACCGCCCCATGGTCGGCCAGCTCTAGGGTGATGTCCTCAATAGAGTAGTCAACGAGTTCTCTCGCATAAACTACTCCTTTCACAAAGTTCATGGTAGAGTGCGGCGTCACACTCACCGGGGTGCCATGAAGTGTCCGAAGAGCACTTATCTTGGCCGCCTCGGCGGGATTCGCCGCATTCGCCAGAAGGCTCCCGTCCGAGAAACGGGTTACCTTCGGATCTCTACCAATTGCACTAGCTAATCCTCTCCTCTGATGGATCATGTTGCCCTTGGACAACATGGTGCCATCAGTGGAGCGAATAACGAGGAAGCGCTTGAAGCCAGCGGGCTCGAAAACGCCAGGTAACGTCTGAATCAGCGGCCCCGATGTCATCGAGGCTCCGCCCTGTGCATTCTTGGTGTTCGTCTTAGTCAGGGGCTCCGCACACGAGGGGGTAGAGGGGCCGGATGTGCCGATCTTGGCTTGGTCGCCTACCAAAGTGGTAGCAGACCCATCCGTCCCCGCAGCCCCCGCGGATGGAGAGGAGCCCCGAGTCTTCTTCGTCTTTTTAGTATTTTTCTTTTTAGGAGAGGAGGGCGGGGAATGAACCCGATTCTCACCTCCGCCGGCAGAAGCCCCCATGCCAGATGGGCCGGCCTCAGCCAGGTCCCTCTCCGAAATGGAGAAGGTCCTGGTCGTCGTAGGGGCACCTGTCGGAGGAGATCCCTCCCCTCCTTTTACTGCCTCGGAGCCCTCGGCCGTTTGAGGGGGACCTTGCATAGGGGCGGATTCGGGTTCGGTGCTTGGCGCCGAGCCCGGATTCCCCCCCATGAAAGGCCCTACCATCTGAGGCTGGGTCTCCTCAAGGACCATGTCTATCACAGGAGGGGCCTCCAGTTGGCCATCCCCTCCCAGGACATCGCAGATCCCCTTGGCAGTGTCACCAGTCTTGTGTGGGGAGGCACAGGCCTTGACCCCAGCAAGGTTTAAAATTCTTGCCAGCAGGTCTTTTGAGGGAAGCGACCGAAGGGGCCTGGCTTCCCTATCCCCCCTAAGGGGGTTTGCCCTACCGAGCCGCTTACACGAGGGGCGGTCGGCAATGGGCTGCCTGCTGGCTTTCTTGGCAGTCCCCTTAGAAAGCAAAGGAGGGACTGCCGCTGGAGATATGGAAGTGCCCGAAAGCACCTCCAGAGAAGGGGGTGAGGGGGAGTCCCCTACACCAGTAGGCGTAGGAGAGGAGTAAGCCTCCTCTCCGGTTAAAGAATTATGGAGGGACCCTTGCATAAGCACAAGGATGGGGACCTCCATTTTCTCAGTAGAGCTGCCCGAGGGCGGCTCCATTGATTTTCTTGGGGAAGTTGGGGGTTGGGTTTTTTTGTTTTTTTTGACATACATGGGCATGGTGACCCTCTTTTTAATACGGGACGCAATAGCTCATCACCTCTCGCAGTTGCCCGCACTGCGAGAGGTGCTTACAAACCCAGCAGAGCCAGGCGCCGCCATTCGGGACCACCCCTCCCGCCTGGTGGCCTGGCAGTCCATCGGCATGGCGGCTCCACCTTGGACACGGCGTAAAATTGATAGAATGTGAAGAGGAGAGGAAAGGGGATGTGAGGAAGGTATGGGTGGGGATGAAGCAGGTTGTTAAAAAAAACCCATCCCGAACCGGAGCTCAGGGGTTAGGGAACAATGTCCCCTCTTCCCCCAGCCCCGATCCGGGGTGGTTGGCTTGAGAAGAAGGTCAGCATCTACCCTGTGAAATTAGAAGCTGACCAGAGAAAGTTGTGGGAGAGGTTGTATGAAAAGCGACGAGGTAGGGTAGAACTCGGGCTATCTGAAGGAAGGAAGAGAGGCTAAGCTGGGGCCGGACGGAGCGCTGGATCCCGTCAGCAGGGCGGCCAGGATGGCAAATCGCAAGGGGCGTGGTAGCGGTACCAACCGGCACGCACCGACTCAGGGAGCTTGTCACAGTCGAACGTGACGAAGAGTGTAGGGGTGGGTCTCGAGGCCCCTCCCTGTTTTCTCATCACACGTTCGACCTTGACCGCCCCATGGTCGGCCAGCTCTAGGGTGATGTCCTCAATGGAGTAGTCAACGAGTTCCCTTGCATAAACTACTCCTTTCACAAAGTTCATGGTAGAGTGCGGCGTCACACTCACCGGGGTGCCATGAAGTGTCCGAAGAGCACTTATCTTGGCCACCTCGGCGGGATTCGCCGCATTCGCCAGAAGGCTCCCGTCCGAGAAATGGGTTACCTTCGGCTCTCTACCAATTGCACTAGTTAATCCTCTCCTCTGATGGATCATGTTGCCCTTGGACAACATGGTGCCATCAGTGGAGCGAATAACGAGGAAGCGTTTGAAGCCAGCGGGCTCGAAAACGCCAGGTAACCTCTGAATCAGGGGCCCCGATGTCATCAAGGCTCCGCCCTGGGCATTCTTGGTGTTAGTCTTAGTCAGGGACTCCGCACACGAGGGGGTAGAGGGGCCGGATGTGCCGATCTTGGCTTGGTCGCCTACCAAAGTGGTAGCAGACCCATCCGTCCCCGCAGCCCCCGCGGATGGAGAGGAGCCCCGAGTCTTCTTCATCTTTTTAGTCTTTTTCTTTTTAGGAGAGGAGGGCGGGGAATGAACCCGCTTCTCACTTCCGCCGGCAGAAGCCCCCATGCCAGATGGGCCAGCCTCAGCCAGGTCCCTCTCCGAAATGGAGAAGGTCCTGGTAGTCGTAGGGGCACCTGTCAGAGGAGATCCCTCCCCTCCTTTTACTGCCTCGGAGCCCTCGGCTGTTTGAGGGGGACCTTGCATAGGGGCGGATTCGGGTTCGGTGCTTGGCGCCGAGCCCGAATTCCCCCCCATGGAAGGCCCTACCGTCTGAGGCTGGGTCTCCTCAAGGACCATGTTTATCACAGGAGGGGCCTCCAGTTGGCCATCCCCTCCCAGGACATCACAGGTCCCCTTGGCAGTGTCGCCAGTCTTGTGTGGGGAGGCACAGGCCTTGACCCCAGCAAGGTTTAAAATTCTTGCCAGCAGGTCTTTTGAGGGAAGCGACCGAAGGGGCCTGGCTTTCCTCTCCCCCCTAAGGGGGTTTGCACTACCGAGCCGCTTGCACGAGGGGCGGTCGGCAATGGGCTGCCTGCTGGCTTTCTTAGCAGTCCCCTTAGAAAGCAAAGGAGGAACTGCCGCTGGAGATAGGGAGGTGCCCGAAAGCACCTCCAGAGAAGGGGGTGAGGGGGAGTCCCCTAAACCCGTAGGCGTAGGAGAGGAGTAAGCCTCCTCTCCGGTTAAAGAATTATGGAGGGTCCCCTGCGCAAGCACAAGGGGGGGGACCTCCATTTTCTCGGTGGAGCTGCCCGAGGGCGGCTCCGTTGATTTTCTTGGGGAAGTTGGGGGTTGGGTTTTTTTGAATATTTTTGTCATACATGGCCATGGTGACCCTCTTTTTAATACGGGACGCAATAGCTCATCACCTCTCGCAGTTGCCCGCACTGCGAGAGGTGCTTACAAGCCCGGCAGAGCCAGGCGCCGCCATTCGGGACCACCCCTCCCGCCTGGTGGCCTGGCAGTCCATCGGCATGGCGGCTCCACCTTGGACACGGCGTAAAATTGATAGAATGTGAAGAGGAGAGGAAAGGGGATGTGAGGAAGGTATGGGTGGGGATGAAGCAGGTTGTTAAAAAAAAAACATCCCGAACCGGAGCTCAGGGGTTAGGGAACAATGTCTCCTCTACCCCCAGCCCTGATCCGGGGTGGTTGGCTTGAGAAGAAGGTCAGCATCTACCCTGTGAAATTAGAGGCTGACCAGAGAAAGTTGTGGGAGAGGTTGTATGAAAAGCGACGAGGTAGGGTAGAAATCGGGCTATCTGAAGGAAGGAAGAGAGGCTAAGCTGGGGCCGGACGGAGCGCTGGATCCCGTCAGCACGGCGGCCAGGATGGCAAATCGCCGCGCCCCTTACGGGGTAGAGAGATTAGGCGGAAACTGGTCGAAGTAGTGATCTCTCCCCGGTTTGCGAAAGGCGAGCACAGTAGCGATTCGCCAGGAGTCTGGGAGAAGACCTTCTCAATTAGTCAACAAGAAGACCAAGATATGAAGGTGTGTTGTGGCAGACCCAGACATAGGATTGGAGACTTAGTTGGGCTGGCAACCACCAATGCACTAAAGCCTGCCTGCCAACCATAAGCACACAAGGCTGGCTACCAGGAGGTGGTTGCAGAGAAGTTATTGTGGCAAAACTGATCTTCCAATTAATCTTGTCCCAATGCAAGAGGACACCTCAAGTCCTGTTTTCTTGCCACCTACGAGGAGAATTCAAGTCAACTCAATGCCGGGGCTTCCCTTATTTGGACTCAGGCTGGGAGTATGTGCTGCTCATCCGGGTACCAAGTATAACAGGTTGAAAACCCCAAATAGGCTTTTCAACAAGACTGACGGAGAAGAAACCAGAATGAAATGCAGGAATTATTTATCTTTTTTCATGGGAGGACATAATTTTTTTTTTTTTTTTTTATAGAGCCCATCTGGCAACTACCCACTTGGGCATAAGTCGCCGAAAAACACGACAGCCTAGAATTAGGCTACTTTAAAGTTAAAATATGAAAACTTAACAATCAATATAAATTGGAAAAACTTAACAATCGAAGCAATCTCCGGCAGCGGGGGGAGGTCCCCCTCACCCCGGTGCAGGAGAGTGCAACCTAAAACAAAACAATAACAAAAAAAAGGAACCTTAAATAAAGGGGAGAAGGCCGGCCTCCCCAAAAAAGTCAATAAGTCCACCAGTCATGGTGCACGCACTCGTCCCGAGTACAAGGGACAGGCGGTAGCGACCCCGCCCATCCCGGTACCGAGACAGGTATCGTGCGCGAAGATCACCCAGACTGGGACATTCGACAAGAATATGCCGAACAGTCTGGGGAACGACGCAGTCGTTGCAATAGGGCACATGCGAGCGCTCCACCAAGTAACGATGCGTCACACGAGTGTGTCCGATTCGGAACGACAGAAAGCAACCTGAAGCCGCCGCGGCATTGGGGGATAGGTCCATGGGAACAGTCGCGGCGCAATGGCACGCAACTTTAAGTTCCCCTCGACCGTCTCCCATCTTCTTTGCCAAGCAGTCCGAAGAGCTGCCCGTATTCCTGCCATGTAGTCAGTGTGAGGAAGAGCGAAACGCTGGTCCGGTCGCAGAGTCCTCGCGGACTCTTTGGCGCCCTCATCGGCGCGCTCATTCCCCGCAATTCCTACATGTCCAGGAACCCAGCAGAAGATAATCTCGACATCTGCCCGGCTCGCCAAAACCGTGGCGTCACGGATTTCGCGAACCAGGGGATGCGGAGATTCCAATGCCCCGAGAGCACTCAGGGCGCTTTGTGAGTCGCTATAAATCACAATCCGGTCTCCGAACCGGGCACGTCGCGTAATCTCCCGTACCGAGTGGTGTATTGCCACCAGCTCGGCCGTGAAGACAGACGCAGCGCCTGGTAGAGCCCCGCTGACTTCAAACAGAGGGGATACGGCGTGGAAGCCGACCCCCTCTTGGGACTTGGAGCCATCCGTATACACTGGCACGGTACCAGCGTGACACGATGTGTGCTCCAAAAAGGTCGAACGCAATACTCCCGGCGCAGTACAAGCTTTGGGAGCAGAGGCGTGGCGACAAATAGCCAAATGTGGTACCCTCCAGGGTGGCGTCCTGGGCAGAACCAGGGGCGCCACCGGCCCGACAGCTATATCTACCTCTCGAAGGAGTTTCCTGGCCCTAAACCCAAAGGGCTTAGGGTATGACTGGCGTCTCTCGGCGGCATAGGCACCATCGAGATCAGCTGCGGATGCAGTGAGAGCTGTTGGCGACTGAGGGAGGCGCCGGGCTCGCGCGTACAGGCGAGTGATGCACTGCACGCGGCGCAGAGCGAGTGGCATCTCCCCAGCATCGACCAACAGGCTCTCAATGGGGGAAGTGCGGAAGGCACCGGTCCCAAGGCGAAGGCCGGTGTGGTGGATCGAATCCACCTTCCGCAATAAACGCTCGGCTGCGGATGCATAAAACTCGCATCCGTAGTCGAGCTTCGAGCGAACAAAGGATCGATAAAAAAGTAAGGCGGTAGCCCTATCAGCGCCCCAAGCGCTGAACGTCACGGAACGGAGAATGTCCATGGCGCGGGTACAAGAGACCCTAAGGCTGCGAATGTGAGCCTCCCAGGTGAGGCGTCGGTCGAATACAAGACCAAGGAAACGGTGCGACTCAACCACATCCAGGCGCACCCCATTAAGAAACAAATCTGGGTCGGGGTGAAGCCGTGGGTGGCGGCAGAAGTGCACCACCTTAGTCTTGGCCAAAGAAAACCGAAACCTGTGCGCTTCGGCATAGCGAGAGACGCGGTTCAATGCCTGTTGGAGTCGGCGCTCCAGAGTTGGCATCTGGGCCGCGCCAAAAGAGATCGAAAGGTCGTCCACGTAGAGCGTAGCGAGAACATCTTCCGGCAGCACCGAGGTGATGCCGTTGATGCTCAGGGCAAAGAGTGTGACACTGAGGACACTTCCCTGCGGGACACCCTCTTCCTGCTCCTTTGGGCCGGAGAGGGCTCCCCCCACCCGTACGCGGAATCGACGATCTCGCAAAAATTCAGATATAAACATTGGGAGGCGTCCCCTCGCCCCCATCGTGTGGAGAGTCTCCATGATACCGTATCGCCATGCGGTATCATAGGCCTTCTCCAGATCAAAAAACACCGTGGCGTAGTGCTGTCTACGAAGTAAAGCCTCGCAGACGGCATTTTCCAGTCGGAGCAGAGCATCCGACGTGGAGTGGAACTTACGGAAGCCGCACTGTGCAGAAGACAGATGGCCTCCGCTGTCCAGGAAATAGGCTAATCTAACATTTACCAATTTCTCCATCAACTTGCACACGCAAGAGGTTAGAGAGATTGGGCGGAAACCGGTCGGAGTAGAGTGATCTCTCCCCGGCTTGCGAAAGGCGAGCACAGTAGCGATTCGCCAGGAGTCTGGGAGAAGACCTTCCACCCAGATCCTGTTGAACAAATCTAACAGAAAGGCCATGCCTCGCTCACCCAGGTGTCGAAGCATGGCGTACGAGACATCGTCCGGACCATGGGCGGTGTCCGCGCACGAAGCGAGAGCGGAGCGCAACTCACTCACAGTAAACTTGTCGTTGAAGGGTTCTCCGCCTCTGGAGGTAAAGTCCAGCCGGCGGCCTTCCGCGACATCACGACGTGCATTGAATGCTGGCGGAGCAGCATCACGGCTAGAGAATGCGGAAAAAGCGGTCGCTAAGGATTCCGCCACGGACGCGGGGTCCGAGATTGCGGTCCCATTCTCCTGGAGAACGGGAGGGGGGTCCTGCGAGAACTTGCCCCGAATCCTTTTGACTCGCTTCCACACCTCAGCTAAAGGGGTCTTCCCGTTAAGTGAAGACACGTATGCCCGCCAAGAAGAGCGGCGGGCGTGCTTCGAAATATACCAGAACCTAGCCCTAGCCCGACGAAATTCAGCGACAGTGAAATCGTTCGGGCGGCGCCTATAGCGCATGTAGGCATAACGCTTCTGTTTGAGGGCCGTCTCACACTCGGCCGACCACCATGGGAGTGCTCGGCGTGCAAAACGGCCACACGTCCTAGGAATAGTAGTCAGGCCCACGGCGATGAGGTTGCCGGAGAAGAACTCAACGGCATCATCTACCGACCTAAACTCCTCGACTGAGATAGAGAATTCAGTCATTTCCTGAAATGCAGGCCACCGGGCCCGCGCCAAGCACCACCGAGGTGGTCTCTCAGGCGGCAGTTGCCCTGAAAATGATATTTGAATGGGAAAGTGATCACTACCATGGAGGTCATCGACCACCCCCGAATCAAAATCAGGCTGTGCATCCGAAGAGCACAAAGATAGATCAAGGCAAGAAAATGAAGCGGTTCTCGGACAGTGATGCGTAAACTCATCCACGTTTAGGACACCCATCTCAAGCTCTTCGATCAGATCGGCAAGGACTTGTCCCCTGGGATTTATGGAGTAATCTCCCCAGAGAGGATGCCTGCCGTTCAGATCTCCAAGCAAGAGATAGGGCCTCGGCAACCGTGCAACGACGCGGCAGAAGTCCCCCGCGTCGAAGTCAGCTGACGGTGGAATGTACGCAGAAATGATAGTATACCTCCTATCCAGGTGCAGCTGCACAGCCACTGCCTGAAAGGAGGTATCTAAAGAGAAAGGAAGAACGGAGACATCATGCCGGGTGTAAACTGCGCATCCCCCAGCCCGGCCATCCCGAGGTGGTGGGGTCGCAAGACCCTTATACCCCGGGAGGGCAGGGAGGGGGCACGCACCTAGCATGGTCTCCTGCAAAAAAATAGCTAACGGGGAACGGGACGAGACGAGCCTCCGCAGCTCCTCCCAGTTGGCCCGGAGTCCACGGCAATTCCATTGAAGGAATATGCCCTCCAGGCCTAGCTCGGAGGAGACGCGGGGGCCCTCCTCGAATTGAAGACCCTCACGGGAATGGCCGTACGCTTCCCGGGGGCAGAACCCCGGGCGCTGTTGGCCGGACAAAGCGCTGAAGGCGCTGTCGCCTTCGAGGACTTATTGGGGGAGGTTGGGCTCGCCATGCGAGTCTTTTCCTCCCTCCGCCTCGAAACCTTAGGCGGGCGTTGCGGCTTCGGAGGCGGGGGGCCCTCTTTTCGAGGAACCACCGTCTCCGAGCCACTCGCTCCACCTCGGGACGTGGGCGAAGGAGCCGAAGCTCCTTTGTTGCTGTCCTCCTTTCGGGGGACAGCTTTAGGAACCCCGGAAGATGGCCTAGCGACCATCTTCAGGGGTGTTGCCTCCTGTGAGTCTAACGACTCGGTGGAGGCGCGTGGCCGTTTCGCCTTACGGGAAACGGTCACGCTGGGGGAAGAGGGGGGAGCCCTGGTTTTAGCCGGGGCAGGGTATGAACCCTTTTTGCCGCCAGCTTTACCAGGGGAGCGCCCGGGTTGGGTAGAGCCCGCAGAAGGGCTCCGAATGGGCGCGGAAACAACCGTGCTCGTTGGCCTGGATGGGCCGGGAGCAGAGGGTGCCTTCCTAACTATTGAGGCATATGACGTCCCAGGCAGAGCCGGGCGCGCCAGGACCAAGTCTTTTGCCTCGCGGAATGAGAGTCGATCCTGGGCCTGAACGGCCACGATTTCTTTCTCAAGGAGATATGCACCACATTGCTTCGAAGAAGCAGGGTGCGGCTCTCCGCAATTGACACACTTGGCCACACACGATTTGGACTTATCGTGTGCGACCTTGGAGCAATTTACACAGACTTCGGGTGACCCCGACTTTGCACGTCTACATGAGCGATTCGTATGGCCGAAGCGGTGACAGTAATAGCACCGCCGCGGCAGTGACACGAATGCCTTCACGCGGTAGCGGTACCAACCGGCACGCACCGACTCAGGGAGCTTGTCACAGTCGAACGTGACGAAGAGTGTAGGGGTGGGTCTCGAGGCCCCTCCCTGTTTTCTCATCACACGTTCGACCTTGACCGCCCCATGGTCGGCCAGCTCTAAGGTGATGTCTTCAATGGAGTAGTCAACGAGTTCCCTCGCATAAACTACTCCTTTCACAAAGTTCATGGTAGAGTGCGGCGTCACACTCACCGGGGTGCCATGAAGTGTCCGAAGAGCACTAATCCTGGCCGCCTCGGCGGGATTCGCCGCATTCGCCAGAAGGCTCCCGTCCGAGAAACGGGTTACCTTCGGCTCTCTACCAATTGCACTAGCTAATCCTCTCCGCTGATGGATCATGTTGCCCTTGGACAACATGGTGCCATCAGTGGAGCGAATAACGAGGAAGCGTTTGAAGCCAGCGGGCTCGAAAACGCCAGGTAACCTCTGAATCAGGGGCCCCGATGTCATCGAGGCTCCGCCCTGTGCACTCTTGGTAGTAGTCTTCTTTGTCAGGGGCTCCGCAACCGGGGGGGCAGAGGGGGCGGATGTGCCGATCTTGGCTTGGTCGCTTGCCAGAGTGGCAGCAGACCCATCCGTCCCCGCAGCCCCCGCGGATGGAGAGGAGCCCCGAGTCTTTTTGGTCTTTTTAGTCTTTTTCTTTTTCGGAGAGGAGGGCGGGGAATGAACCCGCTTTTCACCTCCGCCGGCAGAAGTCCCCAGGCCAGATGGACCAGCCTCAGCCAGGTCCCTCTCCGAAATGGAGAAGGTCCTGGTTGTCGTAGGGGCACCTGTCGGAGGAGATCCCTCCCCTCCTTCTACTGCCTCGGAGCCCTCAGCCATTTGAGGAGGACCTTGCATAGGGGCGGATTCGGGTTCGGTGCTTGGCGCCGAGCCCGAATTCCCCCCCATGGAAGGCCCTACCGTCTGGGGCTGGGTCTCCTCAAGGACCATGTCTATCACAGGAGGGGCCTCCAATTGGCCATCCCCTCCCAGGACATCGCAGGTCCCCTTGGCAGTGTCGCCAGTCTTGTATGGGGAGGCACAGGCCTTGACCCCGGCAAGGTTTAAAATTCTTGCCAGCAGGTCTTTTGAGGGAAGTGACCGAAGGGGCCTGGCTTCCCTCTCCCCCCTAAGGGGGTTTGCCCTACCGAGCCGCTTTGATGGGAAGCGGCTGGCTAAGGGCTGCCTGCTGGCTTTCTTGGCAGTCCCCTTGAAAAGAAAAGATGGGACTGCCGCTGGGAAAAGGGAGGTGCCCGAAAGCACCTCCAGAGAAGGGGGTGAGGGGGAGTCCCCTGCACCCGTAGGCGAAGGAGAGGAGTAAGCCTCCTCTCCGGTTAGTGAAATATGGAGGGTCCCCTGTGCAAGCACAGGGGGAGGGACCTCCATTTTTTCGGTGGAGCTGCCCAAGGGCGGCTCCATCAATGAGCAAGGGGGAGTTAAAGGGGTTTGGGTTTTTTTTTTTTGTTGTTCATCTATGGGCATGGTGACCCTATTTTTCCCACGGGACGCAATAGCTCATCACCCCTCGCAGTAGCCCGCACTGCGAGAGGTGCTTACAAGCCCGGCAGAGCCAGGCGCCGCCATTCGGGACCACCCCTCCCGCCTGGTGGCCTGGCAGTCCATCGGCATGGCGGCTCCACCTTGGACACGGCGTAAAATTGATAGAATGTGAAGAGGAGAGGAAAAGGGATGTGAGGAAGGTATGGGTGGGGATGAAGCAGGTTGTTAAAAAACCCCCATCCCGAACCGGAGCTCAGGGGTTAGGGGACAATGTCCCCTCCCCCCTCAGCCCCGATCCGGGGTGGTTGGCTTGAGAAGAAGGTCAGCATTCTACCCTTTGAAATTAGAGGCTGACCAGAGAAAGTTGTGGGAGAGGTTGTATGAAAAGCGACAAGGTAGGGGAGAAATCGGGCTATCTGAAGGAAGGAAGAGAGGCTAAGCTGGGGCCGGACGGAGCGCTGGATCCCATCAGCACGGCGGCCAGGATGGCAAATCGCCGCGCCCCTTACGGGCTCATGGGAGGACATAAAACTTATAGATAGATGGAACTTTGATTGTCCTGCATGATGCCCCAGGAATAGGTGAATGGGATACTCAAATTATCAGAAGCACCAAAGCTTAGAAATCAGAACTTTTACTAGGACAGTAGGACTTGATTTATGGTTTTGTTTGCAACCTAGGGTGTTATGCTACTAATCTTTTAGCATGGAAATTGAGCTTGTTCACATTCAAGAATATGATTTTATGTGTGTGTCCTTCACCTTTATTTGACAATGAAACATTTGACAGTTTTAGTCATTTCTTGATATCTGTTCTGTAATGTAGAGTAAGTATCCAGAAAGAAGTGCTACTATTGGTTCTCTTATTGATGGATTAGTGTTTAGATGTTGCATGTTAGATTTTTAAGGTTGGTAGTGTTATAGTGGGTCTGTAGTTGTTTTCTTAAGTTAGTTCTACTAGTTTTGCTGATTAGTTTGAGCTCCAGGGAGATTTTGAGGTGTAATGTTTTATGTTTCAACACATCATTTATTTATTACTAGGTTAGTTGGAGTACATTAGCAGTGTGATTAGGCTGATGTTTATGGAGCTGAATAGAGTTGTCACCCTCAAATACAGAGACTAAGAGTTTTTATAGAGATTACTGGCAATAAAAAAACAGGAGCATGAACACCCTTGAAGGGTGAAACACCAAAATATAAGACATTAAATCAAAAAATACCTTCCCTGTCCCAGTATGGATAATTTGGATTGTAACCTCATACTCAGAAGGGCCATGGGTTGACCCATACATTCCAAAACCAACGACAAATATTCGACGATCCACGATGAACCTGAAAGAGGAAATATTCAATCACTCCAAGATTTTGCTAAGGAAGCAACAAGTGAGAGCATTGTTGCCAAAATACCATATATATATATATATATATAGTATATATATATTATATATATATATATATATATATATATATATATATATATATATATATATATATATATATAAGAGCAGAGGGGTTGCACATTGTCAGGCATATAATATACTTATTTTTAGGAAGTTTTAGCTAAATTTAGGAAGTTCATTATTATATATTAACTTATTGGTACCAACATTTCAGGTAAGAACCCATTCTCAAGGATATGAGATTATAAATATATACAAACATGGAAAGCTAATTATAAATATATACAAATAGAAAGCTAATTATTTAATTGACTGTGAAGTCACATAACACAGGTATAGCTGAGGAATCGTTATTTAGCATTGGTTTAAGTGTTTTTATATATTATATTTCTACTATCCTCATAGAGCTCTTGGATTTATTAGTATATAAAATTTTAAAATTATGTATACAGAATAGCATTTTGGCATTTTATTACATAATCTCTTATTGGAGATTGTTCTTTATTAGATAAATTATGGTCAGTACTGTGACTTAGTCCCGTATGGGATGAAAGACACTCCCCCAAACCTAACAGTGTTGCCAATATAAGAAGCTGAGGAACATCCTGGACATAAGAATTGATATACAACACTACTGCATAAGTACCTATTTGGTGACAGTCATTTACAGGGAAATAGCTTTGACTAGTTCTGTTATTAATATAAACAAATCTACATTGTAATTGGCCAAAATATTGTTTATTATACAAATTTCACAAAATATGAAATAGTGGATTTGTTTTAGGACAGTTATTGTTTAAGTTTTAGGCGAATAAATATTGGTTCAATTTTTTTATCATTTTATCTCTATAAATATATATATATGCAGCAAAGAAACCAGTTTTAGGATCAATTTATTTGCGAAACCAGGTTTTGACAGAGGCCCCATCATCTTCAAAAACTGGTAAACTAATGAATACAGAAGATGCTTAACTTAGGAGCACACAAATTTACAAGTCAGAATGTAATTAGGGGGGAGGGGAATGGGGGAGCAACAGCACTTTTGAGTAAAGGAGGTATAAATCCCCTGCTTATCAAGGGATTAGTGTTGAACTACCCATTGGAAGTATTAAAGTTTGGAATTTCCTTTATAAGAGCTGATTCTTGATTCTATTAGACACCTATATATATAATTGTGAAAATTGCAGATGTCAAAATATCTAAAGAAACCAACTAACTCTAATGCCTACATTTACTATTTCTTGTGTCATGACAAATTAGTTAAAAGGTCTGTAGTTTCTTCCCTGTTTCTGAGAGCATATCGCATATGTGACCCTTGTTTCCTGCAGGATGAAATCAACACAATTATAAACACATTCATTGAGCTGCAGTATCCCCTTTATTCATAGAAAAATGTCATTATAAAGCCAGAACCAAAAAGTTGATACGTGCCTACAATTTCAATATTGCCTTTCAATATGAAAAAAATGATCTGAAATAGTCTAAAAAGATCCACCGATAAAGAACAGGGGGTTTTATTATATTCCATGCAAAAATGGCAATCGAGTATACATTGGCGAAAGCAGCAGATTCTACAAGAGAATGAAGGAACATAAATGTGACATGCGCTGTAGAAATCATTCTTTTAGTTTGTTTCTCCACAGGTTAAATGAAAAACATTAAATTGAAATTGATAATGCAACAAATAATTTATAATTCTCATAATTATATACATTACATAGGTATCTAATAGAATCAGCTCTTATACAGGATATTCCAAACTTTAATACTTCCGAAGAGCAAATCAATACAAAACCTTTGATAAGCGGGAGATTTATACTTCCTCTACTAAAAAAATGCTGCAGCTCCACCATACTGCCTCCCTTAATTACATTCTGACTTGTAAATTTGTATGCTCCTAAGTTAAGCATCTTTCTGTATTCATTAGTTTACCAGCGATTGAAGATGACAGGGGTCTCTATCAAAACCTAGTTTCGTAAATAAATTGATCCTAACACTGTAGTTTCTTTCCTGCATTTACATGTACGTTAGTGTACTTCTTTGGATATATATATATATATATATATATATATATATATATATATATATATATATATATATATATATATATCCATATGGAGCTCGGCTGTGAAACCTGCATTTAATATTGAGGATAAATCCCAGAGCCACGAGAAACGGATGCAGTATCTTTTAATTTTTTACTACAAAATATCCAACAGTAAAAACTTTAATACATAGAAGTTTCTCGCTATCATCCACTTACCAATCAATCCATAATGAATTTATTTTTCTTAGGAAGTATTTTATAAAAAATATATTTTCTTCTGACCTATATGATAGTTTTAAAAAAGCTGTTTGATAATCTCATTGACCCCCCTCAACCCTGCATAAAAGTTCCTAAAATGCCCATATATTTACTAATTTCAGAGATAGGTTTTTTAAACGATACTTTTAAACGAAAAATCCTATTTATTTTTAAAAGATATTTTCCCCAAACCAACCCACAAATAGTTTTTATAAACAAACTATCGATAGGAAGTTTCTTTAACAGTAAAGATCCTATCTCTTTTCAGTTCCGCAGTGATAATGTTTATTTATTTAAATGTCCCAGTTGTACTGGAGCCTCTTACATTGGCAGCACTGTCAGGTCTCTAGGAGCTAGGTTCTCTCCTCATATGGGGATTAGTTGGCACACAAACAAAATATTAAATAAAAAGGAAAAGTCATCTATTAGGGAACACACCATAAGCTGTAAAACTGACATTTCTATTGAGAATTTTAAAGTATTAGCCTTTAACAACAACAAACATTGCCTAAGAACCCTCGAATCTCTATATATCAAACACTACAAACCTACACTCAATGAAGATTTAAGTACAATATCATTATTAATTAAATAATTTTAACTACAGTTTGTTAGTTGGTTTGCATTTTAACAAACCAAGCGTCACTGTAACCTATAAATACTAGCCCCTTGTTAAACCCACCATTCACTCTCTAGGATGGATCCACTTTAGTAAGTACCCAAATTTACCATTTTTATATTAAATGTTTTTTTAACTTTTACAGTCTTTACAAAATTAAAAACAAAGTTTAAATTTACTATCTTTAAATAATGCCAGGTCAATTTCTCTTATAGTTTGTAATTAATTTCTGCAATAATCCTTAAATTTATTAACTAATTTTTGAGTCAGTCTTAAAGCAAATTTAACTGTTGCCAAGTCATATTTAATTTAACTTGTAGTACTTTCTACTGATATTTTGTAATTGGTCACCTTTAAAATAATGTCTTGTTGGCCTTTTCAAGTTTTCTTCATACATATTAATTTTGTAAACTTATTCTAGCCTGAAGATGAAAACTTGTAGTTTTCGAAACGTAGTGAAAATTAAAAGATGCTGCATCCGTTTCTCGTGGCTCTGGGATTTATCTTCAATATTATATATATATATATATATATATATATATATATATAAATATATATATATATATATTGTGTGTAGGGTAACTATTATTAGTGAAATATGTTTTAAGTTTATTACATTCTTTATGCATTAAATTATAAAAAGAGGAACAATGGTAGCCTGCAGAATAACTAAGATTTTATGTCGAAAGTATAATGTTACAAATCAATGGTTTAATATCGGCTATCTGGTGACTGGCACCAGGGGCAAAAGTTGTTGTAATTAACCCTTTCCCTTTGTTGACCATATTTTAAAGCTCTACTGATGTATGTGTAACCATTTTTATTTTATTTAAATTCGCTTTGAACTATTGTAGGAATTTTTTCTATATAAAATTGTAAATAAAAAAAAGAATTTAATTTATAATTCATCTTGACAGCATTTGGGATTCTATATTCCGGTCTCACCTGTCCATAGTTAATTACTAAATTTACTATGAATCTAATATGATGAGAATCAGCTTATTAACATATCACAAATACATTTAGACATTTAGGGATCCTAATACATATACATGTATTCAATTTATCACTCAGTCATAATACAGAAAGCTGTAACAAAACAAAACGTTACGAGAAAATAAGAGGCTTGCTGTCTTGCACATTATTGGCTGACTTGGAAGAGCAAGTAGATATAACAAGCTACAGCAGCCCAGGGCCTTCTTCCTACATGTTGTAAACATGTCAGCACATGTACCTACAAGGCTACGAGTGTAACTGTGTTGTGTGAGAACTTATGAGTTGTGACTGGCAGCTACTTAGCTGCCATTGTGTCAGTGTTTTGGACTTTTCCAGGGAGTTCATTGTGAGTTGCAAGTGCTGATAAAAACTTTACTTATTAAGTTGTTCATCTAGAAATAAATATTTTTCAGTTATTCATAATTAATGACAAACTTCTCATTTCAGATCCATTACAATCTTTGATCATTAAGTGTTCAATACATGTGTGTATGCTTAAGTTTCTACCTGATACCAAAATATACTGACTTGAAGAAGCACTCTGGGCTAAATATACTGAGATATCATCCACAAAAGTGCGATGTCAAAAATGTCTTTCAATTCTACCTAAGAGAATTGACAGAGTGAAGATACATAACAAGTGCTCTAAGGAAGACGATGACAATTCAGAACAAGATGCTGAAATGTTAGATTTGCTTCCTAGTAATAAGGAGGAAGAGACAGCTCTGGCTACGACATTAGCACAACCTTCAAATTCTAAGTTTTGCAATTGAGTCACAAGATACAACTCAGACCTAATCAAGGTACTGCTGGGCCCAGAGAACATGATGAACCTCCTGTTGTGGTAGACAGTGTTTCAGTGAATGACTGACTCCATGCCTTCTACATCAAACAGTATCAGTAATGTAACTAATGTCTCATCTGCACTGGACACATCAATCACATCATGGCCTATTTTTTCAACACCAATAAAACATGTAGAATGTCCGCAAGCCTCTTCAGCCATCTCAAAACCAAAGCCTATCAAGAAACAAGCTGCAAAAAATAAAAATTGGGGAAATTTTGTTTAAAAAAAACTGAAAGCAATCAAAACTAAGTGGGCACAGTTCTTTTATAAGGTGAGTTGTTCATTAATACCATTGTTCATTAGACAATTGTTTTAATTAATTCACAAAATTGTTATATTATTAACAATGGTTAATTAATTATTGCCAGATTATTACATCCTACCTAGACTGATTAGAGCTAGACTGGTGTCAAATACTATGCCACTTACGAGTTACGATTCCTTGGTTTCAAAGATCCCAATTTGGGTGCTGCTAGTTTGCCTGATAATGTTGTACAGTGTACATTAGTGAATGTGTTCAAGAGTTTGAGTGATTATTTATCTTTTAGGTTCTATTTTATTCTTTTTACACTGACTTTCCATCGCTTCTTGCCTGCAGAGTTACTATTTAGCGATTTACTGCACCTCTCTTGCGCTGTTATGGTGGTGGGAGCGATATTGTAGAACAAGAATAAGAAACTCCAAAAGTGTTGATGAGTTAAAGTATACTTGCTAAATAATAATACTGTGAATCTTTAATATGTAATATTTTCAGAATCAGATTCCTTTCCGAATTGCTGATGATGAGACATTTAATGATGCTCTAGAAGATACAAGAATGGGCCTTAAGCACAAAACTGTCTTAATGAGAAAGCAGCTAGCAGGCTCATTGCTTGATGAAGCACATGATAAAGGTATCAAAGAAATGAAAATTCTGCTTAAGGATAAAATGTGTGTGAATTCCCAAGATGGCTGGTCTAACATCCAAAATGAACCAATTCCCTCAACTACAATTTACTATGAGGGAAAATCATATCCCTTTGATTCAGTGTGCACCGGAAGTGAATCCAAGACAGCTAAATACTGCTTTGAGTTAGCTAAGAAGAGCATTATGGATGCAGAAACAAACTATGGAGCAGTAATTGTTGGATTTGTATCAGACAATGAAGCAAAAATGAAACTAGTAAGACCAGTGAGCAGCTTTTAAGTTTTACCACCATAGTCGCTATGGGATGTCAATTTTCAAACATCTGAGGATGCAGATATTTTGCAGATATATTTGTGGAACATCCAATACATGCCTAAATCACCAAATTATATACACATAAGGTGGCCATTTTCTTTATTGAATTGTTTTCTTTGTAAATTTCAGTTTATTCTTGAATGGAGGCCAGGTCTAGTAGTACGAGTATATGGCTGCAGTGCGCACTATTTGAACTTGGTGGAAAGTACTGTCACACTCGCCCCAGTTCTAGCTGAAATCAAGGAATTGTAAAGATACTTCCGTGAGCAACACCAAGCTGAAGGTTGGTTGAAGGAGTAGGAGTGCTGCCCCAGCTGCCAAACACTACAAGGTAGTAGAAATATCATATTTCTGGACTTTTGATTGTACAAATGATTATTTTTATGAATTTAGGGCAATGTGACAATTTAGTGTTAGATATGACTATAAGTAACTAATGTGTGCAAGTATAAAGGTACAGGTTAAGCTATATAATATGTAAACTGTTTTACTAATTCATTTTAGGCGGACTTCTAAGAGAGCCTGCCTGGAAACATTCATCAGAAATCACCCCAAATATGTAGAGATCAGAGGTGAAAATGCCAAAATGATTGCTGCTAACATAACCAAGCATGTTGACAACAGGCTGCTGCTGATAGAGGCAAAACACATGTTGCAGTTAGACTCAATATCTAAGGCCATTAATTCCTTCCAAGTAAATTTCCCTAATGTTAAAAAAATAATAGCATATAAAATAAAAAAGCTATCTCTGAACTCTGATCAAAGTATCTTTTACAAATAAAGGCTTGGCCTATTTAAATATCTCTGATATTATTACTAGTGATATATATAGATATATATATATGCAAATTTTGTTCAAGACCATTGTGTATTTTGCCTTAATTAATTTCCTTTGGCAACTTTCTCTTTTTCTAACAATCTTTTTTGTTCTATCTTATAAATGGTGGATTATTTGTCCAGTATTCATCTCTTTTTAAAATGAATGTATTTGGTATAAACCAACTAAAATGCTAAGCTTTCGATCTTATTTAATCATCTTCGGAACGTTATGGAATTTCTTAATGCCTTTACCTATGTAGTGAGTGGAGTGAGGATCTGGCAGGAAGTTAAGTGAAAGAAAACTATTTTTAAGGGGTATTTATTCGCCTTGGTTAAATGTAATGTTAGAGGAAATGAGCCACTCTTGTGCATGGAATTTTAAAAATAGTTTTAATGTACGATTCCAGCTTGTCGCTTGACTGTTGATGGCCGGCTTATCTTCATTTATTAATATGGCTTCTAAGATGTCCAGCCTCACTTGATTAACCTTTTTTCTTTTAATAAGTGTGTTATCACTCTCCATATGATTCTTAGGCCCTGAACTTTGTAGATGCATGGTTAAACGTCTCGAAAGTGTGGTAGTTGTCATGCCAATATATTTAGAGTTTTTATAAAGCTTACAGTCTTTATCGAGGCAGATGAACTCGCAAACTATGTTGGTTGACTTGAGATTCGAGGAGTTAGGGCAGATGTTATTTTTCATCAGAAGGTTGCTGGCTTTTGTAGTTTTATAATAGATGATGAGTTATATTTTATCTATTCGATTTTTAACCGTGATGTTATGGTTAATAATCTCCTTGATGTTTTTTCATCTATTTTATAGGCTGTGGACATCTGGTTTCTGTAGTACACTTTGATGTTATTGACTTCTCCATGATTACTTACAGATTTATCTGCATGTTTGTAATGGTTATTTAAAAATGATTGTTGTTGTTTATCAATCATGCTGTTTGAGAAACCATTATCCACAAGTATTTGCTTTACTCTTGCAATCTCTTGGTGGAAAAGTTCCCACGTAGAGCAGCATTTGTAAGCTCAGCAGATGTATGAGCCGATTACGCTTATTTTGTATCTTTCAGAGCATTCACTATCTGCATTGATGCATCATCCCATGTCCATACTTTTTTTATGTACTTTAGTGATGTAGTTGCCATTGATGTTATGAACCTCAACATCCAAGAAAGAGTGTTTATTCCCTGTACTCAATTCCTAGTAAATTTTAGCACAGAGTTCTCAATATGCTGGTTGATGTTAATGAGATGTTCTTCATTTTGGACGTTGATGTAGATGTCATCTACATATAGGCAATATGTGTATGGCTTATTTTCCATGATGCCCAATAATCTCTCCTCGAGTTGACCCATGTAATAGTTAGCAAAGGTCAGCCCTAAGGTTTCCCCCATAACCACTCCATCCCCTTGTGTGTATAGATTACCATCCGGTGTCCTGAAAGGGCGTCTCTGATGTGCATAAACGTAACATGCTCCTTAAGATGTTTTGGTTAAGATTTGGAGGAGACATTGTACGATGGTGGTACACATTTTTTTATAATGATGTTGATGGTCTGAGTGATAGGCACATTCATGAACAGGCTTTCTACGTCAAGGGATAATATTAGTCCTGATGGTCTTATGTTATATGAAATTATGTTATATGTTATGTTTTGTTTCTTGCTTGGTGTGGACTTTATGAGAGTGAATGATTTATCTTTGGATACTGATAAAGATTGTGTTATGAAAGGTGAATGTGAGGTGATGAATTTGAATGAGTGTGCGAAGAATGTTGTAAGATTTTGCGGTATGATCGAATTGGTCATAGATGATGAGAATAAGATTTTAAGTGATGATGATATTCTAGAGATGCAAGAGATGCGTCCTTTTGTCAGTGAGTTGAAGAGGTGTGTGATGATGTATGATGATTTGAATGAATAGGCCTGAGTGTTTGAGTGATTTTAAAAGGTATGCTAAGGATTTTCTTGTTTGTATGGATGTTGCATATTTTGTGAAACATATGAAGGATGGGGATGATATGTATATACTTCTGATGTCCTTGGTTGGTATGATTGGTCTGGTGAAAGTTGTGCATGATAATTATGGGCAAGTTTAAGTTGTGGGAGTGTATGAAGGAGCGTGTGTTCCATCCGTTTCTGAGAACTGTTGTGAATGATGTTGCGACTACAAGTGAAAGGTGTCAGAAGTGAAAGGTGTGCAAGTGAAACCGCCGATGTTGAAAGTTAATGTGAAAGAACCGTTTGAATTGGTAGTAAGTGATTGTGTGTCTTTACTGTGTACAAGTGCTGGGAATGTTGGTATGGTTGTTATGGTTGATCATAAAAGCAAGTTTGTGTATTCGGCGCCTGTGAGAGATAAAAGGGGTGTGACTATTGCGTGTGTGGTTGGGCAGTTGTTTTTTCCTGTGTGTGTGTATGGAAGCCTAGGAGATGTCTGAGTGATAATGGGCCTAAGTTTGCGAGTGAAGTGTTTGAGTGAATGTTGAGAGGGAATGGTGTGGAGCATATGTATGTACCGTCTTCGAATTAGTTGGCTGAGCATACAATTAGGACTTTGTGTGAGATGTTGAGAATGATGAGTACGACTTTGAATGACTAGGCTGAATGGTTGAGTAGTGTGTTATGGGCGTATAATTCGACAGTGCATAATGCAACTGGGTGTCTCTGTGTCAGTTTGCTATGAATTTTGAAAGGCTAGTGAAAGATAGGTTTCATTTGAGTGAAAGTGAGCAAAGTGTATGTATGGTGTGAGGCGCATGAAAGGTTTCGTTTGTTTGAAATTGGTGCAAAAGTATTGAAGGTAAGAGAAGTAAAAGGTAGGTTGAATGTGTCAAAGATGAGTGAAAAGTTTGAAGGACTGTATAGAGTTGTGAGAGTCTGGGAGAATCGTGTGATGTATGTTTTAGAGTTTGAATGCAGGTGTGACTGAAAGAGTGCGGGCTCATCAGAGTCAGTTGAGGAGGTAGAGAGGACCTCTTGACTACCTGGTGAGCCATCCAGGGTATGAACTGTGCAGAGAGAGAGATAAGGTGCATGATGATGAGATGGAGTGTGATAGCATGGATCTGTCTGGGAAAGAGCTTGTCTTGGTCTCAAGGAGTAGAAAGCATACAAAGAAGAATGAAAGTAAGTCTGAGCAGTCTTTCTGGTATGGGGGAGCTTGAGAGAGAGTGAGTGTTTGCATAAGCAGGTGAGTGATTTGGCTGATGTAAGTAGATGAGTCAGTGAGCTGCCTGTGGCTGATTTTTCCTGTTTTGGAAACAGTATGAATGATAGTGTATTTGAGCAAAATGAATCTAGTGTGGCTGATTTTTCTGATTTTGTGAATGGTAAGGGTAAGGGTGAGGGTGAGTTTGATGTGGAGAATGAGGAGGTGAGTGACTTTTCTGGCTTCTGGTGGGAACCAATTGAAGGGGTTTCTTGAATATCTGCTGAGAGTAGAGCAGATGTGAGTGATCTGTCTGTTTCACAAGAGTGTACCTTGAGTTGGATGAGAGCTGTGAGTGAGGAGCTGATGAATGGGGGTATGAAGAGTGAAGGTTCTGAATGGAAGAGTATGAAAGAGTTCTGTCGAGAGATGGGAGAGCTAGTAATGAAGGCTAAGAGTATAGTATATGACATGATCGATAGTGACGAGGAGACTAACAGGACAACTGACGAACAACCCCAACAGATAGCTACGCATAGCCAGATGAGTGTGAATGGGTGCAGAAGGGCGCGATCGAGTATAAAAGGTACCGTGAGTAAGGATTGAGAGTGTATTGTGAGTGAGTGTGGTCGAATGGCCTAAGGAAGGAGGGGTGTGGTAGAGCAAATATGAGTGTGTGTGAAGGGCCATTCTACCACCCCTTTCCCAATACCCTCTCCCTCCCTCTGTAAGAATGTGTGTATGAATGGAAAAGTTTTGGGGGGTTTTTCTTTTATATATAATTGATTTTCATGTTTTTGTATAAAATGTTTTTTTCTCTTCCTCAGCTATTTATCCCATATTTTTTTCTTGTAAACAAAGGACTGTACATACAATCCTTTTCATTTCTCCCTCGATTCTCAGATCCAAATTAGTATAGGAAGCGGGTTGGATTGATTGGGGTTAGAGGATAGATTTTCGGCCTGCTCTACTACAATGTTTTATTATTTTTGTAATATTGTGGTGGAGCGAATGTGAGAGTGTTTGTAGGGCCATTCTCACACCCCTTTTCCAATACATCCTCCCTCCCTCTGTAAGAATGTGTGTGTGAATGGGAGATGTTTATATATATATATATATATATATATATATATATATATATATATATATATATATATATATATATATATATATATATATCTCAATGTAGCGCAAGAGAATGATGAAAATGAATCCATTAAACCACAGAGAAAGAGAAAATGGATTCTTTTTGTTGTTGTTGTTCTCTGCGTAGCTTAGAGTACTAAAGGCATACTTTTCACTGTGATCAAAGCGGTGCTCGCTGCCTCAGTATGCATGGTTCGAATCGCCTCTCTACACAGATTTTTCCGAAAAAAGGTAATAAAAATATTACTGCAAGGAAAAATTATTCCGTTTTCTCTTTCTATGTGGTTTAATGGATATATATATATATATATATATATATATATATATATATATATATATATATATATATATATATATATATATGATTTTATGATGTTTAAAATGTATTTTTTTCTCTTTCCAGGAGCCATATTCTGTAAAGATTGAATGTAGTTTTAATATAGCATTATATTTAAAACAAAAAGCCACTCTATTATTATTGTTGAAAACTCCACAATTAAATCTTTCTTATGTAAAGAGCCGAGGCATTAAATAATTGGAGCTAATAATAGAGATTGTCACACATCCTTCCTTAAATAGTGGATAATACGGAGCCCAAAATGAAACGGTTGATGCTCAGGGCAAAGGGGGTGACACTGCGGACACTTCCCTGCGGGACACTCTCTTCCTGCTCCATTGGGCGGAGAGAGCTCCCTCCACCCGCATGCAGAATCGACGATCTGGCAAAAATTAAGATATAATGATTGGGAGGCGTCTCCTCGCCCCCATCGTGTGGAGAGTCTCCATGATACCGTATCGCCATGCAGTATCATAGGCCTTTTCCAGATCGAAAAACACTGTGGCGTAGTGCGGCAAACGGCATTTTCCAGTCGGAGCAGAGCATCCAACGTGGAATGGAACTTGCGGAAGCCGCACTGTGCAGAAGACAGATGGTCTCCGCTGTCCAGAAAAAAGGCTAATCTAAAATTTACCAATTTCTCCATCAATTTGCACACGCAAGAGGTTAGAGAGATTGGGCAGAAACGGTTCGGAGTAGAGTGATCTCTCCCTGGTTTGCGAAAGGCGAGCACAGTAGCGATTCGCCAGGAATCTGGGAGAAGACCCTCCACCCAGATCCTGTTGAACAAATCTAATAGAAATGCCATGCCTCGTTCACACAGGTGTAGAATCATGGCGTACGGGACATCGTCTGGACCATGGGCGGTGTCCGCGCACACAGCAAGAGCGGAACGCAACTCAGTCAGAGTAAACTTGTCGTTGAAGGGTTATCCGACTCTAGAGGTAAAGTCCAGTCAACGGCCTTGTGCGACATCACGACGTGCATTGAATGCTGGCGGAGAAGCATCCCAGATAGAGAATGCGGAGAAAGCGGTCACGAAGGATTCCTCCACGGACGCGGGGGCAGAGATTGCGGCCCCATTCTCCTGGAAAAAGGGAGCGGTGTCCTGCGTGAACTTGCCCCGAATCCTTTTGACTCGCTTCCACACCTCTGTTAAAGGGGTCTCCCGTTAAGGGAAGACACGTGCGCCCGCCAAGAAGAGCGGCGGGCGTGCTTCGAAATATACTGGAACCTAGCCCTAGCCCGACGAAATTCAGCGACAGTGAAATCGTTTGGGCGGCGCTTATAGCGCATGTAGGCATAACGCTTCTGTTTGAGGGCCGTCTCACACTCGGCCGACCACCATGCGAGTGGTCGGCGTGCAAACCGGCCAGACGTTCTAGGAATAGTAGTCAGGCCCACGGCGATGAGATTGCCGGAGAAGAACTCAACGGCCTCATCTACCGACCTAAACTCCTCGACTGAGATAGAGAATTCAGTCATTTCCTGAAATACAGGCCACCGCGCCAGCGCCAAGCACCACCGAGGTGGGCTCTCAGGCGGCAGTTGCCCGGAAAATGATATTTGAATGGGTAAGTGATCACTACCATGGAGGTCATCGACCACCCCCCAATCAAAATCAGGCTGTGCATCCGAAGAGCACAAAGATAGATCAAGGCAAGAAAATGAAGCGGTTCTCGGACAGTGATGCGTAAACTCATCCACGTTTAGGACACCAATCTCAAGCTCTTCGATCAGATCGGCAAGGACTTGTCCCCTGGGATTTATGGAGTAATCTCCCCAGAGAGGATGCCTGCCGTTCAGATCTCCAAGCAAGAAAAAGGGCCTCGGCAACCGTGCCACGACGCGGCGTTAGTCCCCCGCGTCGAAGTCAGCTGACGGTGGAATGTACGCAGAAATGATAGTATACCTCCTATCCAGGTGCAGCTGCACAGCCACTGCCAGAAAGGAGGTATCTAAAGAGAAAGGAAGAACGGAGACATCATGCCGAGTGTAAACCGCGCATCCCCCAGCCCGGCCATCCCGCGGTGGTGGGGTCGCGAGACCCTTATACCCCGCGAGGGCGGGCAGGGGGCACGCGCCTAGCATGGTCTCCTGCAGAAAAATAGCTAACGCGGAACGGGACGAGACAAGCCTCCGCAGTTCCGCCCAGTTGGCTCGGAGTCCGCGCCAATTCCATTGAAGGAATATACCCTCCAGGCCTCGTTCGGAGACGCGGGGGCCCTACTCGAACAGAAGACCCTCATGGGAATGGCCGTACGCTTCCCGGAAGCACAACCCCGGGCGCTGTCGCCTTCGAAGACTTATTGGGGGAGGTTTGGCTCGCCATGTGAGTCTTTTCCTCTCCCTCCGCCTCAAAACCTTGGGCGGGCGTTGCGGGAGCCTCTTTTCGAGGATCCACCGTATCCGAGCCACCCATCCCAGCAATAGGCGTGGACGAAGGAGCCTAAGCTCCTTTGTTGCTGTCCTCCTTTCGGGGGACAGCTTTAGGAACCCCAGGAATGGCCTCGTGACCAACTTTAGGGGTGTTGCCTCCTGCGAGTCTAACGACTCGGTGGAGGCGAGTGGCCGTTTCGCCTTACGGGAAACGGTCACGCTGGGGGAAGTGGGGGGAGCCCTGGTTTTAGCCGGGGCTGGGTGTGAAACCTTTGTGCCACCAGCTATACCAGGGAAGCGCATGGGTTGAGTAGAACCCGCAGAAGGGCTCCAAATGAGCGCGGAACCAACTGTGCTCGTTGGCCTGGCGAGCCAGGAGCAGATGGTCTCTTTCTAAGCTCTAAGCATTGAGGCGTAAGACGTCCCAGGCAGAGCCGGGCGCGACAGGTCGAAGTCCTTAGCCTCGCGGAATGAGAGACGATCCTGGGCCTAAATGGCCACGATTTCTTTCTCAAGGAGATATGCACCATATTGCTTCGGAGAAGCGGGGTGCGGCTCTCCGCAATTGACACACTTGGCCACAAACCATTTGGGCTTATCGACCGATGGGGCCTGGCTTACCTCCCCGCCCTAAGGGGGTTTGCCCTACCGAGCCGTTTCAATGGGGAGCAGTCGGCTATAGGCTGCCTGCTGGCTTTCTTGGCAGTCCCTTGGAAAGTAAAGGGGGGACTGCTGCTGGCAAGAGAGGGGACTGCCGCTGGGAAGAGGGGGGACTGCCCCTGGGAAAAGGGGAAATTGAGTGGAGATTTTTTTTGGGGGGGTATCATCATTGGGCATGGTGACCCTATTTTTTTTACAGGAATCAATCGCTCATCACCCCTTGCAGTAGCCCACCTTGCAAGGGGTGGTATGGGGCTGGCAGAACCAGGTGTCGCCATTCAAGGCCACCCCTCCCGCCTGGTGGCCTGGCAGTCCCACAGCATGGCAGCTCCATCTTGGACATGGCGTAAAATGTATCGTGTTTGAAAATAGAAAGGAAGAGGAGGCGAGGAAGATGTGGGTGGGGATAAAGCAGGTTATTTCAAAAACTTACCATCCCAAAATGGAGCTCAGAGGCGAGGGATCATTGTCCCCTTCCCTCCTCAGCCCCGATCCAGGATAGTTGGCTGGGAAGAAGGTAGGCATCTACCCTGAGAAAATAGAGAACTACCAGAGAAATTCATGGGTGAGGTTGTAGGGGAAGTGAGGAAGTAGGGGAGAAATACAGGATCTGAAAGGAGAAGAGGCTAAGCTGGGGCCGGACGGGGCGCTGAGTCCCGTCAGCACGGCGGCCAGGAAGGCAAATCGCCCCACCCCTTACGGGGTCAGGTTGTTGCAACACATTAGTAAAATGTTACTGGTCATGAAAAAATACTGTTTGGAACTGCTAGTGACTATATTTCACCTCAAAACAAAGTGCACTTTTTATGCAAAAATTCCCATTTTTCTAACACATTGAGTGGTGATCACCTGAATAGGCCTCCTATTGCAAGCTGCAACATAAAGTAATAGGGCTTGTTCCCTTTTTCCCCACAGGATGACCACAACAACTTGTCAGAATGCATTGTAATTTGGTTGAACTTGATAGCAGATGACAAGATAAACGAAGACATGAGAGAGATCAAAAGAATATTTGATGGTTGCTACACCCCAACACCTACTTAGTTATTTAATTGACTATGGAAGGAATGATGAAGAGGATGAAAGTAAGAGGCTTCCATTGTCGCCAGAACAGGAAGAAATGGCACGAAACTTCATCTTTAACCATAGTGAAGAAAGTTACTCTCAGGTGTTGGAAGCATATGAAACTGCAGACTTCTACATATTTCCTGCAACAGCATTTTACAAATCCATTCAAAAGATGTCACCATTAAAATACTGGTAGTATATTGAAAAGATAGCAGTCATG
Source organism: Ceratothoa steindachneri (assembly GCA_963969495.1). Lineage (NCBI taxonomy): Eukaryota > Metazoa > Arthropoda > Malacostraca > Isopoda > Cymothoidae > Ceratothoa > Ceratothoa steindachneri. The sequence goes on from OZ018327.1 coordinate 44,854,087, forward strand.
GCACCAGTGAAAAAGTTTGCACTTTGATGATGGCTATTTCACCACATTCACCTTCCAGTGCTGGCATCAAAAGGCTTTTCATTTCAGCTGGTCTTATCCACACCAAATTAAAAAATCGACTGAGCAACAAGCATGTTGCAAAGTTGGTGCAAGTGTATAGATACTTTGAGTGGAAAAACAAAGTTGACAGTGGCACTAATGAGTTGGAAGATGCGAGAGATCTTGTACCAAACATTGATGTCACTGATGTCAATGTGGCTTAATAATGAACTAAAATAATAATGTGCAGTGTGAATGTGCAATATAGAAATAATTACTAGCTATTAGGCCTTACTTTTGAACATCTTAAAAATTTATAATGTATTTTAGTTACAACTTACATCACATACAAAGAAAGTGTTTGTTTTATTTTTCATTTAATAATGTTATAATAAGTTGTTTTATAACTTTTATTCCATAAATCAGTTTTTCTCAAGATTTTTCGGGTTAAGAACTAAAGTGGGAAAAAACCCCCTTGCCAACTCAGCTCGCCATTTAGGGGAAATTGTCCTGGAGCTTTAACCATAAAGGATGGTGCTGGCATAGCCACCTTAAATGTGTATTGTAGGAAGGTAGGCAGAATCGATGATCCACCACACCCCGTACCTAATACTTGCCCTAGCCAGCAAGTTTTTGGCCTTTGCAGCAGGTAGTGACCTCATGCTATACACCGCCACTTGACTAAGGCTCATAAGAGGATGAAAATGTGTGGGGAAACCAAAATCTCTGTTCATAGAAGAGCAAGTTTGGAAGGGGGTTGGTGGGTAGGTATGTAATGAAGAGAAGTAGAGATAGGCAGGTCCACTAACGAGTAGGGTGGGTGATCACCTATTATTATTATCATAGCCTGGTGATCTCAGAATGGCATGCAGTACACCAAGGCACCATGGCTATGGGACCCAACTCTGTAAAGTTGGAAACATTCCTCCTGGTGTAAAGTGCGGGGAGAAAAGGTTGAATGCATAGCCATAATGAAAATAAATAATAAATAATAATAAAAAATAATAATGATAATAATAATAAATCATTAACCACAAATACTAATAAATAATCTAAATATCTTACTAAATAATAAAATTAGTAATACTAAATCATGATAATAAACATTAGCAATAAATAATACTTATAATAAATATTAAATAATAATAATAGATATAAATCATTAATCATAATAAATACTAATAATATAAAATCATAGTAAATAATTAAATTAGTAATACTAAATAATAATAATGTTACATACTACTAATAATTAATACTAATCAATAATAATTATAATACGTAATAATATAATAAATGCTAATATAATTTTTTTTTAACTAATAAATAATAAGAATGATGATACACAATAATGCTAATAATAATAAAAATAATAAAAAGGTAAAGTAGTGCGGAGTGGGAGTGAGAGGAAAGTGCACCAACAACTTTCCCAGGCCCCACCTGAGATTTCAAGTCAACACAGTGACAGGCGGAGCTTCCTTAATTAGTACTCAAGGCCTGGAAGATGTGTGGCTCTTCCAGGTACCAAGTGTAACAAGGGACACAGGGTACCTCCCTGCGGGCATGGGAAATCCAACGGGGAAGCCATGCTCATCCTACAGGTGTCATTTAGCTCCAGCTACACCATCCACTTTCTTGAGGGTAGACAAAGAATTGAGGGAATAGGAATAGAAAAAAAGGGAATGCTGAAGGGACAAAAGGAGGAACGCAACAGCTTCTCAGAACACGCCAATGAGTTTAATTCAACCTAGTGAGCGGGACCCTCCCTAAACCGGGTATTGCAAAAGTCATGTTACACTCGATGCAGTTAGACACGTTTTGATTCTTTTAATATGTTTAAATTGTAATATTGATCAATGTGGCCGCCATCATCGGCGAGCACGCGTTGCAGGGGATATCTGAAGACCGGGCACACGTTGAGGGCGAAATTCTTTCTCATGATGGCCCAAGCGTCGTTGACGGACTTCAGCTCTTCGACGTTGCTGTGACGGACCTTGAGGCCTTGACTTCGACATGCACCCACACATTGTAGTCGATGGGATTAAGGTCGGGCGACTGCGGCGGCCAAATGTCCTTTTGACCAGAAGTTCATGTTAGACCCCAACCACTCTTGCACAGTCTTGGCCGTGTGGGCCGGGGCATCGTCATGCTGAAAGACGTAGTCCGCCTGCTTCGTGATCTTTCTCACCCAGGGCAGGAATTTCGTGGCCAAGAATTCCTGCAATCGGCCACCGGTGACCCTGTAACCGAAAGCGAACCACACCTGCGGCATCTTCTCGCCATTCGAAGCCACGACACCGAGCATCATCACGGAGGCCGGGGGCTTGGTCGTGGACACGTAGCGGACCTCGAAGACGTGCTGGCCGAAGCTTACTAGGCGGTCGTTCTGATTGTTGATGACCGGATGGACCGTGAAGGGTTTTAATCAGAAAAAATGAGAAATCGATTGCCATAACTCTTCAAGCCGTTGAGAAGGCGACGGCAGCACACCCGACATTGTTCTCACATACGGTCGTTGAGCAGAGGCTTTTCCACGCACCTCAAGTTCTTGCCGCCCTCCTCTTTGACGGCCCTGTAAACCGTGACCACCGAGAAGTTCTTCGCGAACGCAGTTATTTTGAGCTTCGGAGCTCTTTAGAAGGACTTTCTTACGGCCAAATGGTTGGCAACGTGACACCTGCATGAACGATATCTATCTTTAAGGCCTTCGCCGTTCTTGTGCCTCTCCGCGACTCTGTGGACGGTCATCCTGGTGCCATTGAGCCGCTTGGGCGACTTCGGATGTGTTGTGGCCGGCGCGCAGGAGAGCAGAGATCTCGATTCTTTTCACTTCTATATCCACACACCTGTGCACAATGGAAAAGACGTTTTAACGAATCGTGCTGGAAAAGTAGAACTTTAAATTAGTTTCACGGAACTTTTTTTCTATCACACACGTAATCGTCTCGAAAGATAAAAAAAAAAAGTGTAACAGAACTTGTGCAAATCCGGTATGCACTGGGGCAGGGAAGGGAAGACGTGATGATCTTCCAGGTACCCTCCACCCCCCACCCTGCGAGGTCATCACTACTCAGGATTAATGAAATGGGCCATCCCATTTGAGATTAATAAGAATTGCTGCAGTCCATCCAATGGGGTAACACAGGGCATAAGGATCCCTTAGGCTTACCTTATCCGGTCGCTAGTCCCTGAATATCCCCATCTAGCCTCGGTTTGCTGGAACCTACAGACAGTCTGCTCTTTCCCTGTCATGCAGCACCGCGGAATGTCCAAGAAGTTGACTGATGGTTTGGGATTTACCTTCATTTAGGGAAGAGAAAGAAATGAAGCTGAGAAGAAAAACAAAAGGATGACTGAGGAGATATGCTAAAGAGCAAAACAGCACCCCATTCAAACTTAACCACATCATAATTAGCCATATCTCTCTCTTTTAACGAATGTGCATAAAGAGATTGCAGAAGCTTGCATTATAGGATACAAAAATAAGGGGAATTAAGATGGATGGAGTGAATGGAGTGCAATTGGATACCACTGTGGAGTGTGATGGGGCTGAATGCTTTTGAGAGTGGCATGATACAAATGTTGCGCGAGATGGAGAATTAGGTTGAGAAGTACATGTTATGAGAAAAGTGGTGATAGCAATGGACCAAAACAAACCCTCACAGCCCCTAGACACCCTATCCCAGGAGTCGGCAAACCTTTTGGTCTTGCGTCCCAATGCCATAAAAAATGAGCCGAATTTCTGGTCTTGCGTGTCAAGAGCCAACTATAATGCTGGATGTGAATAATCTAACATGGTCAACAGACTGAGCTCAATAAGCCCACAAGATAGGGTGAATATTGCATTAAAAGAAATATATTCAATTTTATCATTAGAAAATATGTTATTTTAATATACATATGTATTTTTAATGTGATCATGTCCTTGCTTAAAGGATTTTATTTTGAGGGAGCCCATCTGGCGACTGCCTGCTTGGGCATAAGTCGCCGTACACGACACAGCCTACTACTAGGCTATATTGAGAAACAAATAACAAAAAATAAATATGTAAATAACAAAAATAACTATGTAAATAACAAATAATGCTAAAAAGGACAAGGGCTAAAAATAAATAACAAGAAACAAAGCAAAAAAGCAAGGAGGCGCGCTGCGGCATAGGGGGTAGGCCCGCCTCCCCTAGGCGCAGGAACATGCAAACTACCAAAAAAACAACAACAGTCAAATAAAGGGGAGGAAGCAATCCTCCTCCAACAAGATGTAAAGTCCACAAGTCAGTGTGTACGAACCCATCCCGAGTACAAGGGACTAGCGGTAGCGATCCGCTCGTCCCGGTACAGGTAACGTGTTAGATAATCCAGATTGGGACAACGCAGTCGTCGCATTAAGGTACCGAAGAGCGCTCCATCAAATGGCGGTTCGTCCAGCGAGTGTACCCAATTCGGAGATGACAGAAAGCAACCTGAAGCCGTCGTGGCATTGAGGGGTAGGTCCTTTGGAACAGTCGCGGAGACGTAAAACTAGATTCCCATCGACCGTCTCCAATCTTCTTTGCCGGGCAGCCCGGAGAGGTGCCGGTATTCCTGCCATGTAGACGATGTGAGGAAGTGCGAAACGCTGGTCTGGTAGTCCAGTCCTTGCGGACTCTTTGGCGCCCTCATTCTCTGCAATTCCTACATTTCCAAGAACCCAGCAGAAGATAATTTCGACATCCGCCCGGCCTGCCAAAACCGTGGCGTCACGGGTATCGCGAACTAGGGAAGATTCCAATGCCCCGAGAGCACTCAGGACGCTTTGTGAGTCGCTATACATCACAATCCAGTCTCCGAACCGGGCACGTCACGTAATCTCCCGTATCGAGTAGTGTATTGCCACCAGCTCAGCCGTGAAGACAGACACAGCGTCTGGCAGAGCACTGCTGAGTTCAAACAGAGGGGATACGGCGTGGAAGCCGACACCCTCTTCGAACTTGGAGCCATCCGTATACACTGGCACGGTTCCAGCGTGACACGAGGTGTGCTCCAAAACGGTCGAACGCAATACTCCCGGCGCTGTATAAGCTTTGGGAGCAGAGGCGTGGCGTAAATAGCCAAATGTGGTACCCTCAAGGGTAGCGTCCTGGGCAGAACCAGGGGTGCCACCGGCCCGAGAGCTATACCTAGCTTTGGAAGGAGTTTCCTGGCCCTAAACCCAAAGGGTTTATGGTATGGCTGGCGTCTCTCGGCGGCATAGGCACCGTCGAAGTCAGGTGCGGATGCAGTGAGAGCTGTTGGCGACTGAGGGAGGCACCGGGCTCACGCGTACAGGCGAATAATGCACTGTAAACAGCGTAGAGCGAGTGGCATCTCCCAAGCATCAAAAAGTAGGCTCTCAATGGGTGAAGTGCGGAAGGCAACGGTCGCCAGGCGAAGGCCGGTGTGGTGGATCGAGTCCACCTTCTACAATACACGCTCGGCTGAGGATGCATAAAACTCACATAGGTATTCGAGCTTCGAACGGACTAAGGATTGATAAAAAAGTAAGGCAGTAGCCCTATCAGCGCCCCAAGCACTGAACGTCACGGAACTGAGAATATCCATGGCGCGGGAACAAGAGACCCTAAGGCTGCGAATATGAGCCTCCAGATGAGGCGTCGGTCAAATACAAGACCAAAGAAACGGTGCGATTCAACTACTTTCAGGCGAACCCCATTAAGAAACAAATCTGGGTTGGGGTGAAGCCGTGGATAGCGGCAGAAGTGCACCACCTTAGTCTTGGCCGAAGAAAATCGAAACCTGTGCGCTTCGGCATAGCGAGAGACGCGGTTCAATGCCTGTTGGAGTCGACGCTCCTGAGTTAGCATCTGGGCCGTGCCAAAAGAGATCGAAAGGTCGTCCACGTAGAGCGTAGCGAGAACATCTTCCGGCAACATCGAGGTGATGCCGTTGATGCTCAAGGCAAAGAGTATGACAATGAAGACACCCTCTTCGTGTTCCATTGGGCCGGAGAGAGCTCCCCGAACCGTACGCGGAATCGACCAGCTTTCAAAAATTCAGATATAAACATTGGGAGGCGTCCCCTCGACCCCATCCTGTGGAGAGTCTCCATGATACCGTATCGCCATGTGGTATCATAGGCCTTCCCTAGATCAAAAACACCGTGGCGTAGTGCTGTCCACGAAGGAAGGCCTCGTGGATGGCATTTTCCAGTCAGAGCAGAGCATCCGACGTGGGGTGGAACTTGCGGAAGCCGCACTGTGCAGAAGACAGATGGCCTCCGCTGTCCAGGAAAAAGGCTAATCTAACATTTACCAATCTCTCCATCAACTTGCACACTCAATAGGTTAGAGAGATTGGGCGGAAACCGGCCGGAGTAGAGTGATCTCTCCCCGGTTTGCGAAAGGCGAGCACAGTAGCAATTCGCCAGGAATCTGGGAGGAGACCCTCCACCCAGATCCTGTTGAAGAAATCTAACAGAAAGGCCATGCCTCGCTCACCCAGGTGTCTAAGCATGGCGTACGGGACATCGTCCGGGCCATGGGCGGTGTCCGCGCACACAGCAAGAGCGGAATGCAACTCACTCACAGTAAACCTGTCGTTGAAGGGTTCTCCGACTCTGGAGGTAAAGTCCAGTCGGCTGCCTTCCGCGACATCACGACGTGCATTGAATGCTGGGGGAGCAGCATCCCGGCTAGAGAATGCGGAGAAAGCGGTTGCGAAGGATTCCGCCACGGACGCGGGGTCCGAGATTGCGGTCCCATTCTCCTGGAGAACGGGAGGAGGGTCCTGCGAGAACTTGCCTGGAAGCCTTTTGACTCGCTTCCACACCTCTGCTAGAGGAAGTCTTCCTGTTAAGTGAAAACAAGTATGCCAGCCAAGAAGAGCGGCGGGCGTGCTTCGAAATATACCGGAACCTAGCCCGACGAAATTCACCGACAGTGAAATCGTTCGGGCAGCGCTTATGGTGCATGTAGGCATAAGGCTTCAATTTGAGGGCAGTCGGTTTTGTAAAACGGCCAGACGTTCTGGGAATAGTAGTCAGGCCCGCGGCGATGAGGGTGCCGGAGAAGAACTCAACGGCCTCATCAACCGATCAAAACTCCTCGACTGAGATAGAGAATTCAGTCATTTCCTGAAATGTAGGACACCTCACCCGCGCCAAGCACCACCGGGGTGGGCTCTCAGGCAGCAGTTGCCCTGAAAATGATATTTTATTTGGAAAGTGATCACTACCATGGAGGTCATGAACCGACCCCCCAATCATCACACATAGAGTGGTGGAGTGCAGCGTCACACTCACCGGGGTGCCATCAAGTGTCCGAAGAGCACTTATCTTGGCCGCCTCGGAGGCATCCGCCGCATTCACCAGAAGGTTCCTGTCCGAGAAACGGGTCACCCTCGCTCTCTACCAAATACACTAGCTAATGCTCTTCTCTGAAGGATCATGTTGCCTTTGACCAACATGCTGCCATCAGTGGAGCCAATAACGAGGAAGCGTTTGAAGCCAGCGGGTTCGAAAATGCCAGGTAACCTCTGAATCAGGGGCCCCGAAGTAATTGAGGCTCCGCCCTGCGCCCTTTTGGTCTTAGTCAGCGGCTCCACACCCTTGGGGACAGAGGGGCCAGATGTGCCGATCTTTGCTTGGTCACTTACTGAAGCAGCAGACCCATCCGTCCCTGCATGCCCCACAGATGGATAGGAGCCCCGAGTCTTTTTTTTTTCTTTTTAGGAGTGTGGGAAATGAACCCGCTTCCCCCTCCGCCGGCAGGAGCCCCCAGGCCAGATGGACCGGCCTCGGCCAGGTCCTTCACGGAGATCAAGAAGGGCTTGGCAGTCGCAGGGGCACTGGTCGGAGGAGAACCCTCCCCTCCTTGTACAGCCTTGGAAACCCAGGCCATTTAAGAAGGACCTTGCATAGGGGCGCGATTTGGGTTCGCTCCCATGGAAGGCCCTACCATCTGAGGCTGGGTTGCCTCAAAGACCATGTCTATCTCAGGGGGCGGCTCCAGTTGGCGCCCCCCCCCCCCCCAGGACATCGCAGGACCCGTTGGCAGCGTCATTAGTCATGTCTGGAGAGGCACAGGCTTTGACCCTGCCAAGGTTCAATATTCTTGTCAGCAGGTTTTTTGGGGAGTGGTTGGCTATGGGCTGCCTGCAGGCTTTCTTGCCAGTCCACTTTGAAAGAAAAGGGGAAACTGCCGCTGGGAAGACGGAGTTGCCCGTAAGCACCTCCAAAGAAATGGGTGAGGGGGAGTCCTCTACACCCGCAGGCGAACGAGAGGAGTAAGCCTCTTCTCTGGTTCAAGAGTTATGGAGGGTCCCCTGGGAAACCACAGGGGGTAACCTCCATTTTCTCTGTGGAGCTGCCTGAGGGTAGCTCCGTTGTTCTTACAGGGAAAATGGGGAGAGATTTTGGTTTTGTTAGGTTTTCATTCATGGGCATGGTGACCCTTTTTTTCCACAGGGAGCAATCGCTCATCACCCCTAGCAGTAGCCCACCCTGCAAGGGGTGTGTACAGGACCTAGCTACGGGGGCTCAGAGATGTAAATAGGAAAGAAAAGCAGAGAGAAGGGAGTGTAGCAGCTAACATCCATGCTAGCTCCTATAAAAGTATAATTCCTCGCCTGAGAGATTACTCATCTCATTTCTATTAATTCATAGCCATGTACGACAATTCCAATCATATATAATTTGTACAATTTCCAACAAAATTTATCCTACATATCATCTGATAATAATTATCTTATACATTGTACAATATATATTTCAACCAATTCAAATCCTTGTCTGACGTATTTTAAACTGACCAATCAGCATCAACTTACCATGCCCCAATGTTCGCTTGATAAATATAGTCCACTCGTATTCTTGTTATCATCAGACAGTCCCCCTTGAGATTATAATTCAAGCAATTATTCTGTGTCCAAAACTATTCCTAAGTCAATCCATCCATACATTAAATATATCATACATCCTGTAAATTATATCAACCAAATCTTATTTAAAGATATCCAATATATCATTCCATAATTTCTAACTCAAATTTATATAAATATTGATTCAAATATATAATTACTCAAAACTTATTTATTTTCGATCAAATTCATTATTCTCATTCTGTATATTTCCCATTTTCTCCTGCCTCTTTGTTTGACTTCTATATCTTTCTCGTTAATTTAGAAATAAATATAGAATATACAAGGGGCAGTCAATAAGTTTTGCAATTCGGATATAAGGAAACGAGATATGAGAAAGTGTTTTATTATTTTTCAATATAACTACCCTTGACTTCAATGCACTTGCACCACTTGTCCCTGAGGCTTCGAATTCCCGACAACCAGAAATCTCCCAACTGTTGTTCAATCCACTCCTGGACGGCGAGCTGGACATCTTCACTGTCCCCAAACTGGCGTCCATGCAGTGCAGCCTTGAGCTGGTGGAATAAAAAGTAGTCGCTAGAGGCCAGATCTGGACTGTAGGGGGGATGGTTGAGCTCCTTAAATCCGCACTCATGCAAGGGCAGCTTGTGCAACTCTGGCCTTGTGGACTTTGACGACGTTGAAGTCGATCATGGGGTGTGAGGTTTCTAGGGACCCAACGGGCAGAGACCTTGGTCATGGCCAAATTGTCATGGATGATGTTGATAACACTTCCATGTGATATTCCAAGTTCTCGCTCGATTTCTTCAACCTTCACCCGTCGATTTTCGAGGATCATCCTCTCCACACAGGCCACATTGTCCTCGTTGGTCACGTCTGACGGGCATCCTGGAGGGGGTCATCTTCAAGGGACTCATGACTATAGCGGAACTCCCTATTCCAGGGAGCAGTGGTTGCATAGGAAGGGGCGGTGTCAGTCTACACTGCAACCATGTGTTCATGGATCTCTTTTGCATTCTTGCCTTCCTTGGTCAAAAATTTGATCACGGCGCAGTGCTTAACCTTTTCCATTGTTGAAAAATTTGTGACTGATGATCTGCGATCAGCTACTGCTTCTTAATAGACGAGGCAGGAGCGGGCAGCTGCAGGTCCTGACTTGTCATAACTTGCCCTAACACCCCCACAAACAGCCATCCCCCTTCCTCTGTTTCACCCTACCGATTCGCAAAACTTATTGACCACCCCTCATACCACTCTTAGTTTCCACTGAAATTGCCAGTTGCCTATTCTCATTTTTACTCTATTAGAATCTAACACGTGACTCCTCTATTCTCATTCCCCATTCTTATAAAGCATTGGTTGGTGAAGATCTAGGCTTAACATTCTCATCAACCAGAGTGTATATATATATATATATATATATATATATATATATATATATATATATATATATATATATATATATATATATATATATATATATATATATATATATATATATATATATATATATATATCATCCACCCATCTCTCCATATATACATATACCCACTTTATTGGTGCCCTCAGACCCATTTCAAAATATATTTTGCCATCCAGTTACGTGAAATATATTCTTTCCTCATATTAAATACCCTCCCAAAATTGAACTCAACTGGCTCCGCCCCCATTTCAGTCACCTCAAGGAAAGTTTGGGTTCGTCCCTTTTGATTTCACTCAAACCTTGAATAACTTTTTTTTTATTCTCCTTAGTACTCCATCTCTTATTAAATCTCCTTGAAATATATTTCTACAACATGAATAATTTCAGACCACACACCTCTTAATAAAAACACATAGGATGGATAGTTTCTCTCAGACCACTATGAATTTTGCTGTTTCTTCCACTACAGCCACACCTGAGCTATGTGAGTTAAAATAAAATTTTTAAAAAAGCAAAAAAAGGAAGCACGCCCCGCCATTTTGTTGTCTAACTAACCCACGCTTCTTAAGTAATTAAGACTCAATCTCACCCACCCTTCTCATTCTTAACCTTTCTGCGAAACATAAATGTTGTGTTTTCTTTCAAAGTTTTTTTTTTGGGGGGAAGTCCAACTCGGAATGAATATCTGTTTCTAACTGCGATGTAAAATGAGTCTGCTCATTCCTAAGTAGCCACTCAGGATGAAGCAGGAACTTACAGTGAAGTAGAGGAAAAGTTGGACGATCTCCTTGTCAGTGAGGATATCTGATTGCGCGGGTCCTTGGGCAAATTCTTCAATTGTCATGAGCGGGAATCGGATGAGAGAGAGGGCTTCCCCAAGTAGCAGTCGCTGGTTGGTTCCTGATACTGCAATACCATCTTCTATACATTTGGTTTCAGACCACCTGACCAAAACCATACAATCAAAAGTCCTTCACAAATGGAAAATGGAATGGTCTCATTTAAATTAACTCAGAATCAATATCTTTGGTCAATGAAGAGCAAAAAAGACAATCATGCCACCTTTCTCCCCATATTTTGAGGTCAGTGCACATCAATGTCACAAAGCATCCTGCCCACTAACTTATTAAGCACAAAGTTAACCCTCCTTTGTTGGATTGTTCAGTGGAAAGTCATCTTCTAATTTAAACAAAAGTCAAGCCACATTAGGTATGGTTTGTCACAGGATGGAATCCTTATTGGGGGTGACCAGAGAGGATTAAAAAAAATGTAGATACCCAGGGGTTCAATATAAGTGTGTTTGACCACCAATTGATGCATCTTAATCAGCAAAACCTTTGAATATCAAGGGGGCAGAATTTATTATTATTATTTGAAGATGCTCACTTTGCAACTACCACCAAGGGCATAGTTGTCCCAAACAATTCAGCTTATTAATTGGGCTATGGTAAAATAAAAATACGAGAAAAAACCCAGAACAAAAAACAAAGAGCCAAACACTGATGAGAAAAAGCTAAGTAAAAAGGAAAAATAAATGTTCCGGCGCCTGAGGGAGGCCCAGCTCCCCCCCGGGACCGGAGCATGTACTGAACACGAAAAAAAGTAAATAAAATGTAGGAGACCAGGCTCCTCTAAAAAGTCTATTAGGTAATAGTCAGGAGTACACAACATAAATCAGTGGTAGTGACCTCGCTCAATTAACATACGTGAAGATCAGGGAGACTGGAACATTCAACAGGAATGTGCCCAACAATCTGGGGAAGGTCGCAGTCGTCATAATAAGGCGCAGGCGAGTACTCCATCAAGTGGTAGAGCATCCGGTGAGTGTAGCCAATCGGAAGATGACAGAATGCAATCCGAAGCCACCGAGGCATTGGGGGTAGGTCCACCGAAACAGTTGAGACATGGCACGCAATTTTAGGTTCCTGTCAGCTGTCTTCCATCTCCTTTGCAAGGAACACCCAGAAGGCTGACCTGATTCCTGCCATGTGGTGAATGTGAAGAAGAGTGAAACGCTGAACAATGGAAGAAGGCAGTAGCCCTAACAACACTCCAAGTTCAGAATTTCATGGAATGAAGAATCTCAATGGCGCGGGTACAAGAGAACCTAAGGCTGTTATGGGCCTCTCAGGAGAGCTGGTCAAAAACAAGAACTTGGAAATGATGCAAATCTAACAGTTCCAGGCAAACCCCATTTAGGAACGAGTCCGAGTCGGGGTGGAGCCGTGGAGAGTGGCAGAAATGCACGACCTTAGTTTTATCCAAAGAAAAGCGAAACCCAAGCAATTCAGGATAGTAAGAGATGCGTCAATGTAGAGTGTAGTGAGAACATCTACCGGCAGTACCAAGGTGGATCCAGTGATGCTCAAGGAAAAGAGTGCGACACTGAGGACACTTTCCTGCGGAGCACCCTTTTCCTGATCCATTGGGCAGGAGAGAGCTCTTCACCCATACAGGGATTTGATGATCTTGCAGGAATTCAGATATGAAAATTGGGAGGTGTTCCCTCACCACGCAGCATTATAAGCCTTATCCAGAATGAAAAACACTGTGACTTAACAAGGCTAGGGTAGATAGGTTAAGGTAGGCTATGATATACTATACTAGGCTATGCTAGTCTAGGCTAGAATGTGCTAACTAGACTAGGATAGGATACACTAGGATAGGCTCCAGTCTACAAAGGAAGGACAGTTTTTAACCAGAACAGAGTGCCTGAAGTTGTGGTTGTTGTTAATTATTCTGGTGATTGTCACCAAGGGCACAAGTCACTGTAATCTATTTTCGCCTATTGTGAGGATAAATTAAAAAACAATAGACACTAGATAGAAACAAACAATAGAAGAACGAGGCACACCACTACCCAGCATTGGAGTATGCGCCTAACAACAAGGAGTCGAATAAAATGGAGGAAAACTGGTAGCAACCCTGCTCTTCCCAGTAATGGGGAAGGTAACATGCACAATGATCCCCTTGAATGGGGAAGAATGCAGTCGTCACAGTAAGGGGCAGGGTAATGCCCCATTCATTAGTGGCGTGGCGTGCAAGTATGCACGATTAGGAGAGATTTTTATTTTTTTAAATATTTTTAGCCCATGTGGAGATTGCCTGCTTGGTAATAAGTACACCCTACATGACACAGCCTACAAATATGCTATATTAAGTAATAAGTAACAAAAAGGAAAATAAATAACAGTATCTAAATAACAAATAACCGCTAAAAAGGACAAGGGCTGAAAAAAATAACAAAAAATAAGAAAACAGGGCAAGAAGGAGGTGCGTTTCGGAATCGGAAGTAGGCCCACCTCCCCTCGGTGCATGAACGTGCAACCTACAAAAAAACAACAACAGTCAAATAAAGGGGAGGAGGCCAGCCTCCTCCAAAAAGTCAAAGTCCACAAGTCAATGTGCACGATCCGTCCCAAGTACAAGGGACAAGTGGTAGTGACCCGGGTCATCCCTGTACCGGGACAGGCAACGTGCATGAAGATGGCCCAGACTGGGACATTCAACAAGAATGTGCCCAACAGTCTGGGGGACAACGTAGTCTTCACAGTAGGGCGGAGGCGAGCGCTCGATCAAGTAGCGGTGCGTCCTGCAAGTGTGTCCAATTCAGAGATGACAAAAAGCAACCTGAAGCTGCCGCAGCATTGGGGAGTAGGTCCATGGAAACAGTCGCCGCGCAATGGCATGCAACTTTAAGTTCCCCTCGACCGTCTCCCATCTTCTTTGCCAAGCAGCCTGTATTCCTGCCATGTAATGGGTGTGAAGATGAGCAAACGCTGGTCTGGTCGCCCAGGCCTCGCAGACTTTTGGCACGCTCATTCCCAACAACTCCAGCAGAAGATAATCTCAACAGCAACCCGGCTCGCCAAAACTGTGGCATCACGGATATCGCGAACCAAGGGATGCAGGGATTCCAATGCCCCGAGAGCACTCAGGGCACTTTGTGAGTCGCTATAAATCCCAATCTGGTCTCTCAACCGGGTATGTCGCGTAATCTCCAGTACTGAGCAGTATATTGAAACCAGCTCAGCTGTGAAGACAGATGCAGGGCCTGGGAGAGCCCCACTGACTTCAAGCCCTCTTAGGGCTTGGAGCCATCCGTATACACTGGAATGGTTCCACCGTGACAAAAAGTGTGCGCCCAAAAGGTCGAACCCAATACTCCCGGCACTGAAGAAGATTTAGGAGCAGAGGCATGGCGACAAATAGCCAAAGGTGGTACCGTCCAGAGTGGAGTCCTGGGCAGAACCAGGGGCGCCACCGGCCCGAGAGCTATACCTTGCTCTCGAAGGAGTTTCCTAGTCCTAAACCCAAAGGGCATAGGCACCGTTGAGATCAGCTGCGGATGCAATGAGGGCTGTTGGCGACTGAGGGAGGGGCCGGGCTCGTGCGTACAGGCGAATAATGCACTGTGCACGGCGCAGAGCGAGTGGCATCTCCCCAGCGTCAACAACTAGCATCTCAATGGGTTAAGTGCATAAGGCACCGGTCGCCAGGCGAAGGCCGGTGTGGTGGATCAAGTCCACCTTCCGCAATACACAGTCGGCTCTGGATGCATAAAACTTACATCCGTAGTCGAGCTTCAAACGAACAAAGGATCAATAAAAAGGATTAGGCAGTAGCCCTATCAGCACCCCAAGAGCTGAACGTCACAGAACGAAGAATATCTATAGCGCGGGTACAAGAGACCCTAAGGCTCCGATTAGGAGCTTCCCAAGTGAGGAGTCGGTCAAATACAAGACCAAGGAAACGGTGCCAGTCCACCACTTCCAGGCGAACCCTATTGAGAAACAGTCTGGGTGAAGGGGGAGCCGTGGATAGCGGCAGAAGTGCACACCCTTAGTCTTAACCGACGAAGAAAACTGAAGCCTGTGCGCTTTGGCATAGCGAGAGACGTGATTCAATGACTGTTGGAGTCGACACTCAAGAGTCGGCATCATGGGCACGCCAAAAGAGATCGAAAGGTCATTCACGTAGAGCGTAGCGAGTACGTCTTCTGGCAACACCAAAGTGATGCCGTTGATGCTCAAGGCAAAGAGTGTGACACTGAGGACACTTCCCTGCGGGACACCCTCTTCCTGCTCCATTGGGGCGGAGATGGCTCCCCCCACCCGTAAGCAGATTCGAATTTCTTGCCAAAATCTATGAGAAGGCTATGCCTCGCTCACCCAGGTGTCGAAGCATGGCGTATTGGACATCGTCCGGACTAGGGGCGGTGTGCGCGCACGAAGCAAGAGCGGAACGCAACTCACTCAGAGTAAACCTGTCATTGAAGGGTTCTCCGCCTCTCGAGGTAAAGTCTAGTGCGGCCTTCCGTCACATCACGACGCGCAGTGAATGCTGGCAGAGCAGCATCTCGGCTAGATAATGCAAAGAAAACGGTCGCGGGATCCGAGATTGCGGTCCCATTCTCCTGGAGAACGGGAGAGAGGGGGTCCTGCGAGAACTTGCCCCGAATCCTTTTGACTCGCTTCCACACCTCTGCTAGAGGGGTCTTCCCGTTAGGTGAAGAGACATATGCCCGCCTAGAAGAGCGGCGGGCGTGCTTCGAAATATACCGGAACCTAGCCCTAGCTCGACGAAACTCACTGACAGTGAAATCGTTCGGGCGGCGCTTATAGCGCATGTAGGCATAACGCTTCTGTTTGAGGGCCGAATCACACTCGACCGACTATCACGTGAGTGGTCGGTGTGCAAAACGGCCAGACGTTCTGGGAATAGTAGTCAGGCCAGCGGCGATGAGGTTGCCGGAGAAGAACCCAATGGCCTCATCTACTCACCTATACTTGGCGCCCGCACCAAGCACCACCGGGACAGGCTCTCGGGCAGCAGCGGCCCAGAAGATGTTATTTGAATGGGAAAGTGATCACTATCATGGAGGTCATCGACCACCCACTACTCACCCAAAATCAGGCTGTGCATCCAGAGAGCACAAAGATAGATTGAGACAGGAAAATGAAGTGGTTCTAGGGCAGTGATGCGTAAACTCATTCACATTTACGACACCTATCTCCAGCTCGGTGATTTGGTCAGCAAAGACTTGACCCTGAGGATTAATCGAATAGTCTCCCCAGACGAGGTGTCCACCATTCAGATCTTTAAGAAAGAGAAAGGGCCTCAGCCACCGTGCCACAACGCGGCGGAAGTCGTTGACGGTAGAATGTACGTGGAAATAACAGTATACCTCCTATCCAGGTGCAGATGCACGGCTACTGTCTGAAAGGAGGTATCTAAAGTGAAGAGAAGAACCGAGACATGATGGTGGGTGTAAATTGCAGATCTCCCGCCCAGCCCCCATCCCGTGGTGGTGGGGTCGCAAAACCCTTATAACCTGGGAGGGTTGGAAGGGACCAGGCGTCCAGCATGGTCTCATGCAAAAAGATAGCTAACAGGGAACGGGACGAGACGAACCTCCGCAACTCCTCACAGTTGGCCCGGAGTCCACAGCAAATCAATTGAAGGAATATGCCCTCCATGCCTAGCTTGGAGCAGATGCAGGGGCCTTCTTCGAAGGGAAGAGCATCAAGGCAATGGTCGTACGCTTCCCGGAGGCAGAACGCCGGGCGCTGTTGCCTTCAAGGACTTATCGGAGGATGTTGGGTTCGCCATGAGTCTTTTCCTCCCTCTGCCTCGAAAACTTAGGTAAGCAGGGGGTCCCTCTTTTGGATGATCCACCGTCTCCGAGCAACCCAACGTACCACTGCGTGTGGTTGAAGGAGCCGAAGCTCCTATTATTCTGTCCTCCTTTCGGGGGGCAGCTTTAGGAAACCAGGAAGCTGGTCTCACGAACATCTTCAGTGATGTTGCCTCCTGTGAGTCTAATGACTAGGTGGCGGCGCACGGCCGTTTCGCTTAGCCGGGGCTGGGTGTGAACCCTTTGTGCCGCCAGCTTTACCAGGGAAGGGCCCGGGGTGGGTAGAACCCGCAAAAGGGTTCCGAATTGCTTTCCACAATTGACACACTTGGCCAAACACTATTTTGACTTATCGTGTGTGCCTTGGAGCAACTTACACAAACTTCGGGTAACCTCGACTTTGCACATCGACAGGAGCGATTAGTATGGCCGAAGCGGTGACAGTAATAGCACTTCCGCGGCAGTGGCACGAATGCCTTCACGCGGTAGCCATACCAACCGGCAAACACCGACTCAGGGAGCTTGTCACAGTCGAATGGGACAAAGAGTGTAGGGGTAGGTCTCGAGGCCCCTCCGTTTTCTCATCACACGTTCGACCTTGACCGCCCCATGTTCGGCCAGCTCTAAGGTGATGTCATATATGTAGTCCACGAGTTCCCTCGCATAAAATACTCCTTTCACGAAGTTCATGGTAGAGTGCGGCGTCACACTCACAGGCGTGCCATCAAGTGTCCGAAGAGCATTAATCATGCCCGCCTCGGAGGGATTTGACGCATTCGCCAAAAGGTTCGCGTCCGAGAAATGGGTCACCTTTGGTTCTCTCCCAATCACACTAGCTAGAGCTCTCCTCTGATGGATCATGTTGCCCTTAGCCAACATGCTGCCATCATTGGAGCGAATAACTAGGAAACGCTTGAAGCCAGCGGGCTCAAAAATGCCAGGTAGCTGGGCACCGACGTAATCGAGGCTCCGCTCTGCTCTTCGTCTGTGACTCACCAAACGGGATAGCAACGAGGCTGGATGTGCCAATCTTAGCTTAGTCGCTTACCGAAACGGCAGCGTCCCCGTCCGTCCCCGCGGATGGAGAGGATCCCCGAGTCTTCTTCATCTTTTTGCTCTTCTTTTTCTTTTTAGGAGAGGAGGGCAAGGAATGAACCCGCTTCCCCCCCTCTGCTAGCAGGAGCCCCTAAGCCAGATGGACCGACCTTTAGGAGACAACAGAAAGAGACCTGAAGACCGAGGCATTGAGGGTAAATACACACTGATTGGGGTTGGAAGTGGTTGATGAGCTTCATGGTATCAATTACCATGAAGGTCATGGCACGATGGCTCACAACTTTAGGTTTTTGTCGGCTGTCTTTCATCTTCTTTGTCAAGCAGCCTGGAGGGGGCTGACATGATTCCTGCTATGTAGTCAATATGAGAAAGAGCAAAACGTTGATCTGGTTAGCCAGTTCTAGCGGACTCATTTTATTTCTCGCAATCCCTACGTCAATGAACCTAGTACAACACAATCTCAACAACCACCCGGATCGCGGGAACCGTGGCATCATTGATACTTCGAGAGCACTCAGGGGGCTTTGTGAGTCGCTACAGATCAGAATCCGGTCTCCAATTCGGGCATGATGCTTATTTCCCGTACCAAGCGCTGTATTGCAACCAGCCTGGCCATGAGAACAGAGGCAGCGCCTGGAGAGAGGAAATACGGCGTGGAAGCAGGCTCCCTCTTAGGACTTGTAGCTATCTGTCTATGCTGGCACTGATCCAGCATGACACTAAGTGTGTTCCAATCTCGGTGCGGGGGAAGCTTTCAGAGCAGAGGCTTGGCGGCAAATAGTCAAAGGTGGTACCCTCCCAAGTGGCGTCCTGGGCTGAACCAGAGGCGCCACCGGATCAAGAGCTGCACTGAGATCTCAAAGGAGTTTCTTAACTCTAAACCTGATGGGCTTAGGGTATGACTGGCGCCTCTCAACAGCATGAGCACAGTCGAAGTTGGCCGCGGTTACAATCAGAGCCGTTGGCAACTGATGGAGACGCGGAGACCGAGCGTACAATCGCATGATGAACTGTGCACAAAAGCTCTCAATAGGGGATGTGCAGAAGTTACCGGTTGCCAGACGGAGACCGGTGTGGTGGATTGAGTTGGCCTTATTACAATTCGTGCTTGGCTTCAGATGGGTAAAACTCACATCTATTGACAAGCTTTGAGTGAACAAAGGAATAATAAATCAGCCCAATCAGCACCACAAGTGCTAAACATTAGAGAAAAAGGAGTGTGCATGGCGAGGCATCAAGAGACCCTTGGGCTGTCAATCTGTGCCTCCAAGGTGAGGTATCAGTCAAAAAACAACACTAAGGAAGCGGAGCGAGTCCAGTACTTCCAGGCGAACACATTTAGGATAAGTCCAGGTCATGGTGGACCTGTAGATGGCAACAGAAGTGCACTACATTAGTTAGGACAAAGAAAATAAAACAAGTGCGCTTCGGCAAAGCGAAAGACAGTTCAGAGCCTGTTGGAGTCGACATTCAGACCACACCAAAAGAGATAGAAAAATTGTCTATGAAGAGTATAGTGAGAAAATCTTCCAACAGACTGAGCTGATAAGGTTGATGTTTAAGGCTAAGAGTGCAGCACTGAGGAGAGTTCCAAGCAGAATGCCCTCTTCCTGCCCTATTTGAACCAGAGAGGGCTCCCCCCTCCCTAAACTGTATGCAGAATCGACAATCTCGTAGGAATTCATATGAAATTTGAGAGGTATCCTCTTGCCCCCATTGTGTAAAAGGCTTCCATGATGCTGTATTGCCATGTGGTATTATAGGCCTTCTCCAGATGAAAAAAAAAAAACAAAACTGTGGCATAATGTCTATGAAAAAAGGCATAGCTGTTAGTAGAGCATATGACATGGAGTGAAACTTGCAGAAACCGCACTATGCTGAAGATACATGTCTCAGTTGCCAGATGAGCTCTTAAAATTAAATTTTAACAAAACTCTGCTGCCCAAGAAAATGGCCAGGGATCTGAGAGGCGTTCCATCGACCCATCGTGTGAAGGTCTCCATGAGATGATACCATATCACCATGAAGTATCATAGGCCTTCTCCAAATAGAAAAACAGATACTAGAGCCAGGCAAACCCCCAACACAACACAAGCAAATTTTGAGGAAAAAGAATTATTCTTTTGCACATAACACAGTTTTATCAATCCTAACACGCATGATGGATGGATGAATGTATTGATGCTGGTCTCATGACACACACTTCAAGGTGATCGTGTCATAATTCAATTTTATAAAAAGTCTCTTTTAAGATTCTTGTACAATTTATATCCATGCTTATTTTATATCTGTACATTATTATGCATTACTTACCATTATTTGGTTTAAAGCTACTGTAAGTTTTGTGATGGAAATCTAAGTCACTGAATCATTATGGGCGCTACTGTTATGAGAATATTTTTAGGACAAAAAAGGGATGTTAAAAATTCTTGATTCCAGGCATATTGAGAAAGAGCAAAATGCCTGGTACAGTCACTAACTCTGTGCAGATAACCTTGGCACCTCATTAGCTGGTTCATTTCCAGCAAATGGGGGAAAATAGAGAAAAGGTTGAAGGGATAGTCATAGAGAGAAGGGGGGGAAGTGTACCAACAACTTTCCCAGTGACAGGACCTCCCTAATTTGCACTCAGGACAGGAGGATGTGTGGCTCTTCCAGGTACCAAGTGTAACAAGGGGCACAGGGTACCCCCAGAGTGGGAATTTGCACACAAATAGAATTAGTTGTGAAATCCTACAAAATGGCCACCATCTACCTTCACGACCTTCTCCAGGTGGGACATAAAAGGGTTATATGTCCTGGTTAAGGAGGCCTTTTCATTGGATGACATTACCTCAAAAATGACCGCCTTCGGGGATCCTAAAGTGTTGTGAACACCTTTGTTGACATCCATCTCAACAACACCCCACACAAAATAATCTAGTGGTTTGCAGTCGGCGGAGCTGGGCAGCCACAAATCTGAGGACAAGTGGTGCAGGATATTGTCAAACAACCATGCCTGTGTCTTCCTCGACTTTTGTGCGGGAGCAAAGTCCTGCTTGAAAAGGTAAGGCCTTCCCATAGCTACTTGGTCCATCCAAGGCTTGACTAGTCCCCAGCACTTCAAAGTAAATGTCTGCCCTGAAGGAACATGTGAGGAAGCGTAATGTTGCCCTCGCTGCTGGCCACACCCAGAACCCTCCAAAAGGCGGGAAATTTGCTGTGCATGACTGAGGAAACTTCTTTATTCTCAGCCTCATCATACTGCCATCACACTTTGTAAATGAGGTTCTTCAGGTAGTTTAATAAATTCACAGTTTCCAGTGTGGAGGGTTGTGAGTTTGTCAGACCATTTTTTAATTTCACTCACCATTCTCGGAAGAAACTACATATGCTGTTACCCGCATGAAAGCTAAACTTTTAATGAGTGTGGCAAGAACATCCACTGGCAAAACCAAGCTGATGATGTTGATGTTCATAGCAGACACCTAGGCCAGTGCCTAGTGGAGCACCCTCCTCTTGCCATACAGACTCAGTGAGGGTCAATCCAACCAGTACATGGAATCAAAGATCTCATAGATGTGTGATTTTGTTTTTGATGTGTGATTGTGTGCAGTGCAGTATTACATTATGGATAGCCATACACACTGCTCTCATCCAGCCTTTTCTGGTAGCTCAAGCAGGCTGGGTTATATAAGTCCACACCAAAGCCTGGCCAGGTTGACTCTCTCCTTATGAGGAAGGGAGGAGTCAGGAGAAGGGATGGACAGGGACTGAGCATGCAGCAGGGTGTTAAATGAAATGAGTGGATGGAGGGGTGACTGAAATGGGTGTGGAAATGTTTCTGGAGGCTGGTTTGGAGTGGGAAAGGTGACAAGTGGACAGTTTATCTCTAATATGTAAGAAATTGTTTTAATGTTTCTTTGTGGGAGTGGGTTTCCTGTCATGTATAGTGGGTGATCGAGGTTTGTAAAGGCTGCAGCTAGTATGTGTGCGCCTCTTGTGTCATTGGGAACTTTGGTTTCAGACTGTAGATGGTATGTGGGTGTAGTAGCTCTGCAGCCTGTGAATGCTTTGTGGGCTTTATTTTGGCCAGGGTAGAGTGATGAGGAATGTTTAAGAGAGATTTGGGACCCAAGTGGAGCTTGCATAGTCCATTATATAGTGTATGAATAGTTTATAAAATGTGGTTGTGCTTTCTGTTTCTGTTGTGTGTGCAATTGAGTTGAAGACATTGCACCCTGGTATACACTTGTTTTTATATTTGTAATATGCTGTTTGAATGCCATTGATGTGATGCATGTTAT
This sequence comes from Ceratothoa steindachneri, assembly GCA_963969495.1. Lineage (NCBI taxonomy): Eukaryota > Metazoa > Arthropoda > Malacostraca > Isopoda > Cymothoidae > Ceratothoa > Ceratothoa steindachneri. Next base: position 44,876,384 of record OZ018327.1, read on the forward strand.
GTCAAGAGTATGGGGTGTTTATTATTGGCTTAGGTGTGTATTGGAGTTTAATTTTGAGTGTGTGTGTATATGTAGTTGAGATAGGTTTGGAGGAGATGAGTAGTCGTTCCTTTGTTTCGGTGCATGTATGTGAGAGTTGCTGTCACTGTATAAAGCTAAGTGTATTTGGAGTCGGGGAAGTGGGGGGGGGGGGGCTATATCATACATATAGAGGTTAAAGAGTGTGACACACACTACAGACCCATGGGAGAGACTGTTGGTGAAGTGTTTGATGTCTGGCCAGTGTTGCATGGACATGCACACCTGCCATCTTTTTGTGCATGTTGACATTGCATATTTTGCCAGGGATGGCATTGAACAGGGCAAGGAGAGATCTGTAGAAAAAAAGAAGAGGTGAAGCTAGAGAAAATTAAAATATGTTCAAGACATATCTACAGATCCTTCTGCAGGTGTAGAGGCTGGGAGGGCACAAAATCCTACAGATGTCAGCTGCAACATGATTGCCCATGCTCCACCTGACATCCCCTTGGAAGTTAGATAAGAAAAAGAAAGGGGGAAAGAGTGGGAAGAGTGCAAGCAAGTTAAAAAAATAATGGAAGCCAGGAAAGAAGGGATGACCTCCCTCCACCCCTGACTCTGCTCTCGACTCCAAGCAGGGATTGAAGCTTGAAAAATAGCCACTGAACAAAATAATGGGTAGGAAGAGGCTAGTAAATAAAGTATAAAAAAAAAGGTAGAGAAGAGATGTCAACATAGATTAAAACCCAGGTAGTTTCAATCTAGTTTGAGACTACCAGAGGTAGTGGTGGGAGGATGTGCAGCTCATCAAAGTACTCACACTATCTAGTTTTAACCTCATTGCTCACAAGTTATCTCCAATTTTGTATACACAATTTCCTTCCTCTTCATTCCTATATAACTTCCAGTTCCCATCCAGATTTTCATTCATCTTCCATTTGCCACTCATTTCACTACTGTTTTTGCTACCTTTGCAAAGGAATCGTATCCATCTACCTAACATGTTCATTTGCCTTACACTTTCTCTCCATTCAAGATTTTACATCAGTGTTGCAATTTCTAGTTCTAGAATATTTATATAAAGCCTCTGCACCACCCACTAGCACTTCACTTGTTCCACATATAAAACATACTGCCCCTCTGCTATCCTCAAAAGTAGTTACCTAACAACTGCTTGGAAGAGCTTAGCTTCTCGGATGCGAAGCGCATCTCTCTCCAGAACCATACATAGAGTGCTGTGGTCAATATCAGGGAACCCATCTGCTAGTAGAGCATCACTGGTGTTTTTATCAATGGTCTCCAAACAAAGAGCTGCCAGTTGAGGCTCATCAAAGAGTCGCGCCTGCAAGGAAACAAAGGAGTAGAGGAATTTAATGAAATCTTAACACATCATTTGATGAGGCAGAAAAGGCAGATAGAATATGCTCAATTTTTTCATCTTCCTATTCCAACAGACTTTTTTTTAAGGCACTCATCTGGTGAGTGCCAGCATGGGGATAACCTCCAAAATTACAAAGTATTTTTTAGCATACATATAAAACAAATGCTACAACCAACTTTAAACCACAAAAAAAATAAGAAACAGCAATTCAGACTAACCGCCACCCCTCTTTTCCAATCAAAAAGCATGATTAGGTAGATTTTCACCCCTTTTTCTTAGTCTATCTTTTTCCCCTATTTTTCTGTCATGTGTGAAAAATGAGAGTGAGAGGATTAGATACGAAAGGATTAGTTGGGTCTGTGATTTTTGCTACTGTATATTTACCTTCCATCAATGTATATATATCACATTTTGGCTAAATTGATACAAAGTTAAAAGTGTGCCTAAGGGCTAATGACTGCACTAATGTTGGTTACTTGATCTTAAACACACTCAGTAAGAGTTTAGCTCTCATGTGGCTACCCAGCTCCACCAACTGTAAATCTCTAGATTATTTTGTGTGGGGTGGTATTGTGAAGGATGTCAACAAGGCTGCTTACAACACATTAGGATCTCTGACAGCTGCCAATGTGGAAGTAATGTCATTCATTGGCAAAGACTATAACTCTAAAGTATGCAACCAGTTCTGGTCCACCCTGGACAAGATCTTGAAGGCAGATAGTGGCCATTTCAAGTAGTTTCACAAGTATATATGTATATTAGGGTGTTTCATATTTTGTGAAGTGCAATAATTCTATCAGCACAGGCTTGCCTTTGGACCTTTCCTATAAAAAGAGCTGGTGCAAAATCTTAGCAAAATCGAACCATGTTAACAGGTTGCACACTTTTGTCTTTTCTGTGGTGTCTGGTGGAAGCAAGGGGTTTCACGGTGAGGATATTAACTCTCCCTTCTGAATGACATGTTGGTTTGTTGTTTTTTTAGATTGTTTTCCACACAAAGCAAGAACCTTCTCTGGCTCCTGGAGAAGTCACTGAATCCAGGTTTCTTAGAAACCCACCAGCCCTCACAGGAAGATGTCCTCCTGGTCTTCCTCCACAACCATCAGGTGCAGAAGAAGACCGTCCTGGAGGCAGCCAAGTGTGGGAGAAAGCGAACCTCACTGTCAAGGCAGAGCATGTGATCCGTCGTAACATCAGGAATCTTCACAACGAGTATGAGCCTCAACAAGGAAGCCAAGCGGGAGACACCTGCCACCGTGACAAAGAGGACGGTTTTGAAGGGTGACCTACAGGATGTCTTCGATATCACGAGTGGTAACATCGCAGAGGCCAATGTCCCAGAAGAAGATTTCGCCTTTCTGGAACTGTAGAGGGAGAAAAGATGGTCCTGTTCAATGGGGAGTGTCAATAAACTCCATACATCCGCTTATTATAAAGGGTGTTAGTCATTGTACTCAAGGAATTTATTTGGAAAGCCACACTTCACCATGTATATGTATATGAACCAGAGTTGATACCCAAGCCAAGTTTAGCAGTCCACCTTGTGGTGGTACCTCCTATTGGGAGCATTTTGGAATGGATGAGCCATTGAGCTGGTCTGCTTTGTGTCCAGAGGAGCATGCATGACATCAATTGTTTTAAGGGAGATGCCCCAAAGCAATGTCTGAATTCCATAGTCAACTAGTTTGCCCACCCTATTCCCCACTCCCCTCTCCTTTCCTTGATCATTCTTTGTTTCATTTGATAGCAGAACTGCACTTTATAATTTTTACAAATTTGAATTTGTATAATCACTTTATATAACTATATATCCCTGTTCTGGCCTCTCAATGGGTTTATATATTTTTCATTCGTAAATTAAATGTAAATACTCGTATCTATTGGGGAATAACTTTAGTTAGGTCTGCTGTGTGTCCAGTCAACCCCAACTCCTTCTTGGGATTTGGAGCCATCCATATACACTGCCACTGCTTCAGAGAGTTAAAGCATATGCCAGAGTTGTGAAGTATAATTACTTAAGTATTGTACTCAAGTAACTTTGTTATACTTTTTACTTCTTAGAAGTACTTAATACTTTGAGGATGTACTTTCACTTCTAGTTGTGTATTTTTTTGTATGTTACTTTTACTTCATTACATTTGAAAAGCATAGAAGTATTCATTACTTCTAAGTTAATTTTGGCCAATCACAAATATAGAAGCAAAAGTCAGATGATGACCAATTACAAGCGTCTACTCTGGTTTGAACCAATCATAAGCATTTTTTATGTTTGGACCAATCACATGCATCCTTTCATACATGGTAGACAACTTGTTTGTCTCGCCCCCTTTCCTGCCTGAGAGAAGGCATCAGTTTATTAAATTATTCCTCACTGTCCTAAACTCTTAGTGTGCTGCTGGCCATTAGTGGACCATCATGAGTTCTACTCCTACAATTGAAAATTTTGTAAAGTTAATTTTACTTTTCATATAAACTAGACTTTCTGATCAATAGAGGGATATTTACAGCTTGATGTTTAAGTCCAGTTTAACTGAATTTCAATATATAAGGGTCAGTAGAGTGGGTATAAAAGGGTTTACTGTACAGTATACTGAATAGTCTCTGAGGTGATGGGTACTTTTTATCATCACTACTTGAGTACTGCATATAAGATACTTTATTACTTTTACATTTAATTTGGGGTATTTGTATTTTGAGTACAATTTTGTCAGGGAAATACTTTTACTTAAGTATCAAAGCAGGGTACTTTTCACAACACTGGCATATGTTACGAAAAGTTGAAAAGGAAGGCTTTGGAGGCAAAGGCATTGAGACAAATTATCAAAGGTGGTAGCCTCCAGTGTGTCATGCTGGAGAAAACCAGAAGTTCCACTGACAAAGAGCTACATCGAGCTCTTACATGATTTCCCTAGACCTAAAGCTGGAAGGCTTTGGGTATGCGCAGCATCTTTTGGTGCCATAAGCACCAGTGAGATTGGATGCAGAGGAAATGAGAGCCATTGGAAAATGAGGGAGGCGACAAGCTCACATGTACAAGCAAATATGTACTATGTATGCTGTAGATCCAGCAGCATCTACAAGGTAGGCTCTCAATAGGGGACATGTGTAGGTACCAGTCACCAAAGGGAGGAGAAAGTGCGGTGGATCAAGTCCACCTTCATCTGTGGATACATAAAACTCATCCATAGTGAAGCTTTGAGCAAAAGGGAAGGGTAGAAGAACAAGGCAGTAGTCTTATCAGCACCCCAGGTGCTAAACACAGAGCAAGCCATATCCATGGTGCAGGTTCAATCGACCATAGGGCTCCTAGGTGAGGCTTAAGGTGAAAGATGGGCAGAAAGCACCCGATGTAGTAGTTTGGTTGTCTGCCTCCCCTCCCCTATGTATGAGCACTTTCTTCTCTTTCAGAATGTGTGTGTGGATCGTGTGATCACCGTCATTGCTTTGAGTGGGGGAGGAACTCTGATAGACCTCTATCGTGCTCCCCCATTCATCTCTATTTTCTTTTTAGGCGGATTCTGTATTTGTTAATAGTTCAAAAGCCAATAGTTGTAACTGAGGAAGGAAGAGTCGCCTGGATGGAAAATAGTTGAGTGAAAATTGTGTGAGAGTAAGTGTGGTTGAATGTGTTAGGAATAAAGATGTTTGAGTGTGGCAGTGAATCAGTGACTGAATGTGCCTTCTCTTTTCCAGCTCTGTGGCACTAATAAGTCAACCGACCTCTGGCTTTTTGGAGATGACAGACCTTCACACGCATGCCTACCTTAGAGTGTCATCATCGGGGCTAGTGCCTCACCTACTGCAACACAGCAGTTGGAACTAACAAGTGTCCCAGGTCCCTAAAGTCCTTGCCTTTGCTGAGTCCCGGACCCCTTAGAATCCTGCAGAAAGTGAGCCACCTCCCAATTTCCCTGATTCATCTCACTCCGTTAGTAGGTTAAGGGTGCCCCCGTCATTCCCAATATCTTTCGGTCTTTGGTTGGAGTTTCTTGATGCGCATTGTTGTATATAGCTATTCTTTTACGTGGCTGAGATCCATTTGTAAGGCCTTTTGTATTAATATATGTGTGTTTGCAAGTACTTTTGAACTTTATTAAGTTCCTTATCAAGGATAACTACAAGAAGTAATATTATATTAGAGGTATATATATGAAAGAAAAGTATGAAAGAACGGCACAAAAACAAGAAATCACCAATGAGGAAGATGGAAGGAGAAAGGTAAAGATTCACATTAAGAATTACAAGAAGCAGGTAGTAAGGTCAAACTGAGAAGATGGAAAGGGTAACAGATTAAAAGAAATGGAAATAGCCTAACGAGGGAGATTATAAGACACGAGGAGCAAAAAGTGGGGAAAATACAATGTACATAACAGAGCAGTAACAATTTTTAAAAAAGTAAATAAAAAAAAAATCGGGGCCACATAACTAAAGATTGTATATAAAAAACTAACAACAAGAGTCAGAACTAATTTCTTTAAGTATTAGTCTTTTAATTATAGCATCTATTTTATATAAGCCAGGAAAAAGGTTAAAATTATCACATTGGCTTATAAAAGCACATTCAATGATATTCCTTTTTATAGGGTCATTGGAACGATAAATAAATTTTGCCGAGTTCCAGTTAATTAGATGTTCCTTATCTGACATATGGACAAAGAAAGCACTGTTATCTTCCCCTCTTCGGACATCCTGTTTGTCCATATTTACTTAGGCAACCAGAACACTCAACTGAATAAACTCCCCCCACCAAACTATTACAATTATTACATACTAATAAATTTTTAATGGTCATCTCAAAAAATAGGGAAGATCACTAAAACAAAGAGAAAAAGGTAGAACTAAAATTTTATTACTATTAAAAGGGAGAGTAGGGACAGTTTGATAAAATGTCTTTTTAGCAGAAGAAAGACAGTTTTGAAAAAACGGGTAAGGGTAACAAAGTTTATGGCCAATTTCAAAAATATTTAAAAAGTCCAAATACATATATTCCGGGCTCACAACTCATAATGCCTGTAGAAACATAGAAGAAAAAAACAGAACGTTTAACTTTAGGGCTGTGGGAAAAGTAAAAATAAATATAAGAATTTGAATTAGTAGGCTTACAAAAGATAAAGTATTTAAAACCTGTATGAGTTCTATGAATAAGAAGATCAAGAAAGGGAAGGGTTCTATTATTTTCCATCTCGTGGGTAAATTTAATTGAAGGGACGAGACAATTGAGTCTGGTCAGAAAAACATTAAATTAACATCTTTGGAATTAGGCCACAAGCAAATGACATCATCAAGGATAGTAGGGAGAAGTTTTGTTTCAAAAAAACTCCTTATATAAGTTAGAAAGGACAGGTGAAAGACAATTACCCATGGCTAATCCAAATTTTTGGAGGAAATATTTGCTTTTGAACGAAAACTTAGTTTTTGGTACAAAGGGAAATGAGGTCCATGAAAGTAGTAATGAGTACTGGCAAGTCATAATTTTGCAAATGATCATTAAGGAAATTAAAAAGATCTTCAACAGGTACTTTGGTAAATAATAAACAAACATGAAAACTAACAAGAGTAAAATCATTAGAATAATGAATAGCATTAAGTTTAGAAATGAGGTCGTAACAATTAGTGACATGAGAATGAGAAATGGAACCAACTAGTGGAGTAAGAAATGAAGTAACCCCCCCCCCCTCCCCAAGACATCACAGGTCCCATTCGAGGTGCTTTTGGCCATTTCATGTTTGGCTGGCAAACCGGCATTCCTTGGGGAATAGAAGGGGGCAAATATACTGACCCCCTGCAAGCTGGTTGCGGAAGTACACAGGAAATTAGGGGGCAGGGGCTAATGGGCCCTGCAATCCCTTGCTCTCTTAAAAGAGTTGGCCGCATTGAGTCTGGGAACGGTCAATTATGGGCCGCCTGCCTTTCTTGGCAGTCCCCTTAGAGAGTAAAGGGGGACTACCACTGGAGAAAGGGAGTCACCCAAGGGCAGTTCCAGAGAAGGAGGTGAGGGGGAATCCGTACACCAGTAGGCAAAGGAGAGGAGTAAACCTCCTCTCTGGTTGAAGAGTTTTGGAGGGTCTCTATTAGTTATACAGGAAGCAAACTCTTAATCACCCCCCCCGCACAGTAGCCCGCTCTACGAGGGGTGAACACAGGGCCGGCAGAACCGGCTGTCACCATTTAGGACCACACTTTTCCACTCAGTGCCCAGGCAGCCCTTAAGCATGACGTCCACCTTGGGCTGGGCGTAAAATTTATAGAGATTGAAAGGAGAGAGAAAGGAGTATGTGAGGAAGGTGTGGGTGAATATGAAGCAGGTTGTTAAAAGCCCACCACCCCAAATCGGAGCTCAGGGGTGAGGGGGCATTGTTCCCTCCCCCCTCAGCCCCAATCCAGGATAGTTGAGTGAGAGGAAGCTGGTCAGCATCTACCCTGTGAAATTAGAGGCTGACCAAGGAATGTTGTGGGAGAGGTTGTAGGGAGAGTGAGGAAGTAGGGTAAAAATGCAGGCTAAGCTGGGATGGACAGGGCCCTGAGTCCCGTCACCATGGCACAAGGAAGGCAAATCGCGGTGCCCCTTACAGGGCTGTCAAGAATTGAAAAGGGTGGGTGTAAAGCTCACATAAACTACCCCTTACTCCCAAATTCCTGATAGAATGCAGTATTACCTGCACAGGTGAGCTATTGAGTGTCCAAAGATCACCAATAATGGCTGCTTAAGAAGGGTCTAATGCATCAGCCAGAAGGCTCCTATCTGAGAATCGGGTGACCTTCAGCCCTCTACTAATCAACAAAGCTAAAACCACTCTTATGGAACATGTGGCATTTGTCCAACCATGCTATTATCAATGGACTTGACCACCAGCAAGCATTTAAAGCCAGTTGTGACCTCATCGCCTGATAAAACAGTAGGGAAGCCATCTAACCCCAAAACTGCCCCCAGATGAATCCCAACAAAGCCTGATGAGCCAGCTTCAGCAACCATGTCCTTTTCTGAAATGAGAAAGTCCATGGTTGGCAAGGGAGCACCAACCATGAGAAGTGGTCCTTCCTCTCCCCATGAGTTCCTGTGGGCCTGTGACACCTCACAAGGACCTTGCACAGGGGTAGACTTTGGCTCAGTAGTTATCTCCCTTTATCTTTGTTCACTTCCTTGAAAAACCCTGCCATTTGGGTTGAGGACACCTCTATTTTTTTTTTTATAGAGCCCATCTGGCACCTGCCCACTTGGGCATCAGTCGCCGGAAACACAATAGCCTAGAACTAGGCTACTTTAAAATAAAAATAGGAAAACATAACAATGATAAAAATGTGAAAAACTCAACAATTAGGACGCAATCTCCAGCAGCAGGGGAAGGTCTCCCTTACCCCGGTGCAGGAGCGTGCAACCTACAAAGAAAACAATAACAAACAAAGAAAAAAATAGAGCCTTATTAAATAAAGGGGAGAAGCCCGGCCTCCCCCCAAAAGTCAACAAGTCCACCAGTGAATGTGCACGCACTCGTCCCGAGTACAAAGGACAGGCGGGAGCGACTCCGCCCATCCCGGTACCGGGACAGGTAACGTGCGCGAAGATCACCCAGACTGGGACATTTGACAAGAATGTGCCGAACAGCCTGGAGGACGACGCAGTCGTCACAATAGGGCGCAGGCGAGCGCTCCATCAAATAGCGATGCGTCACACGAGTGTGTCCGATTCGGAGACGACAGAAAGCAACCTGAAGCCACCGTGGCATTGGGGGATAGGTCGATGGGAACAGTCGCGGCGCAATGGCACGCAACTTTAAGTTCCCTTCGACCGTCTCCCATCTTCTTTGCCAAGCAGTCCGAAGAGCTGCCCGTATTCCTGCCATGTAGTCGGTGTGAGGAAGAACGAAACGATGGTCCGGTCGCAGAGTCCTCTTTGGCGCCCTCATCGGCGCGCTCATTCCCCGCCATTCCTAAATGTCCAGGAACCCAGCAGAAGATAATCTCGACATTCGCCCGGCTCACCAAAACCGTGGCGTCACGAATATCGCGAACAAGGGGATGCGGTGATTCCAATGCCCCGAGAGCACTCAGGGCGCTTTGTGAGTCGCTATAGATCACAATCCGGTCTCCGAACAGGGCACGTCGCGTAATCTCCCGTACCGAGTGGTGTATTGCCACTAGCTCGGCCGTGAAGACAGACGCAGCGCCTCGCAGAGCCCCGCAGACTTCAAACAGAGGGAATACTGCCTGGAAGCCGACCCCCTCTTCGAACTTGGAGCCATCCGTATACACTGGCACGGTTCCAGCGTGACACAAAGTGTGCTCCAAAAAGGTCGAACGCAATACTCCCGGCGCCGTACAAGCTTTGGGAGCAGAGGCGTTGCAACAAATAGCCAAATGTGGTACCCTCCAGGGTGGCGTCCTGGGCAGAATCAGGGGCGCCACCGGCCCGAGAGCTATACATACCTCTCGAAGGAGTTTCCTGGCCCTAAACCCAAAGGGCTTAGGGTATGACTGGCGTCTCTCCACGGCATAGGCACCGTCGAGATCAGGTGCGGATGCAGTGAAAGCTGTTGGCGACTGAGGGAGGAGCCGGGCTCGCGCGTACAGGCGAGTGATGCACTGCACGAGGCGCCGAGCGAGTGGCATCTCCCCAGCATTCGACCAACAAGCTCTCAATAGGGAAAGTGCAAAAGGCACCGGTCGCAAGGCGAAGGCCGGTGTGGTGGATCGAATCCACCTTCCGCAATAGACGTTAAGCTGCAGATGAATAAAACGCACGTCCGTAGTCGAGCTTCGAACGGATAACGGAACGATAAAAAAGTAAGGCAGTAGCCATATCAGCGCCCCAAGCGCTGAACGTCACGGAACGGAGAATATCCATGGCGCGGGTACGAGACACTATAGCTGCGAATATGAGCTTCCCAGGTGAGGCGTTGGTCTAATACAAGACCAAAGAAACGGTGCAACTCAACCACATCCAGGCGCACCTCATTAAGAAACAAATCTGGGTCGGGGTGGAGCCGTGGATGGCGGCAGAAGTGCACCACCTTAGTCTTGGCCAAAGAAAACCGAAACCTGTGCGCTTCGGCATAGCGACAGACGCGGTTCAATGCCTGTTGGAGTCGACGCTCCAGAGTTGGCATCTGGGCCGCGCCAAAAGAGATCGAAAGGTTGTCCACGTAGAGCGTAGCGACAACATCTTCCGGCAGCACCGAGGTGACGCCGTTGATGCTCAGGGCAGAGAGTGTGACACTGAGGACACTTCCCTGCGTGACACCCTCTTCCTGCTCCTTTGGGCCGGAGAGAGCTCCCCCCACCCATATGGGAAACGACGATCTCGCAAAAATTCAGATATAAACATTGGGAGGCGTCCCCTCGCCCCCATCGTGTGGAGTCGCCATGATACCATATCGCCATGCGGTATCATAGGCCTTCTCCAGATCGAAAAAGACCGTGGTGTAGAGCTGTCTACGAAGGAAAGCCTCGCAGACGGCATTTTCCAGCCGGAGCAGAGCATCCAACGTGGAGTGGAACTTGTGGAAGCTGCACTGTGCAGAAGACAGATGGCCTCCGCTGTCCAGGTAAAAGGATAGTCTAACATTTACCAATTTCTCCATCAACTTGCACACACAAGAGGTTAGAGAGATTGGGCGGAAACCAGTCAGAGTAGAGTGATGTCTCCCCGGCTTGCAAAAGGCGAGCACAGTAGCGATTTACCAGGAATCTGGGAGAAGACCTTCCACCCAGATCCCGTTGAACAAATCTAACAGAAAGGCCATGCCTTGCTCACCTTAGTCACAGTAAACTTGTCATTGAAGGATTCTCCGCCTCTGGAAGTAAAGTCCAGCCGGCGGCCTTGCGTGACATCACGACGTGCATTGAATGCTGGCGGAGCAGCATCCAGGTAGAGAATGCGGAAAAGCGGTCGCGAAGGATTCCGCCACGGACACGGGGTCCGAGATTGCGGTCCCATTCTCCTGGAGAACTGGAGGGGGGTCCTGCGAGAACTTGCCCCGAATCCTTTTGACTCGCTTCCACACCTCTGTTAAAGATGTCTTCCCGTTAAGTGAAGACACGTATGCCCACAAAGAAGAGCAGCGGGCGTGCTTCGAAATATACCGGAACCTAGCCCTAGCCCGACGAAATTCAGCGACAGTGAAATCGTTTGGGCGGCGCTTATAGCGCATGTAGGCATAACGATTCTGTTTGAGGGCCGTCTCACACTCGGCCGACCACCATGCGAGTGGTCGGCGTGCAAACCGGCCAGACGTTCTAGGAATAGTAGTCAGGCCCACGGCGATGAGGTTGCCGGAGAAGAACTCAATGGCCTCATCTACCGACCTAAACTCCTCTTCTGAGATAGAGAATTCAGTCATTTCCTGAAATGCAGGCCACCGCGCCGCGCCAAGCACCACCGAGGTGGGCTCTCAGGCGGCAGTTGCCCTGAAAATGATATTTGAATGGGAAAGTGACCACTACCATGGAGGTCACACTCACCGGGGTGCCATGAAGTGTCTGAAGAGCACTTATCTTGGCCGCCTCAGTGGAATTCGCCGCATTCGCCAGAAGGCTCCCGTCCGAGAAACGGGTCACCTTCGGCTCTCTACCAATTGCACTAGCTAATCCTCTCCTCTGATGGATCATGTTGCCCTTGGCCAACATGGTGCAGTCAGTGGAGCAAATAATGAGGAAGCGTTTGAAGCCAGCGGGCTCAAAAATGCCAGGTAACCTCTGAATCAGGGGCCCCGATGTCATCGAGGCTCCGCCCTCTGCACATTTGGTCTTAGTTAGGAGCTCCACAACCAGGGGGGCAGAGGGGCCGGATGTGCCGATCTTGGCTTGGTCGCTTGCCAAAGTGGCAGCAGACCCATCCGTCCCGTAGCCCCCACGGATGGAGAGGAGGCCCGAGTCTTCTTAGACTTTTTTGTCTTTTTCTTCGTTTTCTTTTTTGGAGGAGGGGGGGGAATGAACCCGCTTTTCACCTCCGTCGGCAGAAGCCCCCAGGCCAGGTCCTTCTCCGAAATGGAGAAGGTCCTGGTAGTTGTAGGGGTACCTGTCGGCGGAGATCCCTCCCCTCCTTGTTTTGCCTCAGAAACCCTAGCCATTTGAGGAGGTCCTTTCATAGGGGTGGATTCGGGTTCGGTGTTTGAAGCAGAGCCCGGATTCTGCCCCATGGAAGGCCCTACCGTTTAACACTGGGTTTCCTCAAGGACCATGTCTATCACAGGAGGGGCCTCCAGTTGGCCATCCCCTCCCAGGACATCGCAGGTCCCCTTGGCAGTGTCACCAGTCTTGTGTGGGGAGGCACAGGCCTTGACCCCGGCAAGGTTTAATATTCTTGCCAGCAGGTCTTTTGAGGGAAGCAACCGAAGGGGCCTGGCTTCCCTCTCCCCCCTAGGGGGGTTTGCCCTACCAAGCTGCTTTGATGTGGAGCGGCTGGCTATGGGCTGCCTGCTGGCTTTCTTGGCAGTCCCCTTGGAAAGAAAAGAGGGGACTGCCGCTGGAAAAAGGGAGGTGCACGAAAGCACCTCTAGAGAAGGGGGTGAGGGGTAGTCCCCTGCACCTATAGGCAAAGGAGAGGAGTAAGCCTCCTCTCCGGTTAGAGAAATATGCAGGGTCCCCTGTACAAGCACAGGAAAACACCTCCATTTTTTCACTGGAGCTGACCGAGGGCAGCTCCTTCGTTGTTTCAGGGGGGGTTAAAGGGGTTTGGTTTTTTAAAGATTCATCCATGGGCATGATGACCCTATTTGTGCCACGGGACACAATAGCTCTAGCAGTTGCCCGCAGTCCATCGGCATGGGGGCCCCACCTTGGACACAGCATAAAAAAATATAGATTGTGAAAAGGAGAGGAAAAGGGATGTGAGGAAGGTATGGGTGGGGATGAAGCAGGTTGTTAAAAACCAACCACCCCAGACCGGAGCTCAGGGGTTAGGGAATATTGTCCCCTCCCCCCTCAGCCCCGATCCGGGACGGTTGGCTGAGAAGAAGGTCAGCATCTACCCTGTGAAATTAGAGGCTGGCCAGAGAAAGCTGTAAGAGAGGTTGTTTGAAAAGCGATGAAGTAGGGGAGAAATACATGCTATCTGAAGGAAGGAAGAGAGGCGGCCAGGATGGCAAATCGCCGTGCCCCTTACGGGGTTGAGGACACCTCTAGCATCCTTTAAACCTCAGGAGGGATCTCCAAGTAGCTAACCCCCCACCAATGATTCAAAAGGACTATGACCCATTGCAGGTATCATTTGGGCCAACCTCTATCTTTAAAAATTGTGGAACGAGCATGATGGCTCCCATCAAGCTCCCAAATCTCGGATCGATGAGGTGTCTCGGCAGGGCCCAGGAGACAACACCACCCCTTACCCCTCTAAGAGAGTTGAATGGATTTGTGGCAGGCACCTTGGAAAGCAAAGGGGAAAGGGAGAAACCTCCAAACCTGCACCACAATTGGAGAGAGGGAAATTGTCTCCACTAGGAGATGTGTGTTTGTCCTTTAGATTTCAGTTGTAGCAGGGAATTTCTGCCCCCTAGCTACACCATCCACCTTCTTGCAGATAGAGAAGGGATTGAAGGGATAGTCAGTGAAAACATGGAGGGACAAGGGGGCTGAGAGGAACAAGGTAGAAGTGCACCAGCTTTCCCATGCAGGCCAAAGCATTCAAGTCAACCTAGCAAGTGGGGCCTTCCCTATTTTCACTGGAGCTGGGAGGACATGCTGCTTCTCCAGGTACCAAGTGTAACAAGTTATACAGGGTACTTACTTCCTGTGGAGCAGAGACATCATAGGAGAGAGAGAAATGTCCTCTCTGCTGAAAATTTGGATGAGAACCTGAGAAAGCACGGAGGGAAGGGCACCTCCTTGGTAGAGGTAGGGCTGCCCAAATGCAGCTCATCATCCCCAATACCAATGTTGACTGAGGTTTGACAAAATGGAATTGGTCAGAAAATTTTAACAATGTGCAACATAAAAAATCTTAAAGTCTGTGACCATAAAAAAAAGTAAAAAGAGTTCAAGGGTTATATCTGGCATCCAGCCACTCCCGTTCATCTCATCTCAGATTTTTTAACCTTTCAAGAGCTCCATCTCTGGGCACATTAAAGAATGATGCTGATGCCTGTGCAGCAATGCCCAGTGGATGCTGGCTTCCCAAGGGTTGCAGCTCCCAACTGAGCAGCCAAAGCAGATGTGGCAGAGTGGATCCATTACCAACATATACTACACCTTTTCACCCTCAAATTAAAAAAAATGAACTTCATATTTAAAAAGTTGACTTTCATATTTAAAAAAAAGAATTTTAAAAGTTGACTTTCATATTAAAAAAAAAGAATTTTAAAAGTTGACTTTCATATTAAATAAATTGAACTTCATATTAAAAAAACTGACTCATATTAAAAAAAATTGAACTTCAAATAAAAGAAAATTGACTTTCATATTAAAAAAGTTGGATTTCAAATAAAAAATTACTTTCAAATTTTAAAAGTTGATATTCAAATTAAAATAAGCGAATTTCCCCGCCAGGTGGGGTAACCCCTATTTATGCCCAATCCACCCACACTTGGGTAGGGAGTCTAGCCGAGGCTTTTGCGAGCCATTATGCCATTTCATTGCCCAATGGTCACATTTTGGTTGGCCTTGTATTGTAAAGTCATTTCTTGCTACCTGGAGGTGATGTTGAACCCATTTTTATTTCACTTACTTTTATCTCTTTGCAGAATATTATTTTGTTTTTTCAGAGATCTCTTAATTTTATACAGGTAGAAAATACCAGTATTGCAAATTTTCATTATTAAATATTTTTCCAGTTTAGTATTTGAAAAAATACTCACTTGGTTACTGAGATGGCTGAGTCATGCATAGCAACGGTTGCTAGGGGAGCGAAAGAGCTACCAATGAGATCTCTCAATTTTATACAGGTAGAAAATACCAGTATTGCAAATTTTCATTATTAAATATTTTTCCAGTTCAGTATTTGAAAAAATACTCACTTGGTTACTGAGATGGCTGAGTCATGCATAGCAACGGTTGCTAGGGGAGCGAAAGAGCTACCAATGAGGGTATGATGAGAAGAAATCCCACAAGCTATGAAAATAGGCTCTCTAACATCACGGTAGAGTTAGCCAAAATGTTGGAAACATTCGGGAGATGACTGATGAAGAATTTTATTTTTTCTAATTTTAAGCAGTACAGTAAACCCTCGATATAACGAACTATATGGGGCGGGGAGTCGTTCATTAAAGCCGAAAGTTTGTTAAAAGTGATAGAAATAATGAAACAAGTTTGTTATATCCGATGGTTCATTTATTAATCTGTATACATAAATATGTATATAAAGACTGTATTGCATGGATATGAAATACGTATGTAATTACCAATATTACTAATAAAGTTAAGTGGACTACACAATATAGTATTGATACAAACCTTGCAATGTAGGAGACATGTGACACACCAACACTCACTCAGGCTGGTCGGAACAACACTCACAGACAAGGGACTGAACACGATGCAATGACCAAACTAACCATCAGATTTAAATTTAACGAGCTTCGGTTCATTAAAAATTATGGAGTTTGGCCAGGAAATTTGGTTCGTTATATCTGAAATTCGTTATATTGAGGTTCGTTATATCGAGGGTTTACTGTATATCATTATAAACGCATATGGTAAGTAATACTGTAGATATGAGTCTTATGAATATTTATATGTATAAAAGATGGTATTTTATAAAGAAATAAGTGCAGTACAAGCCAAAACACTAGGATATTTTTGCATAGGTTGGTGTCAAAATTAGTGCTGTTTGAAGTTACACAAATTCATATATTAGATTTTTTTAATTGAAAGCACCTAGAATATATTGAAAGTCAGCTTTTTAAAGTGGAAGGTAAACATGTTTAATATGAAATCCACAAGTATTTTAATTTGAAAGTTAACTTTTTAAATTTGAATATCAACTTTTTTAATTTGAAGTTCAATTTTTTTAATAGGAAAGTCAGTTTTTTTTAATTTGAAGTTCAATATTTTTTATATGAAAGTCAATCTTTTAAACTTGAAGTTCAATTTTTTTAATATGAAAGTCTACTTTTTAATTTTAAGTTAATTTTTTTTTAATTTGAAGGTGAAAAGGTGTAGTCTTCAACTTGATACCTTGGATCTGAAGAAGTCATTCGACAAACCCAGAGATGGGAGCAGAGACTTTTAGTTGCTTAGCAGCCAACAAGGCAATAAAGCCCACCTACCATAAGCAAAATGGCCATATACACCCAAGGCAGGTGGTCAGCCTGTGGTGGAGCGAATGTGAGTGTGTGTGAAGGGCCATTCTCCCACCTCTTTTCCAATCCCCTCTCCCTCCCTCTGTAAGAATATGTGTGTGAATGGGAATGTTTGGTTTTTTTTCTTTTTTATCTATATATATTATTTATTAGGGCTTTCATGTTTTGTTTAAAATGTGTTTGTCTCTTTGCAGAGAGTTTCTTGATAAGATCCTTTTAACGAAACAGCCACTCTATTAAATTTTGTAAATATTACTTCCTTTTGTGGCTGACATTATAAGATTAGGGGAAGAATATACTTGAAATTGCCATCATCCTTGACTGGCTACTGATTGGTTGGACAGTTCACAAACTTAATCCGTTCAGGGCCTTGGTTGCAAACCAAAACAATTTTTTCAAGAAGAATATATGTTGAATGAAATTGAAATACAGTTCACTTTTTGTAGCTTCACTACATTGCAGGTTTACAGATTGCAGGTCCTGCATCTTCTAAGTCTTCTGAACCTGAATACAAGCACTCAAGGAAGAATCTGACCATCGTCAAAAAGGTGAACCTTCTCAAATGCTTAAGGAAGGGAGAACATACACGGCTGTAGGGCACCACTTTAGCCTCAATGAATCTAGAGTATGTTATATTAAAAAGGATGAGGAGAATATAAGATTGATGGCAGCTGTTTCTTTCAATAAAACTGCCAAGAGTGTTGTAACATCGCATAATAAGGTGATGATTAAGATGGAATCTGCATTGTCTCTCTGGATTACTGATTGCAAAAAAATTAATATTGCGC
The DNA here is from genome assembly GCA_963969495.1 of Ceratothoa steindachneri. Taxonomy (NCBI): domain Eukaryota; kingdom Metazoa; phylum Arthropoda; class Malacostraca; order Isopoda; family Cymothoidae; genus Ceratothoa; species Ceratothoa steindachneri. The sequence continues at coordinate 44,893,801 of OZ018327.1, forward strand.
TGGATAGCAACACAATCTGCACAAAGGTGAAGTGTCTGTATGATACATACACTCAACTTGCTCAAGATCGCGGTGCCGATGAACATGCGGAAGATGAGATGGACATAGCAAGCAAGAGAAATGCGGAAACAAGAGAAGCTGGATGTAAGTCAGGTGTGTATTGGTGGGAATATCATCTGTGTGGGTGGTATATATGTATATAAGGGAGGGGGATACGTAATATCATTAAAGAACAAAGAGGGATAATTTCTTTTCCCCTCTTTACAACTCTTAAGGTAGCGCTGATTGTTCTCATTTCAGAGTAAGGAAGGAGTCGGAGAGTGTGGAGTCGAGAGACCTCTGTGTGGCGCGATTTTGGGGGCCCCATCTGTCCATCTCCCCGGTCTATGATTAATAAGAACACGAGGATGGAACAGATCTAGCCAGACACCAGTGCCCTTTAAACATCTCACCCTCACTCAAGGAGAGTGAGAAGACTCGCTTTAAATACATAAGAACTTTAAAGAGACCGCACCAGGACAAAATAATGACTGCAAAGCCAAGATGGCTTGTAGTTGTGGTTAGGGCGAAACCACATCTGAGTGGGAGAGTGAGCTCGCAAGGTCATGTCTATGTGTAGACCAATGTATATGTATATTTCCTTCATTTTTGAGGTATGTTTAATATTTTTACCTTAGTCTGCATTATTTGCATTTTTTTTTTTTTTTTCTGTACATAATTTTTTTTTCAGGATATTTTTTGGGTGATTGTATTGGGTATAATTTTTTGTGATTGTATTTGGTGGTAGAAATATAAATACATATTAAGTTTTGTGTAATAAAGAAAATTGAGTATTCATGTTTCCTTGAGACTTCTTCTGATCTAACAGGCATCTCAAGAGTGATTTTTTTTTTTTTAAGAGCTCATCTGGCGGCTGCCTACTTGGGCATTAGTCGCCGTATTAAAACTGGCCTAGTTCTAGGCTACTTAAAAATAAAATTAAAGAGAAAGAAAAAACAGTACCCCAAAAGGGGGAAAGAAAGAAAGCTGGTGCGTTGGGAAGAGGTCTCCCCCGGCGCAGGAGCGTGCAACTAAAGGAAAAAAACATACAAAAAAACAAAAAAAAAACCTTGCTTAAATAATAGGGAGAAGGCCGGCCTCCCCCAAGAAGTCAACAAGTCCACAAGTCAATGTGCACGAATCTGAACCGAGCACAAGGGACAAGCGGTAGCGACCCCGCCCATCCCGGTACTGGGACAGGTATCGTGCGCGAAGATCACCCAGACTGGGACATTCGACAAGAATGTGCCAAACAGTCTGGGGGACGACGCAGTCGTTGCAATAGGGCGCAGGCGAGCGCTCCATCAAATAGCGATGCGTCACACGAGTGTGTCCGATTCGGAGACGACAGAAAGAAACCTGAAGCCGCCGCGGCATTGGGGGATAGGTCCATGGCAGGTCCAATGGCACGCAACTTTAAGTTCCCTTCGACCGTCTCCCATCTTCTTTGCCAAGCAGTCCGAAGAGCTGCCCATATTCCTGCCATGTAGTCGGTGTGAGGAAGAGCGAAACGCTGGTCCAGTCGCAGAGTCCTCACAGACTCTTTGGCGCCCTCATCGGCACGCTCATTCCCCGCAATTCCTACATGTCCAGGAACCCAGCAGAAGATAATCTCGACATCTGCCCGGCTCGCCAAAACCTGGCGTCACGGATATCGCGAACCAGGGGATGCGGAGATTCCAATGCCCCGAGAGCACTCAGTGCACTTTGTGATTCGCTATAGATCACAATCCGGTCTCCGAACCGGGCACGTCGCGTAATCTACCGTACCGAGTGGTGTATTGCCACCAGCTCGGCCGTGAAGACAGACGCAGCGCCTGGTAGAGCCCCGCTGACTTCAAACAGGGGGAATACGGCGTGGAAGCCGACCCCCTCTTGGGACTTGGAGCCATCCGTATACACTGGCAAGGTTCCAGCGTGACACGATGTGTGCTCCAAAAAGGTCGAACGCAATACTCCCGGCGCAGTACAAGCTTTGGGAGCAGAGGCGTGGCGATAAATAGCCAAATGTGGTACCCTCCAGGGTGGCGTCCTAGGCAGAACCAGGGGCGCCACCGGCCCGAGAGCTATATCTAGCTCTCGAAGGAGTTTCCTAGCCCTAAACCCAAAGGGCTTAGGGTATGACTGGCGTCTCTCGGCGGCATAGGCCAAGGAAACGGTGCGACTCCACCACATCTACGCGCACCCCATTAAGAAACAAATCTGGGTCGGGGTGAAGCCGTGGATGGCGGCAGAAGTGCACCACCTTAGTCTTGGCCAAAGAAAACCGAAACCTGTGCGCTTCGGCATAGCGACAGACGCGGTTCAATGCCTGTTGGAGTCGACGCTCCAGAGTTGGCATCTGGGCCGCGCCAAAAGAGATCGAAAGGTCGTCCACGTAGAGCGTAGCGACAACATTTTCCGGCAGCACCGAGGTGACGCCGTTGATGCTCAGGGCAAAGAGTGTGACACTGAGGACACTTCCCTGCGGGACACTCTCTTCCTGCTCCTTTGGGCCGGAGAGAGCTCCCCCCACCCGTACGCGGAATCGACGATCTCGCAAAAATTCAGATATAAACATTGGGAGGCGTCCCCTCGCCCCCATCGTGTGGAGAGTCTCCATGATACCGTATCGCCATGCGGTATCATAGGCCTTCTCCAGATCGAAAAAGACCATGCCGTAGTGCTGTCTACGAAGAAAAGCCGGCGGCCTTCCGCGACATCACGACGTGCATTGAATGCTGGTGGAGCAGCATCACGGCTAGAGAATGCGGAAAAAGCGGTCGCTAAGGATTCCGCCACGGACGCGGGGTCCGAGATTACGGTCCCATTCTCCTGGAGAACGGGAGGGGGGTCCTGCGAGAACTTGCCCCGAATCCTTTTGACTCGCCTCCACACCTCAGCTAAAGGGGTCTTCCCGTTAAGTGAAGACACGTATGTCCGCCAAGAAGAGCGGCGGGCGTGCTTCGAAATATACCGGAACCTGCCTCTGGAGGTAAAGTCCAGCCGGCGGCCTTCCGCGACATCACGACGTGCATTGAATGCTGGTGGAGCAGCATCACGGCTAGAGAATGCGGAAAAAGCGGTCGCTAAGGATTCCGCCACGGACGCGGGGTCCGAGATTGCGGTCCCATTCTCCTGGAGAACGGGAGGGGGGTCCTGCGAGAACTTGCCCCGAATCCTTTTGACTCGCCTCCACACCTCAGCTAAAGGGGTCTTCCCGTTAAGTGAAGACACGTATGTCCGCCAAGAAGAGCGGCGGGCGTGCTTCGAAATATACCGGAACCTAGCCCTAGCCCGACGAAATTCAGCGACAGTGAAATCATTCGGGCGGCGCTTATAGCGCATGTAGGCATAACGCTTCTGTTTGAGGGCCGTCTCACACTCGGCCGACCACCATGGGAGTGGTCGGCGTGCAAAACGGCCAGACGTCCTAGGAATAGTAGTCACGCCCACGGCGATGAGGTTGCCGGAGAAGAACTCAACGGCCTCATCTAACGACCTAAACTCCTCGACTGAGATAGAGAATTCAGTCATTTCCTGAAATGCAGGCCACCGCGCCCGCGCCAAGCACCACCGAGGTGGTCTCTCAGGCGGTAGTTGCCCTGAAAATGATATTTGAATGGGAAAGTGATCACTACCATGGAGGTCATCGACCACCCCCCAATCAAAATCAGGCTGTGCATCCGAAGAGCACAAAGATAGGTCAAGGCAAGAAAATGAAGCGGTTCTCGGACAGTGATGCGTAAACTCATCCACGTTTAGGACACCCATCTCAAGCTCTTCGATCAGATCGGCAAGGACTTGTCCCCTGGGATTTATGGAGTAATCTCCCCATAGAGGATGCCTGCCGTTCAGATCTCCAAGCAAGAGATAGGGCCTCGGCAACCGTGCCACGACGCGGCGGAAGTCTCCTGCATCGAAGTCAGCTGACGGTGGAATGTACGCAGAAATGATAGTATACCTCCTATCCAGGTGCAGCTGCACAGCCACTGCCTGAAAGGAGGTATCTAAAGAGAAAGGAAGAACGGAGACATCATGCCGGGTGTAAACTGCGCATCCCCCAGCCCGGCCATCCTGCGGTGGTGGGGTCGCAAGACCCTTATACCCCGGGAGGGCAGGCATGGGGCACGCGCCTAGCATGGTCTCCTGCAAAAAGATAGCTAACGGGGAACGGGACGAGACGAGCCTCCGCAGCTCCTCCCAGTTTGCCCGGAGTCCACGGCAATTCCATTGAAGGAATATGCCCTCCAGGCCTAGCTCGGAGGAGACGCGGGGGCACTCCTCGAACTGAAGACCCTCACGGGAATGACCGTACGCTTCGAGGACTTATTGGGGGAGGTTGGGCTCGCCATGCGAGTCTTTTCTTCCCTCCGCCTCGAAACCTTAGGCGGGCGTTGCGGCTTCGGAGGCGGGGGGGCCCTCTTTTCGAGGAACCACCGTCTCCGAGCCACTCGCTCCACCTCGGGGCGTGGGCGAAGGAGCCGAAGCTTCTCTGTTGCTGTCCTCCTTTCGGGGGACAGCGTTAGGAACCCTGGAAGATGGCCTAGCGACCATCTTCAAGGGTGTTGCCTCCTGTGAGTCTAACGAATCTGTGGAGGCGCGTGGCCGTTTCGCCTTACGGGAAACGGTCACGCTGGGGGAAGAGGGGGGAGCCCTGGTTTTAGCCGGGGCTGGGTGTGAACCCTTTTTGCCGCCAGCTTTACCAGGGGAGCGCCCGGGTGTAGTAGAGCCCGCAGAAGGGCTCCGAATGGGCGCGGAAACAACCATGCTCGTTGGCTGGATGGGCCAGGAGCAGAGGGTGCTCTTCTAACTATTGAGGCATATGACGTCCAGGCAGAGCCGGGCGCACCAGGACCAAGTCCTTAGCCTCGCGGAATGAGAGTCGATTTCTTTCTCAAGGAGATATGCACCACATTGCTTAGAAGAAGCAGGGTGCGGCTCTCCGCATGACACACTTGGCCACACACGATTTGGACTTATCGTGTGCGACCTTGGAGCAATTTACACAGACTTCGGGTGACCCCGATTTTGCACCTCTACATGATCGATTCGTATGGCCGAAGCGGTGACAGTAATAGCACCGCCGCGGCAGTGGCACGAATGCCTTCACGCGGTAGCGGTACCAACCGGCACGCACTGACTCAGGGAGCTTGTCACAGTCGAACGTGACGAAGAGTGTAGGGGTGGGTCTCGAGGCCCCTCCCTGTTTTCTCATCACACGTTCGACCTTGACCACCCCATGGTCGGCCAGCTCTAGGGTGATGTCCTCAATGGAGTAGTCAACGAGTTCCCTCGCATAAACTACTCCTTTCACAAAGTTCATGGTAGAGTGCGGCGTCACACTCACCGGGGTGCCATGAAGTGTCCGAAGAGCACTTATCTTGACGCCTCGGCGGGATTCGCCGCATTCGCCAGAAGGCTCCCGTCCGAGAAACGGGTTACCTTCGGCTCTCTACCAATTGCACTAGCTAATCCTCTCCTCTGATGGATCATGTTGCCCTTGGACAACATGGTGCCATCAGTGGAGCGAATAACGAGGAAGCGTTTGAAGCCAGCGGGCTCGAAAACGCCAGGTAACCTCTGAATGAGGGGCCCCGATGTCATGGAGGCTCCGCCCTGTGCATTCTTGGTGTTAGTCTTAGTCAGGGGCTCGGCACACGAGGGGGTAGAGGGGCTGGATGTGCCAATCTTGGCTTGGTCGCCTACCAAAGTGGTAGCAGACCCATCCATCCCCGCAGCCCCCGCGGATGGAGAGGAGCCCCGAGTCTTCTTCGCCTTTTTCTTTTTAGGAGAGGAGGGCGGGGAATGAACCCGCTTCTCACCTCCGCCAGCAGAAGCCCCCATGCCAGATGGGCCGGCCTCAGCCAGGTCCCTCTCCGAAATGGAGAAGGTCCTGGTAGTCGTAGGGGCACCTGTCGGAGGAGATCCCTCCCCTCCTTTTACTGCCTTGGAGCACTCGACCGTTTGAGGGGGACCTTGCATAGGGGCGGATTCGGGTTCGGTGCTTGGCGCCGAGCCCGGATTCCCCCCCATGGAAGGCCCTACCGTCTGAGGCTGGGTCTCCTCAAGGACCATGTCTATCTCAGGAGGGGCCTCCAGTTTGCCATCCCCTCCCAGGACATCGCAGGTCCCCTTGGCAGTGTCGCCAGTCTTGTGTGGGGAGGCACAGGCCTTGACCCCAGCAAGGTTTAAAATTCTTGCCAGCAAGGCTTTTGAGGGAAGCGACCGAAGGGGCCTGGCTTCCCTCTCCCCCCTAAGGGGGTTTGCCCTACCGAGCCGCTTGCACGAGGGGCGGTCGGCAATGGGCTGCCTGCTGGCTTTCTTGGCAGTCCCCTTAGAAAGCAAAGGAGGAACTGCCGCTGGAGATAGGGAGGTGCGTGAAAGCACCTCCAGAGAAGGGGGTGAGGGGGAGTCCCCTACACCCATAGGCGTAGGAGAGGAGTAAGCCTCCTCTCCGGTTAAAGAATTATGGAGGGTCCCTTGCGCAAGCACAAGGGGGATGACCTCCATTTTCTCAGGGGAGCTGCCCGAGGGCGGCTCCGTTGATTTTCTTGGGGAAGTTGGGGGGTTGGGGTTTTTTGTTTTTTTTGTCATACATGGGCATGGTGACCCTCTTTTTAATACGGGACGCAATAGCTCATCACCTCTCGCAGTTGCCTGCACTGCGAGAGGTGCTTACAAGCCCGGCAGAGCCAGGCGCCGCCATTCGGGACCACCCCTCCCGCCTGGTGGCCTGGCAGTCCATCGGCATGGCGGCTCCACCTTGGACACGGCGTAAAATTGATAGAATGTGAAGAGGAGAGGAAAGGGGATGTGAGGAAGGTATGGGTGGGGATGAAGCAGGTTGTTAAAAAAAACCCATCCCGAACCGGAGCTCAGGGGTTAGGGAACAATGCCCCCTCTCCCCCCAGCCCCGATCCAGGGTGGTTGGCTTGAGAAGAAGGTCAGCATCTACCCTGTGAAATTAGAGGCTGACCAGAGAAAGTTGTGGGAGAGGTTGTATGAAAAGCGACGAGGTAGGGGAGAAATCGGGCTATCTGAAGGAAGGAAGAGAGGCTAAGCTGGGGCCGGACGGAGCGTTGGATCCCGTCAGCACGGCGGCCAGGATGGCAAATCACCGCGCCCCTTACAGGGTCTCAAGAGTGAGTGAGCAGACCCTTGTAGGGGGTGATTTCAGGGACTGTCCATGACAACGTTAGCAAGACGCTCAGAGAAATTATAGAAGAGTGTGTGGATGCTGTATAATGGTTTAAAATACATTTAAAATGTGTTCAAATATATTTAAATAATTAAATAAATATGTGGTTTCTATTCGTGGATTTTAAACTATGCCAGGTGGGTCTGGAATGCATTAACCATGATAGGTGAGTGAGCATTCATTGTACATATCCTTAAATAGACATTATTTTTTTAATTTTAAGAGCTCATCTGGCGACTGCCTACTTGAGCATTAATCGCCGCATTAAAACTGGCTAGTACTAGGCTACTTTTAAAATAAGATTAAAAAAAAAGAGGAAAAAGGCAACAAGCATGAAGCAAACTCCGGCGTCGGGAGGGGGGGGTCCACCTCCCCCCAGTGCAGGAACATGCAACCTACTAAAATAACAAAAAAAAACAAAAACCAAATTAGTTAAATAAAGGGAAGAAGGCCAGCCTCCTCCAAAAAGTCGAAAAGTCCACATGTTGGTGTACACGAATCCGTCCCGAGTACAAGGGACAGGCAGTAGCGACCCCGCGCATCCCTGTACCGGGACATGTAACGTCTGCGAAGATCACCCAGACTGGGACCTTCGACAAGAATCGGCCGAACAGCCAGGAGGACGATGCAGTCGTCACAATAGGGCGCAGGCGAGCCCTCCATCAAATGGCGATGCATCACACGTGTGTGCCTGATTTGGAGACGACAGAAAGCGACCTGAAGCCGTCGCTGCATTGGGGGATAGGTCTATGGGAACAGTCGCGGCGCAATGGCACGCAACTTTAAGTTCCCTTCGACCGTATCCCATCTTCTTTGCCAAGCAGCCCGAAGAGCTGCCCGTATTCCTGCCATGTAGTTTGTGTGTGGAAGAGCGAAATGCTGGTCCGGTCACCAAGTCCTCACGGACTCTTTGGCGCCCTCGCTGGCGCGCTCATTCCCCGCAATTCCTACATATCCAAGAACCCAGCAAAAGATAATCTCGACATCCATCAGGCTCACTAAAAACATGACATCATTGATATCCCGAACCAGAGAGTGCGGAGATTCCAATGACGCGAGAGCACTCAGGGCGCTTTGTGAGTCGCTATAAATCACGATCCGGTCTCCGAAAGGGGCACGTCGTGTAATATCCCGTGCCGGAGCTCCAAAAAGGCCGAATGCAATACTTTAGGTGCTGTACAAGCTTTGGGAGCAGAGGCATGGTGACAAATAGCCAACGGTGGTACCCTCCAGGGTGGCATTCTAGGCAGAACCAGGGACGCCAATGGCCCGAGAGCTATATCTAGCTCTCGAAGGAGTTTCCTAGCCCTAAACCCAAAGGGCTTAGGATATGACTGACTTGCGTCTCTCGGCGGCATAGGCACCGTCGCGATCAGCTGCGGGTGCTTTGAGAGCCATTGGCAACTAAGAGAGACGCTGCGCTCATGCGTACAGGCGAGTAATGCACTGTGCACGGCCAAGCCCGATGTGATGTATCGAGTCCACCTTCCGCAATAGACGTTCAGCTGCAGATGAATAAAACGCACGTCCGTAGTCGAGCTTCGGACGGATAACGGATCGATAAAAAAGTAGGGCAGTAGCCATATCAGCGCCCCAAGCGCTGAACGTCAGGGGATGAAGAATATCCATGGCGCGGGTACTAGAGACCATAAGGCTGTGAATATGAGCCTCCCAGGAGAGGCATCGGTGAACGGTGTCGGAAACGGTGCAATTCAACCACTTCCAGGCGCACCCCATTAAGAAACAAGTCTGGGTCGGGGTGGAGTCGTGGATGGCGGCAGAAGTGCACCACTTTAGTCTTGGCCAAAGAAAACCGAAACCTTTGCGCTTCGGCATTGCGAAAGAAACGTTTCAATGCCTGTTGGAGTCGACGCTCCAGAATTGGCATCTGGGCCGCGCCAAAAGAGATCGAAAGGTCGTCCACGTAGAGCGTATCAAGAACATCTACTAGCAGCACCGAGGTAATGCCGTTGTTGCTCAAGACAAGGAGTGTAACGGTGAGGAGACTTCCATGTGGGACACCCTCTAACTGATCCATTAGGCCAGAGAGGGATCCCCCCACCCGTACGCGGAATCGTCGCTTGCAAAAATTCAGATATAAACATTGGGAGGCGTCCCCTCGCCCCCATCGTGTGAAGGGTATCCATGATACTGTATCGGCATGCGGTATCATAAGCCTTCTCCAGATCGAAAAACACCGTGACGAAGTGCAATCTACGAAGGAAGGCCTCGCAGACAGCATTTTTCAGTCGAAGCAGAGAATCCGACGTAGAATGGAACTTGCGGAAGCCACACTGTGCAGAACACAAATGGCCTCCGCTGTCCAGAAAAAAGGTTAATCTAACATTAACTGATTTCTCCATCAACTTGCACACACAGGAGGTTAGAGAAATTGGGCGGAAACCAGCCGGGATAGAATGATCTCTCCCCAGTATGCGAAAAGCTAGCACAGTAACGTTTAGCCAGGAGTCTGGGAGGTTACCCTCTACCCATATCCTGTTGAACAAATCTAACAGAAAGGCCATGCCTCGCTCACCCAGGTGTCGAAGTATGGCGTACGGGACATCGTCCGGACCATGGGCGGTGTCCGCGCACGAAGCAAGAGCGGAAAGCAACTCACTCACAGTAAACCTGTCGTTGAAGGGTTCTCCGCCTCTGGAGGTAAAGTCCAGCCGGCGGTCTTCCGGGAGACCACGACGTGCATTGAATGCTGGTGGAGCAGCATCCCGGATAGAGAATGCGGAGAAAGTGGTCGCGAAGGATTCTGCCACGGACTCGGGGTCTGAGATTGCGGTCCCAATCTCCTGGAGAATGGGAGGGGGTTAGTGCAAGAACTTGCCCCAAATCCTTTTGACTGGCCTTATGGACGAGCCTCTGCCGCTCCTCCCAGTTGGCCTGGAGTCTGCAGCAATGCCATTGAAGGAATATGCCCTCCAGGCCTAGATCATGGGAATGGCCATACGCTTCCTGGAGGCAGAACCCCGGGCACTGTTGGCCAGAAAATGTGCTGAAGGCACTGTCGCCTTTGAAGACTTATTGGGGAGGTTGGACTCGCCATGGAGTCTTTTCCTCCCTCCGGCTCAAAATCTTAATCAAGCGTTGCAGCTTCGGAGACGAGGGGCACTCTTTTCCAGGGTCCACCTTCTCCGGGCCTCCCAGCCCACCACTAGGCATGGGCAAAGAAGCCGAAGCTCCTTTGTTGCTGTCCTTTCGGGAGGCAGCTTTAGGAACCCCAAAAGATGGCCTGACGACCAACTTCAGGGGTGTTGCCCCTTGTGAGTCTAATGACTCGGTAGAGGCGCGTGGCCGTTTTGCCTTGCAGAAAACGGTCACACTGCGGGAAAGGGGAGGATGAGTGCTGGTTTTAGCCGGGGTTGGGTGTGAGCCCTTTGTGCCACCAGTTTTACCAGGGGAGCGCATGGGTTGAGTAGAACCTACAGAAGGGCTCCGAATGGGAGCAGAAACAACTGTGCTTGTTGGCCTGGATGGGCCAGGAGCAGAGGGTGTCTTTCTAAGCATTGAGGCGTACGATGTCCCAGGTAGAGCCGGATGCACCAGGACCAAGTCCTTATCCTCACAGAATGAAAGACATTCCTGGGTCTGAACAGCCAGGATTTCTTTCTCAAGGAGATATGCACCAATGCATTCGAAGAAGCGGGGTGCGGCTCTCCACAATTGACACATTTGGCCACACATGATTTGGACTTAGCGTGTGCGGCCTTGGAGCAATTTACACAGACTCCGGGTAAGCCTGACTTTGCATGTCTACATAAGCGATTCGTATAGCCAAAGCGGTGACAGTAATAGCACCTCCGCAGCAGTGGCATGAATGCCTTCACGTGGTAGTGGTACCAACTGGCATGCACTGACTCAGGGAGCTTGTTACAGTTCCCTCGCATAAACTACTCCTTTCACAAAGTTCATGGTAGAGTGTGGCATGACAGTCACTGGGGTGCCATCAAGTGTCCTTAGAGCACTTATCTTGGCCGCCTCAGAGGGCTCTACTAATTATACCAGCTAAAGCTCTCCTCCTTGGCCAACATGCTGCAATCAGTGGAGCGAATAACCAAGAAGTGTTTGAAGCCAACGGACTTAAAAATGCTAAATAATCTCAGAATGAGGGGCCCCGAAGTAATCGAGGCTCTGCTCTGCTCACTTTTGGTCTTATTTTGGGATTCCCTACCAAGGCAAGCACCAGGCCGGATGTGCCAATCTTGGCTTGGTTCTATTCAAGGATGTTAGTGGCCTTGTCCTTCCCCAAGGCCCCATGAAGGGAAAAGAGCCCCCCCCGAGTCTTTTTTGTCTTTTTAGGAGAGGAGGGCGGGGAATGGACCTGCTTCTCCCCTCCCCTCCCCCAGCAGGAGCTGCCAGGCCAGATGGGCCGGCCTCTGCAAGGTCCTTCACTGAGATGGTGAAGGTCCCAGCATTCATGGGGGCACCGACTGGAGGAGGAGATCCCTCCACTGCTTGTGATGTCTTAGCAGCCTGACCCTTCTGGTAAGGGCCCCGCACAGGAGCAGAATCGGGCTCGGTGTTTGATACCGAGCCCGAATCTGCCCCTATGGAAGGCCCCACCTTCTGAGGCTGGGCTGCATCAGGGAGCATGTCTATCTCAGGGGGGCCTCCATTTGGCCACCTCCCCCCCATGACATCACAGGTCATGTCAGTTTCGTCCATGTTTTTTGGGGAGGAATAGGCCTTCACCCCCACTAGATTTAATATTTGGGCCAGCAGGTCTTTAGAGGAAAGTGGCTGATGGGGCCTTTCTTCAATGGGGAGCAGCCGGTTATGAGCTGCCTGCTGGCTTTCCTGGCAGTCTCCTGTGAAAACATTTATGAATTACATTTTTATGCCAAGCGGGCTAATACACAACTGAGCATGATGTTCCAGATTTGAGATGAAGTCACGTGGTGACTTCAAGGAAGGGGGTGAAGGGGAGCCCCCTGCACCCGTAGGCACTCGAGAGGAGTAAGCCTCCTCTCTGGTTGAAGATTTATGGAGGGTCCCCTGGGAGACCACAGGGAGGAGGGGGGGGGAAACCTCCATTTTCTCTGTGGAGCTGCCTGAGGGTGTTTCCATTGTTCTTAGAGGGGAAATGGGGAGAGATTTTGGTTTTGGTAAGTTTTCATCCATGGCATGGTGACTCTTTTTTTTACAGGATGCAAACGCTAATCACCCCCACAGTGGCCTGCTCTGCGAAGGGTGAGTACAGGCCTGCCAGAGCCAGGTGCCGCCATTTTGGACCACCCCTCCCGCTTGGTGGCCTGGCAGTCCCCTCAGCATGGCGACTCCACATTGGATGCAGCGTAAAATTAATAGTGTGAAGAGAGAAGGAAAATGGATGTGAGGAAGGTATGGGTGGGGATGAAGCAGGTTGTTCAAAACCCACCATCCCAAACCGGAGCTCAGGGGCTAGGGAACATTATCCCCTCCCCTCTCAGCCCCGATCTGGGATAGTTGACTGAGAAAAAGGTCAGCATCTACCCTGTGAAATTAGAGGCTGACCAGAGAAAGTGGTGGGGAGGTTGTATGAAAAGCGAGGAAACAGGGGGGAAACACAAGTGTCTGAAGGAAGGAGAAGAGGCTAAGCTGGGATCAGACAGGGTTTTGAGTCCTGTTAGCATGGCAGCCAGGATGGCAAATAGAGACAAATAACACTAAATTAAATAAAATAGTACTGTCATTTACCTTGGTAAATTATAGTATAAAAGTTGAGATGAACAATTAGTGAACAACCGAGAATAAGGATGAGGCAGAAACGGCTTTCACTGGTGAGGAGTGATGTGATAATCCGAAGAGGGCATGTTTCGCAGATCTAGGACTCATCAGAAGTAGATAACACAAGCATTTTCAATGAGCATAAATTACATTTTTACGCCAACCGGGCTAATACACAACTGAGCATGATGTTCCATGGATTGTGGGTAATGTGAGTTCATAACCCAATGCATTGTTCGTGAACTGAGCTAAAAAAAATTTGCAAAACTAGTTCGGGAACCAATTTGTCCATGATGTGGGGGTAGCCTAAACCAAGGTTCTACTGTACCTACAAACACTATTGGCTTGACTAACATAGATATCTGCAATCACTACCACTAGGTAACAAACAGTTACACACACCGATTCAAAACATACCAGACACTTATACATCTTAAACAAAATCTATATAATGAAAAGGGGGATGAACGATATGATCATGGTTGGATAAAGTCTGCAACAATGAGGCGCATACCTGGGTGAGAAGCATAAAGGCATTATCTGGTGTAAGATTATTCTTGAGGTACTCAACACAATGCCTCTCAAGGGCAGAAACGCCATACTTCTTGGCTGTGTACAGGACAGTCATTACAATCTCTGGGCCAATCTGCACCTCATCACTGAAATATAGTTAATTAAGAGGACTGAATTAATTTACTTACTTTCCTTCATTTAAGCACTAGCTTTTCAGACACTTCATACTTATAAGCATCAAGCAATTGATATTTTTCAAAATAATTGGCAAAATTTTAATGCATATGTAGACCTATAAGAGATGGATAGTTCCCACCTCATGTGTATCCCTAATTTGAGAAAATTCTAAGGTAGATATCAAATAGACACAGGGAAGGGGAAGAAAAAATTGGGTCAATGAAAAGAAGAGAAACAGCTTTTCAAGGAGAATAAAGGTAAAAATATTGAACTAAAACTAAGTGGAACATACATAACCTTAAAGAGTACTAAAGTGCTAGGAGGACATGTGATTTTCCTAAAGCTATCTCCATTCTGTAGGTAGGCTCCATTACAAGTTTTCAACCACAAATATTGGGTCTAGGAACAATTTAATGCAAAAGAACAAACTTGAACTTCAGGCTATGATGACAATAGAATAGTATTGTGATACATTCCTCTCAGATTCTTTCATAAATAAAGGAACATAGGAAATAAAATTGTTCGCACCTGTAAAGGAACCGCAGCAAAGACAAAAATGCTTGAGGCTCCACATCAGGGAGTTCAATCTCTTCTTGCTGGCAACATAACTTTCCAAAAAACATTGCATCAAAGACAGCACTTCCAACAGCTAATACAAATCGATGAGCTGGAATACGCTGGCTAGACTCGCCTTTGCCAACACGGAAATGAACGTCACTCAAGATTTCATTATTAAACAGAAATGCAAACCTGAGGAGTAAATATTTTACAGATAAGAAAATTGATTCAAAGAATCAACAGTCCATTTGAGAAAAATAATATTGTAAATGATAATACATTAAAATAAAAGTGCTCAGCTCTAATATCTTAAAAAGGAGAGCTAAACTTATCAAAATTTGATTCCATATAAAAGAAATATAACTTCATTAAACTGCACTATATATCTTTCAATAAAGAAAATGAATGATAACATCACAAAGTAGTCAATGATAGAACATTTGTTATTTTTGTTTTTTTTTATAGAGCCCATCTGGCAACTGCCCACTTGGGCATTAGTCGCCAAAAAACACGCTTCCTAGAACTAGGCTACTTTAAAATAAAAATATGAAAACATAAAAATGTGAAAAACTTAACAATTAGGAAGCAATCTCCGGGAGCGGGGGGAGGTCCCCCTCACCCCAGTGCCAGAGAGTGCAACCTACAAACAAAACAATAACAAACAAAAAACAAAAAAGAACCTTAAATAAAGGGGAGAAGCCCGGCCTCCCCCCAAAAGTCAACAAGTCCACAATGCAATGTGCAAGAATCTGTCCAGGGTACAAGGGAAAGGCGGTAGCGACACGGACATCCTGGTACCGGGACAGGTATCGTGCGCGAAGATCACCCAGACTGGGACATTTGACAAGAATGTGCCCAACAGTCTGGGGGACGACGCAGTCGTCACAATAGGGCGCAGGCGAGCGCTCCATCAAATAGCGATGCGTCACACGAGTGTATCCGATTCGGAGACGACAGAAGGCAACCTGAAGCCGCCGCGGCATTGCAGGATAGGTCGATGAGAACAGTCGCGGCGCAATGGCATGCAAGTTTAAGTTCCCTTCAAACGTCTCCCATCTTCTTTGAGAGGCAGTCCGAAGAGTTGCATGTATTCCTGTCATGTAGTCGGTGTGAGGAAGAGCGAAACGCTGGTCCGGTCGCAGAGTCCTCACGAACTCTTTGGCGCGCTCATTCCCCGCAATTCCTACATGTCCAGGAACCCAGCAGAAGATAATCTCGACATCTGCGCGGCTCGCCAAAACTGTGGCGTCATGGATATCGCGAACCAGAGGATGCGGAGATTCCAATCCCCCGAGAGCACTCAGGGCGCTTTGTGAGTCGCTATAGATCACAATCCGGTCTCCGAACCGGGCACGTCGCGTAATCTCCCATACCGAGTGGTGTATTGCCACCAGCTCGGCCGTGAAGACAGACGCAGCGCCTGGCAGAGCCAAGCTGAATTCAAACAGAAGGGATACGACGTGGAAGCCGACCCCATCTCAGGACTTGGAGCCATCCATATACACTGGCACGGTTCCAGCTTGACACGATGTGTGCTCCAAAAAGGTGGAACGCAATACTCCCGGCGCCGTACAAGCTTTGGGAACAGAGGCGTGGCGACAAATAGCAAAATTTGGTCCTTTCCAGGGTGGTGTTCTGGACAGAACCAGCTATATCTAGCTCTCGAAGGAGTTTCCTGGCCCTAAACCCAAAGGGCTTAGGGTATGACTGGCGTCTCTCGGCGGCATAGGCACCGTCGAGATCAGGTGCGGATGCAGTGAAAGCTGTTGGCGACTGAGGGAGGCACCGTACTCGCGCGTACAGGCGAGTGATGCACTGCACGCGGCGCAGAGCAAGTGGCATCTTCCCAGCATCGACCAACAGGCTCTTAATGGGGAAAGTGCGGAAGGCACCGGTCGCAAGGCGGAGGCCGGTGTGGTGGATCGAATCCACCTTCCGCAATATACACTCGGCTGCGGATGCATAAAACTCGCATCCGTAGTCGAGCTTCGAACGAACAAAGGATCGATAAAAAAGTAAGGCGGAAGCCCTATCAGCACCCCAAGCGCTGAACGTCACGGAACGGAGAATGTCCATGGCGCGGGTATAAGAGACCCTAAGGCTGCGAATATGAGCCTCCCAGGTGAGGCGTCGGTCGAATGCAACACCGAGGAAACGGTGCGATTCCACCACATCCAGGCGCACCCCATTAAGAAACAAATCTGGGTCGGGGTGGAGCCGTGGATGGCGGCAGAAGTGCACCACCTTAGTCTTGTCCAAAGAAAACCGAAACCTGTGCGCTTCGGCATAGCGACAGACGCGGTTCAATGCCTGTTGGAGTCGACGCTCCAGAGTTGGCATCTGGGCCGCGCCAAAAGAGATCGAAAGGTCGTCCACGTAGAGCGTAGCGAGAACATCTTCCGGCAGCACCGAAGTGATGCCGTTGATGCTCAGGGCAAAGAGTGTGACAATGAGGACACTTCCCTGCGGGACACCCTCTTCCTGCTCCTTTGGGCCGGAGAGGGCTCCCCCCCACCCGTGCGCGGAATCGACGATCTCGCAAAAATTCAGATATAAACATTGGGAGGCGTCCCCTCGCCCCCATCGTGTGGAGAGTCTCAATGATACCGTATCGCCATGCGGTATCATAGGCCTTCTCCAGATCGAAAAACACCGTGGCGTAGTGCTGTCCACGAAGGAAAGCCTCGCAGACGGCATTTTCCAGTCGGAGCAGAGCATCCGACGAGTGAAACTTGCGGAAGCCGCACTGTGCAGAAGACAGATGGCCTCCGCTGTCCAGGAAAAAGGTTAATCTAACATTTACCAATTTCTCCATCAACTTGCACACGCAAGAGGTTAGAGATTGGGCGGAAACCGGTCGGGGTAGAGTGATCTCTCCACGGCTTGCAAAAGGCGAGCACAGTAGCGATTCGACAGGAATCTGAGAGAAGACCCTCCACCCAGATCCTGTTGAACAAATCTAACAGAAAGGCCATGCCTCGCTCACCCAGGTGTCGAAGCATGGCGTACGGGACATCGTCCGGACCATGGGCGGTGTCCGCGCACGAAGCGAGAGCGGAGCGCAACTCGCTCCCAGTAAACCTGTCGTTGAAGGGTTCTCCGTCTCTGGAGGTAAAGTCCAGCCGGCGGCCTTCCGCGACATCACGACGTGCATTGAATGCTGGCGGAGCAGCATCACGGCTAGAGAATGCGGAAAAAGCGGTCGCGAAAGATTCCGCCACGGACGCGGAGTCTGAGATTGCGGTCCCATTCTCCTGGAGAACGGGAGGAGGGTCCTGCGAGAACTTGCCCCGAATCCTTTTGACTCGCCTCCACACCTCTGCTAAAGGGGTCTTCCCATTAAGTGAAGACACGTATGCCCGCCAAGAAGAGCGGCGGGCGTTCTTCGAAATATACCGAAACCTAGCCCTAGCCCAACGAAATTCAGCGACAGTGAAATCGTTCGGGCGGCGCTTATAGCGCATGTAGGCATAACGCTTCTGTTTGAGGGCCGTCTCACACTTAGGCGACCACTATGGGAGTGGTCGGCGTGCAAAACGGCCAGACGTTCTAGGAATAGTAGTCAGGCCCGCGGCAATGAGGTTGCCGGAGAAGAACTCAACGGCCTCATCTACAGACCTAAACTCCTCAACTGAGATAGAGAATTCAGTCATTTCCTGAAATGCAGGCCACCGCGCCGGCGCCAAGCACCACCGAGGTGGTCTCTCAGGGGGCAGTTGCCCTGAAAATGATATTTGAATGGGAAAGTGATCACTACCATGGAGGTCATCGACCACCCCCCAATCAAAATCAGGCTGTGCATCCGAAGAGCACAAAGATAGGTCAAGGCAAGAAAATAAAGCGGCTCTTGGACAGTGATGCGTAAACTCATCCACGTTTAAGACACCCATCTCAAGCACTTCGATCAGATTGACAAGGACTTGTCCCCTGGGATTTATGGAGTAATCTCCCCAGAGAGGATGCCTGCCGTTCAGATCTCCAAGCAAGAGATAGGGCCTCGGCAACCGTGCCACAACGCAGCGGAAGTCCCCCGCGTCGAAGTCAGCTAACGGTGGAATGTACGCAGAAATGATAGTATACCTCCTATCTAGGTGCAGCTGCACAGCTAGTGCCTGAAAGGAGGTATCTAAAGAAAAAGAAAGAACGGAGACATCATGCCGGGTGTAAACCACGCATCCCCCAGCCTCACCATCCCGCGGTGGTGGGGTCGCGAGACCCTTATACCCAGGGAGAGCGGGCAGGGGGCACACGCCTAGCATGGTCTCCTGCACAAAGATAGCTAACGGGGAACGGGACGAGACGAGCCTCCGCAGCTCCTCCCAGTTGGCCCGGAGTCCACGGCAATTCCATTGAAGGAATATGCTCTCCAGGCCTAGCTCGGAGGAGAGGCCGTACGCTTCCCGGGGGCAGAACACCAGGCGTTGTTGGCCGGACAAAGCGCTGAAGGTGCTGTTGGCCGGACAAAACGCTGAAGGTGCTGTCACCTTCGAGGACTTATTGGGGAAAGTTGGGCTCGCCATGCGAGTCTTTTCCTCCCTGCGCCTCGAAACCTTGGCAGGCATTGCGGCTTTGGAGGCAGGGGGCCCTCTTTTCGAGGAACCACCGTCTTCGAGCCACTCCCTCCTTTCGGGAGACAGCTTTAGGAACCCCGGAAGATGGCCTAGCGACCAACTTCAGGGGTGTTGCCTCCTGTGGGTAGAGCCCGCAGAAGGGCTCCGAATGGGCGCGGAAACAACCGTGCTCGTTGGCCTGGATGGGCCAGAAGCAGAGGGTGCCTTTCTAGTTATTGAGGCATATGATGTCCCAGGCAGAGCTGGGCGCACCAGGACCAAGTACTTGGCCTCACGATTCGATCCTGGGCCTGAACGGCCACGATTTCTTTCTCAAGGAGATATGCACCACATTGCTTCAGAGAAGCAGGGTGCAGTTCTCCGCAATTGACACACTTGGCCACACACGATTTAGACTTATCGTGTGCGACCTTAGAGCAATTTACACAGACTTCGGGTGACCCCGACTTTGCCCGTCTACATGAGCGATTCGTATGGCCGAAGCGGTGACAGTATTCGGTGAAGGCAGTGGCACGAATGCCTTCACGTGGTAGCGGTACAAACCGGCACGCACGACTCAGGGAGCTTGTCACAGTCGAACGTGACGAAGAATGTAGGGGTGGGTCTCGAGGCCCCTCCCTGTTTTATCACCACATGTTCGACCTTGACTGCCCCATGGTCAGCCAGCTCTAGGATGGTGTCCTCAATGGAGTAGTCAACGAATTCCCTCGCATAAAGTTCATGGTAGAGTGCGGCGTCACACTCACCGGGGTGCCATCAAGTGTCCGAAGAGCACTTATCTTAGCCGCCTCGGCGGGATTCGCCGCATTCGCCAGAAGGCTCCCATCCGAGAAATGGGTCACCTTTGGCTCTCTACCAATTACACTAGCTAATACTCTCCTCTGATGGATTATGCTGCCCTTGGCCAACATGGTGCCATCAGTGGAGTGAATAACGAGGAAGCGCTTGAAGCCAGCGGGCTCGAAAATGCCAGGTAACCTCTGAATGAACCGGCCCCGATGTCATTGAGGCTCCGTCCTGTGCACTTTTGGTCTTAGTCACGGGCTCCGCAACCAGGGGGGCAGAGGGGCCGCATGTGCCGATCTTGGCTTGGTCGCTTGCCAAAGTGGCAGCAGACCCATCCGTCCCTGTAGCCCCCGCGGATGGAGAGGAGCCCAGAGTCTTTTTGGTCTTTTTCTTTTTTGGAGAGGAGGGCGGGAAATGAACCCGCTTCTCACCTCCGCCGGAATTAGCTCCCAGGCCAGATGGACCAGCCTCAGCCAGTTCATTCCCCCAAAATGGAGGTCCTGGTAGTCGTGGGGGCACTGGTCGGAGGAGATCCCTCTCCTCCCATTACTGCTTCAAAAACGCTAGCCGCTTGAGGAGGACCTTGCATAGGGGCAGATTCGGGTTCAGTGCTTGGAACCGAGCCCGGATTCATCCCCATGGAAGGACCTACCGTCTGAGGCTGGGTTTCCTCAAGGACCATGTCTATCTCAGGGGGGGCCTCCAGTTGGCAATCCCCCCCCCCCCAAGACGAGACGATACTCCCGTTGGCAGTATCGTCACTAGTCTTGTGTGGGGAGGCACAGGCCTTGACCCCAGCAAGGTTCAATATTCTTGCCAGCAGGTCTTTTGAGGAAAGCGACCGAAGGGGCCTGGCTTCCCTCTCCCCCCTAAGGGGGTTTGCCCTACCGAGCCGCTTCGATGTGGAGCGGCTGGCTAAGGGCTGCCTGCTGGCTTTCTTGTCAGTCCCCTTGGAAAGAACAGAGGGGACTGCCGCTGGAAAAAGGGAGGTGCCCGAAAGCACCTCCAGAGAAGGGGGTGAGGGGGAGTCCCCTACACCCGTAAACAAAGGAGAGGAGTAAGCCTCCTCTCTGGTTGGAGAGATATGGAGGGCCCCCTGAGCACGCACAGGGGGGAGGCTTCCATTTTTTCGGTGGAGCTGCCCGAAGGCGGCTCCGTTGGTGACACAGAGATAATTAAGTGGAGATTTGTGTTTCTCATCATTGGGCTGGTGACCCTCTATATTTCACGGGATGCAATTGCCCATCACCTCTTGCAGTTGCTCGCACTGCAAGAGGTGCTTACAGGCCTGGCAGAGCCAGGCGCCGCCATTTGGGACCACCCCTCTCGCCTGGTGGCCTGGCAGTCCATCGGCATGGCAGTTCCAACTTGAGCGCGGCGTAAAAAGATAGATTGTGAAGAGGAGAGGAAAAGGGATGTGATGAAGGTATGGGTGGGGATGAAGCAGGTTGTTAAAAAAAACATCCTGAACCAGAGCTCAGGGGTTAGGGAACGTTGTCCCCTCCCCCCTCAGCCCCGATCTGGGACGGTTGGCTTGAGAAGAAGGTCAGCATCTACCCTGTGAAATTAGAGGCTGACCAGAGAAAGTTGTGGGAGAGGTTGTATGAAAAGCAAGGAAACAAGTGTTTTGAAGGAAGAAGAAGAGGCTAAGCTGGGGTTGGACGGGGTGCTGAGTCCCGTCAGCACGGTGGCCAGGATGGCAAATCGCCGCGCCCCTTACGGGGACATGATAGAACATTGAATGCAAGTTAACCTATAAGGAAAATTAGATCACAATCATCACTATATTAAGTTCATTCTCAAGGAATTAACTAATTAATGTTTGAAAGTATTTAGGTGATCTTTTTTAATTTTTTATGAGTTAACTCATGAAGACCAATATATAATTTTATATTATTAACTAACATTACATGAGTGCATCTTGACTTAATTCTATAGAAATAATACTGAAAAGTATTAAAGATGCTACCTTTCTTTCACTGTTGTCATTGTTGCTTGCCAATTATAAAGAGGCCCTGAAGTTGGCCCATATCCACTGGTACTGTTGGAGTGTAAGTTAAACAATTTTTGCCCCTTAATTTGTGGCAATGAATCATGTTCCACATTATGGGCTCTTGTTATGGCTGCTTCTTTATTAGAACATAAGTCTATGGATCTTTGAACATCATTCATTTGTTCTCCATGAAGATATAAATTATTTTCAACGTAAACCAGCTGCGGAACTGAAGAAACTGGCTGCAGTGATGCTTTATGACTTGTACTTGTATTCCCATTTGCAATGCATAAAGGTTGAGTTACCACACCATTACCTCGGCTGGAATGAGCATTTGCTGGAGCAGTGTTAAGAGCCTTACCTACTCTAACATTTGAGGGAGGAAGCAAAGACTGTGCTGAATTTCCTGATCGATTTGTAAGATTACTCTTCTTGACCCCTAATGAGAGGTGAGACATGAGAGTGCAGGAAGAAGCACAAGCCTTAGAATTAACATTTGGACATAGCACAGGGGTCACATTATCACCAACTGGAGAATTGCTTTTTCCACAATTTGAGTTATTACAGGATCCATCTGAATATGAGGAATGTTTTAAAAGCTGGGACAGAAAATGGTTATCATCATCTGAGCTAGAGTCTTCATCAGAAATGCTTTGCTTGGAGCAACCACCATTTCTGTCCATTGACCAAGATAGTCCATCTTTAAAAGAATAATTCATTTGTTTAGAAACAGGAGGCCTATCATCATCTGAACTTGAATGATCATCAGATAGTCTTTGTTTAAGTGAACCATTATTTGTTCCTGATACCCAGGCCATTTTACTGAAATATAAAAGACTTCCTCAATAGAAAAAAACTCATGAAGTAATTTCTCGAAGTGGGATCATGGTGTCTCAATGACAATTATTATTACAAAGATCCATTAATAGTGAAAAGTGAAAACAGAAGAGAGCATATCTGCGGAAAAACAAGTTGATGAGCATGAGTACATCAGAAAAAGTTCAATTCTCCTTTCCCAAAAACACCTAATATTTTTTCTAAGAAGTCTATCCTAGCAACTGCCAACATGGACATAAGTCACTGTAATTAGCCTATATAAAAAAAAAACAAACAAACAACCAACTCATAAAAAAAGGCTGGAAATGACATACTCTAGGATATGAATGAGGACCACTCCCCCCCCCCCCCCCCCGGGTTACAGCATGCACCCAACTGGAAAAATATTAAATAAAATGGAAAAGGCCAGCCTCCTCCAAAAAGTTCAGTAGTCCACAAACCCATCCTGACTACAAGGGTCAAGTGGTAATGACTCTGTTCATCCTGGTACTGAGGTCACACACAAAGTTCCCTCAGACTGGAACAATAAACAAGAATGTGCCAGTCTGGGGGACCATGTAGGTTTACCAAAGAACCCCCTTCAACTCCACATGGAGGAATTAGGCCTAGTGTTGTAAAACCCAGTGTTCTCCAATTCCAAATCTGGACCCTAATGTGATCCAAGAAGGTGAAAGGGCTCAACAAACAATGGATAGTGAAGGTCAGGGCATCAATCAGCCATAGATACATGATCGGACACAATCCTATAGATTGTTTAAATTGTATATTGTAGATGCATGATCTGACACAATCCTATGGTTGCATTTTGTGGGTGGGTTTTGACATGCAGATGACCTTTGATAGGCCCTTGTGGCTTTTGTCATCTGTGAAATTATATTATGTTATGTTATTTAATCACAGTAAGTAACAGGGAAGGATTCAATCAAGTGGCAGTACATCCTGTGCGTCCAACCACCAACAATACCCATATATTTTCCATACAAGTTTCTCAAATAGAAGACATCTTATCCTGAACCATCCAAACAATCACACAGATGTACAAGAACTCCCAAACAAGAAGCAAGTTAAATAAGAATATTGACAACTGTGGCAAATATATTTAACCCTTTAGTCACCCGGTTAATTTGCTTGAAATCGCCTTGGGCAAAATTATAAACGGTACATGTTATCAAAAATAATTAAAATAAAATATTTAAATCCTTTTTTATGAATCAAATAATATATCATTTTAATTGAAGAGAATTATTCTATTAATATAATTAAAAAATTATTAATAACCTTCTACCTACTTATGATTATGATTGAAAATTCTCAGTTCTTCGCAAATTTTCATCAATACCCATGGTTGTTTTTTGCTTTTTAAATCAGTGCTGCTATTCATGGGAGACTATTTTATATCTTAAATTTTATGAAAATTTTGCTCATGGCCTATTTTTGACCTATAAAACTGTATTTTCCAGACAAAATAGGCTTGCTGATTTGTGTGCTTTCAGTAACATACTAACTTAAGGCATTTCCTCATTTTAATTGGATGAAAAATGAAAAACAAGTGTATTTAACTAAAAAAATAAGGAAGAGTCATCAAAAATGGCATGTTTACACAGATGTGAGTAATAAATCAGCCTCTTTTTGCGGTTATGTTGTGGTGAGGCCTTGAAATGGAGTCAAGTTACTCTCATTCATAAATCTCAGTTTACAAACAAAGAAGGCCTGACCTAAGCCATTTATATATTTTAATTAGATGCTTAATCACTAACATAAGAGTTTGAAATTTTTTTTGACAAATTGTCATAATTATCAGGGCAAATATGAGTCTATATGTAAAAGGCCACATAAGGCCCTTGGGCGATTATGTAGCACTGAATTGAGGACTTATAAAGGCCCTTGGGTGACTAATGGGTTAAGAAGGGTACCTATTCAAACCAACTTAAAGACAGGAAAATTAAATAAGAAGAAATAAGACTTAGGAACAAGGAGACTCCCATACTTCTGTATTCTTCTCGGCTTCTCATCGGCAAAATACTCCCTCGATCTTTACGTTTGAGGTTAGAAGTGGTGGTTAGAAGACAGGTTGTCTCTCCAACATGAATTTGGTACGAATCTTTTTGAAAGAATTGCCAAATTTATATTTTTTACCATGTTGGCTTCCCACAATTAAGTAATAGTATTAGGGTCAAGAGACAACTGTTACAGAAAGGACCCAGCATCTACAAGAATGGCAGCTTTTTAACAATGCAATTCAATAATACAATATGAGCAGACTGAAATTTGTACCTTGTACAGTAAAGTATTGGTAGCAAAATTTGTACAAATTGCTATCAAGATGATTGTGGAGAGACACAATATACTTGCATGGTAGGTTAGATAACCACAGCCTCAGATAAGTAGTTCCAAATTGCAAATACTGTTATCTCGGTAACTGGGGGGGGGGGCTGCAATATTTTCCATGTCTGAAATCTGTGTGCAACAACCTTCCTAACAATGTAAATCTACAACAGCTAGCTTAGTTGCATAGTTTGTCACAGGATCATTTGGTTTTTATCCTGGAAGATCTAGTGTGGACCAGTTATTGCTCACTTTAATATGTCTTTGGCTCTGGATAAAATAAAAATTGATTTGATTTTATTATTCTATTTGATATGGTTAATCATGATATTATGATTGACAAACTAAGGCAGTGCTTTCCAAACTGGGGGTTGCAGTCTTTATAGATGGGAAGGTAGGTACTAGCAAGTTGGTGTTATCTTATATAAAAATATGAAATCAGATAAAAATGTTTCAACTAAGGCTGCCACAAGATTTTTTGTGAGAGTAACAAGTTTCCTGATGAGTAACAATTGTTTTTAATTTTATTATTTAATTTCATTAAATACTTTTAAAGGAAACAAACTTCAAATTTTTACAGCTTCAGAACCTGAGGAGTAAAAAATATCAGGTTGGAACAAAATGTCCAATTTTAGGATATATATTAAAATGTGAGAAAAAATTGTGACTGGAAATATTTAATGATAAAACATAACCTCCATTGCTTTCTAGAACCACATTTCATCTGTCAACAAGCTTATAAATGCCATGCTTGAAAAATTCTTTAAGGTTTGATGCAAAATGTGACCAACTCATTTTCAACCTCATCTCTTGATGTCAATCCAAATGGTTCTGTAATTCCCTAAATAAGTGGTATTCAGAAGAAAGATCAGGAGAATATAGAAGATGAGGCAATTTTTCTCAACCAAGTTCATCCAAGAGATCTTTTGTCATTTGAGCTGTGTGAGGAGGGGCCCAAAGGGCTTTCAAACGATCAAGGTAATTACAGCAGAGATTAACATTGTTATCTAACATTTCTCTATTTGTGCAGCAGATAATCATAGTAATTAGGCAAAGTATGACTAAAGCATGAAATTCTTACCAGTGTTAGGACATACCATAAAGTTCATTTTAAAATTGGGAGGTAAGTCAGGTTTGACTTTTGAGGGTCATTAGAGGTCAATAACCTCAAAAAATTTGAATATAGATTTCAGACAAACCTTTTTTTACTTACGGCCTGATTATCACGAAACTCACAGAGAACATGTAAAAATGATTTATTTATTTTTTTCATAGATTGGCAATTTTTGAAAATTTTACCCAATTTTTTTTTTTTAAATTTAATTTGCTACCTCTCCATCAATTTTCATCCAGGAAAAAAAATAAAGAAAGATTTGGAATTGTTTAAGCATTTAGAAAAGAAATATGTATCATCTTTTAAAGAAAACTAAAAGTTATGTTGACATGGGTGGTCCCTTTATCTTCTGGAGAGCCTTTATACAAAATCACAGGCTTGAAATGAAGTAAGTGACATCAGAAAATAAATTTATTCAAATACAAATTTAGGTTATTGTGCTGTCCAAAATAGCTTGTATTCAATCGTGTTGTAAGATAATTTGTTCAACATGTAACATACATGCATTATCTAAATAGAGTCATATATGTAAAGGTGTCTGATTACACCTAGCAGTCTCTCGAACATGCATATAATGCAGTGAACTTGAGTACAGCCTTGGTGCATTTGCAGCAGCCAGAAATCCCTTCTTGCAGCTGCAGTGGATAAGTTTTTGGCAAGATTGGTTCCAGCTGTTGCCCTGGAGACATGCACGCTTGATGTACTGCTGGAGCGCTGCCTTCATTGGGAGAATATTTTCTAGAGCTCTAGACTTGTGTACGAAGAGTTGCTTCCTAACATCGTTCACTTCCATGATATCACTGGTGCAGTCATACATTAGCACAACAAAGCATTCCAGCAGTGGCATTGACTCCTCACTGATCATGTATGCATGGCTGGAGTACTGATACTAGATTGCCCTAGACAATTCTGCTCTGCTGATCAAACCTTTTTTGTGCCATTGAGCACATCATCTAGTATGTTCAAGTTGAGTTCCATTGACATGTGGCAAAATCTCTGGAACTTGAGGTCTTTTTTCAATGATGCATAGCCAACAACACTCAGTATCATGGTAGATCTTAGTGGGCACTGCAAAGTTTCATCTGCCTTTGCTTGGCAAAGTATACAAAGGTCCAAGTTAGTTCTTGGGGGTGGTTTCAATTGCTTGCACAAAGAGGGCAGGGCTGGGTCTATGTGCATATGACGCTTTGCCTTAGTGACGATTGGGACTGGGTTGCTTATATCTTAGCTTCAAACATCAGGCAGGGATCCTGCAATAGACAAGAACAATTGTGTTAGTACCAGCCACCACAGTCTACATCCATTAACATCAATATTTGATATGTTGTGGTAATTGACCTCTCACTGTCAGAGAAAAAAAGTAAAAGACAGATTTGGAATCATGAAAGCATTTAGAAAAAACATAGTTAAATTTTTTCCCTTCATTTACAGTATCGACACAAAATGATGAAAAGTTAAGGATACCTGAAAAAAAATTGAAAAATGTGAAATTGTTTAGTATTTTAGCTTTCTTTAAAAATGATCCATATTTATTTTCTAAATCTGTCCTTATTTTTTTCAATGATGAAAATTGATGGAGGAATAGCAAATTTTTAAATTTTCAAAATTTGGTTATTTTTTTAAATGCCAATTTATCAAAAAATTTAGAAAGGACCAGGGTGAAAATGTGTTTTATTTTCAGTTCTACATGTTCTCTGCAAGTTTGTGATAATTGGTCTGTAAATAAAAAAGGGTGTCTGAAATCATCTCAATATTGCGATATTTTGAGGTAATTGTCTCTCACAGCCCGCAGTTAATGACTTAACTCCCAATCTTAAAATGAACCTCATAGTATGTACTAACTAACTGGTAAAAATTTCATGCTTTAGTCATAATGTGCACGATTCTTCATATATGAGAGATAATCTGTTGTACTAAATGGACAATTCTTTCAATATCCCACCATACACTCATGATATTTTGGGGATGAAGTCCTCTTTTCGGTTGTTGAGAAATTCTGCTTCCTTGACTGATAAAACGATTCACTTTTAATCATCAGTAACAAGCCTGCCTAAAAATAGGGTCTGAAGGTGGCATGAAAGCAATCACTCACAGCAAGCAACACACTGTTGCAGATTCATTGGGACAGTTCGCAAGGGACCAATTTTCCAAGCATTGGAACCTTTCAAACCCTTTTCATTTGGCGTAGGAAAGTCATATAAGTTATGTTAAATTATTCTGAGTTATTTTTTTGTATTTCATGAGCTTTCTTATAAAAAGAATTATATGTATAAGCAGGATGTAACTTTATAAGGGATGAGTTAACTGCTCAATTATGATACTATAGCAGCAAAGACCCAAATTTTATAACAAGAAACATTACATATTTCTCAGAAATTATACTAACAAAATTTGGGAGAGTTTTGGCAATTGTCACGTCAGTATCTATCAGCATGTCAAAATTTGTTGGTGGTGATACTTAGAATCATTTAGTCTATTTAAATTTTAATGTTATAGAGATAAAAAAATATTAAGTGCTTATCATTTAATAATCAAAGTTATCAACCCCTTATTATTAAGGATAAGTAAATAAGTAGTTTAAAAAGGCCTTTGGAAAGATGAATCTAATGCCAAATATCAATACCTAACTCTAATTCAAGAATTTAAATAGAACAGACAATAGAAATAACAACTTTAAAAATAAAGAAAGTATGATCAAACCTCTTGACTTTGGGGTAGGAAAGGCCAGTGTTTATTTGATATTCATTTAGCTGCAGAAAGCATACCCCCACCCCCACCCCACCCCCCGCAAAAAAATAAACAGCAAAATAAAACCAACTTATGTTGCCAAACTACCAAGATTATTATTTTTTTAAAGAAAATTACATTATTTCAATAAAAAAAAGGGAAACTTTGTAAGCAATATATCTGCTTCATCTATTTCTAAAGCTATATTTGCCCATTATAAAGTTTCTTACAGAATTGCTAAATGTAATTCAATTAGAGAAACTTTGGTATTGTCTCAGTGAGTAATATGAATGAAAAGATGTTTGGGACATTGTATGTGCAATCAGGGTTGGCAAATAAAAAGACCTGGGTTTTGGAGGGGGTTTTTCAAGTGAAATTGATATAACCCGGGGTGTGGTTATTTTTTTTCAAAATTATACCTTTTTTATAAGAAATGAACGCTACTTATCATTATTTTATTCAAAATGCATATTTATGTTTATAATTTCAACAAATATGTATCAAATTAAGATTATTTCTCTGATACTGACTCATAATATAATTCATCCCTGCCTTCTACAGGTTATGGCTATGATATCATGGGTACTACAATTCTCAATCAGTGATCTGTTCTTACCTTAATATAATTATTAATATTATAAAAATAGAGATAGCTATTCTTTTTCTATGTTATTCTAATGCTTGTAGTGTTTGTTTTTTGAAAAACCCCAAGATTTGAAAAAACCCAGAATAAAATTTTGTTTTTTTTTGCCAACCCTGTGTGCAATAAGTTCTCATTGTTCATAATGCTGTAGAGAAGAGAATTATGGAGATATCTGAAGAGATTTGTGAACACAATTATGTGAAAAACTCAAAATCTCACATTTTATTCAAATAGTTGATGAAGCAGCCAGTGTAGCTAAGGATGCTCATCTAATGGCCTACATAAGATAGATTGCTGAAATATACCAAAGAAACAAAGAAGGGTCATTTTGCAAACAAAATGAGGAAAATGTATAATGTGAACCAGCTGCAATTAGGCTTTGCACTGACAGAGCTCAGTTACTGTCAAAAGATCGAAAGAATGATTGACAAGCATTAGTTAAAAATTGTGCTCTACATTTGATGTAGATGCCCTGTATGCTTCATTAGGAAATATGGGTCCAAAGGTGTGAGTAAGAATTAAATGACATTTTTTTTTAAGGTATTATTAGTTATCAACTATATAAAACAATCCGATAAAAATAATGACTTTTTTCATAATTATATGATGATAGGGAAGCTTGATTAGCCTAGTTTTGTACTACTGCAAAGCATGCTGGTACTCACAAGCCAAATCTCAAGTTTGAGTCTAACACACTTATGAAATGAACCAAATGAGTCGTACACAAATTGTTTAAAATAATTTACTATCTTGTGAGAAATTATACTCATGTGTCAAGACATTTACAGCATTTGGTAAATAAGAAGAGTGTATGCTTCAACTTTTGTGAGCAATGGCAATTAATGTATTAAACAAGAAAGCCAAAATTTTCCTTTATGCTCAGGATATAGCAAAAGAAAAATACTGCAGAGATGAAAATTTTATCAATGCATTTGCATATAGTTTTAAGACTCCCAGATATAGAGAAGTTAAGCAACATTGGGTATGGTTAGACACTGGATCAAGGAACAATTTGTATTGACATCACAGTAGCTGCCATAAGCTGGATAGTTATGGTTCAGGCCCCACATTAGTCAGTTGGTCCCCATTGAGGAATAAAAGGCATCTTGATGAGTGCAGATCAGTGGTAGATCAAACCCCTACCAATTTAATTTTTTTCCTTTTAAATAAAGAATTAGACTTTTGATCCTACATCATTAACTACATTTGTATTCATTAATTTTTTCAGATTAGACTTAGACTATGATTCTTCTTGAATTCAGTATAATATTCTATCTTGGTTTTAGGTGTGTTCATAGTATATTTAATTTCCTTACTTTTTAGTGCACTCATCATCACATTCACTTTCTGCAATCCCTACATGTCTGGAATCCAACGAAAGATAATCTCAACATCTTCCGGGCTCACAGCAACAGTGACACTTTATTTCAGTGTCTATCTGACTGCCTAGAAGGGCATTAGTAACCTATGGACCTTATAGCCTAATGCTAGAAACCCCAAACCAATTAAAAAAAAACAAAGAACGAGCATCATTTTATTTTTAAGAATTTGTAGACCATCTGGCAACTGCCTACTTGGGCCTAAGTCGCCATACTTGACACAGCCTACTACTAGGCTAAAGTAAAAAACAAATAACTATGTAAATAACAAATAACAATGATAAAAAAGGGCGAAGGCTAAGAAAAAATATGAAGAAAAAAAAGCAAAATGACAAGAAGGAAGCGCGCTCTGGCATCAGCCCACCTCCACCCAGCACAGGAACATGCAACATAAAGTGGAAACTCTGTATAGTCCACAAGTCTGTGTGCTAGAACCGTCACAAGGACAAGGGACAAGTGGTAACAAGCACGTTGCACAAACATCACACTTACTGAGACATTCAACAAGAATGTTATGAACAGTCTGGGGGGGCAACACAGTTGTCGCAATAAGGGGCAGGCATGCTGCCATGTGTTCAATTAGGAGATGACAGAAAACAACTAGAAGCCATTGCAGCATTGGGGACAAGGTCCATGTGAACAGTCGCAACGCAATGGCACATAATTTTAAGTTCTCAACCGTCTCCCATCTTCTTTGCCAAGCCACCCAGAGGGCAGCCTGTTTACCTACCATTTAATCGGTGTGAGGAAGAGGGATAGCTAGTCTGGTCACCCAGTCCTCACAGACTCTTTGGCACCCTCATCCCCCCACAATTCCTACATGACCAGGAACCCAGCAGAAGATAATCTCAACATCCACCCAGCTCACCAAAACCATGGCATAATGGATATTGCAAACCAAGGGATGTGGAGATTCCAATGCCTTGAGAGCACTCAGGGTGCTTTGTGAGTCACTATAAATCACAATCCAGGCTCCAAACCGGGCACATCTCATTCTCTCTCATAGCAGGCAGTGTATCATAACCAACTCAGTCGTGAAGAAAGACGCAGCACCTGGCAGAGCCCTGCTGATTTCAAACACCAGGGACACAGCATGAAAACTGACCCTCTCCTGGGACTTTGAGCCATCCGTATACATTGGCACGTTCCAGCATGACACGAAAGATGCTCCCAAAAGGCCAAACGCAATATTCCTGGCACTGTAGAAGCTTTGCAAGCTGAGGAGCGTTGTGAGAAATAGTAAAAGGTGGTACCCTCAAGGGTGGTGTTCTGGGCAGAACGTGGGAGCACCACTGGCCAGAGAACTATACTGAGCTCTTGAAGGAGTTTCCTAGCCCTAAAGCCCAAAGAGCTTAGGGTATGACTGATGTCTCTTGGCAGCATAGCGACCGTCAAGATCAGCTGCGGATGAAGTGAGAGGTGTTGGCTCGTGCGTACAGGTGAATAATGCACTGTACAGGGCGCTGAGCGAGTAGCATCTCCCCAGCATCAACAAGTAGGATCCCAATGGGGGAAGTGAGGAAGGCACCGGTCACCAGACGAAGGCCAGTGTGGTAGATCGAGTCCTCCTTCCGCAATACAGGATCGACTGCAGATGCATAAAACTCGCATCCATAGACAATCTTCAAATGAATAGATTGATAAAAAAGTAAGGCATTAGCCCCCATATCTGGGGCACAGGAGCTGACTGACACAGAGAGAAGAATATCCATAGCATAGGAACAAGAAACCCTAAAGCTGCGAATATGAGCCTCCCAGGTGAGGCGTTGGTTAAATACAAGCAAAAGGAAATGGTGAGAGAGTTCATCACTTCCAAGTCTGGGTCAGGGTGGAGCGGTGTAGGGCGACAGAAGTGCACCATCTTATTATTGGCCAAGGAAAAGCGAGACGCGGTTCATTGCTTGTTGGAGTCCACGCTCCAGAGTTGGAATCTAGGCCCCGCCAAAAGAGATCAAAAGGTCATCCATGTAGAGCGCAGTGAGAACATCTTCCGGCAGCACCGAGGGAGGATACCCTCAACACAGATCCTTTTGAACAAATTTAACTGAAAGTAAACCAGTCATTGAAGGGTTCTCCGCCTTTGTAGGTAAAGTCCAGTTGGCGACCTTCCAAAACATCACAACGTGCATTGAATGCTGGCGGAGCAAGAGGTCATGAAGGATTCCGCCACGGATGCAGGGTCCGAGAATGGGAGGGGCATCCTGCGAGAACTGGCCCCTAATCCTTTTGACTCGCTTGCACACCTCTGCTAGAGGGGTCTTCCCGATAAGTAAAGACACGTATGCCCACAAAGAAGAGCGGCGTGCGTGCTTTGAAATATACCAGAACCGGAACCTAACCCTAGCCCAACGAAATTCACCGACAGTGAAATCGGGCAGGTGGAGCTTATAGCACTTCTGTTTGAGGGCTGTCTCACACTCAGCTGACCACCACAGGAGTGATCAGCATGCAAAATGGCCAAACGTTGCAGGAATACTAGTTAGGCACACGGTGATGAGGTTGCCGAAAAAGAACTCAACGGTCTCATCTAAACTCCTCAACTGAGACAGAGAAATCAGTCATTTCCTGAAATGAGGACCACCGCACCCACACTACTCTGGCGGCAGCAGCCCAGAAAATGATATTTAAATGGGAAAGTGATGATCACTACCTTGGAGGTCATTGACCACCCCCCACCCAAAATCAGGCTGTGCATCCAGAGAGCATAAAAAATGATTGAGATAGGAAAATGAAGTGGTTCTTCATCAGTGCGTAAACTCATCTCCAGCTCGTCAATCATGTCAGCAAGGAGTTGATCCGAGGGATTAATTGAGTAGCCTCACCAGAGGGGGTGTCTAATGTTCAGATCTCCAAGAAAGGGCCTAGGCAACCATGCCATGGCGGAAATCCCCCTCATCGAAGTCGGCTAACAGTGGAATGTACATGGAAATAACAGTATACCTCATATCCAGGTGCAGTTGCACAGCTACTGCATTCAAGGAGATATCTATAGCAGAGAAGAATGGAGACATCATGCGGGTGTAAATCGCACATCCTCCCGCAGTAGTAGGGTCGTAAAACCTTTATACCTCAAGGGGGTGGGCAAGGGGCACATACCCATCATGGTCCCGTGCAAAAAGATAGCTAACGGGGAATGGGAGGAGATGAGTCTCCGCAGCTCCTGCCAGTTGACTTGGAGACCGTGGCAATTCCAATGAAGAAATAAGCCTCCAGGTCTAGCTCGGAGATGTGGGGCCACCTTTGAAGAGAAGACCCTTATGGGAATGGCCATATGCTTCCCGGAGGCAGAACTCCCAACGGTGCTGGCTGGACAATGTGCTGTCACTTTTGAGGACTTATCAAGGGAAGTCCATATCCTCCAGAAAAGCTGGAGGATATGGACTTGACCGAACGAGAAATAGAAAAGAAGATCAGTGACCTAATGACGAATAAGTTACCTGGCCCGGATGGGTTTCTACCTAAAGTGTTGAAAGAAGTGCGCGATGAAGTGTCACGGCACCTAAGCGCAATCTTCAACTGTCAATCCGGACCAAATGCATTCCTACAGAGTGGCCTGAAGAGGAGGTGACTCCTATCTTCAAGAAAGGAGACCGTAGCCAACCGTCAAACTACCGACCTATCAGTCTGACCTCGATAGTCAGTAAACTCATGGAAAGCATCATGGTGGACAAAATGACGTTGCATTTAGTCAAACCTGCTACTGAGGAGTTCCCAGCACGACTTCCGAAGGCAACTTTCATGCTTGATGACCCTTGTGGAATTCTTCCACTTCGTCTTCAGTGAGCACGATCGGGACAAGGGTGTATGTGGTGTACTTAGACTTTCAGAAAGCCTTTGATAAGGTACCACACTGCCGCCTTCTCTGGAAAGTGCACCCGCTGGGCATAGAAGGAAAAGTAGCAGGCTGGATAGACGGCAAGTGGCAGATGGCAACGGGTGGTGCTGAATGGACAGGCTTCTGAGTGGGTGCCCGTTACTAGCAGGGTGCCTCAAGGTTCTGTCCTGGGACCACTACTATTCATCATCTACGTCAACGACATGGATGGTGACATGGTTGCCTAGATTTATAAATTTGAAGTTGATACCAAGCTTGGTCTGAACGTTACAAAGGATGGAAATAGTGCCTGCCTGCAAGCTGATATTCGGAAGATTGGGGAGTGGTTGGATACGTGGCAAATGCCTTTCAACGTGAACAAATGCAAAGGAATGCATATCGTCCACCGAAACCCCCAATCACCCTATATCCTTAAGGGCACTGCTCTTGAATCCACCGACACTGAGAAGGACTTGGGTGTAACTATCACCAGTGACCTCAAGTTCTCAGAACAGTGTATTGAGGTAGAGAAGAAGCCCAAAGGATGTTATGGTATATAAAGCGGCAGTTTGGATATCAGCACACGGAGATAGTACTGTGTTTGTACAACTCCCTCAGACCGCACCTGGAGTATGTCGTACAATTTTGGAGTCCTTGTTTCAAAAGGACATTGTGAGATTTGAATGCGTGCAAGCCAGGGCAACCAAACTGATTCCCTTTATCAGGCATATGAGTTATAATGATAGACTAAGGGAATTATATATGTTTTCGCTGGAGACCCGGATACTATGTGGTCAGCTTACAAAGTGTTTAAAATACTTTGAGGCTTCGACAGACTGATCTACGGGGATATTTTCCAGCTCAGCGAGGGGAGAACAAGAAATCACGGCTACAAACCTGAACTGAAGCGATACCACCGTGATCTGTGTGGAAATTGTTCACTTACAGTATCGGCGGTAGTTGGAATGCACTTTTGACGGAAGTTGTCAACAGTGAATCTGTTGACCAGTTCAAGTCAAGACTAGATAAAGTCTTGCGAAATCACCATTAAGATCCTCGCGAGTGATCTTCGAGGTTACCAACGGACACCTTCGAGGATTGTGCCAAAAGTACTCTCCTTGTATGGACTGTAAGTTCTTCTAGGATACTCTTCTTCCTTGAAGCTCCTTGTAGCGCTCTCTCTCTCTTATAGCAATGCCATCCGGGCCTTCCTATAATAAAAACCTCCTGGGAAACTTAAATATGTATATATATATATATATATATATATATATATGAGGAATTAAACCACATTCTCCGAAGACAATTTACTTCACAACAGTTTCGGTGTATCTCACACCCTTTTTCAACTGACACTGGGTAGAAAATATAAGAGAATTGCATATAAGCATAACACAAGATCCCCTCTTTTTTTCCCTAATCCCCTACTTGTGGCCAATCTGGGGGGTGTTAGGCCTAAACATATTGAAGGGCTGACATTTTACTATTTTGTTTATTTGCTTTCTTATTACAGGATTAAAAGAAAATTGACCCTCAGATAGATTTAAATTAGGAACTGACGATATCAAGCTCGATTCTACGATTCTTCTCTTAACATAGTTAGCCGATTTAAATACCATTTTACCTTCATTGAAATTGATCATATGATTCTTGTCTCTAACATGGCAAAATATTCCACTGCTTTCGCTGCCCACCTAGTATTTCTTTTGTGTTCGTACAATCTCTTGTCTAGATTTCTTCCCGTTTCCCCTATATAAACTTTATGGCAATCGTTGCATGGTATTGCATATACTCCTATGTTATGATGTTCTTTGGGTTTCCTGGCAATCATCAATTGGTTTAAGGAATTATTATATTTAAAGGCTAGATTAATACCCGCTTTTCCAAATATGTCCTTTAAACTATTTAATTTATTATTAAATGGCAATGTTATACATTTGTTGAAGTCGTTAGTGCGGGAAGGCTTATTACCATAGAATGTTTTCCTAGCTGCAAAACCAAAGAACATCATAACATAGGAGTATATGCAATACCATGCAACGATTGCCATAAAGTTTATATAGGGGAAACATAGAGAAATCTAGACAAGAGATTGTACGAACACAAAAGAGATATTAGAGTGGGCAGCGAAAGCAGTGGAATATTTTGTCATGTTAGAGACAAGAATCATACGATCAATTTGAATGGAAGTAAAATGGTATTTAAATCAGCTAACTATGTTAAGAGAAGAATTGTAGAATCGAGCTTGATATAGTCAGTTCCTAATTTAAATCTATCTGAGGGTCAATTTTCTTTTAATCCTGTAATAAGAAAGCAAATAAACAAAATAGTAAAATGTCAGCCCTTCAATATGTTTAGGCCTAACCCCCCCCCCCCCCCAGATTAGCCACAAGTAGGGGATTGGGGGAAAAAAGAGGGGATCTTGTGTTATGCTTATATGCACTTCTCTTATATTTTCTACCCAGTGTCAGTTGAAAAAGGGTGTGAGATACACCAAAACTGTTGTGAATTAAATTGTCTTCGGAGAATGTGGTTTAATTCCTCATCTTTTCTTGCGATATTGCATTAATTTTCATCATATATATATATACATCAATTATTATGTAAAATTCATATCATGAAATTCTTTTACTTTTGTCAATTAAATCGTTCAATTATTTTACTTAACTTTTATAAATTAAATCATATTTTATGTACAACTTAATAATTAATTTATTCATTTACTTCAGAAAAGAAGTGGAACCTTGTTAGTATCCTTAATATTTGAACCAGAGTATGTTCTTAACTGGATTTGGTCAAAGGTAACATTTACGTAGGTATTTATATACAAGTTAAATTTGTTAATCGGGTAATTAAGGTAAAATAGTGACTGATCAAGCAGACTTAGTTTATGGATATTGAGTTATTTATATTTACTGTAATAATCAAGTTGGTGTATACTAGGTACCTATAATAGTAATATATTCATTATTTTTAAGCAGTTTTAGTTTTATAATTTTGATAATTTTCTACTAGAAGCAAGAAATTTAAGAAGTATTTTTTTTATCTTTTCTTGGGTATGTGGGCTGAAACCACCTCCTCCCAAAAGTGTTTTGAGAGTTATGTTTTTTATATTCAGTAAGCTTAGATTGCATATCATTTTTTGTCTTTTTATATTATAAGCGGGACATTCTAATAGAAAATGTTTTACTGTCTCAGGTAAATTGCAGTGATCACAATTTGGTGAGTTTTTTAACTTAATTTTGTTTAGGTATCAATTTAAGCCTACATGTCCTGATCTCAGTCTGACAAGTGCAGTTTCGAGTCTCCTATGTTTATCAAATGACCATGGCCAATGATTGAATTTGTTTTTTATTTCACCAAATTGAGTAGAAATTACAGATCTTTCCCAAATAGAGGAGTATTCTTTTTGTATCTTTTCTCTTAATAAGTTTACAATTTCACTTTTAAAGAATGGAGTAGTTTCAATGTTATTAAAATTGTGGGAGGCTTTAGCTAATAGGTCTGCTTTTTCATTTCCCACTATCCCTATGTGAGAGGGTATCCATTGGAAATATATTTTATGATTGTTGCTCTGAAGGGAATACCACAATGATATTATTTAATTAACTAGGTTCGAGTATGTTTGGCTTGTCCTGTGGTCTTCTAATATATAGAGGCTAGATTGTGATTCCAGTAAGTATAACAGCAGATGTAGCAGAGTAGTTTTTGCAATGACTAAGTGCCTTTTTAAAGGCAAATAGTTCAATGATAAGTACGGTATGATCTCCATCCAATTTCCAAGAGTAACACTGACCAGAGTCTTGAATAAAGATATCAGCTGAACATGAGTATTTATCGTTTAGGAGTACTTTTGATCCATTGGTAAATATCTTTTGGATTCCGGTAAAATTGTTGTTGATGTAATCTTCTATTAGTGTTTTGGCTAATATTTGACATTGATTTTGGGTAAGTTATTGGTAAATTCCATTGTATCGGTAATTTCATGTTTTCCCAAGGTGGTATATTACTGATATAGGATTCCCTATATATGAAGTGGTCTATGCCAAGTTTATTACATAGATTGATAGCTCTATAGTGATAAGGCGGTTTGTTTCAGTAGTCCACATAACTTTTGTTGTGGTGGAGCGAATGTGAGTGTGTGTATAAGGGGCCATTCTCCCACCCTTTTTTCTTTTTCCCAATACACTCTCCCTCCTTCTGTAAGAATGTGTGTGTGAGTGGGAATGGGGTTTTTTTTATATTTTCTTTTGTACATATTATGTATTTGATTTAATGTTGTATGAATAAGGTTATTTAACATCATTTTTTTTTAATTAGCTACTAAATGTTAAAGATTTTATGAGACAGCATTCAAGTACCAGAATAAAAAAAAAAAAAAAAACATTGCCTGCATTTTGCAAAAGCAACTGGAATGAAAATATTTTGGAGAAATTTAAAGAAAATTTAAGAAGTCTTCTAATAGTAGTTGACTGGATCTTGAAGAAAATTGAGCTCAGAGGCGGCAGGCCCCATAAGACCCGCACACCCAATTTTGTCACAAGAGTGACTGCCGACAAGATTTTCCCCCGGGGAGGCCGGCAAATCGTAAACCGTGGTACCACGTAAGAAAACTCCTCTTTTTGTTGTCTCTTGTTTTGGTTGTCCCTTTTTGTATTTGCTGACTCTTAGTATTAATATATATATTTTTTGATCGATTGGGTTCCAAGATAGGATTGTTTTAGTATATATATATATATATATATATATATATATATATATAGGCTCATTGGGTGCATATTTACCCATATTTGTAAATATTGTATTTTTTTGTTAGTAAAGGACTGTACATACAATCCGTTTCATTCTCCTTCAATTGCCCACGTCCGGATTAGTGTAGGAAGTGGGTTGGATCGATTGGGGTTAGTCTAGATTTTCGGCCCGCTACACTGTGACAGCTTTTTTGTGAATATTGAAGTTTTTTTTTAAAATATGGTTATTTGGTGATGAGAGTATTTTTAAAAAGTACTTCATGCTAACAAAATCTCTCTGACACTGAAGTGGTAGCATACAAGTTTCACCATAAAGAGAGACAATGGGAGAAGACCTCATTGCTCCAATGCTAATTCTAATTCCTGCATTAACATAACATAACATAACATAATTTCACGGATGACAAAAGCCACAAGGGCCTATCAAAGGTCATCCGTATCCATCAAATCCACCCACATAAAGCATCCATAGGATTTTGTCAGATCATGTATCTACAATATACAATAACATCTAGTTTTTTTTTTACAGATTGACAGGTAGAATCATAAAATTCACATCCATATTGTATCTTGCTGATAATATATGCCTTGAGAAATATAAGTAATGACTTTCGGTTAGCTCCGTATGATAATTTACTGAAAGATTTCAGTATATTCAGGTGTTTTTGGCAATTTAATACAAGGTAATTTATATGACATTTCCAGGTCAAGTAAGGTGCATCAAAAAAGAGACCTAGAAATTTATTTTCTTTAACATCTTTTATTCTTTGGTTATTTATTGATATAAATGGTGTTCTAAGTATTCTTTGATTTGTAAAATACATTAGTTTAGTTTTATTTATGTTAATTGTAGTTCCCCATGTGTCACAGAAAGCTTTTATTTTATTAACGACTCTTTGAAGATTTTCTTCAGCTTCCTGTAGTGTGTTCCCACTGGTGTATATTGCCTGATCATCTGCAAAACAGGATATATTGCAGTTTATTAATTGAGCCATGTCATTGTTGAAAATAGTGTATAGAATAGGTGACAGTATTGAACCTTGTGGTATTCCTCTATCATTTTTAAAGCTGTCTGATAAGAATTCTCCAATGGAGATTTTAAATGAGCGATTTTTAAGATAATTGACTAGAATAGTTAATAGTCTTCCTGTTACACCAGATTTTGCAAGTTTGTACGTTAAGGCCAGATGTGGGACCAGATCAAATGCTTTTTTGATATCGAGGAATAGCGCTATAACATGCTTTTTTTGTTTTACATTTATCCTAATAAAATTTTCTAATTTCACTAGTTGATCAATTGAACTGTGTTTCTTACGGAAACCCTATTGGAAGGATTTTATTATGTTATTTTTTTCAAGAAACCAATAAAGTCTATTGTAAATCATTTTCTCAAAGCATTTTCCCAAAATAGAGAGTAAGGAAATTAGTCTATATGATCCTGGATTTGCAGGATCTTGATCAGGTTTTTTTATGGGTATCAATAATGTTTCTTTCCATGTGGATGGGAATTTACCTAGTGACCAGCAGCTATTGAATATTTTTAAGATTTTCTTTTTATATTCTGGTGGAAGATTTGTTAGGAATGCTTTATGTATTAAGTCAGATCCCATGGCTTTTCCTCCTTTTACTGAGATGCTGATTAAGCTATCAATGTATTCTTCCCAAGTGAATTCCTTGTTAAAATCTTCTGATAAGTCTTTTGTAGCATCACTGATCAGTTTATTTTGTTGTTCATTTAAAATAACTGGATCTCCATTTTTAAGGATATCTTCAAAATTCTGTCCAAAAATATTTGCCTTTTCTTTTTCACCTATCACTGGATTACCATTTTGAATAAGAGGAAATGTTTGTTCTCTATAAGTGCCTCTGAACTTTTTAAAAAAGAACCAGATATATTGAATTGGGGTTCTAAAGTTTATATTAGATATAAATTTTTGTAAAGATGTTTTTTTGGCTCTTCTAATTGTCCTTTGTGCTATAGCTTTTTGTCTATTAAAGGCTATAGTGTTCTGTAGAGTGAAGTTTCTTTCATTAGCACGTTTAGCCTTCCACCTCAGAGGCCACCTGTTTGCTCCATTCTTCTGTCCACCATGGTGTGTTATATTTAGTGCTTTTAGGTTTAATACTAAGTTTGAAAGTTAATTTGCTGGCTTCTATTATATTTTCTATTATTTCATCTAATTCTTCAAGTGGATTTTGAGATATGTCAGCTTGAATTGGAGTAAAATTAGTTATCCATTCTGACCATTTGTTATTTTTTATCTTCCAATCTGGTATTTTTCCTATGTTAGATACAGTTATTAGTTCAGATAAATGGATAAGGATTGGGATATGATCTGAGCCGAGATCTCTACCCAAGTTTATTTCAGTTTTATCCGAAAGAATTGCTGATACTAAAGTAAGGTTAATAGTTGAGTAAGAGTTATTTCTTAGGTCATATCTTGTTTTAAGACCTAGAGGAGTTGCTATAGTTAGATCTGATTGGGCAATATAATTATTGAAAGCGGTTGCTTGTTGCAGAGGTTCACGCTTGAGATGATTATCCCATGCAGGGTGGGTGTCTTTGATTTAGATCACCATAAATAATTAATTTATTACCTAGTTGAGATGTATAGAATTCTAGTTCTTGTTCAATAAAATTGTTTGTATGGGGATTATATAAATTGAGTAAATCTACAGCATTATTATTTTTTAGATAAATTCTGATAGCCTGAGCTTCAAGGGCTTTGTTAATATAGTCATTTAGATTTATTATTTTATAATGTCTTTGCGAATTAAGATCATTATACCTCCACCCCTTCTATCTCTGTCTCTTCTAAAAATTGCATAGTTAATAAAATTAACATTTGATTTGATGCCCAATCGTGTTTCGCATATACAACACAAGTGGGGTTTGTTAGCATATAAGTAAACTTTGAATTCCGATAGATGAGAAAAAAAGCTCTGGCAATTCCATTGCAAAATTTTTATCTTGTTTGTTTTATTATCCATTTTACTTGGCTTTTTTATTTATAGGTTCAGGTGCACTACAAACGGGTCTTTTATTTGATTTGATTAGGTTTGGATTATTAGTTTTGCCGTTTAGGGGGGTTTTATTTTTACCTTTGAGATTAACTGCATCATTTGTTTCAACAATGGGAGGTTTTTGTCTACTTTTATCTGGGGCTACATTTTTATGAGATATAGTGATGTTTAGTTTATTTTCTTAAGGTTTTGGAATACTTGTGTCTTGCCTGACAGTTTTGCCCATGATTATCAGCTTCAGTGAGCATTTCCTGATTTTTATTCCCTTTTTCACCTAATATTAGTTGAGTTTCATTATTAAGCGTTGTATCAGCAGATTGAGAGTGTATAGCTTTTTGTTGCATTTGTTTTGCTTCAACTAATGCTTCTTCGAATTCCTTCTGTCCCAAGAGTCTTTTAAGCAAAGCAATTAAGAGAAAGTTGTAAATATGTGTATCACTTGCATTATTTTGATGATTACTAATTTTGAGGGCGTCGGTAGAGGATGTATTTGAATTAGTAAGAA
This sequence comes from Ceratothoa steindachneri, assembly GCA_963969495.1. Lineage (NCBI taxonomy): Eukaryota > Metazoa > Arthropoda > Malacostraca > Isopoda > Cymothoidae > Ceratothoa > Ceratothoa steindachneri. Next base: position 44,936,455 of record OZ018327.1, read on the forward strand.
AATTTGGATTGCTGGTCTTATCATAAACAAGTGGAGTGGGGTTATTAATCAAGGTTTGGTGGTGAATTGATTTGCCATTTGCTGTATTATTATTGATGGTTCTATCTTGTAGGTTAGTTTTTAAGATATGCGCATAGCTAGCTTGGTTAACTTCTTGGGGGTTTTGAATAATTGCAGCAGTTTCCTTGGAAATAGAGGATGGATAAGAGTTTATATTATAAGGTTTATTATTTTATTTTATTTGTGTTTTAGCACTTTCATAACTGATATTTATTTTTGGTAACACTTCAGATTCAGGGCGCACGGTAGAGGGCGCTGTTAGTCGGCTACAATATATCTCTTATGATGTCAGACGGTAGCGTCAGATGTGAACAATTACGGCGTAATATTTTTTTGTATATGAGTATAGAAAGGGGGGCTGCACCCCCCAGACCCCCCCCAATTGATTAAAACTCAGGATCATCGCAGGGTGGTCCTCCTGCAGTGATATCTCCCCCACGAGCAGTCCTTTGAATTTACTGGGGGGTTTTTCTCCCCAACAGTTTTTTACTGGCAGAAAAACCTAACCTAATAACAAACAATTCTTACTTTTATAGGTTTCTTGATTAGTTTATGTGCCTCTAGATAATCTAAAAGTTTTTTGCGATTATACAAAGTAAAGCTGAATTTGAATAACAAAGAAGCACATGGAGAGCACGAAAACACAATAACGAAAGAAAAACATTTACAAAATGGGTCCTATTTATAAGCTACGATGTTGCCAGTAAAAAGTTATCGTTCTCAGCAAATAAAAAATACGAAAAAAAAACAAAATAATAAAAGACATCAAGAAACTTTACCTAACTTAAAAAAAAAACTATAAACGAGCAGAGTGCAGATATTTAGTAAATAATAGACTAAAAGTTACAAATCCCCAAAACAACAAAAAAATATAACGCAATGATTGGTCACAGCTGACGCTATCGTCTGACGTCATAAGAAATATGCTGTAGCCCAAAATTGTAGCCGACTAACAGCGCCATCTACCGTGCCATCTACCGTGCCATCTACCGTGCGCCCCAAATCTGAAGTATTACCTTATTTTTATGCTACGATTTCAACTTTCTTAGCTTCCTGGTATACTTTGCATCCTTTGAAAGTTGATACATGGTTTAAGTTGCAATTTGCGCATTTTAAAGTGACTCTTGGGCAGTCTTTAATACATTAATACATATTAGACATTTTGCTCTTGATCGACAGGAATTAAATGTATGTCCATATTTTTGACATCTGAAGCATTGTAACGGTAGTGGATTATAATCATTTACATGGAAATTTGTATACAGTATTTAAATTATAGTTGGCTTATTTTCAACTGAGAAGTCAATTTTAATAAATTGTGTTGGAGTGTTATCTTTTTTTATTCTTTTATTGATACGAGACATTGATAGTATAGGGTAGCCTTTAGATATTAATTCATTCTTTATTTCCACTACATTCTCATTTAGAGCAATTGGGCCAATAACTCCATAGGATTTTGGAAAATCTGATAGTAATTTACAAGTTACTTTCCACTCACCTAGTAAGAAACCTGCACTATCTAAGAATATATTTTTAATCTTAGTACTGGTACTAATAATGCAATTTTTTGTGTGACCAGTAAAAGTTACGTCATGATGTTGGATATCATTAAGTAAATTACTGTTTTTAAGGGCACTGCTAAATTGAAGGGGCTTGTCATTAAATTTATCATCTTCTTTTACAGGTATTATTAAGTATTTGAATGGAAGATTTATATTATCAGGAGGAGAACCTTCGGGGTCGTCGTCCATTTCAAAAGACCTACCGGAAATCAGTAGGCCTGTATAAGCTCCCAATTATAAATAAGTGCAGCAAACCTTAATTACTACAAATATATATAGAAAGATTTAGTTAATGAAATATTAGTTATCCAGAAAAACTCAGTTACGCATGTGGGAGTGAATGATGTAAAGAAAGTGGGTACATGTGAGTTACGTGAGCAGTATAAAAGGTTAGTTGAAAGGATGAGTAAAAGCAGGGTAAAAGGTGTTGTTTCTGGTGTGCTTCCGAGATTGGATGTGGAGGTAGAATGGTTGTCACGTGCAATTGGTTTGAATGAATTTGTGAAAGGACTGTGTGAGGAGTTAGGATTGGTATTTGTAGATGTCTGGGGTAGGTTTTACGGGAATAGGAGGTTGTATGCGATGGATGGGCTCCATCTTAGTCAGGCAGGTGTTGAGGTTCTATGGGGGGAGCTGGATAGTGTGATTAGGTCCTTACAGGAGGGAAACTAGAAGCTGTTAGAGGTAAGGGAATAACAGGAATAGAGGGCAGGTGTAGGAAATGGAAGGGATGCAGAGATAGAGGAATAGCTAGGGGGGAGGGCATACTGATGTGTTATAGGGGGACTAATGCACAAGTGAATGAGCAGATAACTAGGAATAAAAAAGCACGATGCAATGAAGATGGGAATAATAAAAAAAACTTAAAAATATACTACACAAATGGTCGAAGTATAAGGAATAAGATAGATCTCTTAAGAGCGTTAGTGAGTGAAGAGAATTTTGATATAATTGCGATAACAGAGTCATGGCTTGATTTGGCAGGTAATCACTTTAAACCTGAGGTTGAGATTGAGGGCTTTAACATGTTCCATACAGATAGGAATAGGAAGAGAGGAGGAGGGGTTATTATTTATATTAAAGATAATCTCCAGTGTTGTGTAAACAGTACAATTAAATTAGATGATAACACAGAGTCATTATGGCTAAATGTAAAGGAAGGTAAAAACAAGCTTGTCATAGGATTATTATACAGACCACCAAATCTTAGTAAGGAAGCTTCAAATCTTCTGTGGCAGGAGATAGAACGGGCATGTAGAAGTAAGCATGTGTGTATAATGGGCGATTTTAATTACAGAAATATAGACTGGGAAGCTCTTGTGGGTGATCAGGAGGCTGAGGAATTTTTTAATGTTGTCCAAGATAATTTTCTGAGGCAGATTATTAACGAACCCACTAGAGGTAATAATATACTGGATTTAGTTCTGACAAATAGGGAAGAAGTTATTAAGGATACTGAGATTGGAGGAAATTTGGGTAATAGTGACCATTGTGAAATTAGATTCAAGATGAAATGGAATGGTATTGATAGTAGCATGAACAATGTTAAAATTCCTGACTTTAGAAGGGCAAATTATAATGGGCTAAGGACTTACCTGGAGGCAGTTGTACAGAAACCAGGCAATGAAATCAAATCAGGAATAGATTCAATGATATCAGTTAGTGGAGACAATAATCACCAGGAGGAAGAGATTACAATTGAAGAGGTGTATGAAAGAATAATTGAGCAATTAATTACAGGTCAGATGATTAACATTCCATATAAGGAGATTAGGACTAAAAATAATGACCCAAAATGGATGACAGATAAAATTAAGCATTATATTGGCATTAAAAAGGGCATTTATAAGAAAATAAAAAATGGAGAGGATCACTTAAGGCAGAGATATAATGAAATAGCAAGAGATGTTAAAAAGATAATTAGAGTAGCAAGGAGAAATTATGAAATTAAAGTGGCAAATAGGGCAAAGGAAGATCCTAAAAGTTTTTATCAATTATACAAAACTAAGGTTAGAGATAAAATAGGCCCACTTATAGATTCCAATGGAGAATTAGTGAGTGATAGGGACTCAATGGCTGGAATGCTAAATGACTTTTTTCTCTCAGTATTTACACAGGAGGATACTCTAAATATACCCAAGGTGTCAATGATCTTTCGGGGTGATGATGAAGAGAAATTAAAGGATATCTTGATCACAAAGGAGATAGTGACAAAGGAAATTGATAAAATCAAAAGTAGTAAAGCACCCGGTCCTGATGAGGTCTTTCCTAGAATTTTGAAAGAATGTAAGGATGTGTTAAGTAAGCCCCTAGCATGCATCTTTAGAAAATCATTGGAGAGTGGCATTGTGCCAGTGGCATGGAAGAAAGCCAATGTGATACCTATATTTAAGAAAGGGGATAAAACAAATATGTCTAATTACAGACCAGTAAGTTTGACATCAGTGGTAGGGAAAATGATGGAATCTATTATAGCAAGGAATATTAGAGATCACTTGGATAAGCATAAGTTGATAAAAGAATCACAGCATGGCTTTAGTAAGGGTAAATCCTGTCTGACTAATTTGCTGTCTTTTTATAGTAAGGTGTATGAAGCAGCAGATAATGATGAAAACTATGATATTTTATACTTGGACTTTAGTAAGGCTTTTGATCTAGTGCCACACTTACGGCTTCTGAGCAAAGTTAAAGCACACAGGATCGATGGCAGTATATTTAGGTGGATTCAGTCATGTCTTGGTGACAGGCAGCAAAGAGTTAGTATAGATGGAGTTAAATCTGAGTGGGGGGGTGTTAGCAGTGGAGTTCCGCAAGGATCTGTTTTGGGTCCCTTGCTATTCTTAATTTATATCAATGATCTTGACATAGGTATAAGTAGTGATCTGAGAAAATTTGCTGATGATACTAAGCTAGGTAGGGCCATTAGGGCTTATTCTGATGCTGTTTTAATGCAGGAGGAATTGACCATTCTGTCCAATTGGGCCGAGAAATGGCAAATGAAGTTTAACATAGACAAATGTAGTGTACTTAGTATAGGTAGAAATAATCCATTGAATAGTTATAAATTAGGTAAATATGTAGATTAGCGGCCCGGCTGGATAAAAAAATTTAGGTGTAAATATTATCGTTCACTCGTGTCGGAATATTCATGCGCGTTTGAGTCCTTTTTGAATTATTATTCTATAAACAAGTAGGATTATATACTGGGGGGCTGTGCCCCCCAGACACCCCCCCCAATTTAATGCAACTCAGGATCTTTGTAGTGTAGTCCCCCCATTGTGTTTACCCCCACACGAGCCATCAACTTAAATGTACTCCCAAAACGTGAAACATTTTGGAACACGGATGAAATAGTACGTCCTATCATTCGCGCCGATAATCTACATATTTACCTAATTACCATAAATTAAATGGGAGAATTTTATGGAGGACCGATTGAGAGGGACTTGGGTATTTTGGTAAGTTCAGACCTTCATCCTAGAAAGCAATGCCTAAATGCTAGGAATAAAGCTAATAGGATATTGGGATTCATTAGGAGTGTAAGCAATAAGAGTGCTGAAGTCATTCTAAAACTGTATCTGGCGCTCGTTAGGCCTCATCTAGACTATGCAGTACAATTTTGGTCACCATATTATAGGAAGGATATTGATTTGCTCGAGTCTGTGCAGAGAAGGATGACAAAGATGATTGGTGGGCTAAGGAACTTACCTTATGGTGAAAGGCTCAGAAAACTAAATCTACATACATTGGAAAGGAGAAGAGTCAGAGGGGAATTGATTGAAGTCTTCAAATGGGTAAAAGGATATAATAAAGGGGATCTGGGTAAGGTTCTTATACTTAGTGAACATGACAGGACACGTAGCAATGGGTTTAAGCTTGATAAGTATAGGTTTAGGAAGGAGATTGGGAGGAATTGGTTTACAAATCGTATGGTAGATGAATGGAATAGGCTCACTAGACATGTGATAGAAGCCTCCTCTCTGGGTGGTTTTAAGAATAGATTAGATAAATATATAGATGAAGCTGCTAAATGGGACGGACTTTTTTTTATGTACATATGTATATATTTTTCTAAGGATTGGCGAGATTATATTTTGCGGTTGCATGAATGGACATAATCCTCTGGATGCATTTTATGTATATTGTAAATTAGATCTGACGAACTCCTGTAAAGGGTGACAATGTTGAAGACTTTTCTCTGGTAAGAAATCTTTTTTGTGTTGACTGGAGCATGAGCTGCCAAGCGTAGTCCATGAATGGTCTTTGGCAGTCTCCTTCTTTTCTTATGTTCTTTACTTAACTTGTCAATTTATTTAACGTACTACTGTTTCAAACAACATCTCTGAAAATTTCACACACAACCAAACACACACACGCTTGCAGCTCGACCAAATGGCACACTATCCTTTCCCATACGACTCTCGCCATTCTCCGTATAAAGGTCAGGAATCATTCCTTCTACAATTAGTCATTTACCTCCAAACAAATCATACTTAGTTTATTTCCACATCATCTCATAATTCTCTGCAAACTGACATACAAAAGTAGGTCTTAATTTTATTTACTTCTCGTATTTGCAGCCCCCAATTCAGACCATCATAGTCACCATATTATTTCATATGTATTTCACGTACTTCATTTCTCTTCAGATCTTGTTATTGTAAATCATATTTTACCATATCTAACATCGTATACCTAATCCAACTTATCTAATTGTACATTTGTTGATTCTATGAATATATTTATATTTGTTTAATTGTTTTTCCTAAAACCTAGCTCATTATTTCAATATTTATTTGGCTTTTGTCTTAGGCCTAAAAACTGGCGGACGAACTTAATCAAACAAATTTATAGGAATAGGTTTATAAACGCTAATTAGGATGAATTATTAACCTAAAATAAATATCATTAATAAACATATACTATACTCTCTCTCTCTCTCTCTCTCTCTCTCTCTCTCTCTCTCTCTCTCTCTCTCTCTCTCTCTCTCTCTCTCTCTCTCTCTTCTCTCTCTCTCTCTCTTTCTCTCTCTCTCTCTCTCTCTCTCTCTCTCTCGAGAGAGAGAGAGAGAGAGAGAGAGAAAGTAGAGGGATAGGTGTAACAAGGAAAAGAAATACCCTAGGAGACCTTACGGTCCATTCAAAGAGGGTACCTTTGGACTAGCAATCGAGCAGGCACATGGCTGCTCAATTGTTTTGCGTCCCTGAACGGCCACTTGTCAAGACTTTGTCTAGTCTTGACTTGAACTGGTCAACAGATTCACTGTTGACAACTTCCACTAGAAGTGCGTTCCACTTACCGTAGATACTTTAGGTGAAAAAATTTCCACACAGATTGCGGTTGTAACGCTTCAGTTCAAGTTTGAAGCCGTGATTGCGCGTTCTGTTCTCACTCAGTGTGAAAATATCCCGGTAGTCGCGGGAAGAGAGCTTGTGTATACCTTTGACTTTTCGAGATATGTCGGCCGGGGTACCTCTATTCTTGGTACTCCTGGTAGGACTTCTCTTGTTGATTTGGTCGGAAACGAGGTTCCAGACTAAGTGCGTCCTTCTTTTCTTTTTTCTATTTTATCCTTCTCCTTTTTCACTTTTATCCCATCTCTTACACTTATTATACAAAAAAAAATCAAAAAACCTTACTCCTATCATGTCATTCTTAGCATTTTTTTGCCCTCTATCTACATATAAGGACCTGGCAGCTACCTCATGCGTCAGACGAGAGGGTTTGGAACCTCTATAAACAACGCCAATCGACGCTCACTGGTTGCGAGAGACTAGGACTAGAGGTGTCCTAAGCATTGGGGCACGATGAATGGGATGAGGGTAGTGTCCCGTTAAGCTCTTCCCTGGCGCGTAATTATTGACCATTCCCAGTGACCGTCGACGGGTGCCTCTGGTAGCATCGGTCCGAGGTGACGGCCCTTTGTTCTCAGTTTGGTTGTCAGGACAATAAAAAGCCTTGGGTCGAGACTCTTGGTGTGGCGGGATATCCATTGAACGCTGCTCCGAGATCTTGGCTGTTGTGAAAGAAACTGGTAGGAGTTTAGTACGGGGCGTGCTCCGTTGTTCACCTGGTGAGAAATAGATAGCTCCTTCAGGAACAGTCAGTGCTGCTTTGTTGAGAGCCATGGCAAAGGAGGTTTGACGACTCGGTCGGACGAACAGCAGCACATGGAGCGTGCCTTCTTAAAGTTCCTAAACGTCTCTGATCGATGGGCGGGAGCGACTCACGTGGGTAGAACTCACCAACCACCTTTTTTTACTATTGATTGGTCGCAAAGTTTTGAGAGAGAGAGAAAGTGTTCAATATGACAGGAAAAAAAAGGTCCAGGTGCACTCAAATATACATGTGCGACATGCCAGAAGGACAAGTGGTGCGCGGACTTCCCGGAGGGTTGTTTTTCGAAATGCTACCCGGGAAGTATATGCACCGACTGCATCCTTAAAGGAGAGGTCCGAGAGGCAGTGGCATACTGCAATGAACTCAAAGATCTCTTCACAACCTCTGAAGAAAAATAGAGGCACTAGAAACTAAACTACAAACCCTAGAAAAGCAGCACGCGCTTCAGATTCGGAGTCTCGAGGAGAGAATCCTAGAGCTAGCCTCTAAACTAGAGGCCCAGTGGGCTCAAGCTCGAGACGAAACTCCCACTGTCTTTGGTGTTCTCATGATGAGACTCAAACTCAAGGAGCTGAAACTGCATTGGCAGTGCCACCTTATCCATGTGAAGAAACTAAGAAGAGAGAGAAAAAGAAAAACAACGGCCTTAATGGAGCTCACCCCGGTGTAGAGGAATACAGCGTTACTGGTGGGCAAGGAAGAGTGGAAAGAGAAGAAGAGAAATAGAAGAAAAGACAAATTTAGATGGAAAAAAGGGAAGAGGAAGAAGAAAAACAAGAGAAATACGTAGACGAAAGAGAAAAGAGATAAGTATCTCGCGAAAGAAAAAGGTGCAGACAAATGTGCGAGGGTCAACCTTATTGGGGACTCTCAAGCACAGGACCTGAAACCCCTGCTAGCAGCACGCCTTCAGACAGGGGGAAAGGTAAGTAGCCTACCCGTTAGGGGAAACCAGCAGATCAGAGTAGAAGGGGATATATCTCAGATTTCTCAGAACACAGTCGTTGCCCTAATGGTAAGTGGCAACGATTTCTACCTCAGAGGAGGAAGGATAGGCCTCACAGAAAAGATTCTCAACACAGTCATGGGTGCTGTGGACGATTGTGGGCTGAAGACACGCAGACGTGTAGTGGTCAGGATGCTCACGAGAAGAGGACCAACCCGATCCCCTCACTCGAGGAACGTCTCCCTTAATCGACGCCTGGGACATTTGTGTACGGCGGAGGGGGTCTTTTTTGTGGACCTTTACCGCACCTTCTATGGTAGAAACGATTTTACCAAAGGGATGGAGTAGATCTTTCCTTTAAAGGAAAGACCGTACTCTGCAACATGATACAAGATGTCGTGCAACGGACCCTAACTAGTGTCAGACCCAGAGGGAAGGCGGACGTACGCCAGTACGCCCATGTCACTCCTGGAATGACCTTCTCGGAGGTCGCAAAGAGGAGTGGCACCGCTCTAACAAGTAAGCCGGGAAATGGAAGAGAATAGGGAGTCCTACATTCGAGGACTCCCTATAGTTCTTCTATTCAATGCGAGGTTAATCGGGAACAAGTTTCTTGAGCTCCGTGGCCTCGTAGCAACAGAAGAATCTGAGATGGTGGCCATTTCTGAGCCGTGGATAAAAACCTCAAGCCGAGATTTTTAAGGTGAATTCACGATTCCTTGTTCATAGCTCTTCCTGAAAGATAGGCCAGAAAGAGAGCGTGGCTAAGGACGTTGTATCTCAAGGATACTCTCAACTCGACGGATTGCAACATCGTATCCGTCCATGAACTACTAGGTGTTTACCTAGAGATAGGTCCTGCCAGATACAGGACCCTGGTGCTTTATATACCCCCTGTCCAACTCTTACAACAGGGCAGGAGTCTGTACATGCTGTTGGGCGAACTTGTAAATGACAGAGTGTGTATCACCATGGGTGACTTCAATACCCATGTTGACTGGGAAACCGGAGAACCCTGTGGCGAGAAGTCACTACTCCTGGATTTCGCGAACAACGAGTTCCTGACTCAATGGGTGAGAGAGCCAACGAGAGGAAACAATATCCTCGACTTGGTTTTCACCTCTGATGATGACATCCTTGAGGATCTCTCTGTTGGCGAAGAGCTCGGTGGCAGTGACCACCGACTAATTAGATTTGTAGTCCCCAAGGCAGGGCATGCAACTAATAAATTGAGGAAACTTGATTTGAGAAGCGCAGACTTTGCAGGTCTTCGTGCATGAATGAATGACGCGAGGATAGAAGTGTGAGATGCTGTTGAAGACTCGTGGAACAGTTTCAAAACAACATTCGTGAGTCTTCAATCGCGTTTCATCCCACTGAAATGCCCCCGTCGGTCTACTGTTCAACCAAAGTGGTTTAATCGAAAAATTGGCCAACTGCTTAGGGAGAATATAAATATGTACCGGCAATCGAAGATCTCGGATGACTTTGACGAATACCGGAGGCTAGCCAGGAGAGTGAATTCCCGCGTAAGGGCGGCTAAGCGGTCAGGGAACTCCGAGTGGTGAGACTTTGTAAAGGAAATACCAAGGAGTTCTTTGGATATGCAAACAGCCGTAAACCAATCCGTTTAACGATTGGCCCTTTGAGGAATGAGGAGGGGACATTAAAGCACTCAGATGCAGAAAAAGCTAACCTTCTCAACGACTACTTCTCTTCATTGTTTACTGAAGAGTGTGGTCCCATCGCCCAGCTAACGGATTCCTAATCGTGAGAAAAGCTGGAGGATATGGACTTCACGAAACGAGAAATAGAAAAGAAGATCAGTGACCTAATGACGAATAAGTCATCTGGCCCGGATGGGTTTCTACCTAAAGTGTTGAAAGAAGTGCGCGATGAAGTGTCATGGCACCTGAGCGCAATCTTCAACATGTCAATCCGGACCGAATGAGTTCCTAGAGACTGGCGTGAAGCGGAGGTGACGCCTATCTTCAAGAAAGAAGACCGTAGACAACCGTCGAACTACTGACCAATTAGTCTGACATCGATAGTCAGTAAATCATGGAAAGCATCATGGTGGACAAAATAACGTCTGATTTAGAGTCAAACCTGCTACTGAGGAGTTTCCAGTACGGCTTCCGAAGTCAAAGGTCATGCGTGACGAACTTTGTGGAATTGTTCCACTTCGTCTTCAGTGATCACGATGGGGACAAGGCAGGGGATGAGGTCTACTTAGACTTTCAGAAAGCTTTTGATAAGGTACCACACTGGCGCCTTCTCTGGAAAGTCCACCCGCTGGGCATAGACGGAAAAGTAGCCGGATGGATAGAGAACTGGCTAAGTGGCAGACGGCAACGGGTGGTGCTGAATGGACAGGCTTCTGAGTAAGTGTCCGTTACTAGCAGGGTGCCTCAAGGTCCTGTCTTGGGACCACTACTATTCATCATCTACGTCAACGACATGGACAGTGACATGGTTGTCAAGATTTCTAAATTTGCCCAAGATACCAAGCTTGGTATGAACGTTGCAAAGGATGGAAATACTGCAATCCTGCAGGAAGATCTTCGGAAGATTGGGGAGTGGTCTGATACGTGGCAAATGCCTTTCAACGTAAACAAATGCAAAGTGATGCATATCGGCCACCAAAATCCTCAATCACCCTATATCTTTAAGGGCACTGCTCTTGAATCCACCGACACTGAGAAGGACTTGGGTGTAACTATCACGAGTAACCTCAAGTTCTCTAAACAGTGCATTGAAGTGGAGAAGAAAGCCCAAAGGATGTTAGAGTATATAGACCGACAGTTTGGATATCGGAACACGGAGATAGTACTGTGTCTGTACAACTTCCTCGTCTTTTATTGAGTCTTCACAAAGTATTCAGAGTTATAAAGTGTTCAGCATGACTGGAAAGAAAGGACCAGCTGCTCTTAAATACACATATTCAGTGTACAAAAAGGACAAGTGGTGCGTGGACTTCCCGGAGGGGTGTTACTCCAAATGCCAGCCGGCAAGTATCTGCACTGACTGTGCCCTTAAAGAAGAAATGCAAGAGCTCAAGCATCTATATATATCATCTGAGTAAAAATCTAAAAAATACTGGAGAGGAAGCTTCATAACCTAGAGTCTAAACACGCGAGTCAGCTTCGCCGTCTCGAGGATAGGATCGTCGAGTTGTCCTCAAAACTAGAGGTCCAGTCGGTTCATAATGTATCTGCGATCGACGTGGGTGGATCCGCCGACGAAACCTTTGCCGAAGAGGCGAGCCCTGCATCAGCAGTGCCACGCCAGCCTTCAAACGTCCCGAGCTGGAGTCAGCTGCTGCGGGACTGACTTACCTGGCCAAAAAGAAGAAGAGGAAGAAAGGAAAGAAAAAAGAAGAGAAAGTAGAACAGAAGAAGAGAAAGCAGAAACAGAAGTAGAACCAGAGGAAGATAGAAAAAGAAGAAAAATATGGAGATTAAAGAGGAAACGGACAAGTCGGTTCGGTAAGGGAAAACTCTTTCCTCTGCAGCTGAGTGTGCGAGAGTCAACTTTATTGGCGACTCTCAAGCACGGAGTCTGCAACCACTGTTAGCGGCCCGCCTTCGCACTATTGTTTAGGTAAGATGCCTGCCAGGACGGGGAAACCACCGAATCAGGGTAGAGGCGAAGAAATCTCAGATTTCTGAGAACTCAGTCATTGCCCTGATGGTAAGTGGCAATGACCTCTACCTCAAAGGAGGCAAGGTATGTTATGAAGGAAATATTATACACAGGGTCATGCAGGCCGTGGACGACTGTGGGTTAGTAACCCACAGACGTGTTGTGGTCAGGATGCTCCCAAGCAAGAAGATAGCACACTCGATGAACGTCCCCCTTAATCAACGCCTAGGAGATTTGTGTATGGCGGAGAGGGTCTTTTTTGTGGACCCTTACCGCACCTTTTATGGTAGAAACGATCTCTATCAAAGGGATGGAGTACATCTTTCCTTTATAGGAAAGGCTGTACTCTCAAACATGATAGAGGATGTCGTGGAGCGGACCCAAAGGAGTGTCCATCCCAGAGTGAGGGCGGGCGTACGCAAGTACACCCGTGTCACTCCTGGAATGACCTTCTCAGAGGTCACAAAGAGGGGTGCCCCCTCGCAAACCAATAATCTGGGAAACGGAAGAGCGTAAGGAGTCCTACATTCGGGGACTCCCTGAAAGTTCTGTTTAATGCGAAGTCGATCAAAAACAAGTTTCTTGAACTTCGTGGCCTCGTAGCGACGGAAGAGCCTAAAATGGTAGCTATAACCGAGTCGTAGATAAAACCCTCAACCCGAGATTTTGAAGCTGAATTCACGATTCCCGGTTACTAACTCTTCCAAAAAGATTGGCCAGACAAAGAGGGTGGCAGTGTGATATTGTAGGTCAGGATACACTTAAATCCACGAACTGCAGCATTGTATCCGACCACGAGCTATTAGGAGTTGACCTAGATATAGGTCCTGTCAGATACAAGACCCTGGTGCTTTACAGAGCCACTAGGCAACTCGTTAAAAAGGACAGGGATCTGTACCGGCTACTGGGTGAACTTGTTCAAGACAGTGTGTGTATCGCCATCGGTGATTTCAATATCCAAGTTTACTGAGAAAAAAGAAAACACTGTGGCGAGATCGCACTACTCCTGGAGTTCGCGAACAACGGGTTCCTGACTCAATGGGTGAGAGAGCCGACGAAAAGCAATAATACCCTCCACTTGGTTTTCACCTCTGAGGATAACATCGTCGAGGATCTCTCGGTAGGCGGAGGGCTCGGTGGGAGTAATGACCGACTAGTCAGATTTATAGTCAAGGTCGCCAATGTAGAGTCTGCGACTCGTAAATTGAGGAAACTTGATTTGAGAAGTGCAGACTTTGCAGGTCTTCGTGCTGGATTGACTGAAGCGAGGCTAGAAGTGTGCAAGGATGTTGAAGATTCGTGGAATAGATTCAAAACTACGTTCATGAATCTTCAATCACTATTCATCCCTTTGAAAATTCTTCGTCGGTTTTCCGTTGAAGCAAAGTGGTGTAATCGAGAAACCGGTCAACTGCTGAGGGAGAAGAGAACAGTGTACCGGCAGTCAAAGATTTCTGGAGACTTTGACGAGTACCGTAGGCTAGCTAAGAGGGTGAGGTCCAGCATAAGGGTTGCAAAGCGTGTCGAGACTCCTCAAGGAAAATCCTAAGGAGATATTTCGTTATTTATTTCAGCCGTAAGCCAATCCATCGCACGATTGGACTTTTAATAAAGGAGGAGAGGGCATTAATGCACTCAGATGCAGAAAATGCTAACCTCCTGAACGACTACTTCTCTGCAGGGTTTACTGAAGAGAGTGGTCCCATCCCCCAGCCTACAGATTCCTACTTGGGTGAAAAGTTGTAGGAAATGGACTTCATCTAGGAGAAATAGAATAAAAGATCACTGATCTAAAGACAAATAAGTTCCCTAGCCCAGACGGGTTTCTACCTAAATTGTTGAAAGAAGTGCGTGATGAAGTGTTACGACACTTGAGCACAATCTTTAACATGTCAATCAGGACCGGATGCGTTCCAAGAGACTGGCGTGAAGTGGAGTTAACTCCTATCCTTAAAAAGGGAGACCCTAAGCAGCCATCGAACTACCGATCTATTAGCTTAACCTCAATAGTCGGTAAAATAATGAAAAGCATCATTGTTGTGAAAATGAAGTAATATTTAGAGTCCAACTTGTGATTGAGGAGTTGCTAGCATGGGTTCTGAAGGCACCGGTCATGCCTAACGAATCCGGTGGAATTCTTCCACTTCGTTTTTAGTGAGTAAGACCGGGATAAGGCGGTTGATCTTATCTACTTAGGCTTTCAAAAAGCCTTCGATAAGGTATCAAACCGCCGCCTCCTTTGGAAAGTGCGTGCGCTGGGCGTAGATGGAAATGTAGCAAGCTGGATAGAGAATAGGATAAACGTCAGACGGCAACGGGTGGTGTTGAATGGACAGGCTTCTGAGTGGGTGCCCGTTAATAGCGGTGTTCCTCAAGGTTCTGTCCTGGGACCACTACTATTCATCATCTATGTCAAGCAGATGGACGGTGACATGATTGCTAAGATTCCTAAATTTGCCGATGATACCAAGCTTGGTATCAACGTTGCAAAGGAAGGTAATACTGCCCGCCTTCAAGATGATCTTCGAAAGATTAGGGAGTGGTCGGACTCGTGGCAAATAGCATTTAACGTGAACAAATGCAAAGTGATATATATCGGCCACCAAACCCCCAATTTCAGTATATCCTCAAGAGCACTGTTATTGAATCCACCGACACTTAGAAGGACTTAGGTGTAACAATCACTAGTGACCTCAAGTTCTCGAAACAGTGCATTGGGGTAGAGGAAAAAGGCCCAAAGGATGCGAGGCTACATAAAAGGCCAGGTTGGATAACGGAACAAGAAGATAGTACTGTGTTTGTACAACTCACCTGTCCGACCCCACCTAAAGTATGCCATACAATTTTGGAGTCCTTGTTTTGAAAGGATATAGCAAGATTGGAACGTGTGCAAGCCAGGGCAAACAAATTGATTCCCTCTATCAGACAAAAGTTACGATGATAGATTAACGGAATTAGATCTCTTCTAGTTGTAAATCCGTAGACTGTGTAGTCAGCATATCGAAGTGTTTAAAATACTTCGAGGCTTCGATAACGTAGACTACACGGATATTTTCCAACTAAGTGAGGGCAGAACGAGAAATCACGGCTACAAACTTGAACTAAAGCGGTACAACTGTGATCTGTTTGGTAAATTTTTCACATACAGCATCTGTGGTAGCTGGAACGCACTTCCAGTGCAAGTTGTCAACAGCAATTCTGTTGATCAGTTCAAGTTAAGACTGGACAAAGTCTTGAAATGTGGCCGTTTGGGCACTTAAGTCATTGTCCTGGACTTGTAGCTCCCCTTAGCGCTCTCTCTCTCTCTCTCTCTCTCTCTCTCTCTCTCTCTCTCTCTCTCTCTCTCTCTCTCTCCTATCTATCTATCTCTATCTCTACTCTCTCCTGAAGAGTTCCTGGCACGGTTTCCGAAGGCAATGGTCATGCCAAACGAACCTTGTAAAATTCTTTCACTTCGTTTTCAGTGAGCATGATCGGGATAAGGCGGTGTATATTATCTACTTAGACTTTCAAAAGTCTTGATAAGGTACCACACAGCCGAAGCCTCCAGAAACTACGTGCGCTGGGCATAGACGGAAAGGTAGCTGGTTGCATAGAGAACTGGCTAAGCAGCAGACGGCAACGGGTGGTGCTGAATGGACAGGCTTTGAAGTGGATGCCCCTCACCAGCGGTGTACCCCAAGGTTCTCTCCTGGGACCATTATTTTTCATAATCTATGGTAATGACATGGATGGTGACATAGTTGCGAAGATTTCTAAATTATCGATGATACCAAGCTTGGTATGAACGTTGCAAAGGAAGGAAACACTGCCAGCCTACAAGAAAATCTCCAAAAGATTGGGGAGGGGTCGGACACGTGGCAAATGCCTTTTAACGTGAACAAATGCAAAGTAATGAATATCGGCCACCGAAACCCCCAATCACAGTATATCCTTAAAGACACTGCTCTCGAACGCACTGAAACCGAGAAGGACTTGGGTAAAACAATTACTAGTGACCTCAAGATCTCTAAATAGTGATTAGAGGCGTAGAAAAAAGGCACAAAGGATGTTAGGATACATAAAGCGACAGTTTAGATATCGAAACAAGGTAATAGTACTGTGTTTGTACAATTCACTTGTCCGACCGCACCTGGAGTAGGCCGTATAATTTTGTAGTCCTTCGTTTCGAAAGGATATCGCGAGATTGGAACGTGTGCAAGCCAGGGCAACTAAACTGATTCCCTCTGTTAGACACAAAAGTCACGATTATAGATTAAGGGAACTATTTCTGTTCTCGTTGGAGACCGGAGAATGCGTGGTCAGCTTATCGAAGTGTTTAAAATACTTTGAAGCTTCGACAATGTAGACCACTGATGTCTTCCAACTTAGTGAGGGTAGAACTAGAAATCACGGCTACAAACCTGAGCTGAAGCGTAACCACCGCGATCTATGTTGGAAATTTTTCACATACAGCATATGTGGTAGCTAGAATGCACTTCCATTGGAAGTTGTCAACAGCAATTCTGTTTATCAGTTCAAGTCAAGATTAGACAAAGTCTTGAAAAGTGGCCGTTTGGGCACTTAAGGCGTTAAGCAGAACTCTGCTTGCTCGATGGCTAGTCCAAAGGTATCCCCTCTGAATGGACCGTAAGGTCTTCAAAGGGTACTTTTTATCCTTGTACCTCCTTGTAGCTCTCTCTCTCTCTCTCTCTCTCTCTCTCTCTCTCTCTCTCTCTCTCTCTCTCTCTCTCTCTCGAGCCGTGCTTGCGATAAGGTGCTTTTTGTGCTTCTCCAACAATTTGTTGCTTAAAGTGTTTATGACTTTGCCATTTGTATATTAATAAGTTACACTTCTTTATTTTCCCTCATTTAATTACTCTCCCTGTGAAACAAGTGATTCCCTTTAATTTTATTATATATAATAGTTGACCGCTTAAATTTACCCTTCCACGTGGTCATTTTGACTAATCTCCCCACCGCCATTTTTGCCAAAAAAAAACAGAACTGTAAGTAATATTTTCGCATTCTCTTATTTTCATTTACATTATTTTGCTATTTCTTTGAGCGTCACAATTACTATTTGATCTGACAAGGTTTGTCTTGTTTACAAGATTTAGCCCATAATAATTTCTTTCTTTTTGTCTCTCTGTGTACGTGCGGGACCTTTCTTGTTTTGCATTGTTTGTTTGTTATTTTTTTGCTTCTGATTTCTAACAAGCGAATTATTACCTATATTTCCCTTCCAATAAATAATTAATATTTCTCCATTGCAGTAAATTTATATTTTTCCCCCTTTCAGGCATATTAAAAAATTTTCTTTTCTTACCTGCGATTTAAATACCTTTATTTCCCTCTAGACTATATATGTAATTGGAGGCCATCTCGTTTTTTATTTTTTTTCCTTGTTTTTAATGTCTAATAGGCGATTTTTTTACTTCAATAATTCTTTGTTCCAGTAAATAAATATTCTGACATCTTCCAGGTATAATATTTTTTTGTTTTTTTACAGGCAATTTATATATTGTTCGTCTGTCCATAAATAACTTTTTTTTCCAGAAAATTAATATTCTGACTTTTTAAGGGTACCAACTTTTTTTGTTACCTACAGGCGATTAAATACTCTTACTTTCCTTTCCCGTAACTACAGGTCAACCGTAACTACATGGCACCACAGTTGACGTGTACGTGCTGTTTTGGAACGTTCGGCATGACGATCTTCTCTAATAGAGACGTTTTCATTTTCAGATTCTGCTAAACAAGCAGAGTGTTGACGGATAAGCTGAATACAACACTACGCAAGATTGATGCTTTGACATAGAAACTGGAATCGTTGCATGAATTCGTTACTCTTAATATCGGAGCGACGCAGATTCCTCCTGCTTCACCCGCCATCATACTCCCTGTCCCGGCTAGCCCCGAACCTTCCACTAACCCTCTTCCCTCACGGGAGGAATTCCAGGTAGTTAGGAATAACGTGTGCCCAGGGCCAGTGCGAAGAGGTTCATACCGACTACCTCTTGTTATTATTGTTTTCAGATTCTTTCACAGGAAAATGAAGAGGAGAACGACGATGAGGTCAGGCTTGTGGGTGACTCCATTGTGAAAGGGCAACTCACTGAGTTCTGTGGTAGGGCACTCAGGACTAAGAAACGTTTCTGTATTCCTGGTGGCGGCCTATACGAGGTGATTGCCACTGTAGACGAAGTAGAAAACCTGGCCTCCACCAACACGACGTACATCATACACGTAGGAACTAACGATATACATAGAACCAGATCGGGGGACCTCCTGGCGAAGTACCGTCGAATGATAAGACGGTTTAAAGAAAAATCTAACAAAATTATTCTTTCAGGTATCATTCCACGTAGACAGGCTGACGACCGATTCTATAACATCGCCACTAGTGTCAACCGCCGACTAGCCAACATCCGTAGTGAAGAGAATATCGGTTTTGTTGACACCTGGAACAGTTTTTGCAATTGCAAATCCTTGTTTTCAGAAGACGGTGTCCACCTAAATCAAATAGGCGCTGCCGGCCTTGGTAGGCTACTCAACGACGCAGTAAAAGATTACAGAGCAAAAAACGGGGTTGCTCACGTTCCACAGGGACAAGTACCGTAGGATGTGTTCGATTAAGAACTGGGAATAACACGAGGACACACATCCGTCACAACCTGAAGGTTTTCTATGTCAACGCTCGTAGCATTCGTAACAATTTTTCAGATTTAGAGGAAATTGCGTTAACAGATAATTATGATATAATCGGCATTACAGAATCATGGTTAAATATTGAAAACAATATTTCCTAGCAGAATATAATCTATCTGGATACAAATTGTTTGAAAAAAAGTCGAATTAACAAAAAAGGAGGCGGTGTCCTATTCTACACCATAAAAAATCTCAACCCGATCCAATTAACAAAGCCACAAATCGCAAACATAGACACATCGTACATACTTCTTAAAAACAATAACGGGACGAAAATATTGCTGGCTTTAATATACAGACCCCCAGCTCAGCCAACGCAAACCGACAGCGATTTCTTTGAACAAATCAGCGAGATAGGTAACGCGCACGATACCGTAATTTTGGGGGATTTTAACTTACCAGTACCAAAGTGGCGAGAACCGCTATCCGCTCATTATGGTAACGAACTCTATACTAACTTACAAGAAAGTTCACTAACTCAGTTTGTACTATGCCCTATTCGCGGAAATAATATACTCGACCTAATTTTTGCAACAAAAGAAGATTTGATAGAGAATATTAATGTCGGAGAGGAAGTTAGTAATAACGACCATCGTGCAATCACATTTAGTATAAATTTCAATCGTAACTATATAAGTAGTAGCAACGAAAGAGTCGCAGAATTTAGAAAAGCGAATTTTACTAGGCTCAGACAAAACTTAAGCAAAAAGATTGGAGCAACTTGCGTAACATAAACGATAAATGAACATTTTTTACTAGTTCGTACTTCGAGGCGGTAGAAGAATGGATTCCTTTAAAAAAATCGTCGTTCGCCACACGAAAATAAACCTAAATGGTGGAGTAGCGAGATAGCTAACTGTCTACGAGTCAAGAGGAATGCCCATATTAGATCAAAAACTTCTAACAACGAGACAGAACGCGCCAAATATTCAGACTTACGACGTAAATCCAGAAGGTTAATTAAACAGAGTTAAAGTCCTTGGAATTACATGTGGCAAATCAAAGTAAAACCAACCCGAAAGAGTTCTGTAGTTACATACGACAAAAGAGAGAAACATCTAAATTTATCGGACCGCTAACTGATGAGAGCGGAAACTTTACCACGAACGATGAACAAATGAGCTGTATTTTAAGCACATTTTTTACATGTCTTTACTACAGAAGATCTTAGCGAAATCCCAACACCGACAGCTACCCAAATAGGTTACAACGAGGCGTTAAGTAGTATCACCGTTACAGAAAGAGACGTACTTAGATGCACTGAAAAGCTTAAGGTAAATAAGTCACCAGGCCCGGATATGGTCTTCCCTCGAATATTAAAAGAAGCCAAAAGTGAACTAGCCATACTGCTGTCATTATTGTTTAATTATTCGTTAGAGACCGGAACTATACCCGATGAGTGGAAGCTCACTAACGTAACACCAATATTTAAAAAAGGAAGTAGATCTATACCTAGTAATTATCACGCAATTAGATTAACCTCGGTCGTTTGCAAAATGTTAGAGACACTTATACGTAACGAACTCGTTAACCACTTGGAAGAAAAGAAGCTACTTAGAGACACCCAACACGGCTACGAAAGTAAAGCAGTCGACATAATTTACTTAGACTTTCAAAAGGCCTTCGACAAAGTTCAACACAAACGTTTACTAACTAAATTAAAAGCGCACGGAATTGAAGGCGCGATAGGAAGGTGGATAGAAAACTGGCTAAGTAATCGTAGGCAACGCGTAGTTATAAATGGTAAATCATCTAGCTGGACAGACGTCACTAGCAGGGTACCTCAGGGGTCTGTTCTAGGACCAGTTCTTTTCTTAGTATACATTAACAACTTAGACAAAGGCATTTCAGGCATAATATAGAAGTTTGCTCATGACAGCAAAATCGCGAATTCAATACTCACTAACGCACAGATTAATGAAATGCAGAACAACCTCAATGAATTATCGAACTGGACGCAAACGTGGCAAATACCTTTTAACACCGACAAATGCAAAGTGCTCCATATCGGATACCGAAATGTCAAAGCAAATTACTCACTAAATGGTACTCAACTCTTAATCGTAGACAGAGACACAGACTTAGGAGTAACAATATCGAGCGATCTAAAGGCCACTCAACAATGCTCAGACGTCATTAAAAAAGCGAATAAAATAATTGGATTCATTGGTAGAGCGTTCGATTATAAGTCCAAAAATACAATCCTTAATCTCTATAATGCCTTGGTCCGTCCCATTATGGAATACTGCGTCCAAGCCTGGTGCCCGTACTATCAGAAAGATATAGTGAAATTAGAACGAGCCCAACGAAGGCTCACTAAAGTGATATTAAGTCTAAGGAACAAAACCTACGAAGATCGACTTAGAGAACTGAATCTCTTTCTGTTAAATCACTGTAGATTAAGAGGGAACTTAATTCAAGTCTTTAAAATTATCAAAAGTATAGACAATATCGACCGCAATAAATATTTCACCATCAACCAGTCAAATTACACGAGATGAAACAGTTGTAAAATTATAGGTAATCACTTTACCTCGCACGAATCTAAGAACTTCTTTTTTAACCGAATCATCAACTTATGGAATGGGCTTCCTCGTAACACCGTAGATACTTTCAAACGCCGTATAGATGAATACTGTGAATCAAATCCCCGACTAACAGCCTATTTATAGCGATTAACTAACTCCCGAGGATTCAGGTGTCAGGGTAACCCAATTTCTCCCAAATAAATTTCACTTCGGGATCTCTCCCATGTTTCCTGTACAGCTCTCGTTCTCTCTTTCTCTCTCTCTCTCTCTCTCTCACTTTCTCTCTCTCTCTCTCTCACTCACTCTCTCTCTCTCTGACAAGACACTATGTTGGTAAAAAGAAAAGGAAAGAGCATGTTACAAGGAGAGAGAGAGAGAGAGAGAGGGAGAGAGAGAGAGAGCTACAAGGAGCTACAAGGAAAATAAGTACCCTAGAAGACCTTACGGTCCATATAAGGAGGGTACTTTTGGCGCAATCTTCGAAGGTGTCCGTTGGCAACCTCGAAGATCACTTGCGAGGATCTTAACGGCGATTTCGCAAGACTTTATCTAGTCTTAACTTGAACTGGTCAACAGATTCACTGTTAAAAACTTCCGTCGGAAGTGCGTTCCAACTACCGCAGATACTGTAAGTGAACAATTTCTCACACAGATCACGGTGGTATCGCTTCAGTTCAAGTTTAAAGCCGTGATTTCTTGTTCTCCCCTCGCTGAGCTGGAAAATATCCCCGTAGTCTAGTCTGTCGAAGCCTCGAAGTATTTTAAATACTTCGATAAGCTGACCACGTAGTCTCCGGGTCTCCAGCGAGAACATATCTAATTCCCTTAATCTATCTTCATAACTTTTATGTCTGATAGAGGGAATCAGTTTGGTTGCCCTGGCTTGCACACGTTTCAATCCCGCGATGTCTTTTCGGAATGAAGGACTCCAAAATTGTACTGCATACTCCAGGTGCGGTCGGACGAGGGAGTTGTACAAACACAGTACTATCTCCTTGTTCCGATATCCAAACTGTCGCTTTATATACCCTAAGATCCTTTGGGCTTTCTTCTCCACCTCAATGCACTGTTTAGAGAACTTGAGGTTACTCGTGATAGTTACACCCAAGTCCTTCTCAGTATCGGTGGATTCAAGAGCAGTGCCCTTAAGGATATTGGGTGAATGAGGATTTCGGTGGCCGATATGCATCACTTTGCATTTGTTTACGTTAAAAGGCATTTGCCACGTATCAGACCACTCCCCAATCTTCCGAAGATCTTCCTGCAGGATTGCAGTATTTCCATCCTTTGCAACGTTCATACCAAGCTTGGTATCATCGGCAAATTTAGAAATCTTGACAACCATGTCACAGTCCATGTCGTTGACATAGATGATGAATAGTAGTGGTCCAAGGACAGAACCTTGAGGCACCCCGCTAGTAACGGGCACCCACTCAGAAGCCTGTCCATTTACCAACACCCGTTGCCGTCTGCAACTTAGCCAGTTCTCTATCCAGCCGGCTACTTTTCTGTCTATGCCAAGCGCTCGCACTTTCCGGAGAAGGCGGCGGTATGGTGCCTTGTCAAATGCTTTCCAAAAGTCTAAGTACACCACATCCACCGCCTTGTCCCGATCGTGCTCACTGAAGACGAAGTGGAAGAATTCCACAAGGTTCTTCATGCATGACCGTTGCCTTCGGAAGCCGTGCTGAGAACCGCTCAGTAGCAGGTTTGACTATAAATGCGAAGTCATTTTGTCTACCATCATGCTTTCCATGAGTTTACCAACTATCGAAGTCAGACTGATAGGTCGGTAGTTTGACGGTTGGCTACTGTCTCCTTTCTTGAAGATAGGAGTCACCTCCGCCTCACGCCAGTCTTTAGAAACGCATTCGGTCCGTATTGACATGTTGAAGATTGCGCTCATGTGTCGCGACACTTGATCGCGCACTTCTTTCAACACTTTAGGTAGAAACCCATCCGTGCCAGGTGACTTATTTGTCATTAGGTCACTGATCTTCTTTTTGATTTCTCTTTCGGTGAAGTCCATATCCCTAGCTTTTCGCCCGAGTAGGAATCCGTCGGCTGGGGGATGGGACCACACTCTTCAGTAAACACTGAAGAGAAGTAGTCGTTGAGAAGGTTAGCATTTTCTGCATCTGAGTGCTTTAATGTCCCCTCCTCATTCCTCAAAGGGCCAATCGTTCGATGGATTGGTTTACGGCTGTTTACATATCCAAATAACTCCTTGGGATTCTCTTTACAGTCTCGCCACTCGGAGTTCCTCAGACCGCTTAGCCGCCCTTATGCTTACTTATCCAAGCCTAGATAAGAAAGATAATTTGATTTTACATCTATATAAAATGTAAATACCTTTCTGTCATCTTTTTCAGAACACATAACTACTAGATATGTACATGAATAAATACATTTAAAAATAATCTACAGAAAATTTGCATCTCTAACGGTACTAGTAGTGTTCAATAAGTCAAAATAGATAATAAGCCTTAAAAATATAAAAAATTGCATGTTAAAAAATAAGAGAAAAAAAGAGCATGTTCTAATATAAATTATTAAGATAAGTCATATTTTCGTTTATTTTTTGTATATATTAATGTGTTCATACTCTCCTGTTAAAATTTCGTGGTTGAGTCTATTTTCTAACACTACCAGGTATATATATTCACTATTCCAAACCCGGAAACGGGTGGGAGAGGTTGTTTGGGAGAGACTTCATCTTTGCTATTCTATGTCTTAAACGAAGTATTGTATATAGTTAGAATTTAGGATAAAAATAAAGGTACTCCTATTGTAATGGACCGAACGGTCTCTTAAGATAGTTACTATCTTCCTCATTATCATTTATCTCAGGCAACCTAGTTTGGATCGCAAGGTCTATTGTGGCTGGTTCATATATGTAACTCTATGTAACACACTCTCTAAAGACGAATAAGTCCCCGGCCCGGACGGGTTTCTACCTAAAGTGTTGAAAGAAGTGCGCGATGAAGTGTCACAACATCTGAGCACAATCTTCAACATATCAATCCGGACCGGATGCGTTCCAAGAGACTGGCGTGAAGTGGAGGTGACTCCTATCTTGAAGAAAGGAGACCCTAGTCAGCCGTCGAACTACCGACCTATTAGCTTAACCTCAATAGTCGGTAAACTCATGGAAAACATCTTGCTGGACAAAATGACGTCATATTTAGAGTCCAACTTGCGATTGAGAAGTGCTAGCATGGGTTCCGAAGGCACCGGTCATGCCTAAAGAATCTTGTGGAATTCTTCCACTTCGTTTTTAGTGAGCACAACCGGGATAAGGCGGTTGATCTTATCTACTTAGGCTTTCAAAAAGCCTTCGATAAGGTATCACACCGCCGCCTCCTTTGGAATAGCGTGCGCTGGGCGTAGATAGAAATGTAGCAAGTTGGATAGAGAACTGGCTAAGTTGCAGGAGGCAACGGGTAGTGTTGAATGGACAGGCTTCTGAGTGGGTGCCCGTTAATAGCGGTGTTCCTCAAGGTTCTGTCGTGGGACCACTAATATTCAGCATCTACGTCAACGATATGGACGGTGACATGATTGCGAAGATTTCTAAATTTGCGGATGGTACCAAGCTTGATATGAACGTTGCAAAGGAAGGAAATACTGCCCGCCTTCAAGATGATCTTGGGAAGTTTGGGGAGTGGCCGGACACGTGGTAAATGCCATTTAACGTGAACAAATGCAAAGTGATGCATATCGGTCACCGAAACCCTCAATCTCAGTATATGCTTAAGGGCACTGCTACTGAATCCGCCGATACTCAGAAGGACTTGGGTGTAACGATCAATAGTGACCTCAAATTCTTGAAACAGTGATTTGAGGTGGAGAAATAGGCCCAGGGGATGCTAGACTACATAAAGCGCCAGTTTGGATATCGGAACAAGGTACTGTTTTGTACAACTCACTTGTCCGACCACACCTGGAGTATGCCGTACAATTTTGGATTCCTTCGTTTAGAAAGATATTGTGAGATTGGAACGTGTGCAAGACAGGACAACGAAACTGATTCCCTCTATCAGACACAAAAGTTACGATGATAGATTAACGGAATTAGATCTGTTCACGTTGGAAACCCGGAGACTGCGTGTTCAGCATATCGAAGTGTTTAAAATACTTCGAGGCTTTGATAATGTAGACTACACGAATATTTTCCAACTTAGTGAGGGCAGAACGAGAAATCACGGCTACAAACTTGAACTGAAGCGTTACAACAGTGATCAGTGTGGTATATTTTTCACATACAGCACCTGTGGTAGCTGGAACGCACTTCCAGTGGAAGTTGTCAACAGCAATTCTGTTGATCAGTTCAAGTCAAGACTAAAAAAGTCTTGAAAAGTGGCCGTTTGGGCACGTAAGCCGTTGAGCAGAACTGTGCCTGCTCGACTGCTAGTCCAAAGGTACCCTCTCTGAGTGGACCGTACGGTCTTCTAGAGTACTTATTATCCTTGTATCTCTCTCTGTTTAATGCAAGGGCTATCAGAAACAAGTTTCTTGAACTTCGTGGCCTCGTAGTGACGGAAGAACCATAGATGGTGGCCACTACAGAGTCGTGGATAAAAACTTCAAACTAAGATTTTGAAGGGGAATTCACGATTCCAGGTTACCGATTCATCCTAAAAGATAGGCATGAAAGAGAGGGTGGCGGTGTGATGTTGTATGTCAAGGATACATTTAACTCGACAAAATGCAAAATCGTATCCCACCATGAGCTCCTAGGTGTAGACCTAGAAATAGGTACTGCCAAATACAGGACCCTGGTGCTTTATAGACCTCCTGCCCAACTCGTTGAAAAGAACAGGGATCTGTACCAGCTGCTAGGAGAACTTGTCGAAGACAAAGTGTGTATCGTTGTGGGGAATTTCAACACAAATTTGACAGGGAAACCAGATAACTCTGTGGTGAGAACGCGCTACTCCTGGAATTCGCGTACAACGAGTTCCTGACTCAATGGGTGAGAGAGCCAACGAGAGGAAACAAATTCTTGACATAGTTTTCACATCAGAGGAAGACATCGTTGAGGAGCACTCGTTGGCGAACGGTACTTATTTTCCTTGTAGCTCCTTGTAGCACTCTCTCTCTCTCTCTCTCTCTCTCTCTCTCTCTCTCTCTCTCTCTCTCTCTCTCTCTATCTATCTATCTATCTATCTATCTATCTCTCTCTCCTTGTTCCCTCATCGGAAAAAGGAGATAGTACTGTGTTTGTACAACTCACTTGTCCGACCGCACCTGGAGTATGCCGTACAAATTTGGAGTCCTTCGTTTCAAAAGGATATTGCGAGATTATAACGTGTGCAAGCCAAGGCAACCAAAGTGATTCCCTCTATCAGACATAAAAGTTACGATGATAGATTAACAGAATTAGATCTGTTCTCGTTGGAAACCCGGAAACTGCCTGGTCATTTTATTGAAGTGTTTAAAATACTTCGAAGCTTCGATAATGTAGACTACACGGATATTTTCCAAATTAGTGAGGGCAGAAAGAGAAACAACGGCTACAAACTTAAACTGAAGCGTTGCACCCGTGATCTGTGTGGTAATTTTTTTACATTCAGGATCTGCGGTAGCTGGAACGCACTTCCAGTGGAAGTTCTCAACAGCCATTCTGTTGATAAGTTCAAGTTAAGACTAGACAGCGTCTTAAAAAGTGGCCATTTGGGCACTTATGTCGTTGTGCTGGACTGTGCCTGATCAACTGTTAGCCCAAAGATTCCCTCTTTGAATGGACCGCAAGATCTCCTCGGGTACTTCTTTTCCTTTTAGTTCCTTGTATCTCTCTCTCTCTCTCTCTCTCTAGAAAGTAGAGGGAGAGGTGAGGCTCCCTTGTTGTGGGAAGAGAGCTTGTGTGTACCTTTGACTTTCCGAGTTATGTCGGCGGGGATACCTCTCTTCTGGGTACACCTCGTAGGGATTCCCTTGTCGATTTGCTCGGAAATGAAGTTCCAGACTAAGTGCGTCCTTCCTTTTTCTACTCTATCCTTCTCCTTTCTCACTTTTATGCTATCTCTTCCACTTATTATACAAAAACAAAAAAACAAAACAACTACTCCTATCATGTCACTCCTACCCTTTTTCCCTCTATCTACACATAAGGACCTGGCAGCTACCTCATGCATCAGAAAAGAGGCTTTGAAACCTCTATAAACAACGCCAATCGACGCTCATTGTTTGCGAGAGACTAGGACTAGAGGTGTCCTAGGCATTGGGGCACGATGAATGGGATGAGGGTAGTGCCCCTTCAAGCCCTTCCCTGGCGCGTAATTATTGATCATTCCCAGTGACCGTTGACGGGTGCCTCTGGTAGCATCGGTCCGAGGTGACGGCCCTTTTTTGCCAGTTTGGTTGCCAGGACAATAAAAAGCCTTGGGTCGAGTCTCTTGGTGTGGTAGGATGTACATTGAACGCTACTCCGAGATCCTGGCAGCCATGAAGGGAACTAGTAGTCGCTTATTACGGGGCGTGCTCCGTTTTTCACCTGGTGAGAAGTCTATGGCCCCTTCGGGGAATGTCAGTGCTGCTTGGTTGGCAGCCACAGCACGCCGAGGTTTGATGACTCAGTCGGACGAACAGCAACACATGGGGCGTGCTTTTTGAAAGACTTTGAAACGTCTCCGATCGATGGGCGGGAACGACTCACGTGAGGCGAACTCACCAACCCCCGTTTTTACTATTGATTGGTAGCAAAGTTTTTAGAGAGAAAAAGTGTTCAAAATGACAGGGAAAAAAGGTCCAGCTGCAGTCAAATACGCATGTGCGATATGCCAGAAGGACAAGTTGTACGTGGACTTCCCGGAGGGTTGTTTTTCGAAATGCCACCCGGGAAGTATATGCACCAACTGCATCCTTAAAGGAGAGGTCGAAAAGGTATTAGCATACTGCAATAAACTCAAAGATCTTTTCAGAACCTTTGAGGGAAAAGTAATGACACTGGAAACTAAACAACAGACCCTAGAAATGGAGCACGCGTTTCAGATTCGGCGTCTCGAGGAGAGAATCCAAGAGCCAGCTTCTAAACTAGAGGCCCAGTTAGTTCAAGTTCAAGACGAAACTTCCACTAACTTGGGTGGTTCCGCCGATGAGACTCCAACTCAAGGAGCTGAAACTGCATTGGCAGTGCCACTTCAGCCAAGCGGAAAAATTAAGAAGAGAAAGAAAAAGAAGAAAAACAACGACCTTAATGCAGCTCACCCCAGTGTAGAGGATTCCAGCGTTACTGGTGGGCGAAGAAAAGTGGAAAGAGAAGAAGAGAAAAGAGAAACAGAATAAAAGACAAATGAAGATCGAAAAAAGGGTAAGAAGAAGAAGAAAAAGAACGGAACTGCGGAGACTAAAGAGAAAAGAGATAAGTCTTTCGCGAAAAAAAGAGTGAAGAGAAATGTGCGAGGGTCAACCTTATTGGGGACTCTCGAGCACGGTTCCTGCAACCCCTGATAGCAGCACGCCTTCGCACTAGTGTGAAGGTAAGTTGCCTATCAAGAAGAAGAAACCACCACATTAGAGTAGAGGCGGAAAAATCTCAGATTTCTGAGGACTCAGTCGTTGCCCTAATGGTAAGTGGCAACGACCTCTACCTCAGAGGAGGAAGGATAGGCCCCACAGAAAATATAATCATCACAGTTATGGGTGCTGCAGACGACTGTGGGCTGAAAACACGCAGACGTGTAGTGGTCGAGATGCTCACGAGAAGAGGTCCAACCCTGACCGCTCACTCGAGGAACGTCTCCTTCAATCGACACCAAGGAGACTTGTGTACGGCGGAGGGGGTCATTTTTGTGGACCCTTACCGCACCTTCTATGGTAGAAACGATCTCTACCAAAGGGGTGGAGTACATCTTTCCTATAAAGGAAAGGCCGTACTCTGTAACATGATACAAGATGTCATGGAACGGACCCTAAGGAGTGTCAGGCCCAAAGTGAAGGTGGACGTACGCCAGTACGCCTGTGTCACTCCTGGAACGACCTTCTCGGAGGTCACAAAGAGGGGATTCACCAAACAAATAAATTAGACGAAAAACGGAAATGAGTAGGGGGTCCTACATTTGGGAACTCCCTGAAAGTTCTTCTGTTTAATGCGAGGTCTATCTGCAACAGGTTTCTTGAACTTGGTGGCCTCGTAGGGACGGAAGAATCTGAAATGTTAGCCAAACCGAGATTTTGAAGGTGAATTCACGATTCCCGGTTACCAACTAATCCAAAAAGATAGGCCAGACAGAGAGGGTGGCGGTGTGAAGTTGTATGTGAAGGATAGGCTCAAATCGACGAACTGCAACATTGTATCCGACCACGAGCTACTAGGTGTTGATCTAGACATAGGTCCTGCCAAATACCCGAGCCTGGTGCTTTACAGAACCCCTACCCCACTCGTTGAAAAGGACAGGGATTTGTCCTGGCTGCTGCGTGAACTTGTACAAGATAGAGTGTGTATCAGCATGGGTGATTTCAACACCCAAGTTGATGGGAAACCAGAGAAACCTGTGGCAAGAACGCACTACTCCTGGAACAACGAGTTCCTGACTCAATGGGTGAGAGAGCCGACGAGAGGCAATAATACCCTCCACTTGGTTTTCACCTCTGAGGAGGGCATCGTTGAGAATCTCTCTGTAGGCGAAGAGCTCGGTGGCAGTGATCACGGACTAGTCAGATTTATAGTCAAGGTCCCTAAGGTAGAGTCTGCGACTGGTAAATCGAGAAAACTTGATTTAAGAAGAGCAGACTTTGCAGGTCTTCGTGCTGGATTGACTGATGCGAGGCTAGAAGTGTGCAAGGATGTTGAAGATTCGTGAAATAGATTCAAAACTACGTTCATGAGTCTTCAATCACGTTTCATCCCTTTGAAAAGCCTTCGTCGGTCTTCCGTTCAACCAAATTGGTTTAATCGAGAAATCGGTCAACTGCTGAGGGATAAGAGAACGGTGTACCGGCAATCAAAGATTTCTGGAGACTTTTAATTGAGAGTACCGTAGTCTAGGTAGGAGGGTGAAGTCCATCATAAGGGCGGCAAAGCGTGTCGAGGGGCTTCGGGTGGCGAGACTCTGAAAGCAGAATCCCAAGGAGTTCTTTGGTTATGTAAATAGCCGTAAACCAATCCATCGCACGAGTGGCCCTTTAGTGAATGAGGAGGGGGCATTAAAGCACTCAGATGCAGAAAATGCTAACCTCCTCAACGATTACTTCTCTTCAGTGTTTACTGAAGAATGTGGTCCCATCCCTTAGCCCACGGATTCTTACTCGGGGAAAAAGCTGGAGGAAATGGAATTCACTCAAGGAGAAATAGTAATAAAGATTACTGATCTAAAGATGAATAAGTCCCCTGGCCCGGATAGGTTCTTAGAGACTGGTCTGAAGCTGGGGTAATTCCTATCTTAAAGAAAGGAGACCCTAGCCAGCCGTCGAACCTACCGACATATTAGCTTAACCTCAATATTCGGTAAACTCATGGAAAGCATCATTGTTGTGAAAATGACGTCATATTTAGAGTCGCACCTTCGACTGAAGAGTTCCCAGCACGGTTTCCGAAGGCAACGGCCATGCCTAACGAATCTTGTGGAATTCTTCCATTTCGTTTTCAGTGAGCATGATCGGGATAAGACGCTTGATGTCATCTACTTAGACTTTGAAAAAGCCTTTGATAAGGTACCACAGTGCCGCCGCCTCCGGAAAGTGCGTGCGTGGGCATAGACGGAAAATGGTAGCAAGTTAGATAGAGAAGTGGCTAAGTAGTTAGACGGCAACGGGTGGTGCTGAATGAACAGGCTTCGAAGTGGATGCCCCTCACCAGCAGGGTACCCAAAGGTTCTCTCCTGGGACCACTACTTTTCATCATCTATTTTAACGACATGGATGATGACATGGTTGCGGAGATTTTCTAAATTTGCCGACAATACAAATCTTGGTATGAACGTTGCTAAGGAAGGAAACACTACCCGCCTACAAGAAGATCTCCGAAGTTTGGGGAGTGGTCGGACAAGTAGCAAATGCCTTTTAACGTGAACAAATACAAAGTGATGCAATATCGGCCACAGAAACCCCCAATCACGGTATATCCTTAACGGCACTGCTCTCGAACGCACTGATACCGAGAACGACTTGGGTGTACAATCACTAGTGACCTCAAGTTTTCGAAACAGTGCATTGATTTAGAGAAAAATTCCCAAAGGATGCTAGGCTACATAAAGCGCCAGTTTGGATATCGCAACAAGGAGATAGTACTGTGTTTGTACAACTCACTTGTCCGACCGCACCTCGATTACGCCGTACAATTATGGAGTCTTTCGTATCGAAAGGATTTTGCGAGATTGGAACTTGTGCAAACCAGGGCAACCAAACTGATTTTCTCTATCAGACACAAAAGTTACGATGATAGATTAGCGGAATTAGATCTGTTCACGTTGGAAACCCGGAGACTGCGTGGTCAGCTTATCGAAGTGTTTAAAATACTTCGAGGTTTCGATAATGTAGACTACACGGATATTTTCCAACTTAGTGAGGACAGAACAAGAAATCATGGCTACAAACTTGAACTGAAGCGTTACAACCATGATCTGTGTGGTAAATTATTTTACATACAGCATCTGCAGTAGTTGGAACGCACTTCCAGTGGAAGTTGTCAACAGCAATTCTGTTAATCAGTTCAAGTCAAGACTGGACAAAGTCTTGAAAAGTGGCCAATTGGGCACTTAAGTCGTTGTGCAGAACTGTGCCTGCTCAACCCTTAGCCCAAAGGTATCCTCTTTGAATGCACCGTAAGGTCTCCTTGTAGCTCTCTTTCTCTCTCTCTCTCTTCTCTCAACAACAACCACCTTGCCATCGGTTAGAGAGCTTGCGCGATCTGCTTGACTTAAGCTAGCGCTAAGCTGGGGAACTTTTAGTCCGGTAGGGTCACCCATGCTAGTAAAGTAGCTTTAGTAGGATCCAGATTAAGGGTTGTCAAACTTCTCTAATACTTCTTTGATGTGTCTCCTTTCATCCCCCTACTAACCTCTTCTATTCTGTTAGTACTAAGTTTCACCAACTCTCTTCAACTTAAAAAAAAAACAACAAAATGCAAACCTTCATCTCTATTACACATAAGTTGTTTAGTAATAAGTAGCTCACCAGCTATCTTATGCCGCGGAGAAGAGAGGCTTTGGAACCTCTTTAAATAACGCCTTGGAGCACTCATTAGTTGCAAGAGACTGGGATTGAAGGGATCTCAGGCGTTTGGAGTACGATTAATGGAAAAAATGCTAGGTACCCCTTAGAAGCTTTCTCCTAACGTGTAATGACCTGGCAGCCACCCCTGTGACTGCTACTTAGTAAACAAAGGCTCAACTGCTCTTTGGTGAGAGAGCTTCTGTGCCTTGCCGGTTGGCCAGATCAGCTAAAGATATCGGATGAAGTCGTAGGCACTTATCTTTACTATTTGCCTTAAGTTTGGCCGTTTTTAGTTGATTAGTAGGGTTTAGTAGGAAGACAGTTACACCTCAAGCACCCCTGTTGAAAAATCAGAGATCAAGTTTACTGTGGCTCTCGTGCTGCTCAGTTGGTTGCCGCGGCACGATTGGGGATGTCTGGCCCAGGGGAGACCTTAGGGTTGGTGTGCTTGGTCAAAGGGGTTTCTGTTGGCCGAACGATCGAAAACCTCCTGGAAATAGGCGGATGTGATTAGTGCGAGAGAAAGTCACACACAAAAAAAACTTTTTTAATGCGTATGGTCCAAAAGTTTTTAAGATGGCGAAGAAGAATGGTCCTCCGTTCCACAAGTTAACCTACAAACTTTATAGATGGAGTGAAGACTTCGGGGGCAGGAGTTGCAAGGAGCTCACAGATGCCGTTAGTGTCTGTGACTTCTGCCAACTCGAGAAGCGCCTGGGCGAGAGCATCGCTCAACTGTAAGAGGAGAACTTCCTCCTCAAAAGGTAGGTTCACCTCTTAAAAACAGAAAGGTGCAGATGCTCAGACGAGTGCGAAGGAGAGAAGGCTGACGACGTCCAAGAGCAGGAGTCTTCTGCTGCATGACTAGCTCAACGAGCCAAAAAGAAGAAAAGAAAGAGGAAGAAGGGAAAAAGAAAGAAAAGAAATTAGAAAGAGAAGAGAAAGTAGAAATAGAAGAAAAGAAAGTAGAAACAGAGGGCGAGAAAGTAAAAGCAAAAGAAGAGAAACGAGAAACAGAAGAAGAGAAAACAAAGGAAGACAAGAAAAAGAAGAAGAAGAAAAATGTAGAGAAAAAAGAGGAAACTGGCAAGTCGCTTCCGAAAGGGAAGAGTGATTCCTCTGCAGATATATGTGCAAGGGTCACCCTTATTGGTAATTCTCAAGCACGGGGTCTGCAGCTCCTGCTAGCGGTCCGCCTTCGCACTAGTATGAAGATAAGCTGCCTGCCAGGACGGGTTAATCACCACCTCAGAGTAGAGGCGGATAAATCCTAGATTTCTGAGAGTTCAGTCGTTGCTCTGATGGTTGTAGCAACGACCTCTACCTCAGAGGAGGTAGAGTAGGCCCTAGGGATAAAATTCTCTACACGGTCATGGGCGCCGTGGATGACTGTGGGCTGAAAACCCGCATGCGTGTTGTGGTCGGGATGCTCCTGAGGAGAGGTCTAACACAAACCACTCACTCGATGAACGTCTCTTTGAACCGGCGCATGGCAGATTTGGGTACGGCAGAGAGGGTCTTTTTTGTGGATCCGTACCGCACCTTTTATGGTAGGAATGATCTCTACAAAAGGGATGGAGTACATCTTTCCTTTAAATGAAAGGCCTTTCTGTCGAATATGATCCAGGATGTTGTAGAGAGGACCCGAAGGAGTATCCGGCCCAGAGTGGGAGGGGGGCATTTATTATATCCAATTTATGTATTTATCAATATTATTCTTCATCTTTGGATTTTCTATATTCGAATCTATATTTCTTCTTGACTGAAGTTGCCCCTTGAAACATTTGTCTTCCATTTATCTGACTCTTGGTATTCTTGTTAGCTGAGATTCCTTCTTCTTTAAGTTGGCTGGGTTAATTCTTGATCTTCGTATCCTTCCTTTCTTGATGCATCTTCCATTTAACTTGACGTGATGATTTCTTCTTGATGACGGAATGAGTTCTTCTTGCTTCTTGATGAGAAGAGGATTTCTTGTTCCTTCTAGACGATTTTGATGAGTTAGCCCTTGAAGTCGTTTTCCTTGATTTCCGTTTTCTTCTGGAGGCGATCCATTTATCTTGAGTCTTCTTGAGTTATCCTTAAAGCGTTTTCCTTGATTTCCGTTTTCTTCTGGAGATTTCTTCATAAAATTTTGTGGACTTAGGAGTTTCGATAGTGGGATTTTGGATCCAAATGCCAGCACTCTAGCCATCACGCTACGGCGAGTCCGTTCTGAGTTGGTAATTTAATGGGCTATTTATATTATCGATTTGGAAGGAATTTTTATCTGATACATCTTCGCACCCCTACAAATATATACACGAATTTACACAATTATTTTAGTCTCATAACATTATTATTATAGTTTTTATCACAGGACTTAGGATTTTTCACTATTTACATTTTGTTCTTATAATAAAAAAGATAATGAACACTGAATTTACATTATTAAACTTACTCGCACTGGAATTTTCTTTAAAAAGCCTATTATTGCCCGTTTGTTAGTTTCCTCTAGCTCATCCGGGATGCTCGAAGTAATCCGGTGTGTGGAGATATATCGAATCATTCATTCATGCTGCCGAGTCTCGCAGAGCTCGATGAGAGGAGTAGCTCTGCGATGGAATGATCGTAGGTGGAATTCGATCCACGATGTCGGGCGGCAAAGCAGCACAAATCCGTGGCTGGTAAGGTGAAGACGGGAGGCTCGCTGGTGGTGGAATTTGATCCAGCAGCAAAATTCAATTCCACGATTTTTGACCATCCTGTAGCGGCTGCTTGGTTGAGGACGGGAGGCTGGATGGTGGTTGAATTCGCTCCAGTTTCTCGGTAACGCAGCCAAAAATCCACCATTTTCACTATCTCGTAATGGCTACTTCTTTGTTAGATGGGAGGGTCAATAGAGTGGGATTACGCCATGGTAAAGCCAAAAGCTTGTTGCTCGCTCTGTGAATCCACTTGTTCAGCAATGACAATGGACAATGGATATAAAAGATGTGAAAGGAAAAATACATACACACATATATGATTGCAATTGCAATCATGTATGCATATATGTATATAATAGTTGGAGATAGATAGGTAAGGATAGATTTCCCTGATGAAAAAGATAAAAGGGTAGAAAATCCCTGGTGATAGGGAATGGCAGGCATTTGTCTGAGATTAATGTTCTTCTCTTTGTTTCTGTTCTAATATTCTTGTTCTTTTGCGTACTGTTATCTGCTTCTTTTTGTTTGTTTCTTGTTTGGTTTGCTATGGTTTATCATGTTTGTTTGTGTGGTTCCTGGTTTTTGATGTTATTGGTTGTGTCCTCAATTTGTTTCGTGTAATTTATAGTAGTTTTTGTAGCGTTCAAGCCTTTGTATGTGTTTATTGTAACTTCTGTGTTTCTCTCGTTGTTCGTTTATGTGTTTTCGGTGTTCTTCTTGTTGTTTATACTTGTGTAGTTCATTATTTGTTATGCGTAGTCTTATGTGTAGATTGGATCTTCTCGTCTTTCGGTCTGTGCTTTGCTGCTGACAAAGTCTAGTTTTCTTCTGTTTAAGTCCTCTAACGGAATGTCGATGTGTCTCTGTCTGATTTCGCCCGTCATGAGTCGTGGGATTTTCTCACAGATTTTTCGCTCTCTTCTTTACAGCTCTATGTTGATTGGAGTCATTTGGATGCTGTGGTGAAGGTCCCTCTGCCTTCTTCTTTCTCTCCTCCTGGTGCCTGTTATTAGGAGCACTGCTTTGTTTTTTACTCTTTGGAAGAGTTGTACTTTGTTTTTTGAACTAGTATTGATAAGTATTGGTGGATACAGCAGCTTCGATCTTATGAGCGTGTTGTATATTTTCTTTTTGTTGGTCGTGTTCAGGTTTCCAAACCTGAACAGCTTATTCAGGGAGCTACCGTATCCATTACTACTTATATTTAGTCCAAGTACTGTCCCGTCGTTGCTGTATGGAATCTGGGCGTTATCGGTCTCGATATGGGCCCGTTTCCTACGGAAGAATAGAATCACCTTAAATTTTGGGGTGTTCGTGGCGATCTTCCATCTTCTTTCGAGCCTGTTGAAAATGTCGATTTCTCTGGCAGTGATCTGTGCCATGAGTTCGGGATTTTTGAAGGGGGCAGTCATAATCTGAGAGATGTCGTCATCGAACTGGACATACAGCGTACCTTCCTTGACCGGATCGGGTAGGTCGAGGGTATATATATATATATATATATATATATATATATATATATATATATATATATATATATATATTGTATAGGAGGGGGCTTAGGCACCCTCCTTGCGGTACGCCTGCAGTTAGTTCGAAGTCTCGTCCGGTATGGTCGTATATTTGATATTTGTAAATATGCATTTCTGTCTGTCACGTAGTCACAGAATTTTTTCTAGTCTTCGGTTTACTCCGAGTCTTAGTATTTTGTACTGAAGCCCAGTCCTTCAAACTTTGTCAAACGCCTTCTTCACATTTCTGAGCACCAGGTCAGCGTACCTTTTTTGGCTAGCAATCTTCGCCAGTTTTTCTGTGATGATTGCTGGCGCCGTATCAGTCCCTCTCCCTCTTCTGAATCCATGCTGATGTTGGTTATGGAGGTTTTTATCCTCCATAAAATCTTAGATTCTGTTACCAGGGATCTTCTCGAAGAATTGTCAGCCACTTCGAGGAGGGAGATGGGTCTGAAATTTGGTGGTCTGCCCGGCGGTTTCCCGGCTTTGGGAATGAAGATCATTTTGGCGATCTTCCATTCGTCCGGGAAATAGTCGACGTTTAGGCACGCATTTATTGGATTGACCAGCCCCTCTAAGATGTTATGGGGAGCGTTCAACCAGTTAAGTTTGGTCAATCCAGTTTTACCTGATGCTCTTTGTTTGAAGGTACGTTTGTTAATCTCTCTGTCAGCAGTCTTGTTATTGAAGGGGTATATCCTGTCTAGTTCTTGTCTTATTTGGTCATGGATATGTTCTTCGAAGTCTAGGTCAAAGAGTTCGTTTTCTTCTGGTGTAATGGAAAATACATTTTTCCAGTAGCCTCTGAACTCTTCTTCCGTTTCTGTCGCGTCCATTTTTGTCCCGTCATCGTTATTGGGGAGAATGGTTTTTTCAGGTGGCTTACCCTTCAATCTGGATAGAGTGTTCTAGAAAGTTCGGGGATCCGTTTCTTCGTCTAGTTTGTCAACAAGGTCATTCCAGAGTGCTGATTGCTGCTCTGTTATGAGTGTCTTCATTTCTGACCTTAGTGTTCGTAACCGTCTGTTTTTAATTCTGTCTGTGCCAGTCAGTCTAATATCTTCGAAAATTCTTTTATATTAGTCCGTTAGGTCATATAGCTCTTGTGTCCACCTTGGTGCTGGTAAAGTTTTATAGTATGTTTTGGGTACCGTTGCGCGGTCCTCCTCCACCATTGCTTCCGTCAACCTTGCCAGTTCCTGGTTGATTTCCTCCAGGGTGGATTTTACGAGTGGTTGAGCTCTGAACTCAACGAGAAGGGTCCGGTACTCTTTCCAGTTCGTTCGGGGGAAGCATTTTCGCTCCCTGACGGGTATTTGAATGGGCCTCGATGAAATTTTGATTATGATAGCGACGTGGTCGCTAGGGATTAGAGGTCCGGTCTGGGTATGGTAATTGTAGGGAAAGTAAGAGCTGATCAGGGTGACATCCGGTTTGGTTGCGTAGGTGTCGGTGATATAGGTGGGGAAGTCGGGCCCAATGCGGGCAACGATACCTCTATCAATAAGGTTCTTCAAGTTTCTTCCCTTCATGTTTAGACCTCCGGTATAACCGGATTCCTGGCATCTGGCGTTGAGACCCCCCCCCCCCCCGAACAAGACTGTTCTCCCGTGTGCACACAGTTGAGGAAAGTTGTGCCTCGGGATATAGTCTCTTCTTGGGGGTTGGTACCCTGTTGATACCACAAGTGGCCCCAGGGTGGTTTGGACCTCGATGGCCAGATAGGATTCGTCTAAAGATGGGAGTAGTTTGAACTGAATACCTTTCTTGACTGCGATGGCAGCGCCATCGAAACGTTCCTGGCTGTGGTTCTTAGTTGTTGTGCTATAATTGAAGATCTTCATAATCTTCTGCGTCGTATCAATAGCGTGTTCTGATATTAGAACGATATCAGGGTCGCATTCTCTAATAATGTTACCGTAAGTCACTTGTTTGTCATTCCATCCGTCAGTATTCATCTGTAAGATTGTCAAGTATTTTTTTAGTCTGTCCATGTTGTATGTCAATTAGTCGTTCCTATTAACGTGCTTCTTTGGTGTGGAGGGGCTGCCTGATAGAGATCAGCACTTACCTGATCTCTTTTTGTTAAATTTTTAGTTTGTGATCGTAGCAAATGCGTCGTGGTTAAGCCGGACCATCCCAAGGATGAGGGCTTCTTCAACTACCCACTCTGGGATATCCTCGCTGTACTTTCATTTGAACCGACCGGTGGTCACTCCGTCGCTTACGCCCTTATCGGTCTCTACTTCCGGAAATGGGGCGTCTTCTGTGGTGAAAATATTTTGTTCGATTTTCCTACCGTGGTAGGCATGCTTGCCCTTCTCAGACGAAGAGGTGGATCTACCCCTCTGCCGGTTGGGTGAGCGCTAGGAGCGGCTACCATGGCGGTGCTTCGTTTTCGTTCCTTTGGGTAATTTCGCCTCTGGAACGGTAATGGGGGTTTCAGGTGTTGTGGGTTCGGAATTTCCTTGGGATTGATTCGTGGGATCGAGAACATCTATTGTTTGTGAAGTGGTTGGTTTTGGGTGGGGGGGGAGCTGCATTTGGATGCGAAGGACTTCCTCCGAGGGTGGGTTCTCGGGAAACCCCATCTAGTCCATTCCGTTGTTTTTCAATATCTGGTTCAGCTCTTTTTTGAAAGAGCCGGGGTTCGTTAGATTGGCTATGTGCGCATAGTAAATGCAGCACATAATCTTGTTCGACTGTTCGCTCTCTACCTTAAGGTAGGTGCGTTGAGCCGCTGCCTCGCCGACTGCCTTTTCGCCACTTTGGCATAAGATCTGTTAGTTCTCGCCTCTTTTTCCTCTTTTTTCTTTTGCTGCTGCTTCCTAATAGCATCCTTCTTAGTTGGGCAAGACATTGCCATGGATCCATGTTCCCCGTTACAGTTTATGCAACGTTTTTCGTTGCTTCTGCAGTCACGCCAGACGTGTCCAACTTTACTGCAGATGGAGCAAATTACTTCAGTTTTAGGGCATGCTTTTGTTGTGTGCTTGTTAAATGTGTAGCACTTGAAACATGTCTGGATTTGCGTAAATTCTTCTCTTTCGATCTGGTCAGGGCAGATTCTAACGTGAAAAAGGAGGAGTCATACTTCATTGGCCTTCTGTGCCATTCGCATGTCGGCGAAAATCACCTTAAAGACATGGGTGTAGTCTCTGAATTTGATGACTTCAGAGACTTTAGCCCAAGGGTGGTTTCTCTCGATCTCTTGAGAGATTTCGGCGCTTGAGTGATGACCCACCCAGGAATCAAACCGGTGGCAAACGACACTACGGTGTGCCTGAATTTGCGGAGAGATTTTAGGAATCAGGTTGATTTCATTAAATACCTTCTTTCCCTTGGGCGAGGCCAAGAGCTCCGCGTCGCTTTCTTTTGGGCAAATGGCCATATACCCAAAAGGTGTGTTGATTAGTCTCACGAGAGCGACGTACAGCTCCCGTAGATTATGGAGAAGACATTTCCCGATCAGGCTTTGTCCTTTCGGGGAGAGTCCTTAGACTAATTCTTAGTACGTCACTCGTCATTTTACCGTCATTGTCATTTTGTCAAATGTGTGTAAAAAGTGGAAGGTCAGAAAACAGAGAAATAGATGAAATGAAATTTCCAGAATCCAATTGCCACTTCACCTTTCGAAGAGAAGATTCTGGTATCCGTTAACTTGCCGTAATTCAGGTTTTGTGGTGGTACTAAAACTTTGTATGGTGTTTATTTGCACCGCACTTATGGTTTACACATAGAGGAAATATTGATTTTGAGCGAGAAGATTTCGCGAGAGGATAAAATCTTCGGGAATGTTTGGCTTATTTTTCACTTGACGTTACCTCCTTTTGCTAAACTGACATACCGAAAGAAACAATTATTCCGGAAAAATCTTAGCAGTCACTTGTTCAGCGACAAAACGCTGCTCTATATATAGTTTTCCTACTTAAACTTAAGTTAGACAAAATGAACCAATCAGCGTTAAGCAGATTTTTAATAACAAATTTATGTTTAATTTATTCTCTTACATACCGTTAATTGCAAATTGGTGCAACTTGATGAATGGCGCTGGGCGAATATACGACTGCGTAGCATTGCCTTACTACCTTCTGAAGAGGGATTTTAAATACTCGTGGTTAATTTACGGACTTTTGAGACTCGCGAACTAAGAACGCGACTGTCCTGGGAGTCATCAGGATTCCAGTTGATCTGCAAAGATTTAAGATATCTTTTCGCTGCGAGTGAAGAAATAAAATGAGGGCTTAAGCACCTCATTGCTCCCGTCCACCGCCCTGCGTGGGAACCTGCTCGGATGACTGCCATTCATTAATTTCGTTTTAACTATGTCGGCCACTTGGACTGTCATAATTAAGGGCTTGCGTGGAAACTGGTTTGAGGACTAGCCCACAGCCGAAGCACAAATCAGAAATTCTCTCGAATTTGGGGCAAAGCTGCGAGTCCTGAGCGGAGGAGAGATCCTCATCGCCCGGGGAACCCGGCCAAAATCATAGAGGGAAGTACACCCGTCTCTATGTAGTTGGATGCAGTTTTGTCGTATGTACCCGTGAGGGGGTGCAAAAACTTAGCGGCCGTTGGTTCGGCCGCTATGCATCAAGTCCACCAAGCTCAACCTTCTGAGGTCCCCACTCGAGACTCACCCCATCCATAATCACTATTATCCCGGCACTATCCGAGCGGGGGACCAACAGGAAATTGGACGGGATCGTTTTTCTCATTGGCGCTCCGAACATATTCTCGGCTCTGCCTCCTTTACCACTTTTGAAATCTCTTTTCTCACCCAAAACACAATAATTACACATTTCTTACAGAGAGGAACATAAAATACAAGAAAGAAGAGAGAAGACGACCGCGACGATGGAGGCCCTCACTAAGAGGGTCCCCCTAAGAACCATACCAGGAAAGAAGGCACCGGAGAAGAAGACGTTGTGCCAAACCCTATTCGCAAACCTGAGGATCGCGCTCATAAAACTAATCGAGATCCCAAATGGATTCATCGCGATATGCGGGGAAAATAAAGACGTAGACCAGCTCCTATCCGAAGAAGGAGCCGAAGTCTTAAAAACTGAACTTGAAAGCAAAAACTCCACCAGCAATCTCCGCCAATTACAGCATCATCTGCCGAAAGGTACCTATGTCTTCAAGGTGACATTCCAAACCACGGAAATGGCCCACAAGGCGGCAACGGAGGGACTCCTCATTTTTAATATGAAGATCCCAGGATGCAATATAGAGCATGAAAAATATCATAGCATCCAGATGTGCTTCGTATGCTATAAGCTCGAAGCACACACCACCGCCAACTACCCACAAAAAGGACAGACATGGTGCAGTGAATGCGCCACTGAGGGTCACAGGTATGACTCATGCAACAGCAGAGTGAAAAAGTGCTTAAATTGCAAGGGGGCCCATCGAACGATGGCCCTTAACTGTCCCCAAAGAAAGGAGATTATCAAAAAAATGGAAGAAGAAGAAAGAAAAAAGAATACAAACACCTACGCGAGCACAGCGAAGAAAAGCGAAGGGATGACCTCAGCAATGGCAACCCCTTCACAAATGGTATTCACAAATGACCTAAGTGCCAAAATAATAATTTGCATTACGCATGCAAACTTGGCAAATGCGGTAAAAACTGGATGTTACAACTAGGTTCCAAACGCACTTTTAAAAGCTAATAACCTACCTTCGATCATTGTGCCCGCTAACCCCGAATGCTCCAAGGCATTCAAGGATAGCGTTATCAAAAACAACGAGAACCAAGAGAAAGCCACCGGTCTAAAGGAAGTTATCGAAACTCCCTCATCGGAGGAATCCGAAGAGATAGACGATGAAGAAGAAGACGAAGAAAAAGACCAAAAAGAAGAGGAAAACACATCTTCGGATAGTGACGAGGGCCCATGCACTCGCATTATAATTGACGAAGAGCAAATCAAAAACTCCTAGTCTTCCCTCGAAGAGTGAAAGGCCTGGGCACTCCAAACAAGCCCCACAGGCCAAGAAGAAAAAG
The DNA here is from genome assembly GCA_963969495.1 of Ceratothoa steindachneri. Taxonomy (NCBI): domain Eukaryota; kingdom Metazoa; phylum Arthropoda; class Malacostraca; order Isopoda; family Cymothoidae; genus Ceratothoa; species Ceratothoa steindachneri. The sequence continues at coordinate 44,979,365 of OZ018327.1, forward strand.
AAGAACAAGAAGAAACATAGATAAATACATCTCACCATGGAACGGAACGCACTAAGAATTCTGGAAGTCAATACCAACGGCTGGACAGCGAAGCAAACTCTTTACGGAAACTTGTTCAGAGAAATTGATGCAGATGTCATCCTGATTTCTGAACATGGGATTGACACTCGTAGCTCCGAAATAAAAGATATGGAACTACGACGTGTTAATCACAAATTACTCTCAAGAGCGGTACGACGGTACCGCTATCGCCATCAAAAGAGGGATCAAGTACAAGCCAATAAGAAACCTGGAAGAATCCTACCTTGCAATAGAGGTCGAACTCGATATAGGTAAGCTGGTCATCGCCACCGGGTACCAGGCGCCGAGAAGAGGATATTTACCAATTCATTCTCTCTCTGTCCTATTTGGCAGAAGAGCCCCCACCATATTGTTGGGGGACCTTAATGCCAGATGTCGGTAATCCGGGTACATGACCTTCAATGGAAATGAAAGGTGCCTGGAAACTATGCTGGACCGAAATATGGTCCAGAGGATAGGCCGGGACTTCCCTACCTTGTTAGATCTACGTTGCTTTATCCACCCTCCACCCTCTCTTGTGTCTCAAAAACACAAAAGAGGCGACTACAAGTAGTGCAAAATAAATGCATGTACCTAATCACAGGTACACGCAGGCGAGAAAGAAGACGCCAAGAAGACCTGCACAGAGTGGCGGGGATAATTCCCATTAACAAAGTCATCGAAGAACGGACCCGGAAGATGCAGGATCTGGTTAATCGAGAACAGAGTGAAGAAATTACTCAGATGATTAACTAGAACAGAAGAGCAGAATGTGGCGCCAGTTTTCCAAGCTCCGCTAACCGAGTAGCTGGCGGGGATGAAGTGCCGTTCTACTCATGATGAGATGTATAATCTAAGAATCTAAGAAAACAACCGAATCAAGAATAAAACTCACAATTATGACTAAAACTCACCGAAGAAGACAAAAGTAAAACCAAGAAGGAAGAAAACCACCGAAAAACGACGAGAAAGCTACCCGACTATGAAAAAATAATAAAACTAAAACACACACACATACAAAGAATACAAAACATTAAACACGCACTTAAAGTTTGAAAACACATAAACAAACAAGCAATGTATATCACACAACAAAGATAAATAAAGTTAGCAAGACAAATGGCTTGAATGCCATAAGAAATAAAAATCAACGAAACATCAAAGGATACACACTACAAAGAAATAACTAAAGTGATAGGCCTGATCACTAGGCTCTTGCATCTCTTTGCACCCTACCACGCTTCTTTCTCTTTTCACCACTTGTCTATTTTCTCTATCTATCCACACACTCTATTGTACTTCCCTACACACACCACACCTTTGACTTAATTGTAATTGTAATTGACGGATGGCAGATTGGAATATCTTACTTACGAAGAATTCACGCAATCCATACCTTCAGATTACGAAGCAATCTTTTTTGCTGCTTGAAGAAGAAGAAGGAGAAGGAGAAGCTTTTTGAAGAGACTGTGACTGTCAGACAAGACCTTGACCGGACTCTCTACAAAAGACGTTCTTCCCTATCTTATCCACCATCTTAGGGCGAGTTGGTTTACGGAGGCTAAGTCTCCATAGATACCCACTCTAGCAGGAGCCATATCTAAACCGGGCGGCTAACTCGGCGCAAGCTGAAGCTTAGCCCGGGATGGGTTAGACCCGTGTGAGCGGCGGACTAGAGAGGGTGGGATCAAAGATTGATAGGGAAAGGTAGGCAAGTAGGGCTACCAACTCGCTAACTGAATAAGCCGGATCGATAACCCGATATAGCAGCACTCTAAACTTACTTTACTTTCGCTCTATCTATTCTTTTTCGCCTTAACCAAATATGAAAAAAAGGAGAAGAAAGAAGACGGATAGCAAGAAAATGAACTCAACTAGACGGGTCCCTGTGCTCATCCAGAAGGGGGCGCAAAAGCCCGACAGGATAAATGCTTTTTGAATAATATACGGCGAACTCGGAATAGTGCTCGTGAGAATACTGGACTACTCTGAGTCATTCATAACAGTTTGTCAGAGCGACGGTGACGAGGATAAGTTAGTCTCGGAGAAAGCATCTGAAATGTTGAACAAGATCGAGGCTCAGAAGACAATCTATTGTCGACAAATAGACTCATGGACTGGAGATCATAGGGCCGAACAAATAAAGTCTGAAATTAAGAGAGCCGAATCCTGGGTAAAGCTAAAGGAGGTAATTAAGTTTATCAACCGGACAAATAATTTGGAATACTCTCATGTCTTTAAAGTTATTTTGCGCGAGACCAATATGGCGAAAAAGGCAAAGGAGATAGGATTACTTGCTTTCAACCTCAAGATAACCCCCGACCAAATCAAAAGTGACGATTTCGTCATTGTGAAAACCTGCTTTAACTGTTTTGTTCTGGAGAAGCATGTTACCAAAGACTGCCAGATGAAAGAAATAAAATGGTGTTCAGAGTGCATCGGGAAAAATTACACGTAGCGCGAGTGCAGCTCACAAAGAAAGAGGTGCCTGAATTGCAACAGGAACCATCGGACAATGGCAATGGCATGCCCAGTCAAACGGGGAATGATAGATAGGCAGAGGAAAGAAAAAGCCAGGGTCGAAGAGGAAAAGCAGAACGTATAGGGCCCGAGTTTCCGACCTACTTAGCCTCAACCAGAGCTATGAAGCCAGATATTGTCCTAGTTACCCCATACCCCAGATCTACAATTTAACTACCTAATAGAGAAGGGGCCTCCATCAAATAGCGACCATGAAATGATGATCATAACTTTCTCCGTCGACCCTATTCAGGTAGAACGCCCTCCGAGGAAGTCATTCAGGGACGCTAACTGGGCTGGCTATTCGGAAGATCTGGTAAGACATCAACAAAGAGATTTGAGCGAGGCAACCCTGGAAGAAGTTGACCAGGAGCTCGAAGGATTGATGGAAGTGATGGTGAAGGCGGATAAAAAACACATCCCCATTACGGAGTATATAACCTTACCACATCCTATCAGAACAGCGCAATTTAAGACCTGGAGAAACAATACATCACTAAGAGAGATTCCATCACACGCAATGGGCCCCAAAGCGGCGACAGGGCAAAGCTGCAACAGATAAGAATCGACCTGATAGCAGCAATTGTCTTGGAAAGAAACGCAAGGTGGGGCAGATTGGCCCCTGGATAGGAGATAATAAGGTGGACGAAATAAAAGAGGAAATAAAGAGAGCGCAATCATGGGCAAAAGGTAAAGAAGTCATAAAATTCAACAACCGTGCAAACAATACGGAGTATTCACACGTTTTCAAAGTAATATTCCGCGAAACAAATATGGCCAAGAAGGGGAGGGAATCAGGTATTCTCGCGTTTAATTTAAAGATCACTTCTGAACAAATAATACAGATGGATTTATCAGCATACCAACTTGCTTCAATTGTTTTGCGCTGGAAAAGCACAACACAAGAGACTGTCCGAAAAGGGAGATTAAATGGTGTTCCAAGTGCAGTGGTAAAGCAATTCTCAGACAAAAATATGTATAAATCGCAATGGAGACCATCACACCCTAGCAATGGAATGCCCGATTAAGCGAGAACAAATCGAAAAGAAGGAAAGAGAGAGGGCTAGAGCAGAGGAAGAAAAGCAGAAATTTACGTTCGCCAAAGTCGCTAAATCCACGGCCGATAAAATCCAGCCGGTAAAAAATGTAAATCAAAATTAAGCAAGGAGAGTCTTTGAATATATTAGCTTGTATTCTACATGCACACGTGTTGATGTAGCAAATCTGGGCTCATATTCACGCGAATTAAATCTAATGTTAAAAAAACAATGGTTTAGAAGAAATTTCCTTCACATAGAACCGTCCATCAGCGGACATACTGAACGTCTAGTATAAACCAACAAAATCAGACAAGACCCAAGAACAGCAAAAGGCCCCTAGCCATGAAAAAACCCCGAGACCAACCAGGCAGCGATTAGATGCCTAAGACTAAGGAAAAGGCAAGAAGGAGGGATGGAGACAGAAGTCGCCACAGGTACAACACATCCCAGCACAGCAAACCAAACCCAAGAAGGATCGAGCTCAGTTCCCTCTCCAAAATATATGAAAGGAAGCGAAAAGACCTTCCCAGATAACAACGATGATCTAGTACAAAGTATAAAAAAGGGACTCTATAAATACAAATACGAAGGCCCGCACACGGAACGCGAGGTTTTCACAATAATTACAACACGCAACTTTTAAATCCCGTAGGATATCTATGTTATACGCTAAAGAAAGAAGAATCAAGAAAAAAAGATCCGGAAGGACAAAATCACCTATTGAGCGTGAAGCATATTAAGCCGAGAAGAAAGAAAATCTAAATAATGACCCATGTAAGAAGAAAATTAAAAATAATAAACTACAACGTAGCTGGATGGAACGAGAAGAAATTCTCTCTGAGCAACGCATACCCTAAAGAAGACCCGAATATCAGTCTGCTAAACGAGATCAACATCGACCCAGAAATAAACAAAATCAATCTGTTTAATTATACTCTAATTACAAAACCCACAAACGACATCAATTATGACGGAGTCGCAATGGCAATCCGAAACGACATAATCTTAAAAAACTCAACGGGTTACCAACCCCGAAGGAGAGATTTTTTGCCTCTCCACAACTTTACAGAAATATTTGGCCACAAAGACCAAACAGTCTTTATGGGTGACTTAAATGCCCGGAGTAGAGCCTCTGGCTACACTCGGAACTACAACAAAGCCGGAAGAAACCTTGACCTATTATTGGAGAGTGGAATAGTAGAGCGTCTAGGACCGGAATTTCCAACTTATCTGAGCTAAATTTGAGCCACGAAACCAGATATAGTTTTGACAACCTCGAACCTTCAGTTCAACTACAGCACATAGAAAGGCCCTCCATCAACTAGCGATCACGAAATGGTAGTCACGACTTTATCTATGGATCCCATTCAAGTTGAGTGCCTACCGAGAAAATCATATAGGAAAGCCGATTGGACCAGCTACAAAGAAGAGCTCGCCAAATACAGACAGAGACCTAACTGAGGCTTACCTAGAAGAAATAGACCAAGAGATTGATGACATCATGGAGGCGCTTCTCAGGGCAGATAAAAGACATGTTTCCCAAATATAAAATCTCGAAAGGGAATATAAAGATATGAGATTCATTTGAACGCTATAGTCTTCAGAGTGGCGACCGAGCAAGAATAATGCGCGTGAAAGACCACCTAATAGAAGAAATAGCGTTAGAAAAAAACGCAGGGTGGGACCGTTTTGTAGAAGCCATAGACAATGAACTAAATCCTACTAAACTATGGCATAAAATTAACATCGCCAGGAGAAAAAGAAAGTCGAGGTTAAGAATTAAACTCCAAAATGAAGAGAGAGAGGCAAAGGAGGCCCCATGAAATTGAAGAAGCGTTCTGTGAGCACTGGATATCTCTCCCAACGAAAACGAGGAATTCGACGGCGATCACGAAGCAAGAGTGATAGAAGACTTTGAAAAAAACCGCCAAGAAATATTCCACAACATAGCTACTTCACCAACAGTCAACTCTACTAATAGAGCAAGGGGTCGAACCGATCACCCTACAAGAAATATAAAGAACGCTCATGGCTACTAAGCAGAAGGCAACTGGGGAATCAGGGATAACAAAAGAAAATCTAATACGCGCACCAGTCACCTTTTTTTACCCAAATAGCAGCAGTATTTAACGCCTCGTATGGCTGAAGCGTTTCCCTGGTCGCCTAAATTTATTGACTCCTCGCGTGAAATCCCGTTCGGTGCCAAAGAACTTCCGTACTATAGAGATTACGGAGGCTTTCATTTACAATTCTGTCCAGCTTCGAATTACCCACTGAATTAAAATGAATACCATCATTAAAAAAAGTGACGGTTTGTCCAGAAAATCATTCCAAATATTGAAAAACTTAACTCCCATTTCCTGACATAAACGTCTAAGACATTCACTAGTGTAAATTGACCTTGACTGCATTCTCAGAATCGCTTTTAATCTTGGAATTATCCCGATTACCCCCACTAAATTCACCTTCGCTTTGGTCGCTATAATTAGGGCCCTGGCTCAATTTACAATCTCGGTAGTCGAGCTGTCAAAACGGTGTACGTCATTCCGGCCCACGAGTGTGAGGATAGCTCGATCTTCACATGGCTCGCTCAGACTTTTGATTTCACTCACCACGTGGTTAATTCTCTGCCCCCCCCCTCCCCCCTGGTAGGCAGATTTTCTTAAGCTTAGCTGGATTTCGTGCTTTGAATTCAGAATCCTGTTTCTTTATTAAAGAGTCACCGATTAGAATACTCTTTGTTTCCCCATCGATTGGAGTTAACAAGGCAAATTGATTAGAGCATGGAATTTCAAAACGGTGAGATGCCCTCGTTGATCTAGCTCCATTTCTAACCGACCTAAATTGAGATTCCGGGGGTCTATATGAGTTTAAGATACGCGCTTGCTCATTTATAATAACTTCCGGGTCTCTACTCTCTATACGGCTCGATCGGCGGCTTTGAAGGCGATCACAATCAAATTTCACGATAGGCATTGTAAAACACAGAATTGTTTAAAATGAGTTGAAATTTATGGAGCTAATGGAACGTAAAACCGACACGGAATGTAATTTCTATCTATTTCACTTTACCACACGAAGTTTTGAGCACGACGCAAAGTAAATTTTTTTAGGAGCACAGAGATAACACGTCTTAGCAGGAGAAGGGCTGAGCGAGGAGTGAGAAGGGCTGCACGAGAGAGAGAGAGAGAGAGAGAGAGTCACAAGGAATAGTAGTACCTCAAAGGACATTGCTGACCATACTGTGGAGGTACTATTTTGGGAAAGCCCTAACATATAGCATAAGAGAAAGTATAGCATAGATGAAGGCTCTCCCTGCCCACCTCTCCCACCCGCACTTGCGGGCCAGAAAGCTGAAACGATACCTGAATGCGCTAAAAAAAAAGAACACAAACATAAATTTTGTAAACAAAAAGTTGAAATCTATCTACTCTACTCAGATCTATAATCTATACTAAAGTGGTACCATCTAGGTCAGGGTGTGGATTATCTTGTCTAGTCGAGATTTAAACTGTTCGACTGACGAACTGTTCACCACTTGTGGCGGCAGACGATTCCAAGTTCCGCAGATTTTGTACGAGAAGAAGCTTCTGCAAATGCTAGTATGGAATTGCGGTAATTCCAATTTGTAACCGTAGTTACGTGTATCATTTGCGTTCAACGTAAACAGCCTCCTGTGATCTACGTTTTCAACTCCTCGCATTATCTTAAAAGTTTCAATCAGCTGGCCCCTTAACCAGCGCGTCTCCAAGGAGAACATCCCCAGTTCTCGTAGCCTATGCTGATAACTTTTATGTCTAAGGGAGGGGATCAATTTTGTGGCTCTGGCCTGTGCCCTTTCTAGCCGTTCAATATCCTTCCTCAGGGTTGGGGACTAGAATTGTACGGCGTATTCAAGGTGTGACCGGACTAGAGAGTTGTACAAGGCGAGAGCAATCTGCTTATTTCGGAAGCGAAAATGCCTCTTTATGTACCACAGCATTCGCTGGGCCCTCCTTTCCATCTGGAGGCACTGATTGGAGGACTTTAGTTCACTGCTGACTAGAACGCGTAAATCTTTCTCAAGGTCAGTGGTATCTAGTTGTTTGCCTAGCAAGGAGTAGTTTTCCGGAGAGATAGCATGGCCAATGTGCATTACCTTGTACTTGTCAAGGTTAACTGGCATGTGCCGCCTTTCTGACCACTCGCCTATCCTGAGAATGCTATTTTGTAAGCGTTCCACTCCTTTTCGCGAGCTCACACTAACTCTTAGCTTGCTATCGTCGGCTAACTTGACTATCGAGCATATTACTCCTTCGTCTATATCATTGATGTAGATGAGGAACAATAGAGGCCCAAGCATTGATCCATGGGGCACCCAGCAACTGACTGGCTCCATTGCGAGGCTATCCCATTGATCTTTACTCGTTGCCTCCGTCCCGAGAGCCAGTTTTCTATCCATTCGGCTACCTTGTCGATAATGCCAAGGACGTGGACTTTATTTATCAAACTGTGGTGTGGTACCTTATGGAAGGCTTTTTGAAAGTCCAGGTTTAAGATATCTACAGCTCGACTACGGTCATACTCTCTCAAAATACCGTTGAAAAATTATAGTAGTTAGTGAGACATGAACGGTTCATACCAAGCTCGGTACGAGTATCATCGGCAAATTTAGAAATCTTCGCAACCATGTGACCGTCCATGTCGTTGACATAGATGATGAATAGTAGTGGTCCCGAGACAAAACCTTGAGGCACCCTGCTAGTAATGGGCACCCACTCAAAAGTCCGTCCATTCAGCACCACCCGTTGTCGTCTGTCACTTAGCCAGTTCTCTATCCATCCTGCTACCTTTCCGTCTATGCCCAGCGCTTGCACTTTCCGGAGAAGGCGACGGTGTGGTACCTTATCAAAGGCTCTCTGAAAGTCGAAGTAGACCACATCTACTGCCTTGTCCCGATCGTATTCACTGAAGACGAAGTGAAACAATTCCATAAGGTTCGTCAGGCATGACCGTTGCCTTTGGAAGCCATGCTGGGAACTCCTCAGTAGCAGGTTTGACTCTAGATGCGACGTCATTTTGTCCACCATGACGCTCCTCTGCGTCCGCTCCACGACATCCTTAAGTGAAAGGTGCACTCTGTCCCTTTGATAGATGTTGTTTCTACCGTAAAAGGTGCTGTAAGGGGGATAGAAAGAACACCCCTTCCGCCGTACAGAGGTCGGCCAGGCGCTGGTTCAAAGTCACGTTCCTTGAGTGAGCTCTCCGACTAGGACCTCTTCTTGGGAGCATCCCTACAACGACACGTCTGCGAGTTTTCAATCTGCAGTCGTCCAGGGCTCCCATGACAGTGCTGAGAATTTTCTCACTGGGGCCTACTTTACCTCCTCGAAGGTAGAGGTCATTGCCACTCACCATCAGGTCACGACTGAATTCTTGGAGATCTGAGATTTCTCAGCTTCTACCCTGATGTGGTGGTTTCCCCATCCTGGCTGACACCATATACCTTCGCACTAGTGCGAAGGCGGGCCGCTAGCAGGGGCTGCAAACCTCGTGCTTGGGAATCGCCAACAAGGGTGATCCTCGGAGATTTCCCTGCATAGGTTTGAGAGAGAGGGAAAGGGCTACAAGGAGCTACGAGGAAGAAGAGTACCCAAGAAGAACTTACAGTCCATACAAGGAGGGTACTTTTGGTGCAATACTCGAAGGTGTCCGTTGGCAACCTCGTAGATCACTCTCGAGTATCTTAACGGTGATTTCGCAAGACTTTATCTAGGCTTGACTTGAACTGGTCAACAGATTCACTGTTGACAACTTCCGTCGGAAGTGCATTCCAACTACCACAGATACTGTATGTGAAGGATTCCCCACACATATCACAATTGTATCGCTTCAGTTCAAGTTTGTAGCCGTAATTTCTTGTTCTCCCCTCGCTGAGCTGGAAAATATCCCCGTAGTCTAGTCTTTCGAAGCCTCGAAGTATTTTAAACACTTTGATAAGCTGACCACGTAGTCTCCGGGTCTCCAGCGAGAACATATCTAATTCCCTTAGTCTATTATTATAACTCATATGCTTGATAGAGGGAATCAGTTTGGTTGCCCTGGCTTGGAAGCGTTTAAATCTCGCGATGTCCTTTTGAAACGAAGGGCGGGGAAACCACCACATCAGGGTAGAGGCTGAGAAATCTCAGATCTCCGAGAATTTAGACAGGACCAATGGTGAGTGGCAATGACCTCTAACTTCGAGGAAGTAGAGTAGGCCCCAGTGAGAAAAATCTCAGCACTGTCATGGGAGTTGTTTAGGAGGTTTGCATTTTCAGCATCCGAGTGCTTTAATGCACCCTCCTCATTTAGCAAAGGGCCAATCGTGCGCGGGTTGGTTTTTGGCTGTTTACATAACCGAAAAACTCCTTGGGATTCTGTTTACACAGTCTCGCAACTCGGAGCTCTTTGGCAGGTTTTGCCGCCCTTATAGTGGACTTCCCTCTCCTTACTAGCCTAGGGTACTCGTCAAAGTCACCAGAAATGTTTGACTGGCGGTACACATATCTCTTCTCCCTCAGTAGTTGAACAATTTCTCGATTAAACCACCTTGGTTGAACGGAAGACCGACGTAGGCTTTACATAGGGATCAATTGTCAATGAAGACTCATGAACTTACTCGTACTTTTGAAACTGTTCTACAAGTCTTCAACATTATCGCTTTATTCCCATCTCACATTAGCCAGTCCTGCACGGAGACCTACGAAATCTGATCTTCTCAAATAAAGTGGACTCGATTCTCGCGTCGCAGACTGTACATTGGGGACTTTAACTACAAATCTAACTAGTCGGTGGTCACTCCCACCGATCTCTTAGCCTACAGAGAGCTCCTCAACGATGTCTTCCTCTGGTGTGAAACCAGGTTAAGAATATTGTTTCCTCTCGATAGCTCTCTCACCCATTGAATCAGGAACTCATTGTCCGTGAATTTCAGGAGTAGCGCGTTCTCGCCACAGGGTTCTCTGGTTTTTCAGTCAGCTTGTGTGTTGAAATCCCCCATGAAGATACACACTCTGTCTTCAGCAAGTTGTCCTAGCAGCTGGTACAGATCCCTGTCCTTTTCAACGAGTTGGGCAGGATGTCTATAAAGAACCAGGGCCCTGTATTTGGCAGGACCTATTTCTAGGTCTACACCTAGGAGCTCGTGGTGGGATATGATTTTGCATTTTATCGAGTTGAATGTATCCTTGACATAAAACATCACACCACCACCCTCTCGGTCTGGCCTATCTTTTTGGAAGAGTCTGTAACCGAGAATCGTGAATTCACATTTAAAATCTCGGTTTGAATTTTTCACCCTCGACTCTGTTATAGGCTACCATTTCAGGTTCTTCCGTCGCTACGAGGTCACGAAGTTCATGAAACTTGCTCCTGATCGACCTCGCATTAAACAGAAGAACTTTCAGGGAGTCCCCGAATGTAGGACTCCCTACGCTCTTCCGTTTCCCGGCTTATTCGTTGGCGAGGAGGCACCCCTCTTTGCGACCTCTGAGAAGGTCGTTCCAGGAGTGACACGGGCATACTGGCGTACGTCTGTAGGGGTGCGAAGATTTATCAGAGAAAAACTCCTTCCAAATCGATAATATAAATAGCCCATTAAATTACCAACTCAATACAGACTCCGCCGTAGCGTGATGGCTAGAGTGCTGGCATTTGGATCCAAAGTCCCACGATCGAAATTCCTAAGTCCACAAAAATTTATGAAGAAATCTCCAGAAGAAAACGGAAATCAAGGAAACGCTTTAAGGAAAACTCAAGAAGACTAAAGATAAAATGGATCGTCTCAAGAAAGAAAAACGAAAGAAAACGGAAATCAAGGAAAACGATTTCAAGGGCTAACTCATCTCAACTCATCAAAATCATCAAGAATCAAGAAGGAATCATCAAAAGCAAGATAAATGCAAATAAAAATGAAGATACATCAAGAAAGAAATCGAAGATCAAGAATTAACCCAGCCAACTAGAATATGGAGTCAAGATAAATGGAAGACAATGTTTCAATGGGCAACTTCAGTCAAGAAGAAATAAATAGATTTGAATATAAAGAGAAAATCAAGATAAAGAATAATATAGATAAATAAATAAACTGAAAATAAGGATATCCCCCCCCCCCCATATATTAATATAAAGTTAACTCCGTTCCGTGTAGAAAAGTGGTGTAGTGCCTAAACACAAAGTAACGTACATATAAAAAGAGGTTTACTTCGCGATGAGAAACTGCAGCTACTATATGCGGAACGCATAATTAAATGTTGTGTTGTGGGCGCGCACGCGAAGCTCTAGGTATGAATTAAAGAATGATACAAAACCCTCAGGAGCGCTTAAAAAAGTAATTTATACTGCAGCCAATAATACAAGTCAATGATGGGCATAATAAAGTTGTGGCGCAAACACACAAACACGCAAGCATATTTTGTTCGCATTTTTGACTTGCAGTTCCTGCGTCCGAACTCTCTAAATAACCTGTGTATACTTTGAATAACGTAAAAATTAGTACGAAAGATGTATAATTTATAATATGTTAACACATTCCGTGTTCTCGCAGCGAACTCCTAGGTTGCTGGAACCACATTATAGAATCGCATCTGACTCAGAACAACCTCAAAGATGAGCATTTTTAAGTCTTATAAAGTTCTATAATTGGTTCACAGCAAAGTGGTGAAAACCAATGTATTATTCTCCCTTTAATTCATCGTTGGGAAAAGTGAAAAAGATTTCAAATTTCTGAGTTCGCTTACCCTTACCTGTACCTCCTTTACTGAATGGAAACTTTTCTCTGAATTGGCGTTGTTTCTTCAATGGTGTCTGAGAGGTCAATAAGGAAATCTTAACCTTTAATCAAAGTGATGAAATGTGTGGTAGGTTAAATAAGTGTGAAGTAGTTCTCTAGATTGCCCTGGTGCTGAGGACATCACTAGCATACTCTCAGTTTATTGTTTGTTTAGTTTTGTATCCTCTGTCAATAATAGTGCTGCCGGCTATAAGGATCAGGTTCTTCCATTGGTTTATAACTGTGTTTATTTTTTTTTGTAGGTTCCTCCTTCGTGGCTTTCAAGCCTTTCAAGTAGTATTTTTGCTAACTGTTTTGTTTGTAGTTTCATATGAGTATTTTTGCCTCTTTTATTTGAACTTATTAACTTTGTTGATTATTTATTCTTTATTTTATTTTGATTTAAATTTTAACTTGGGCACTTTGCCTCTTTTTATCATAAACTTTCCGTGACGCTTATGTTTGTAAGTGTTTGAACGTAAATTGTGTCTTAAAATCTATGTTAACGCTGATTGGCCAATTTTGTAGTGCTTATGTTTAAAACGTAAAATTTCTCTTAAAAGCTGATTGGACCCTTCGCTCCGGGACACCTTACAGCCCCCCACACTACCAGAAGCCCACGTTCCGAGTGAAGAGACAAGATAGCTGCTAGAAATAGAATTACCATTCTAGTACACAACGTGTAGGGTTGGAAGAGAAACATATAAAATCTTCCACATCTACAGAGAAATGGACCCGGATATTCTGCTGCTGTCAGAAACGACAAACACATCATTTTTGGATACAATGTTCTCCAAAGGAATGTCCCAGGAGAGAGATTCGATGGGACAATGATAGCGGTTAAGAAGGATTTGTAGTTCAGACCGAGGAATACAATGGACGAATCATTCTTGTCGGTAGTCCTGAGGTGCTCTCTAGGGGACATCGAGTTGGGTGTGGGATACCAACCTCCCCGCCGTCAGTATCTGCCCATTCACGACCTGTACACCCTATTCAAATAAGAGTGCCCACTGTTATTCGCTGGGGACCTGAACGCGAGGAATATGATAGCTTGCTACACGAGACCGGACGCTAGAAGAAGAAACCTTGACCTCTTGCCGGGAAGAGATATCGCGGAACGCATCAGGTCGGACTTCCCTACATTCATTTACCCAGGGTCAGCCACCAAGCCAGATATAGTTCTCACTAACACCAACTTCCCGTTCCACCAACTAGTCCAGCCGGGGCCGTTGACGCCCAGTGATCACATCCCTATGTTGATAACAGTAGCAGCTGCTCCTATTCTATTTCCTGTTGCACCCAGGAAAGACTTCTCCAAGGCTGACTGGGACGAATACAGGAGAGCGTTCTCGTTGGATCTCCCCGATCTAAGCGGTGCATCCGAAGAAGATCTGGACAACGAATTGACCAATATCAACAGCTGCATATCCAACGCAGACGCTATTGCAATCCCGAAAATTTCACACAAAAAGATACTGCCTACCCTCCCTGCACAAGTGAGAGAGGTGCTCCAGAGCGCTTCTATGGGATCTACGCTCGTATCTTAGACATGGGCTACACAAGGCCCATAGACTTCCAGATTGTACAGCAACTTAAGAGGCAGCTTTAACGCCGCGCTGTCTAATGAGCTAAGGGAGAAATAAAACTATCTTATCGACAGAATAGACATTGACAGGAATCCGAAGTCTTTCTGGTCAGCCTCCAGCAGGCTCAAAGGGTGACAGCCATAGCCCACATGCTTCAACATGCAGCAACAGGGCGAGCTAATGGGTGCTGGATCGACGTCGTCTGTAGATGTGTAAAGAAGGCCTTCGATAAAGTCTGGATCGATGGTCTAAAGTACAAAAATCTGGAAACTGAGACTCACGCCTCATTTCGAAAGAATCCTCTGCAGTTACCTGACTAGTAGGCAAGCTGCCATTGCCTTAGACGAGCACACAGAAGAGGATTTCCATCTCTTGTCTGGTGTACCGCAAGGAGGATGCCTCAGCCCCACTCTCTTCACCATCTTCATAAGAGATATCCCTTAATATATAGACGAAAGAACGCTCAACATTCAGTACGCGGACGATGTCACCCAATTTGTAGGTGGTCGGACAAAATCTGCAAGGATGATGGTCAGAACCACGGTTGCGGAAGCCGAAAGGATCACCAGCTTTGAGAGGCGCTAAAAAAAACCAGACCAACATTGCAAAATTCAAAGCGACCACGATCGGGAGACATCGGACTGTTAATCTCAATATAGACGCGGCTGACATTGAATACTCGTTAAGTGTGCCTGTACTTGGCTTCAAGCTTGCCAGCACGGGCATGAGCAGACACATCGGCACAATGAGTGGAATGGCAAACACGGAACTAAACAAAATTCAAAGATTTAGAAATATTAATCAAGCAAATAAGAAGAAATTATACACCACTTTAGTTAGATCTAAATTGGTATATCCTGCTATACCGTTCAATTCAGCCTCATCCAGCAACAACACAAAACTTCAGCGGGTGCAAAATCAAGGACTCCGGTTTATCACCAACGCAAGGTGGCAAGAGTTCCGGACCTCGAGGAGCCTCCATGATGAGGTTGACAATGATCCGATCAACGTCTTTCTTTACAAACGATGATAAGACATATGGGCAAGGCTCGAAACAATTCTCCCCAGGGAGACCCTGGATTCCCTTAACCTAGAACCAGAATGAGGTAGATTTAAAACTACCTTCCCAACACTAGAAAGATCGTACCTATACCTAAATTCAAATAATTTGAAAAATATAATAAGAAAACAAGTAAAACAACAAACTAGACAAAAAATCCTGTAGTTGGACAAACAAAATTAGAAAAATAAATAAAAAAGATCCGGCAGTGGAACACCCAAAACTAACAAAAAAATAAAAAAAGATCCCGAAGTGGGACACCAATATCAAAAACGGAGAAGGTCCGATCCCTGGGCACCATTCATTTATCTCTACTACTTCCTTCCTCTTCTATCTATTTTGCACTTCCCTCTCTTCTTACTTCTTCCACCTCTAATTCTATATTTCTAAATAAAATAAATAAAAATAAAAATATTTTATCAACGCTAAAAATAATCTGTGTGTGACGGACGCGGAAAAGGAAGTAAAGGCGTAAGAGGTTCACAGCCTACTCCAGTCGTTTTTAACCGATCGCAAGAAGTTCCATTATCGCGGAAGAAGAAAAAAAAACTCGCAAGAAGAGGAGCAACGTTACCCAAATGGGGCCCATGGGGTCGGCCTCACAGGAAAATAAAAGGGTCCCCCTTTGCACCCTAAGATACCATGGAGAACGTGGAAAAGTTGCTTTCGAAAAAAAACTAGGAAAACCTCAACAAAATCGGATTGGAAGCCACAATTCCATACGAGATATTGGTACAACGAACTATAATACTGCGACAACTAGACCCATTCTTTACTAACAACTTCAGCGAGGAAATAAAAGAAGAAATAAGTG
Organism: Ceratothoa steindachneri; assembly: GCA_963969495.1. Classification (NCBI taxonomy): domain Eukaryota; kingdom Metazoa; phylum Arthropoda; class Malacostraca; order Isopoda; family Cymothoidae; genus Ceratothoa; species Ceratothoa steindachneri. The sequence goes on from OZ018327.1 coordinate 44,995,236, forward strand.
CCAATAACAAATGGGTAAAAATAACAGGAGTGGGGAAATTTAGCAATGCGCAGAACAGTGTGAAAATAGGGTTCGCCAGTATTGAGAGGGCACGAAGAGCTATGAGCGAAGGACTGCGATGGTTCTACGTTAGGGTTTCACCCAAGCAAATTGAAGCAGAAGAGTTTATCCCGATCGACTGCTACTTCAAGTGCTACGCAGTCGTACAATATTTCACGAGAGACTGCCCCCAGACTAGTATCACCTGCCCCAACTGCTCCAGACTCAAGCACGAGTGGAAGGAGTGCAGGGCTGAAAAACCACAATGCATAAACTGCCACGGAGAACACAGAGCTATGGTCATGAGATGCCCCGTCAAAAAGAAAGCTATACAAGAGAAAATGGGAAAAATCACAAAGGCAAAGGAGGCAAAGTCAATGACATACCTTGAGGCAGCGACGAGCCCGAAAAAAATCGAAACCAACGCGACGACTCTACTAATGCCAAAAGAAAGAACAGAAATTATGGCAATGATCATGTTTGCCCATCTGGCAAACCTGGCTCAACCTGGCACATTTACGGAAGAATGAAACCTTCTTTTGCAGACGAACGGACTGAAAAAGAAACTATGGTTTCCGCCGAATCCCGCGTCTAAGGATATATTAAAATTACAGTTTGCGGACGAACCAGAAAAAATAATAAAGAAATATCAGAAAAAAGAAGAAGAAATGTCAAAAGAAGAAGAAGAAAATAATAAAGAGGTAACAGGAAAAGAAGAATAATCGTCAGAAGAAGAACTTAAATGGATTGTACTCCCACGAGACAGTCCTTAAAAGAGAAAGAAAAAAGGAAAGAAGAAAAAGAAACCCGTGAAGTAAAAGTTCAAACAAAGAGGATAGACAAAGAAAAAAAAGAATGAAGAAGAAAAGGAAACAACCACAAACGAAGAGGAGGAAGAGGAACACCCGAAGTACCATGACGTTTCCTTCACGGAGGAAAAACATATCCTGGGGGAGGATGCTCCTGCAACTGCAGGGACGTGAACTTCCAGGTCTTCGGGACACCCACGTGCAAACTGCCAAAAGGAGGCCAGGCGAAAGTGAGCAAATGTGATACTGATATGGGAAGTTCAAGTGGATCTTCGATGGACCAAACTCACGGTCGGAGATCGCAGGAACGCTGGCCAAAGACACGCTCTACATCCCGGATTTGTGCGTTCATGCGGTGAATCAGAACTCTTATAAAAAGGTTAGAACTGGACAAAGGAAGTCAGAGTTAGCGGTGAAATTAAATACACCTGAAACTAAAAGAAGTGAAAGAAATTGTTAAAAAGTGATAATAAGAATAGTGACAAGCCAAATTATTGCAATTAAAAAGTCTAGGTGTAAACCAAATTAACAAGTGAATTAATAACTTCAAAATAAAAAGTGGAAAAATGAATATTATTAATAATAGTGATAGGTAAACTGAATATAAATGAAGTCAATAAGTGCATAACCAAAAGTAACTAAACAACATAAATAATGGAAAATGTAGAATTAAAGCAAATAACTATGTGTAAAATTAGTGTCTTTTGTTTCTTCTTTTCTTCTCTTCTCGTTCGTTTGGTTGATAAGACTTGATCGATTGTAGTTTGTCAAAGTTCGGTGAGTGTTTGTAATTCTGAGTTATATTGAGTCTTGATTGGTTTTGTCGCATTCGGTGTTAAAATTATTTTGCACAGTTTGTAGTCTCCTCATTTGTGTCTTCGAGACACAAGAGCGGGATAAAGCAACGTAGATCGTACAAGTGCATTGTAGATCCATACTTCAGACAGTAGCTGCTGAGGCTTTAGAAATTCGATCTGGGACGTGCTTCCTGTAACCGGTTGAAGTTATTTTCATTCCGAGTACATTGCACTCCATGGTGTAAGTAGCCTCCTGCCGATGGGGACTACCTTGAATTTCTCCTGGTTGGTTCTAATTTTCCAATGGGCATCGTAGATGTTTAGTCTTTCAATTTCTGCTGCTGTCATTCGAGCTTGCATATGACATGTTATTATCAGGCTGAAATCCTCGGCGAATTGAAAGTTGTCACATGTGGGATTCATAGGTGCTAGGACGTTTGTGGTGTATATCGAGTAGAGATTGTGGAACAGACCCTCTTCCCCTGCGGGAGGCATGCCACACCTTATCAAACGCCTTTGACACATCCCAACAAACAATGTCCACGTATCTCCTTTCCCATTTTGCTTGGGCTAACTTTTCCGTGATGAAATTTATCGCCATCTCCGTACTTTGCTTTCTTCTAAATTTGAATTGATATGGGTTTTAGAGATAGTTCTCCTCCAGGTGAGACACCAGTCCTTTGTTGAGGATCTTCTCAAAGAGCTTCCCGCAAAATTCTACGAGTGAAATTGGCCGGTAGCTCTCTCTCAATGTCAGGTCCTTCCCGTGCTTAGGCAGAAAAAAAATCATTTTCACCGTTTTATATGCATCTGAGAAGTATCCCGTGTTTAGCCAAGCGTTAAAAATTCTTCTCATTCCTTCAATGACGTTTGCTGGTGCCTTTTCGAAGTTTAGCTTCGTCAGCCCCGATTGCCCCGTGGCTTTCTGACGGAATGGGCGGAGCGCGCCAAGTAGTTTTCTTCTTCGGTGATCTCGGCGTCTCCGTCGCGCAGTCTATCTACCTGGTAGTTAGTGTGCGTCCTATGTATTTGCCTGTTAAGTTCGTCTATGATGTTGCTTTCAAACTCTATATCATAATCTTTGTCCTCTTCTTCGGTTATACTGAAGATTCTTTTCCAATAACGCCGGAATATTTTCTCTATTCTTCTTTCTTCTGTCTCAATGGTTCTGTCTTAATTATGTATTTCTATCTTCTTCTTCGTACCCGTTGATCCTTTGAGACGTCGGATTTTACTCCAGAAGTCCTTTGGGTGATGCATCCTGATCGAGACTCGGTTGCATCTTCCCAACGCCTCCACTGCTGTGAAAAGATCAACTGGTTGAGCTCTTCTTTGACCCCTTTACTTCGTTGTATTGAGTGGATTGATGCATTTCTGATGTTAATCACAATAATTTCAATTCACGGTACAAATCCTTCATGTATTCAGCCCATCTTTAGGTTGAGATGGACTTATACTGGGACTTAGGGATACAAGCAATATCTGCATTGATTAGGTGGTTATTGAGATCGTCACGTGCCTCATCGATCTCCTCGAGAATCACCTCATCCAAGTTGGGTGGATGGTAGGCCTCGAGAAGGCGCGCGTACCGTTCCCAGTCTGATCTGTAGTCCTTCTTAACTTCAGCTGGGACTTGTATAGGGTTCCTGCTGATGGTAAATAGGATCCCTATGTGGTCACTACATGGTATTTTGACTGGTTCCATGTAGTAATTAAACAGTAGATGTCGGTTAGCCAGATATATGTCTGGTTTTGTAGCACTCCCTTCTCTGACATAGGTGGGGGAAGTCGGGACCTATACGCTGGACCATATTCCTTTCCAGCATGGTTTCTAGCCACCTTCCGGTCCCATTGTAGGTACTGTAGCTGGATTCCCGACATCTGGCGTTCAGATTCCCCATTAATATAGTGGGGGTTCTTCTTCCAAATTAGCCATTAAGAAAATGAATGGGCAAATATCCTCTTCTTGGCGGCTGGTATCCGGTGCAAACAACCAGATTCCAATGTTGAGTTTGACCTCAATCGCGAGATAAGATTCTTGTAGGTTTCTGATAGGCTTGTATTTTATCCCTTTCTTAATCGTAATAGCGGCTCCGTCGAAGCGCTCCTGCGAATGATTTGTGATCGATACATCGTAATTCCAGATCTTCATCTCTGAAATTCTTCTGTCGATTAAGTGCTTAGAAATTAAGATGATATCTAAATCAATTTCTCTGAATACGTTTCAGTAGAGTCCTTTTTGTCGTCCAGTCGTTAGTGTTAATTTCCATTACTTTTAGTGCGTTCAAGTGCATGGTGAAATGTAATTATGGGTGTTTCCTCTTATTCTTTTTCTTCCTCTTGGCCTGAGGGGCGCTCTTATTGTACCCAGGCTTTTCGTTCTGTGGTGGAGGACTTGGGGTTTTCGATCGGCTCATGGTAGCTCGTGTACAAGTGCATGGGCCCTCATCGCTCTCCGAAGATGTGGTATCTACTCCGTCTTCTTCCTCTTGTTCTTTTTGTTTTTTCTTCTCAGATTCCTCCGATGAGGGGGCCTCGACTATTGCTTCGAGCCCAGATTTCACTTGGTTGGTGCATTTGACCACTGTTTCCTTGAATATCCTTGAACATTCTGGATTTGCCTCCATTTTTACTGAGGGCAGGTTATTCTCCTTCAGTAATACATTGAGGACTTCGTTATAGCAGTCAGGTTTGACTGCGTTAGCGACATTCGCGTCTGTAATGCAGATGAGAATCTTAGCGCTTAGGTGGCTCGTAAGAGTGAGTTCAGTCGGTGATTTTCTCTCGTTGGTTCTGACTTTTTGGCGGCATTTGCGTAAGTTGTTTATTTTGCCTTTTTCTGTTCCTCTTCTTTCCTCTTGATTATTTCTTTGCGCTTGGGGCAGTTCAGGGCCATGGTCCTATGCTCCACCTTGCAATTTAGGAATCTCTTCCTGGAGCTTTCACATTTGTCGTGCCTGTGGCTTCATTGGCGCACTCACTGCACCATATTTTCTCCTTTTCGGGGTCATTAGCTGTGGTATGGGTTTCTAGTTTGTAGCAAACAAAACACATTTGAATGCTATTGAATTCTTCTTGTTCGATGTTGCTGCCTGGTATTCTCATATTGAATACCAGGATTCCGTCTGTGGTCGCTTTTCTTGCCATCTCCGTGGTTGCAAACGTGATTTTGAAAACGTAGGTATATTCGCGGAAATTGACTATTTCGCGAATTTTAGCCCATTGATTGCTCCTCTGAATTTCCTCTTTCAATTGCTCGGCTGAGTGTTCCCCAACTTAGGATTTCACTTTGCGGCAGATGACGCTACGATTCGCTGCCACCTGTTGGGGGATTTTTCTCTTGAATCCGACCGTCTTTAATACCTCGGATCTCTCTTCTGATAGGGCCCGGTCGACGTCCTTAGTCTCAACGCAAAGCGCTATGAATCCCGAGGCGATTTAGATCAATTTCACAAGGGCCACTTTCAGGTTGATGAAGAGAGTTTCACACAACTTGCTCTTGTCCGGTACCTTTGCTCCTTCGATGGTCCTCGGGGGCACCCTCTTAGTGACGGTCTCCATGTCTTCCTTGTGTCCTTATCCTCTTCTTTCTTGGTTGATTCTTCTTTCGTCTGTAAAAAAAGTGTAATTAAGGTGTTTTAGGTGTGAGGTGAAAAAATGAAGTGGTGAGATGAAAAAGGAGCAATTAGTTTAAGTATGCGGGGTCGCAAATGTGATTTGAGCGCTCCCGTCCATTTTCCAGTTGGTCCCCCGCTCAGAAGCCGCCAGGATGATGGGTGATGATGGATGGATGGGATGGATCCCGAGTGGGAACCTCAGAAGGAATGGCTCATGGAGGACTCGATGGCAATAGCTGCCAATTCAACGAACGCTAAAGTTTTGCCACCCCCTTCCGTGTACTAAAGGTCAATTTAAAAATTCACCCAAGGCTTCTCGTTAGGCAGTTTTCTGTCAGCAGTGCTTTATGTCCGTTACTAAGCAAGTCAAAAATTGCTTTAACATAATTAACATAACAAAATTTCCTGGATGACCAAAGCGACAAGGGACTATCAGAGGTCATCCGCATCATGCAAAACCCACCCATAAAATATATCCATAGGATTGTGTCAGATCATGCATCTACAATATACAGGAGTGTGTCAAAAACAAAAAGTATCATCATTAAGACGCGTCAAAATCCAAATCAATGATAATATACAATAATAAAAAACTGCATCCACAGGAATGAGGCCAGAATACCCCCGCCCCCAAAGAAGAAAAATTAACCTTCCCTTCCCATATAATCATCTAATATGCGTTTAAAAACATTCAAGTTTGAACTATCAGCTGTTTCAGATGGCTAACTATTCCAGTAATCTACTACTCTATTGGTGAAAAAATATTTTCAAACATATACCCTGCACCTCTGTTTTTAATTCTTAAGTGGTGATCCCTAGTCCTATTACTACCTTCCAACTCAAATAACTTGCTAAAATCCAACTTATCCTCCCAGAACAGATTTTAAAAAGCTCAATCATATCTTCCCTCACACATCTTCTTTCAAATGAGAACATACGAGTATTTAATAACCCTCAGTCTATCTTCATGTTCAAGGTGCTTCAAGGAAAGTATTATTTTTGTTGCACTCCTTTTCACTGACTCTAGCAGGTTGATATCATGTCTAAAATGTGCTGACCATGCTTGTATACAGTACTATAGTATATGGTTATTCATGTGATTTATTTTCTGTTAATAAATCAGCCTAAATAGCGTTTCGAAAACCATAACCATAAATTTGTTTGATCGAAGTTGTAAGCGGATAGTTTTTAGGCCTAAGATGACAGCGAACTAAATTTTGGAATAATGAACTGGGCTTTAAGAAAGACAATTACACAAATATAAATATATTCATAGAATCAACGAATGTACAATGAGATAAGTAGATTAGGTATACAATGTAAGATATTTTAACTTATGATTTACAATTGAAGTATGTGAAATAAATATGAAACAATATGGTGGAATAATATGGTGAAATAATAATATAGTAACTATGATGGACTGTGAATTAGGGGCTGCAATGAGAAGTAAATATAATTAGGACCTACTGTCGTTTGCAAAGAATGTGAAAGTGGAATTAACTAAGTATGATTTGTTTGGAGGTAAATGATTAATTGTAGAAGGAATGATTACCGACCTTTATACGAAGAAAGTTGCGAGTCGACTGGGAAAGAATATTGTTCCAGAAGGTCGAGCTGAAAGCGTGTGTTTTTTTGTTTGTGTGTGAAATTTTAAGAGATGTTGTTTGGAACAGTATTACGTTAAATGAATTGACAAGTAAAATAAATGAATTAATTAATTATTAAGTTGTACATAAAATGATTTAATTTACAAAAGTTGAAGTAAATTAATTGAAAGATTAAATTGACAAAGTTAAGTAAAATAATTGTATATGAATTTTACATAATAATTGATGTATATATATTTAAGTTTCCCAAGAGTTTTTTATTATAGGAATGCCCAGAGGCATTGCTATAGTACTCTAAATGTGGCCTGACATACAAGTTGTAGAGTTTAAGGATAACCTCTTTATTCTTGTAGCTAACATTCCTGTTAATGTATCCTAGCACCCTTTTTGCTCTATTTTTGGCCTCAATACACTGCTTTGAAAACTTCAGTGACCTATCTACTACGCCTAATTTCTTGTCATCCCCAAGTGAATTCAGCCAATGCCCATCCGTTTCATAGCTAAAATTCCCTATTATCCCTTCTCATTTTTTAAGGTTAAAAGTTATCTGCCACATCTGAGTCCAAGCTAATAACTTATTTAAGTAACTCTGCACTTTGAAGCTACCCTCAATTTCTTCGAATACAGCTGCCAATTTAGTGTCATCAGCAAAAATTGACACTTTGCTATTTACAGCCTCCCCAAGAACATATATATAACTATGAATAATAAAGAGCCTAGAACGGATACCTAAGGTACACCACTGATAACTTCCCTCCACTGTGACCTCACCCCATTCAGCACAACTCTCTGTTTCCTGCTTTTCAGCCATTCAGCTATCCTACTCAAAACTTTACCACATATTCCATGCATTTTTAATTTGTGAACTAGTCTCTTATGTGGAACCTTACCAAAAGCTTTGCCTAAAGTTATTCGGGTCCTCTTTACTTCCCTTTTTAAAAAATAGGCACTACATTCGCTAATTTCCAATGATTAGGTATTTCTCCAAACTCTAGTGATCTAGTATATAACTTCTCAAGAACTACTGCAATACTCTCTACACCTTCTTTGAGTAACCTAGAATGAATGTTGTCTGGGCCAGATAACTTATAGGAATGCCCAGACGGCATTACTATAACTATAGCAATGCCCTCTGGGCATTCCTAAAATAAAAACTACCCGGGTCTGGGTACCATTTATATCTAGTGCATTGGCGTAATAATCACCTAACTACCTATAAATGGTACCCAGACCCGGGAGGTTTTTATTATAGGAATGCCCAGAGGGCATTGCTAAAGGCTTAATAGTATTTAACTCCAATATAAGCCCTTTAATTATTTCCCTGTTTACATTAATGGTATTTAACACTACTTCCCTTCACCTAGAATTATCATCAATTAATCTATCTGGATCCTCTTCTGTAAATACTGAAGAAAAATGATCACTAAGAACCTCTACAATTTTGTCATCAGATTCTTTCAAAACCCCTTCATATCTAATAGGACCTAGTTTATCACTGTTAGATTTGTTATTAATTCTATAATAGCTAAAGAATTTTCTTGGATCTTTATTATTATTTTGAGCTAATTTAATTTCTGCCGACCTTTTTTTTTTTTTAATAATCATATTTAGCTCATTTCAGGTTGACCTATAATAATTTAAGTTGTCAAAGGTACTTTTTCTCTGTAATCTCTGGTATGCCCCTTCCTTCTCAGAAATTGTCCTAGCTATCTCCTGACTCCACCACAATGGCTTCCTACATTTCTTCCTAATAGCCTTCATTGGAATGCACTGCTTAGGGAGTATGTTTAATAAGGTCTTAAAATGTTCCACATCTCATAAGTATTCTTCCCACTGAATTCTATATCCCACCTAATCTGATTTAGTAAGTTGCGTAATATATCACCAATCACAAGAGCCATGTCATCTTCCTACTAATCACCCTAAGCCTAGTTTCACCCTCCCTCCTGTTTTCATTCAAACTACTACTTATTCCACTTTCTACCACAACCACATCAAACAAATCACTTTCAATTTCTTCCTCTCTCAGGGCATCGAATCTGTTAGTCAACATAACAGGTTCCATGTCCCTCTTACTCACACAGCTAACCTGTCCCAACCTATCTATTCTATCATATCCAGCCACCATTCATCTTTACTTACATTAGTTACTTCTTTCTCTCCAGTCCCTAGTCTAGGAATATCTTCAACTCTCCCTGTCCCAGCCACATTCTTCATGCGTACACTTGCATTCCTTCTCATTTCATGCACCAATTCACTTAATCTCTTGCACTCATAACGCAACCAACTCACCTCCTCTACCAAAGCCACATTTGCACGAGTCACACTACTCGAGGGGCATTCAGGTACATTTGCACTTCTTTTAAGCCAAAAAAATCACACACTACATACACACTACTTACATCAACGTGCATACTCCATCCAAAGCAACAGCCATACTGAGAAAACTTTTCAAAACCCTTTAATTAAGCAATAAAAAAAGTGTGTACAAAAAAGGGGGGAGAAAATTATGCCGCTTTGAAACGTAAACAAACGGGAGCTATTTCACGATTTAATTGAAAATATAATTAAAAATTCCTTGAATATTTTACTAACACTCAATGTTAACTATCTGCCCGAACTTAAAAAGATTACACCGAAAAAAAAAAAACGTCACTGAATAGAGAGCTCGCTGAGAACCCGTCCGATCGCTACCGACGCTACCAGTACTCAGCAATGCCTCGTATTCGAATGCTCGGAGGTCTATATAATATATATATATATATATATATATATATATATATATATATATATATATTAGCAATAGAACTGGCAAACCATTGAACCATAAAGAAATATCAGCTATAAGAAATCACATTATACAATGTAAAACTGATATCACTCATGAAAATTTTAAAATCCTTAAACATTGTAATAATGAAATCTCCCTTCGTATCTTAGAGTCTATGTATATTAAATTATTAAAACCTTTCCTTAATAACGACACACGTGCGGTTCCCCTCCTCCTAGTTTAACCACTCCCTCATCCACCTACCTCGCTTACCTCCTGTTCCCCCCATCCTTAACTAATTCAGTTGAGTTTTCCTCATGGCTCAACCCGGTAAGTTACATGCTCCGTCCCTTTCTCTCCTTAGGCTTCCCCATTAAAATGATGTTTTGTCTATCTGATTTTGATTTTTACCTTATAATATATATATATATATATATATATATATATATATATATATATATATATATATATATATATATATATGGCATAGCCCTGTGGTGGTTGTATTATCACCCGCAGATCCTGTAGTTGCTTTCTTTATATATATTGTGGGGAAATCAATATCGCGAGGAGAAACAGACGCTAGTTTGGTTACACAGCGTCAACAGTTACGTTACATATGGTCCGATACTTTACCTTCCCCCCTCCCCTTTGTCCCGCTGGCCCAACAATTCTCGAGTTTGCGCGCTAAAAAGGGTTACCATCAGCAGATTTCGTAGCCCGTTAGTATAAACAAATGAGGCTCACTGTTCTCTCCTATTGTTTTGGTCTATTTTTGCCAAATAGACGAAATTTCACTTTCTCCGACGTAAACCAGAAGAACTAAGGGTCACAACGTTGAAAAGTGATGCCCTAGGAGAGAGGCAAAAAGGCGGGCCCTCATCTCCCCTCCCCTTCCCCCAGGAGATAATCGAGGTATATATAGTTTGATCTGGAGAAATGAAGGGAGAATCGGAGTAGCGATCGAGAGAAGAATAGGTCCCTGAGTAAAACAGGGAATCAAGAAGTAGAATCGAGCGGGATTTTTTTCTTCCAGAGGCTGTTCCTTTTTGTCACATAGAAGAGTAGACCATCCATATAGAGAATCACATTCATACCAACAATCTCGTTCAGAGAAACCCCCTATCTCAGTTTGTTTTTTTTAAAACAGAGATATCCATCACCATTGGTCAAGTCTCATCATCGAGAAGTCCGCTAGTATAACCCAAGGATTGGAATAATCTTACATCCACAATCTCCTTCGCTTATATCTTCAAGTCAAGAAGCATCGCCACACGCGCCTCACTGACCTCGGGATTAGCTCAGCGAGACGGACAGCTGTTTTCCCGCGTCAGCCTCACGCCATCGAATCATCGCCTAAACGAGGTGCTCGATCAAGGTCATCCCACTCCAGATCCACTCTTTCTTAAAGGTAAAAAGGATTCCCACTTATTTATATTCTTTAGTTACCATTCCGTACTAAAGTGAATTTTTGTGTCAACCATCGCGTAGTACTCATTGGTAGTATTAATTTTTTATTTAGATCCTCTTATTATTATAGCCTTAGTATATTTAAAGTTTTGATATTTCATTTTTTGTATTTAATTAAAAGTATATTTTTGCCCTAGTTGTTTAATTAAATTCTCGAGACGCTGCATATGGCAATATATACATATATATATATATATATATATATATATATATATATATATATATATATATATATATATATATATATATAATATTAAGAATCCTTTCTGGTTAAAGAATCAAAACCAAACACATTCATTTAAAAAAGAGATGAATACTGGACAAGTAATCCACCATTTACAAAATGGAATAAAAAAGATAGTTAGAAGAAGAGAAAGTTGCCAAAATGTATCGATTGCTCTAAATATTACTTTGGCCAATCAGGTAAATGTTTAAAAAAAACGAATTTCTCAGCACAATATTGATTGGAATTCTGCGAAAATCATGTCATAATAACGATACAATTTCACGTATTAGTAAATTCCCAAATTTTAATTTAAGTCCTGGCTTATATAAACTCGATGATTATTTTTTAAATTATATTCACAATGCACTGTCGAAACTTTTAATTTGAGACTAAATATTTCTATTTATCTTAATAAACTATTTAATTATATTTTTTGTGCATCTATGTAACCTTATCTTTATGTATGTGTATTTATTTTCATTTGAGTCAAGTCCTTAGAAAATTTGTACTTATTATACCGTGGGTTTTCAATCCTGACCTCTGATGTTAATCTCTCGCTCAGATTTTCTCCCTCCCTAATTGCATAGGCGGTATTTTAATCCTCTTGTCAACCTTGAATCTTTTGAATTTACCTGATTTAATGATCCTAGTTTGTATTTATCTTCCTTTTTTTCAAATTTTTTTATTCACTCTTCGCTACTCCTGTTTCCAATTCATATTAATTCATTTTGTTGATTGGTTTTTTGTTTTTTGTGGGCGTTCCCTCTCCTCTGTATCATCCTTATATATATATATATATATATATATATATATAAACACAATTTTCAATACTTTTGTTATTCCTTGATAAAGAACTCGTATTAATTTTCCCTTTGGGCTTTGTTGCATATATATATATATATATATATATATATATATATATATATATATATATATATATATATATATATATGAACATCGGCTACCGTGAAGACGAAAAGACTCTCAAAGACATTCTCCATAGTAATGTGACCCCAACTGACCCTAATACGGATATTAATCTAATTATATACTACAAGACCAAGAAAACAAATAGTTGCATCAAGAAGAACAGTTGTCTCCCTCCAACGAGCGAACTCCAGCAGACTAACCTTTTGTACGAATATTCGTGCAAAGTTGGTGACTGCGAACACCGCAATTCAAAGTACATCGGCATAACCTCCACAACCCTGTCAAAGTGACTGACAGCTCACCTTCAAGATGGCGCGATTAAAAAACACGCTAACTGAATCAGGATACCTCCATCATCCTGAGACTCCAAAACCGCAGAAGATTGCGGATGGCCGAAGCCGTCATTATTCAAATGAAGAAAACGGCGATTAACGTGCAACTTTAGCCGGAAACCATACTCTCTACATCTCGGTGTCTGCGATTTGACCGCCGTTAAAAGAAGCACGTTTTCAAACTTCATTTATTCTTTGCCTCCTTTGCCAGAGAACTAGATCGGAGCGACAAATAGTCAGACATTGGACATATTAAGTGGTTAGAGGAAAATACATACACGCATATAAGATTGCAATTGCACTCATGTATGCATATATGTATGTAATAGTAGGAGATGGATAGATAGGGATAGATTTCCCTGGTGGAAGGGGTAGAAGGGTAAAAGATCCCTGGTGATAGGGAATCGCAGGCGTTTATTTGAAATTAATGTTCTTCTCATTGTTTTTGTCTTACTATTCGTGTTCTTTTGCGTACTCTTCTATGTCAATTTCCTTGGGTTCTTCTTGGTTTGTGATTGTTTTGCATGTTTGTTTTTGTTGTTTCTGTTTTGTGATGTTACTGTTTGTGTTTTCGTTTTGTTTCGTGTAGATTATGGTAGTTTTCTTGCAGCGTTTAAGCCTTTGTAGGTGTTTTCTGTATCTCTTATGTTCCTCTCGTTGTTTGTTTGTGCATTTTTATAGTGTTCTTATCGGGTATTCTTTGCGTGGTTCATTGTTTGTCGTTGTAGAGTCTTATGTGTAAATCGGTTCTTCTTGTCTTTCGGTCTGTGCTTTACTGCTGATAAAGTCTAGTCTTCTTCTGTCTCTGTCTGGTTTTGTCCGTCATGGGTCGTGGGACTTTTTCTCAGATTCTTCGGGCTCTACTTTGCAGCTTCAAGTTAATTGGAGTCATTTGAATCGTGCGATGTAGGTCCCTCTACCTCCTTCTTTCTCTCCTCCATGCGTTTGTTATTAATAGTACTCCTTTGTTCTTTACTCTTTGGATGAGTCGCACTTTGTTCTTAGAACTAGTGTTGATAGGTATCGGTGGATACAGCAGCTTTGATCTTATGAGCGCGTTGAATATTTTCTTCTTGTTGGTCATGTTGGTCGCTCACGCTGCTGTCTGAGCAACGTGGCTACCGTATCCAGTTTTACCTATCTTTAATCCTAATATTGTCCCATCAGTTCTGTAAAGAATCCGGGCGTTATCGGTTTCGTTATGGGCCCGTTTAATACGGAAGAATGGAATCACCTTAAATTTCTAGTTGTTAGTGGCGATTTTCCATCTTCTCTCGAACCTGCTGACATGGTTGATCTCTCTGGTGGTGATTTGTGCCATGAGTTCGGGCCTTTTGAAGGGGGAAATCATGATCTGCGTGATATCGCAGGTGAACTGGACGTACAGCGAATCTTCTCTGATCGGATCGGGTAGATCGAGGGTGTATATATTATATACACCTACAGTTAGCTCGAAGTCTGGTCCCGTGTGGTAGTATATTTGTATATATGCTATCCTGTCTGTCACATAGTCACATAAAATTTTTTCTAGTCTTGGGTTTAGTCCAAGTCTTAGTATTTTGTACTGAAGCTCAGTCCTCCATACTTTGCCAAATGCCTTCTTCACATTTCTGAGCACCAGGTTTGCATACCTTTTTTGGCTAGCGATCTTCGTTAGTTTTTCGGTGATGATTGCCAGCTCCGTATTAGTTCCTCTCCCTCTTCTGAATCCATGTTGTTGTTGGTTATGTAGGTTGTTATCCTCCATAAAATCTTGGATTCTATTAGCAAGGATCTTCCCGAAGACCTTGCCTGCCACTTCGAGGAGGGAAGTGGGTCTGAAATTTGCTGGTCTGTCCGGTGGTTTTCCGGCTTTTGGAATGAAGATCATTTTAGCGATCTTCCATTCGTCCGGAAAATAGCCAACGTTTAGGCACGCGTTCATTATATTGATCAGCCCCTCTAATATGTTATGGGGGGCGTTCAACCAGTTCAGTTTGGTCAATTCTGTTTTACCTGGTGCTCTCTGTTTGAAGGCACGTAACGTCGCTAGTATTTCTTCCTCCGTTATCTTCCGTCCATATCCAGTCATCTCTCTGTCCGCACTGGTGGTGTTGAGGTGGTATGTCCTCTCTAGTTCTTTTCTTAACTGGTCGTTAATATGGAACTTAAAGTCTAGGTCAAAGTGTTCATACTCTTCTGGTGTGATGGAAAATACATTTTTCTAGTAGTCTCTGAACACTTCTTCCGTTTCTATTACGTTCATTTTTATCCCGTCGTCTTTTATAAGGTGTATGTTCTTGTCAGGTGGCTTACCCTTCATTCTTGAAAGAGTATTTCAAAATGTTCGGGGATCCACTTCTTCGTCCATTTTGTCTACAAGGTCATTCCAAAGTGCTGCTTGTTGTTCATTTATGTGTATCTTCATTTCAGTGCTTAGTTTTCTTAAACGTCTGTTTTTAACTCTGTCTTTGCCAGTCAGTCTGATTTCTTCAAATAGTCTTTTATATTCGTCCGTTAAGTCGTATAGTTTCTGTGTCCTCCTTGACGCTGGTAATGTTTTGTAGGATGTTTTGGGTACTGTTGCGCGGTCCGCCTCCACCATTACCTCCGTTAACTTTGCCAGTTCCTTGTCGATTTCCTCCAGGGTGGCTTCCTCGAAAGGTTGAAGTCTGAACTCACCGAGAAGGATACGGTACTCTCCCCAGTTCGCTCGGGAAAAGCATTTTCTCTTCCTGACGGGTATTTGAATGGGGCTAGACAATCTAAGCCTTCGAATTTTATAGGTTTCTTGTAGCACTTAGTTCCCCTTTAATATTTTCTCGCGCCATGATTAGCCAAATTTTGTAATACTTATGTTCGCGTAGAAATACTATATATAATGTTGCAACCTTTCCAGGACCAGGGGAACGGTCGAATATTCGACTACTACGCTCTGCTGACAACCTTCGGATAAAGCACTTTCTACTTGTTTAGTAACGGACTTTGAGCACCACCTACATAGAAGAACACCTATTCTGGAAGTTTTACGGTGAATCTCGCTTCAACTTTCGAAAAGAGAGATACTCATTTTTCTTCGAAGACTCAATTCAATGAGAGCTTAAACACCTTACTGCTCCCGTCCATCGCCCTGCGTGGGAACCTGCTCGGATGTCTGATATTCATTGATTTCGTCTTAACTATGCCGGCCACTTGGACTGACATAATTAAGGGCTTATGTGAAAACTGGTTTGAGGCCTAGCCCACAGCGGAAGCGTAAGTCAGAAATTATCTCGATACTGGGGCATAACTGTGAGTCCCTGATGGAGGAGAAATCCTCATCGCCGGGGGGACCCGGCCAGAATCATAGAGGGAAGTACAGCCGTCTCTATGTAGTTGGATGCAGTTGTGGCGTATGTACCCGTGAGGGGATGGAAAAAACTTAGCGGTCGTTGATTCGGCCGCTATGCATCAAGTCCATCAAGCTTAACCCTCTGAGGTCCCCAATCGAGACTCACCCCATCCATCCATCACCCATCATTCTAGCAGCAAACGAACGGAGGAACAACAGGAAAGTGGACGGGGACGTTTCTCACCATTTATTGGACTCATACCCATACCTACCTTCACTATCCATTACCTCCTTTACCACGTCCTAACTTTCTTTTTCACTCCTAAAACACAATAACTACACTTTGGTTTCAGAAAAAAAGAAGGCATCACAAGAGGACAACGAAGACTATGGAGACCCTCACTAAAAGGGTTGCCTTAAGGACCATCCCCCGGAATGAAGACTCACGACAAAAAGCACCTATGCGAAACCCTCTACATCGAACTGAAAGTGGCACTAATGAAACTTATTGAAATTTCATCTGGATTCATCGCCATGTGTGCCGAGATCAAGGACGTGGACCAGCTCCTATCAGAAGAGGGAGCGAGGGTCTTAAGGAACACTGGCCTAGAAGCCAAAACCCCTCCACAAGTGGCAGCAAACAGAAGCGTAATCTGCCGCAAAGGCAAAGTGGAGAGCTAGGTGGGTGAGCATAAACCCGAATAGCTCAAGGAAGAGATTACCAAGAGTAATCCCTGTGCCCAAGTTCGCGAAATAATAAAATTTCGCGAACACACCCACGTTTTTAAAATAACTTTCCCTACTACAGACATGGCAAGAAAAGCAACACAGAATGGAATACTGGTATTCAATATGAGAATACCAGACTAAAATATCCAACAAGAAAAATTAAATAGCATACAAATGCGCTTTGTATGCTATAAACTCGAAGAGAACATGACATCGACATGCCCGGACAAAAACAAACTGTGGTGCAGTGAATGCGCCACAGAAGGGCACAGATTCGACAAATGCGAAAGCACCAAGAAGGGGAACACAGGACCATGGCCCTGAACTGCCCCAAGCGCCGCGAAATTATTAAGAGAAAGGAAGAAGAAGAGAGGAAAGCCAAAGAAATTACATACGCAAACGCCGCCAAGAAGAATGCGGAGATAAATCCTGCATCGGCACTTGCACAAATGAACCTCAACGGAGATTTGAGTACAAAAATATTAATTTGCATAACCACGCAAATGTGGCAAATGCAGTAAAACCCGGCTGCTACAACCAGGTTCTGAACGCTCTCCTGAAGGCGAATAATCTCCCTCCAGTAATTATGCCTGAAGACTCCAAATGCTCCAAGGCTTTCGAGGACTCAGTCATAAAGAATAATAGCGTTAAGTCTGGATTAGAGGAGATTATTGAAGCTCCCTCATCGGAGGAATCCTAGGAGGATGACGAAGTGAAGAAAGAGCGGAAGTAAACGAAAACCAGGAGAGAACACAAGCCCCCTCAAAAATCCAAAAATAGGGACCCAAGAATAGAGGCCAAAAGAAAACGGGAAATACAGGTGAAAAAGCAGCAAGGAGAATAAAGCAGGCTTAGGGTAACTTCTCAAGCTCTGCATCCTTCTCTGAAGACGAAGAAGAACAGGCCCAACCCTAAAAAGAAAGCAAGAGGTCGAGGAGTAGAAGCAGGGGAAAGGCTTCCCAATAAACCACCAAATTTGATGGAGAAGAGCTGAAAATTCAGTTCTACAGAACTGAACAGACCCCATTCCTAGCCAACCCCAGTATTAGGGAGATTGTTAAAGGGGTAAAGACAGGCCAATTAAAGTGGACTTACGATGCGCAGGCACAAGAGGCAACAGTGGATGAGGCGCTCATGGCGGCGAAGATTAAACTGCACAAGGACTCCTGCCTCACCATAAGGGAAGCAGAGTATGAAAAAATAAGAAATGGCAAAGAGAGACGGAATAAGAAGTAAAGGGGAATACACACACTTACATAGACTACAAGAACACCAAAGAAAGGAAACATGGAAAACACAAACAACACTAAAAATACTCTCACTAAACATAAGCGGATGGGAAGGGAAATCCATTCCCTACAGAAACATATTCCGTACAGTGGATCCCAACCTGATCCTCATTTCCAAACACAGTGTAGACACAGAAATTAACACTATAAAAATACCAAATTACACTGCGATAACAAAAAAAAACATACACAAGAACGGTACGACGGCTCAGCCATCGCGATCCGAAAAAATATAATATACACAACACTTCCAGACTTAGAAGAATCATTCATGGCTTTCGAAATCCCAACCCCGGTGGGAGGCCTAACTGTGGCGGCGGCCTATCAACCGCCTCACCGAAAGTACCAGCCGATTCCCAACTTTATCAACATCTTTGGGCGAGGAAAAATGGCATTGCTGGGTGGAGACCTAAACGCCAGATGCACAGCGTCTGGTTACGTTAGCACCAACCAAAGGGAAAGGAATCTGGAACTACTCTTCGAAAGAGACAGACTCCAGAGAGTAGGACCGGATTTCCCGACCTACCTAACACAACGTTTAGCAACCAAACCGTAAATAGAGTTAGCGAGCCGTAACTTCCCCTTTAACATCAGCAACGAGCCTGGACCTGTGGTACCGAGCGACCATATCCCGATCCTTACAACAATCTCGCTTGCACAAATTCTCAAGCCCGTCCCACTTAAGAAAAGTTATGCGAAGGCTAACTGAGAGCTATATAGACAGATACTCAGCGAATATCAACCAGCTGAGGACCTTGGCACAGTGATACATAGAACCCACCCCCACCCGCAAGTATCTCAGGAAAGAGAGATGGTTGACCACGGGTGCCCAATAACCTTCGAAGAGACCATGAACACCATAAGGTCCTTTAAGCAAAGGGCACCAGGCTGGTCTGGGCTCACGAAAAACAACCTCGTGAATGCCCTGAGGCAAATCATACAGGGATTGGTTAACACCATGAATGCCGCCCTGAATACAGGCTGCTTTCCTGGCGGGTACAAGATGGCTAAAATCATCTTTATCCCGAAAGGAAACAAGACCACAGACCAGGTGGCTAACTATCACCCGATCTCTCTTCTGGAGATGGACGGCAAGATCTTTGAAAAGATTATAGCTAATAGGCTACAAGCTCCATTGAGCTAGTTAGGAGCACATAACCCCCAACAACACGGGTTCCGCCAAAAAGGGGCACAGATACAGCCCTGGCGCTCTAACAGAAAAAGTAGCCTTTTGTCGAGTGAATGAGTACTATGTAGACATTGTGTTGATGGGGGTGCAGAAGGCTTTTGATAAAGTCTGACTGGAAGGACTTTAATATAAGATCCTGAACCTCCAGCTGAACCCAATCCTGGAAAGGATCCTTTCTGACTTTGTCATAGACAGAAGGGCATGTCTCATGATTGAAGGATACAGAGGCCCTGAATTCGAACTCAAAGCGGGCGTTCCACAGCGAAGTTGCCTGAGCCCACTGCTTTACTCAGTCTTTACTATCGACCTCCCAACATTGGTGCACAGGGACACGATGTATCTGCAATTTGCAGATAACGTCACCCAGATCGTTCCGTGCCCGGTGAAGAAAGCAAGGGATCAGGCAATGCGCACAATAGCGGAAATAAATAACGTCAACCGGTACGAGTGACGCTGGAAGATCAAAACTAATAGGCACAAGTTCAAAATCGTCCCACTGAGCCGCACGTTGACGTGGCCCATCATCATCGATGGAAGGAGATACGGCTACTCCACCGAAGGCACGGTCCTGGGCCTAAAGATCTCCAAACACGGATACTCCAGACACTACATGGAGAGGCGGAACCTGGCAAAGAGAGAAATCTCCAAGCTATACAGATTTAGAGATCTTAGCTCGACCAACATTAGGAAAATATATCTGATGTACCCCCGGGCTATGCTCATCTACCCCGTAGTAGTGACTCAAGCGGCCAGCAAAACTTCAATGAGAAAACTGCAATACGTACAGAACTCCGCATCCCTAATAATTGATAAAGCCAGAAAGCGTGACCAACATCGGCAGAGGGATTTCCATAGAAGGAAAAAACTGAACCGTATTAACATCTTCACCCAGAAATTGGAAAGAAGGGAGAGACAAGAGAGACAAAATAACATAACATTAAAACAACATAAGGTAAATTGCTGAGCTAACAGCTATTAAAGGCTGGAATGCTCAAGAAGTTAACCCCAAAATAAGTATACAATAATTGAAACACTAACAATAAGAAAAACACGCTAACAACACAAAAAAAACAAACTTAGAAAAACACGACATACCACAAATAAGACAAAAAGGAAAAATCAAAAGAAATAACATAATGTGATGCCCTCCTACTAGGGCAAAATACCCCTCCCCGCTTTAAATTTCACCCACTTTTATCTACTAATATCCCATCATCTACTAAATTGAGTATAATAATTCCAGAGCCATTTGATTTACTCATTCTGTACGCTTGCTCTCTCGCTGCTAACTGGTAAAGGCTATCACAGGTAAAGGAGGAAAAGTTTCAGTCAAGAACTAAATAAAACGCCTTCTCACGAAAACTTCTAAAAAGAAATATATGCGCTCCTGGTACTGATTGGATATTTTTCCCGTTCTTCTTGAGCGGAGTAGCCCCCCCCCCCGAAGGGGTTGCTTTTACATATTTATTCTTGGCTCTTTTTTCATACTTTTTACCTCAAACTTACTTCTTACTAGCACTACATAACTTTGTCACCGGCAAGGACTGAGTTGCAGTTGGTAGTAAGGTATAGTGAACCCCTGCAGGAGACCCTCTTAGGGGGCCGATTCTCGGTCACGAGCCAGAACCCAACTGTGTAGCGTTGTTAGGGCTAGGCCCAGATAGGTAGGGTTGACCAAGGAGAGTGCGAAAATTGGAAGGTAGGAGAGATAGAACTAGGACAAATAGAGGGCCTCCTACCACTAGTGTACACTGGATAAGACTCCACAGATGAAGATCGACAGAAGAACCTCTCTCCTCGGAGAAGGGGACTACTCCCGAGAAGATGGGCCCACCTGACTTCAAAAGTCTTCCCCTTAAACTCATACCCAATGGAAGGAAAAGATCACCACAAGAAGTAGTGCAATGCATATTTATAGATCTGGGGATACCACTAATCAAATGCATTGAGACACCATCTGGATGCCCAGTTATTTGCCCAGAAAATATAGACGTAGAGCAACTGCTTTCATCTGCTGGGAGTATTATGCTAAGGAAGTTGGACTTAGAAGTTAGAGTACCACCACAAATCACGGCTAGCAGAAGTGTCATCTGCCGAAAAATCAAGTCCTGGGTTGGAGAGCCCTTATGCCAAGAAATAAAAGAAGAACTTCAGAAGAGACAGAAATGGCTCAAAATAGCAGAGGGGGTCAAATTTAAAGATCACAGTCACGTTTTCAAAGTCATTTGTGAATCTACCGAAATGGCTTTAAGGATCATAAAACAGGGACTTCTCGCTTTCAACATGAAAATCCCATCTGCCCACATACAAAGAAACGTCTTAACAAGCACACATATATGCTTTATATGTTATGCGTTGGAAGATCACACGACGCAAAATTGCCCTCCAAATGACCTAATCATCTGTTCTGAATATGGAACTGAAGGCCAGTATTGGCGTTATTGTAACAACACAGTTAAAAGATGAATTAATTTTCAAGGGGGACACAGAACTATGGCCATGATCTGTCCCAAAAGAAGAGAAATTATAAAGAGAAAAGAAACAGGGTCAAACAGAAACAATACTACCGTAAATAAAAAACTCATACGCATCAATGGCAAAAAGTGACCAACAAGGACCTGCAACACAAATAAATTTAGATGGTGCACTCAACATAAAAATACTTACTTGTATATTACATACCCACGTGATGAACATAGCTAACCCTGGAATTTATGTAACAACATTCAACAGCATGTTACAGGAAAACAGGCTCGAGCCGATGAAATTCTCCAAAGAAGTCGACTCATCGGCCTTTTCAGAATCAATGTCACAGAAAAGACAAAACATGAGTTAATCGAAGAGGCGAAAGGAAACCAACAGGCAGAAGAATCAGAAGAGGACACAATCAGTGAAGACTCAAAGACTGAAAATTCCTCCGACGGCACAGAGCAAGAGTGCACACGGGTTACTCGCAGGAAAACACAAAGAACTAACAGATCTAAATCAGCAAGTAAAAGAGGTCCATCACCCAGAGATGAACTACCAGAAGGACCCTCGAATGTAGTCAGCAGAGGGGGAACCCAAAAGAAACGAAAAAGAACCAGAAAAAGAAGAAGAAACACCGATAACTTAACAGGGCACACGGAAAACTAAACGAATAAACGAACGGAAATGGACAATTGGATTATGGATATTAAGATATTAAAAATACTACAAATTAACACATGCGGATGGAAAGACAAGGAAATTATGTACGGAAACTTATTCAGAAAGATTGACCTAGATGTTATACTACATATTATCAGAACATGGAAGAAACTCAGAAAACGAGAAACTAAAGATATGGAACTACAATGTTATTAACACAAATCCTTCAGGAGAAACACACGACGGAGCGGCAATAGATGTCAAGCAAGGATTGTAGTACAAAACAATACAAGGATTGGAGGATGCATACTTAGCTATAGAAATCAAAATGGAATTAAGCAACATCATTGTCGCAACTGGAAGCCAGTCACCCAGGCGCCCCCAATTACCGGTACAAAACTTTACTAAACTCTTCAACTATAGGATACCGGTCATTTTGATGAGCGATTTAAACGCCCATTGCAGGGCTTCTGGGTACAGAAATACGAACAGAGTCGGACAACAACTTAACACGCTTATCAATAGACGTATATTGCAAAGACTGAGACCCAATTTCCCTACATACTTACGAAGAGAACACGCAACTAAACCGGACATCTGCCTGGCTAACTTCAATCTGCCCTTTAACTATTTTATGGAACCAGTGGATGTTCCTTGCAGTGACCACACTGCGACTCCAATGCACATAAACAAGAATCCTATACAAATCCCTTCGAAGAAATGGAAGGCATACCATAGAGCGGATTGGGATAAGTACAAAGAATTACTTCAGACGTACGTGCCCAGCCGGCTCAGAGAAGCCACTCTAGAGGAAATCGACGGGGATTTGGAGAAGATCAGACAAGAAATTAAAAGGTCAGAGAAGGGGGCCGTCCCCATTAACTCGTTCCAAAACATTAACCCTTTCGCTGCTAATCGGCCATATATGGATAGAATCTATAATAACGGTTAACTGCGAATCGACCATATATGGATTTGTAAGTAGTTTCCTTTGCCACTCTTCTATCAGTTGCCATGTTTGAAATATTTCCATTCGAAATCAGTACCTCTCAGAATGTCGAGTAGAAAAGTTCAGCAATTTTGCACACCAAATTTAAAGGGCCAAATAGGCGATGAGTCGAGTGACTTAGTCGAAAATGTAGACTCAGATAACCTAAGCAGTATATCTAGCTATGATGGCTGGCCCAGTGAATCATTATCTGAATTTGACAGTGATAATATAGAAGTTTTTGACGAATAAAATAGTGAAAATAATGACACTACAACGAAAATGAAGAGTCCGACCCTCTGCCACAAAAACGAACACGGCGTGCCACAACCTGGCCTTGGGCATCTGGCTCGAATTTCCTGCCCTCACTGCCTGTGTTTGAATCTTCACAATCAAGTTTGACTTATTCATGCTTTATTACACAAAATTCAAAAGAAATAGATTATTTTGAACAGTTTATCGACGATGATGTGATCAATATAATTGTCACACAATCAAATGCATATTATATATTTTTGAAGCAAAGAAATTGTTACAAACAGAATAGCCGCCTTTCCACCTTCAAAGAAACGGACACCGTCGAAAAAAATCGACTAAATGATTACTGATCAAGTAATGAACTTCACGAGCAGAAGATATTTGGAAAACTCATGTCAAGAGATCACTTTGTGCAAATATTGAGGCTTTTACATTTTAGCGATAATACAATTGAAAGAGCTAGCAAAAATAAAACCTGTCTTAGATCTCATTTGACAGAAATTTAAATCAAAGCTGATTCCTTTCAAAGACCTTTGTATATATGAAAGTCTACTTCTTTGGAGAGGAAGACTCCATTACAGACAATCCAATCCAAATAAAAGGCATAAATTCGGTGTAAAAACGTTTGTATTGTGCGATTGTAAGACTGGTTACGTAATAGATTTGATCATTTATACTGGAACCGGTACAGAAATTACTATCGACAATGAAGTAGGTGTGACAGGCTCAGTTGCGATGACACTGCTTAAATCCTATTTGAATAAGGGCCATGTTATTTTTGTTGACAATTAGTACACAAGCTCTGATCTCTTTGCACAATTACTAGAAAATATGACTGGGGCTTGTGGAACAGTTCGTTCCAATAGAAAGAACATGCCTAAATTTGAAAATTCGAAGAAGGGAGAGGTTGAATCGACGCAATGCAACGATATATTATGCGTAAAATGGTATGATAAACAAAATGTACAGTTGCTTACAAGTGTGTATGTATGGAAATCGATATCCTACCCTCAAAACTGAGGCCTTGTTCGGTAACCGCAACGTCCTGACATTTTTGGCGGCGTAAGCCTATTACTTACCCCCCCCACCCTCTCTCCCCTCGCCTCGAGGATCACCAGAAAGACCTTCGCCCAACCACATAATGCACGTTTCATCGAGTTTCCTGTCCGGCGGGCCTAACATTGGTTGAAAAGGCAATACTTTCCCTAAGAGAGGGTATTTGATTTTACTTCATTGACGAAATTAGAGGAAAGTTTACCAAAAGCTAGAAGGTGCCTTTAGAGCTAACGGGAAGACGATCTAAGAAGAACCGTTAGAGGAGTCTTAATTCAGAAGACCTCCCCCCCCCTTCCCTACCCCCAGTGGGCTGGCGAAGTATATATGCCGATAACTTTAGAAGAATAGAGGAGGTCGACTTAGTCATCGAGACAACGAAGTCCGGCTAGAGGCCCAGCAACCAACGAAAGGGACACAAAAAAGCTCATCCTAAGCCAGTTCCTGGGGGTCACACCGAAATTTATCATCTTGTCTCAGGAAGATCAAATTTGCGATCGAGACTGCAAAGTCCGGCTAAGTGCCCGGCAATCTTACGAAAGGAACACAG
Organism: Ceratothoa steindachneri; assembly: GCA_963969495.1. Lineage (NCBI taxonomy): Eukaryota > Metazoa > Arthropoda > Malacostraca > Isopoda > Cymothoidae > Ceratothoa > Ceratothoa steindachneri. The sequence goes on from OZ018327.1 coordinate 45,020,331, forward strand.
AAGAAGCTCATGCTGAGCCAGTTCCTGGTGGTCAAACCGAAATTAAGTTAGCTTGTATTGAGAAACAAGTTCAACTACTTCTCGTCAGAGAAACCCCCTATCCCGGTTTACAACAAAACCCAGAGATAGTCATCGCCATTGAGGAATACCACAAAGTGAACGTCCTCAAACACTCCCCATTCGTCAAAGGATTCAATCCTTTGTTCATCGCTCGTCAGTGCGAATTATTCCAAGATTAACCAGAAGATTGGAAGAAGCATACTTTCCCTGTCCCTTTGGTGAAATCATCTTCCCAAGACAACGTACGTAACGCCATCCGTCGCTTTTACCGAATTCAACTGTGGCTTTAAAGCTATTGCCGCGCCATAAAAACATTTGGAAGGTCTGCAAACAACATTGTTGCGCCTACATAAAATTTGAGGCCAAGGTCAGTCTCCAACCAGATTCCCATGTGGTTGTATTTTTAAAGCTAAATAAATTCCATTATGTTTTTTGAAGGTCAATTAGCGTTCAATATTAAAGTGAGCTTTGGGTCAACCATTACTGTATATTCATTTGTTGTAATTTAGAAAGTCTCACTTAAACTCGTTAACTCATAACTGTAATTTGTTTTGTTAGATTTTTCATTTTTTTGTTCATGTTAAAATTAAAAATCTAGTTTTTTAGAAGTATTTAATTCAATCCTCCAAACGCTGAGCATATTGAAGTGAGCTTTGGGTCAACCATTACTGTATATTCATTTGTGTCATTTAGTAAGTCTCACTTAAACTCGTTAATTCATAACTGTGTAGTTTGTTATGTTAGATTTTTTTTCATTTTGAAATTAAAGGTCTAGTTTTTTAGAAGTATTGAACTCAATCCTCGAAACGCTGAGCATGGCACTAGAAACTCTCAAAGACTAAAAATAACGTAATAATAATATACCACTCTTAGAGAAAACTTAATCAAGGAGGTTTTTTGAAGTACATAACAAACCTATACGTACGTACACCACCACTCGGTCCTTGCAATACCACGACAGTGCATGATGATCAAATGTGTCACAGCGGAGAAAAGAAGAGAGGTGATAACATTATTTTGAAACCTAAATGTTTGATTGAGTACAAGAAAAAAATGAGAAAGGTTGATAAGAGAGATATGCTGATAAGTGGTATAGAGTTTGTGCGTAAAACTGTTACATCGTTGTAGGGAAATCAATATCCCACCCTGCAACGTCCTGGAGCTAGGCAGTGTAACCCGATTACTTAACCCTTCCCCCTCTCTCTCTCCTCGGCCCTTGGGCCGCCAGATGCCTCCTCAAACCATGAGAAGTTTGTATCAATAGATTTCTGTACCAGCGAGCATAACAATGCGAAAGGAAGGAGAGCAGGTGCAATAACAATAGGTAAACAGGTACTATTTTCCCTAAGATTTAGGATCTAATTTCGCGTCATAGACGAATTATAGCAGCAGCGACCAAAATCCAGAATATGCCTTTAGGGCTAAGTGAAAGTCGCTCGGAGAAGAGTCATCAGAGGAGCGAGGCTTAATTTATAAGCCCTCATCTTCCCCCCTTCCCCTACCCCAGTGGGTCGGTGAAGTTTGTAGTCGGATAACTGGAGAAGAACGAGAAGATCGAGTTATAGATCGACACGACGAAGTCCGGCGGCAGTGCCCAGCAATCAAAAAAGGAACAGAGAAGAAGCTCACGCTGAGCCAGTTCCTGGTGGTCACACCGAAACTAGCTTTTGTATTGAGGATCAATCTCATATATCTCTCGTCAGATAAACTCCTCATCTCGGTTTGCTACAAAAACCAGAGATAGTTCTCGCCATTGAGGAATAACCCAAGTGAACTCCCTAACCACCTCCCCCATTCGTCAAGGATTCACTTGTTTGCTCATTGCTCGCCAGTGCGAACCACTTCAAGATTAACCCGAAGATTGGAAAAAGCATACCTTCATGGTCCCGTTGTTTAAATCATATGACTAACACAACGTGTTTAACGCCATCCGTCGCCCTCACCGAAATCACCTGTTGCTCCAAGCCCATCTCCTCGCCACGCACCTAACCGCAAAAACATTTTTTCGTCTACATAAAATCCAAGGCCAAAGTCATTCTTCAACTGGATTCACGTGTGTTTTTTTTAGAGGTAAAGAAATTCAATTATTTTAGGGTGTCAATTAGCTTCCAATATTAAAGTGAGCTTGGGGTCAACCATTACTTTATATTCATTTGGTTTAAATTAGTAATGCTAACATAAACCTGTTTATTCATAGCTGTATAGTTTTTTTTTTAGATTTCACTTTTTTATGTTGTAATTAAAGATATATTTATATTAGAAGTATTTAATTCAATCCCTGAAACGCTGCACATGGCACTAGAAATCCTCAAAGATTAAATAACGTAAAGTAATAAAGCACTCTTAGAGAAAACGTAATCAAGTACGTAACAAAACGACGTACACCACCACTCTGCCCTTACAATACCACGACAATGGTATAAGAAGTTTTTCTTCCATCCTGTTGACTTATCTATTCTAAACGCTCATTATATATACAAAGAGAAAACGAACGAGAAAAAAAAACAATTTGAAATTTTTCAAAGTGTAATTGCACAAATGGTAGATAAATATAAAAAGATTGAAATTCTGATATTAGACAAATTGGTAATCGACCATCGAACCTTATTGATGTTGGTATTGATTTTATGAAGCCTCTAACTTCAAGAAGAACTTGTCATGTATGCGCCAAAACAACAAAAACTGAGAACAAATATTAACGAACAAATTATATCTGTGATGAATGTGAAGTACTATTATATTTATCCTCGCTATAGAAAGCATTTTAAATCTTCAATTAGCTAGTGAAATATAAAAAAAATATGCACTTAAAAATAAAATTATGTAAGTTACTGATAGAATAGAGAAACGAAGTAAATGTGAAGGAGGCCTTTGCAACCGCAGGGCAATAACTTTAATTCCTATTCAGGTTTAAGTTTAGGGCAGGGAGTTCTCCTCCAGGTAAGACACCAGTCTCCTGTTGAGGATCTTCTCGAAGAGCTCCCCGATAGCTCTCCTTCAACGTTGGGTCCATTCCGTGCTTAGGCAAGAAAATCATCTTATATGTTTTATAGGCATCTGAAAGTATCCCGTGTTCAGACAAGCGTTTTATATTCTTCTCATCTGTCGAGGTATGGCCAAGTGTACATGAATATGCGCACACAGGCTCTAAGGAAAGCCAAGCAAGGGGACACCTGTGATTGTTTCTAAAGGTGCGATTTAAGTAGATAGCGGCAGCTGCGTAACCAAGGAATATAATAAACACAATGACAAAAATAGACTTTTAATACACATGCAATAAAAGAGGACAACAATAAATATATATATATAAATATACATATATATATATATATATATATATATATATATATATATATATATATATATATATATATATATATATATATATATATATATATATATAAATGGAACATAAATGAGACGGACTTAAGCTCCGAATACTAATTAGATAACCGTAGTTAAGGAATGGTTATAATGGGAGATTGAGGGTAATGAATGATTTACTTCCTTTGAAACTCGAGGGTAAGATGGGGCAAATAGGGGAAGGTCTTGGTGACCTTGATTACTCACGGGGGGTAACCACACAACCCACAGTGGATTCTCGAACTTGCGTTTGCGAGATGCGGGCCTCCTGTCCTCAGGGGGTTACCGAACGAACTTCGAGGGGGAAGGGGGGACTTCTCCACACTCGGCTTGAGCGAGCTAATGGGCCTCTTGTCCTAAGAGGTCACCAGAAGAACTTCGGATGACGGCTTCTCCAATCCTTGATCCGAAGGCGGATGAGAAAGGCGGACATTGCCTCACGAGACTCTTCTTCCTTACCCGAAGACACGGGGGCGATGTCCAGCTCTTCTGTGGCTTGCGACCGTCACTCACACTTCTTGGGAGAGCTCGTTGAATTACACTCCTTTCGGCGAAGTCGCGTCTGACCCAATCTGTCCGTCAGCCTGGAGCGGTTGCATATATACCCGGAGCTATTCAAAAGAGGGAGAGAGATTGGGACCATCTTAACCTTCGTTATCGGGCGTGGTGAACCGAGCGCCTCCTTACGAAGAAGTGTCAACGGCTGGGATCTGCTGCCAGACGGGCGACAGAGGCGCGGGCCATAAACGCGGTTCACGGCGAATCTACAAAGCAGTCTCCCGACCCGAGGAGGGGGGATGGAAGGTTGAGACGACCGGGAGGAAGCTTGGGTGTGAATTTCACGGGAACCTGGCGGCGGGTCAAAAGAGGAAGAGATCGGCAGGGGGGGGGAGGGAAGTAACGGCTCGCTTTCTCTCCCTATCCAAATACATTTTTACAGCAAAGGACACTTGGGAGCGAAAAAAATGTCTACAATAAATTTAAGAGGAGAACTTATAAAGTTGCAAATTTAATGTTTACCAACATAAAAACAAGCATAACACTATACGGGATTTGCATATGTGTAACCACCGATAACTTAATTTATACATACGCACATACAACAGCAACAAGGCAGAAACAAAAAGAAAAATAGTATTTACAAAATTGAATCAAAGGCAAATTTTAACTGTACACTCAGGTTGTTGGAGGGTGGTGTTCTATAGGATTCCTACCTAAGCTATCGGCTAGGCAGTTGTCGGTGCCTTTAACATACATATATCCTAAACTTACGAATATACCACCCTATGGCTAACGCTTCAAGCTCTTTGGTGGCATATGCCTTTTTGCTATGGGACAGCTTCTTGCTAACATATCCTACCAGATATCCCACTCCATCCTCATCATATCGGACGAGAGCACAACCTAGGCCATCTTGGGAGGCCTCGGTACGAACACCGATTGTTGTATTGGGATTCGGTAATTTCAAGAAAGGGGCAGAGATTATTTTGTCCTTTAACTGGTGGAAGCGATCGTCCGCGGAAGGAGTCCAATTGACTGGGAGGGGGCCATTCTTTTAAGCATGTCGTTAAGGGGCGTGGCTATGACAGCGAAATTCGACCCAAAACGACGATATAATGACACGGGAAAGCCTTGCAATAAGGAAAGGAATTGAGCACTCTCAATAGGGGCGAGATTGTGGTATACGTTCACGTCGGATTGAGGCTCCGCTTATGGGGGGAGGGGGAGAGACGGAAGGGGGTACTTATCTTCTGTTTCTGCGCGCACCATATGGACCAGACATACAGGTTCAACGGGGTAGATATTTCGCTCGCTAGACGGGGAACGAATTGGGCCTATTAGGCCGATTGAGATCCGGGCGCAAGGCTCGGGCGCTCTCGGGATCTTTTGAAGAGGGGCAGGGGCTACACGCCCTTTGGAGGTGACCTTCTGGCAAAGGTCAAAGTACTTGAAGAAGTCGATAATTCCTTTGGCCGCTCCTAGCCGAAAGAAATAATTAAAAACTCGCGGTGCCGTGTTGTTATGGCCGAAGTGTCCGACCATTAGGCCATCTTGAGCCATCTTTAGAACGGGTTCGATATTCGTTCTCGGTACACACAACGCATTGGTCGATGGGAGGGGGGATGGGGTTCTCCGGCTCAACAGAAGAACGGTATACTAACGCGTCCTTCACGGTGTATTCGATCTTCAGATCGCCTTGCACCGTTTCAGTCTCCTTCTTCCTTTCTTTTTCCCACAGGGGTTTTAATGGGGATGGGGGCAATTGTTCGGTGCCTCGTCACATTGAACCTTGGTGGCGAGGTCGATGTCTGGGAACGATATGGGTACCGGAAGCGATTTATCCTTCTCGGCCTGGGACCTGGTAATGGCCGGATGGGAAATTGGGTTGTGGGGGAGCTGCGCGCTCTGTCCATTGAGGGCGGAGCAGAATTTCATCGGGGCCGCGACTATGTCGGCCCATCCGGTGAAGTACTGACACTCAATATGGCACTGTACCACTGGGAACTTGGTAGCACGACCTAAGAAGTCGTGCACCAATGCGAACCTGATATGCTGGGGACTTACAGGGGGTAGTAGTTTGTTAGAAACTACTATGCAGGTGGAACCTGTATCTCTAACGACGGTGACACTTGGCAACCGTTTACTACGCCATTTTCAAAACTGGAGCCCACCGGGGGAACTCTTGTTAAACAGGAAATTTACCTCTTGATCTGGAGGAGAGGGAGCAGGGACCTCTGGCGATGCGGCTGACGGATTAAGCGAGAGGGCAGCAGAATTTGGTGGACCTAGTGATTCGACGAGGTCCTCAGTTGCGAATTTGGGGGGGCAATTGTAACTTAAGTGCCCAGGGGTGCCAAACGTAAAGCACACAATTGGTCTACAGGGGTAGTTGCTAGGCGTGGAGGGGAGTAATGGGGGCTTCACGTCGTTTTTCTCTCGTTGCGATTAAGGCCTATACTTGCTCGGCTACTGCACTTTTACGAAGCCGTTGTTGCCCTTGGAGGGGCTTCTGTTAAACCCAAACTTGTGTTTGGGGGAGGGGAGATGATTCTTCTTGACCTCCTTGGGGTAGAAGTCATGATTAGAAGCCTGAAGGTCGGCTTCTTCCACACACTTCTTGAAAGTGGAAGCTCTTCTGTCAGCTATGAAGGCCCTTAGTACGCGAGGGATGGTCGACATCAGTTGATCCTTTAGGATGAAATCAACTAGCGACTCATAATCATTTGATACTTGGGCGGAATCCAGCCAAAATTGGAAATTACGCCGAAGCGTGAATCCAAATTGCCTGTAGGTTTGGCCTGGCTATAAAATTCTGGATTCATGCTAATGGCAGAAAGAAGTTCTGCCTTTACGGTCGAATAATCAAGGGTAGCGTCGGAGGGAAGCGAGACGAATATGTCGCGAAGACGGGAATTTAAATGGGAGCAACCAGGCGATCTTCGAAGATCTTCTCGAAGTGCGTTAAATAAGAGCAAAATTCTTTTCCATCTTTGTATGCGGGGAGTTTTAATGAGGGCGCTTGCGCCTGTTCATTTCGAGATCCTACGGAGCTTATCTCGACTTGGTCACGACTTATCTCTCTCTCATGCTGCTTAATTCTTTCATTCTCTTCTGCTTCTCTCTGCGCTTTTCTATCTCTCTCTCTTATGCTGCTTCTTCTCTATGTGCTTTTCTATCCGCACGTTCGCTACGTTCCTCTTATTGGACGTAAGCGATTAAATTTTTCCCAGATGAGCCTAGGATCTGCCCTTGTTTATGAAAACGATCGAATGAAGACATCCCGGGTATGCTACTTCCGGCTTTTGCACAACGAAAAAGCTGCCAGAGCTATTGTAGCTTTACCCCAAAACAAATATAAATTCTACTAAAAAAAATTATTAAAACTCCTAGCAAAGATCGGGCAAACTCACCTCCCCCTCATCCCCAAAAAATTATAACTAACGAGGGAATCTGTCTCACAACACGAAAAAAAGACGGTCAGTATTACCGCTCAGCTAATATCCTATTTTAAGGAACTAGAAAAATTATGGACACACCATACAAGAATGGGCTTAAAAATTGGTTGGTACCTGTTAATCAAAAGAAAAATTATTTTAAAATATTGTTGTTCAAATATTCTTAGTAATGCAGCTGAGATCAATTGAACTTAGTGCTTCAAAATCAGTTGGGAAAGATCCCAAAACCTAACGGCAAATATCTTTATGTCGAGGTATGGCCAAGTGTAGTTAATGTGCGCAGACAGGCTCTAAGGAAGGCCAAGCAAGGCGACAACTGTTATTGTTTCTAAGAGTGCTATTTAAGTAGATAGCGGCAACTGCGTAACCAAGGAATATAACAAACATAATGACAAAAATAGACTTTTAATACACACGTAATAAAAGGGGACAACAATAAATATATATATATATATATATATATATATATATATATATATATATATATATATATATATATATATATATATATGGTACATAAATGAGACGGACTTAAGCTCCGAATACTAATTAGATAACCGTGGTTAGGGAATGGTTATAATGGGAGATTGAGGGTAATGAATGATTTACTTCCTTTGAAACTCGAGGGTAAGATGGGGCAACTAGAGAAAGGTCTTGGTGACCTTGATTACTCACGGGGGGTTGCCACACAACCCACAGTGGATTTTTGAACTTGCGTTTGCGAGATGCGGGCCTCCTGTCCTCAGGGGGTTACCGAACGAACTTCGAAGGGGAGGGGGGACTTCTCCACACTCGGCTTGAGCGAGCTAATGGGCCTCTTGTCCTAAGAGGTCACCAGAAGAACTTCGGATGACGGCTTCTCCAATCCTTGATCCGAAGGCGGATGAGAAAGGCGGACATTGCCTCACGAGACTCTTCTTCCTTACCCGAAGACACGGGGGCGATGTCCAGCTCTTCTGTGGCTTGCGACCGTCACTCACACTTCTTGGGAGAGCTCGTTGAATTACACTCCTTTCGGCGAAGTCGCGTCTGACCCAATCTGTCCGTCAGCCTGGAGCGGTTGCATATATACCCGGAGCTATTCAAAAGAGGGAGAGAGATTGGGACCATCTTAATCTTCATTATCGGGCGTGATTAACCGCTCGCCTCTTTACGAGGAAGTGTCAACGGCTGGGATCTGCAGCCAGACGGGCGACAGAGGCGGGGGCCATAAACGCGGTTCACGGCGAATCTACAAGGCAGTCTCCCGACCCGAGAGGGATGGAAGGGAAGGTTATGACGACCGGGAGGAAGCTTTGGTGTACATATAGAGGGGTTCTCCTGGAGCATTTTACACAGGAGTTCCACTTTTTATACTTTAATGATTTACTTTAACATTTTAAATATTACCCCATAATAGGGTTTAGTTTGTATAATCTAATTCTTATTTTCTATTATAATGTTTGTTTTATATTTGCTTATTTGTCCAATTATTTAAATACTTAATTTCGCATTCTTTTTACCTATCGGTTTCTATTACATTTGTTTATAATTATATAACCACTTTACTCTTGTCCACTATGTTATTATTCTATATTTATTTTTGCTTTTTTCTATTTTCAACACTTATTCTTATTTAATGCAAACTTTTTACTACTTAGTACTTAGCGTACTCTCACTTATTATTACTAATTAATTTGTTAACTTATTAATAGTGTATTCACATTTAATTATTTGATTTATTCTTGGCCACTCACAACTTAGTTGCTTATGTATTGAATTGTACACTTTTTAAATCACATATAAATTAGTTATTTATGTAACTATATTTATATTTATTTGCTTATGCACTGTTTTTGACTTTATTATTATTTACTTATTTACTTTGTGTATTAATTTACGTATTAAATATATATTAATTTTAATCTTTCGACTCTCACTTTTTATTGTTTGACACTTTTTACACTATGTCCGACGTCTTCATCCCGCTTTTTATGCGTTTGAAGGTCGCCGCGTTTACCGTGTGAAGGCTCGTGTCTGGAATGTAAACGGTTCCACTACACATTAGACCTTCGATTTCTCTTGGGGACCAAGGCCCCTCGAAGGTCCACTTAAAGTCCCCGTTACGAATTCCATGTACTACCTTCAGTTGGTTACCTTTTTCAGGACGCCGATTGATGCTTCCGAAGATTTTCAGTTTGAGCTCCTCTCCGTCGAAGAAAAGCCCTTTTTCAAGGACTTCGGTTCTTTCGGTGAGAGGTACTCCTGGATAACTTTCGTCATCCTCTGAGCATTCGTCGGTTTCCGTACGACCGTCTTCTTCTTCTTTTGTTGTTGTTCTTACGTTCTTCTTCTTGCGTTTTGGCTTTTTCGGGCTGCTTCTGGGGGGTGTTGGGTTTTTATCCATTTCCTGGCTATCTTTTTCTTTATTTTTGGTGGTCTCTGGTCGTCTTTTCACTTCATCTTGTTTGGGCTTTTCCTCTGGAGTTTCCGTTGGTACTTCCACAAACTTGATGTTGAGGACATCCTGAGACGCTGGGTTCGGGGGGAACCACAACTTCTTCTTTACTCCATTATGTTGGAGCATAGTATTTAGCTCCTCCGAGAAGCTTCCTGGGCGTGCAAGGTTCGCCAGGTGGGCGACGATGACCATAGTCATGATCTCCTTGCACTCCATCGGCATGACCAGTTTCGGAGAAGCTCTTTCCGGCGATATCGTCGTTGGCTGGGCAGAAGCTGCTGCGGCGTAAGACCCTGCGCTTGACTTTACCTCCTTTTCCAATTGCAATTTTTGTCGTTTTTCTCGTATTTTTTCTTTGCGTAGGGGACATCTCATGGCAAGAGCCCTGTGTTCCCCTCCGCAGTTCGCACATCTTTCCTTCTCTTCCTTGCATTCTCTCCAGCCGTGGCCGGTTCGAGAGCATGCCGCGCAGGTTTGCTCTTTTGTGGGGCAGTCCCTCGTCGTATGGGTTTCCAAGGCGAGGCATTTTTGGCAGTTTTCCAGAAGTATGTACTCTTCTGCCTCAATTTGTTCGGGAGCAATCCTTAGGTAGAATCCCAGACAATCTGAGCCTTCCAATTTTATGTTTCATATAGTGCTTAGCTATCCCTTTAAAAATTTCCCGCGGCATGATTGGCCAATTTTGGTAATACTTATGTTTGCGTAGAAATACTATATATAATGTGGCAAATTTTTGAATAATTCCATTTCCGTTAATTTCCTGAAGATGACCTCACATGGGCGAAAGACGTCTAGGAATAAAGAATGTCATTGGCGGATGTATTTTCTCGCCTCGAAGATCCCGTTAAAAAACTTGTAGGAAATATTAAGAAAATACAAATTAAAATTAATAAGGCTGCCACATCTGTGGACTTCAATAAAACCTGCATACAACATAACTTTAATGGAAGTGATGAAATGTGTGTAGGTTAAATAAGTGTGAAGTAGTTCTCTAGGTTGCTCTGGTGTTGAGGGCAGCACTAGCATACTCTCATTTTATTGTTTGTTTATTTTTTGTATCCTCCGTCAATAATAGTGCTGACCATCTATGAGATTCAGGTTCTTCCATTGGTTTATAACTTTGTTTATTCCTTTTGTAGGTTCTTACCTTGAGGTTTTCAAGCCTTTCAAGTAGTATTTTTGCTAACTGTTTTGTTTGTAGTTAATATGACCATTTTTGCCTATTTCATTTGATCTTTTTTTTCTTTCTTTTTTAAACTTAAATTTTAACTTGGGCACTTTGCCTCCTTTTTATCTATGCTTATTGCTATTGTAGTTAATTTATCTTTCTCTTCTTTTTATTTTCGACTTTGTTATTTAATTATTCATTTCTTATTTTTTTAATTTAAATCTTAATTTGTGCACTTCGCCTCTTTTTGTTTATGCATTTTGTTATTGCTGTTAGATTGTCTTTCTTTCTTATTATTTTTGTTAACTTTGTTGATTACACTGCGGATCAATGTATTTGGTGAATTGACAAAAGTACATTTTCCTACTTAAATCGAGCATAATGAATTCAAATCTGAAATCAGATTCTCTCTAAATGGTACAGACTTTTCGTAATATCAATAACTCATATTATACAATAATTTTCATTTTATCACGCCTATCATCATGGCCTGAAGTAATTTTGAATCATCCTTTTGCGTTATTTATAGTAAAGCAGGTTTTTTTACACAAACATTTTATTGCATATGAGAAGAAACTTGAATTACACATTAGGATTACAAATACTGTAAACAAATAGATGCTAATTTATTAATGACCGTACATCAGGCTGGATGACCTCTTCTTGATTTCAATCGGGCAAAAATTTGCGTTTGTAACTTTTTCTCTTGTAAGTTTTCTCTGGCCGATCTCTTCTAATCGTTCAGCAGTAGTCCGCCATCATGTGTCTATCCCAGTGAACTTGGTAGCGCTCTTCCATCGTCATCAAATCCTGATGGAAACGTTCTCCTTGTTCGTCGCTCACGGCTGCCAGATTCTCTGGGAATCGGTCGAGGTGACTATTTAGGAAATTCAGCTTCACACTCATGTTGCATCCCAGATCACGATATGCTAAAAGCATATTAGTAACCAGATCCTCGTAGTTATGCGCTTTTTTGTTTCCCAAGAAGTTACGAACAACGGCAGAAAATGAGAGCCAGGCTGCATTCTCTTTTTCATTCATGGTGTTTACGAATCTAGAATCACTCAGAAGTCTTTTGATTTGGGGACCATCAAATACTCCTGCTTTTATTTTTTCGTATGACCACGCAGGAAACGCCGATGCTATGTAGTGAAAACAATCATTGTCAGTGCTCAACGCCTTGACATACTGCTTTATCAACCCCAGTTTGAGATGAAGTGGATGGAAAACGAACTTCTCTTGACTTACGATTGGCTCATTAATAATGTTTGGCATTCCTGCTTCCAAATTTTCCCGAACTGGTTAATCTTTTTGAGACCAGTGTTTGTCACGGACTCGACTGTGCCACATACAGATATAGCATGGAAACTTTGTATATCCCTTCTGCTGGCCAAGGAGGAAGTTGGCTATTTTAAGGTCTACACATATGATCCAATTGTGTTCATGGTACTTAAGTGAATCCATAAGCATGTAGAGGTGCGAAGAGAGAAAATTCCCTCCAATCGATAATATAAATAGCTCATTAAATTACCAACTCAAAACGGACTCGCCGTAGCGTGACGGCTAGAGTGCTAGCATTTGGATTCAAAGACCCGCGATCGAAACTACCAAAGTCCACAATTTTTAAGAAGAAAATTCACGAAGAAAACGGAAATCAAGGAAAACGATTTCAAGGGCTAACTCATCTCAAACTCATCAAGAATCAAGAAGAAATCATCACGTCATCAAGAATCAAGAAGAAATTATCACGTCATCAAGAATCAAGAAGAAATCATCACGTCATCAAGAATTAAGAAGAAATCATCACGTGACCAAGAATTAAGAAGGAATCATCACATCAAGATAAATGCAAGTTAATATGAAGATACATTCAAGAAAAGGATTACGAAGATCAAGAACTAACGCAGCCAAATTAAAGAAGAAGGAATCTCAGCCAACTAGAATATGGACTCAAGATAACTGGAAGACAATGTTTCAAGGGGCAACTTCCGTCAAGAAGAAATAAATAGATTCGAATATAAAAATCAAATATGAAGAATGATATGGATAAATAAGAAAAGTTGTAATAAGAAGGCCCGCTCCCCCACCTTCCATAACTGGTGACCCTCAAAGGCCGAACAATCTTCTGATCTTCGTTACAACTGCACCTGCTCTCCTACTAGAGTTTAAGAAAAAGTGCTGCCTCTGAATCGAAGACCCGGAAGGATATTACTGATCAGCGACAAAAACTTAGTTCGCTCTCCTCAATCCCACTGAATTAACTCCACTCATCCCGCAGACTCGGAGGCCGGGGAGGGAGAGCTACTACTCCTCGGTTAAGAAATCCAAGACTAGTCTCTCCCCAATCCTCAAATTCGCTCCGCTTTCTAGAAAGGGACCTGTGTAGGGGTGCGAAGATGTATCAGAGAGAAAATTCCTTCCAATCGATAATATAAATAGCCCATTAAATTACCAACTCAAAACGGACTCGCCGTAGAGTGACGGCTAGAGTGCTGGCAGTTGGATCCAAAAACCCGTGATCGAAACTACCAAAGTCCACAATTTTTAAGAAGAAAATTCACGAAGAAAACGGAAATCAAGGAAAACGATTTCAAGTGCTAGCTCATCTCAACCTCATCAAGAATCAAGAAGAAATCATCACGTCATTAAGAATCAAGAAGAAATCATCACGTCATTAAGAATCAAGAAGAAATCATCACGTCATCAAGAATCAAGAAGAAATCATCACGTCATCAAGAATTAAGAAGAAATCATCACGTGACCAAGAATTAAGAAGGAATCATCACATCAAGATAAATGCAAGTTAATATGAAGATACATTCAAGAAAAGAATTACGAAGATCAAGAACTAACGCAGCCAAATTAAATAAGAAGGAATCTCAGCCAACTAGAATATGGAGTCAAGATAACTGGAAGACAATGTTTCAAGAGGCAACTTCAGTCAAGAAGAAATAAATAGATTCGAATAGAGAAATCTCAAGATGAACAATGATACTGATAAATAAATAAAGTTAAAATAAGGAAGCCCCCGCCCCCCCATAAGAATTCTTATGTCAGCGTGAGTTTCTCGCAGATGGACAGAGTGACCGAGAGGAACTGCACCAAAGTCATTGCCACAATGCAAAAGGACACACTTGAGGCTACGCTCGGAGCTATCCCAAAACAGTCTCCACTTAGCAGGGCTATAGGTGCCAATTGTTTGTCCTCAGAGAGATACTTGACAAATGTACTCTCCCTTGCTCGGTAATATGATACCCGTACCGACCTGTCAAGCATATGTCTTTCACTCAACCCGGAGGCTAAAAGTTCTGCAGCTTTCTTGGAAAGCGCCAAATCACATATCAAGTCATTCAAATCCTCTTGGTTAAAACAGTGAGGAGCTAATGACTGTTTAGCATCTGATGATGAATCTGCAGACTCTGAATCCATTCTGTGGACGTCCATATCAAGTACATCATTTTCATCCTCGGAGGAAGAATATCCACTGAAAATCGGAACTGGTAAAGACTCAGAATGAGGTACTGGCCGGATCGTAGAGGGAATGTTGGGATAGTCGATCTTGTCCTGATTTTTCTTGCCAATCTCTATAGTATTCACCAGACATAAATTACAGTCCGATACATGATCCCTTTGGCTCTCGCCACACCATGGGGATTCCAAAGGGAGCCCATTTCTCTTTCCTTTCGTCCACTCACGAAGATGTTCCACACAACTATGGCAAACAGCATGTGGGGCCCACTTCTTATCTTGATCGCCAAGAGAAACATCAAAATATGCCTTATAAGTGCGGATCACAAAGTTTGATATATTGCGCCTTTGACGCACTATCATGTAACAGCCACATATGTAGCAGAAGGTGTTTGGATCATTAACGCAATTTCCTCTTGACGAAACCATCACTCTAACATGAGACCTAAAAGAAGAAACAATGTCAATATTTTCAACAGTAACACCTACTATATGTACTGTGAAGTATTTGCTTTCTACAAGCACCCTCTCTGTCCGTCCGGAGGGCAGGTTTCGGCGAAATGAGAAAATAGAAATTACAGAATAACTATAGTATGTAAGTAAAAATGAATTATATATTTGGAATCAACATAAAAAAACGAATTAAAATTGGTAGATAAATCTAAGTCACCAGAAAATGTGATTAAAATTGTTCCCCTGTATTTATTTATTCTTTTCTCTTTATTTCATTTTAATTTAATTTTAGCTTGGGTACTTGCCTCATTTTTCTTTATGCTTTTTATTATTGATTTTTGATGATCTTTCTCTTCTTTTTGTTTTGTTAAAGTTTAATTTGGGCACTTTGCCTCTTTTTATTAAAGTTTATTGTCTTTTATTAATTGCTTTTGTTTGTCTTGTTTCGGTTTTTGTATCATCTTACATTGGGCACTTAGCCTATTTTTCTTGATTGATTATTATTTTCGCTTTCCCTGAACCATTTATTAATTTTTTGTTTTACATTGTTAGGTGTAGATTGGTCTTATATTTTCTCTTGGAAAAATCCAATTTCCATTGAGGAGAACATAAGTAACCAGGCTCAATAAAATGACCTGGCCCAAGAGGATCTCACCAAGACCTAAGGCCAGAACGTCGTTCCTGTAAGCATGGCAGTAAAAGGAGTAAAAAAGTCAATAGAATTGGAATTAATAAATTTACAGTATTAATAAGTAATCTATTTTTTTATATTCAGGATTCTAATTTTTGTTATCTATAAATAGGTAAAAGTTATCAAAGGTCAAATGTTTGAAAAGAAATGTGGCAAAGCAAAATAATTCATGGGCAAGGAGTAAATGGCTAGAAAAAAAATAAACCCAGAAGCTGTAGATATTCGAATGATTTTTGGAGAACTTTAGAGATAGGTAAGGAGGATAAGTGAAAGGAGATGTTAGAAAAAGAATATTTCGAACTGAAACACAAAAAATGTTACAATAAACTTAAAGAAAATAACATTACAAATGTCACCCTTTAAGAATGTTTCGTTTTCTTCTGAATAATCACTTTAAAGAATCTTTATTAAATAGCTAACAATTACATTGGTCCACACACATTTTTCATCAGAGAGTTTCTTTACTTTTCGAAATGCATTTTCCATCTTGAATCCAAATCTGCCTTCAGTTTTGCTCTACCACGTACCGTTTATAAGATATACCAAAAATTCAAAATGGCCGCCTGCGATTATAAAATGTAGTATATTACTGGTATTGCTCTATTGAATGCATCATTATTGTACTTCTAAGATGAACAAATTAGATGCTTCGAGAGTTCTTGCTGGTTAAAAGGGTATAGAAAAGAATTCATTTACATGTGTAACCCGCATGCATATTTTGCGCAATTATTTATAATTCTGTTTTATGCTTTCAGGTTCCTCATGTGATGTGGATCTTCTAAGCTGCTCCTTCTGCGTTGATCATAAGAGGCTTCCAAATATTTACACAAAGCAGTAACAATGCCTCGAGAGTGCAAAATTCATCCAGATAAATTCTGCTATGCATGTGGGCATTTTACAACAAAATCTGAGCAGCGTACTATCACAAATGATATAAAGAAAATGTACAGACTCTACTTCGGTTGCCCTCTGGGTGACCAAGATAAAGCATGGGCACCACACCAAATTTGTACTTCCTGCTCTAATGGATTTATAGGGGGGGAGGGGTCTAGTTACCACCCCCTGTATTTTATATGGTGATGCTCCTTTCTTGAGTGGTAATCCTTCGCACCAGTAAGGGGTCTTGGTTGCCCGGTTAGTGGTAACATAGCCACTCAAAGGGGTATCCTTCGTAGAGTAGGCATAACGCTTGCCACCGACAATGGTACCAAGTTATTTTAATGCGCAACGGAAATATCCCTTTAAGTAGCCTTGCACTTGATCCGATAAGAGGGTACCAGCTTGGATGAATAAAAGAATTTGTTTATAGTTGTAAACGAGTCACGGCAATTTATTTACTTTGCACCAAATAAGAAATACTCCGGATAATTCTAAGATTCGATTCTCTAACAAAGTAATGCGGGAATATGGTAGAGCGACCGGTCGATTATAAAGATCGACTTAGTGAATTAATGAACGCGTAAAATAATAACACCAATAATTATAATAATAGTAATACTGATTCTCTCTCAGCACCCATTTATAAAGGGGAACGAAGTTCATTTCGAGTCAGCCTCACGACCCGCCTACAAATGACGTTGGCGCATGTGATTGGCTCGACAAATAAACTATATATACAAATGCTTGGACTCGTAGATAGTCGATAAATATACATGATGTAGATTTTAATAGAGTTACTTACCAGAGTTAATAGAGTTCCGGCCCTAATTTTCTCCCCCCTCTTATATGCCAAATTACCTACTTTGCCTCAGGTTGGCCGTCCGAGGGGTTGACCCGCGGTCTTTCTGTTGCATTGGAGGTGGCTGTGGGTGGACGTTGAAGATTGATTGAAGATTAAACTCCGTGCTCCGTGCTCTCCACTTCAATTTACTTATTTACTCCTATGTTTGATGTTACAACATGGCAAATACTTCTGGAGGAAGGAAAGGGAAATGTGGAGCTATGTGTGGTAGCGCTGCGGGTAGGAGGACTGACTGGATTGGGTGTTCTACATGTGAAAAATGGTTTCATCGTCGTTGTGTTTACCTAGATGGTCTGAGTGAGGAGAATGTTAAAAATTTGTTTTGGAGCTGTCAACAGTGTTATGATGGCTTTTGCAATGGGATGATTGAGTTGAAAAGGTTGAGGGAGCAGAAGAAGAAATTAGAAGAGAAGTTACAGCTACATGAGGACAGAATTGCCAAGCTGGAGTCAGATGCAAGTACTGGTCCCACTGATGGCATGAATGATGGTTTGGATCAGGCAGTTGGTGTTAAGTTAGATGAACTTGTAAAAAAAGTTGATGTGTTGCAAGATATTGTTAAGAACATTATGCTGATAAAGTAAAGGAGAAAAATTTACTTGTTATTAAATCTGCTGATGCTTCCAGTAAGATAACTGACAAAAAGAAAGAGGTAGCTGAAGCATTGAGAGACATTCCAATTGTTAACACTAGATTTTCTCCTGGTGGCAATGTTGTGGTTAATTTTGAGGATGAGAACACTAGAGACAATGTTTCAAGGTTAGTACAGAGTCAGGTTGAAGGTGCTGTTACAAAAAAAGTTGGTAAACTGCAGCCAAAAATAATGGTTTGTGATGTGCAAAATGAGGAAGATGATGTAATGGAAGCAATGATAGAAAGAAACCTATACCTAAGTTCTATAACTGATATTAGAGATAAGATAAAATGTGTTTTTAAAAAGAAAGCAGCAGGGCGTATACCCACTACATATTTAAGTGTACACCAGATGTTCGCAGAGCAATTCATGATAATGGTGACAAGGTTATGTTACAATGGGAAAGATATGTAGTACGTGACAGGTACCATGTACTTACTTGCTTTTATTGTCAAAGGTATGGCCATGTTGAGGACAATTGTAAGTTTAAAGATCAAGATAGAATATGGGGTATTTGTTCTGAAAATCATGAAACTAAGAATTGTTCTTCTCAGGCTACTAGATGTGCAAACTGTATGATACAGAAGCGTGCAGATACTGAACACAGAGTAAACTCCAGGGATTGTAAGTCGTTTGAGACAGAAATTTTAAGTTTAGCAGCAATTACTGATCATGGATATTAATACTGAGTTTTTCACTTGTGGTTTTGTAAACATTCAATCTGTTGGTAACAAAACGCTTGAAATTAGAGAATTGCTTAATGAGAAGATGTTTGACGTATTTGCTATTGCTGAAACTTGGTTGCATAGTTTTGACTTTTCTAAAATAAATGAGATGACGCCTTCTACGCACACTTTTCTTCATGTTGCTAGGGAAGAAGGGATAGGGGGGGGGGGTGTTTTTGTATCAAATGCTTGTACATATTTAAAGACTGTAAGAAGAATAGCAGTAAGTAGTTTCGAGTATATGGAAGTGAATTTCAAGTGCAATAATCAGTGGGTGTCTTTTGTGGTTGTTTATAGACCACCTTCATCTAGTGTTAATGTATTTATTGAAGAATTTGGCTCATTGCTGGAATTGATTGATATGGTGTCTTTAAAAGTTTTTATTGTGGGGGACTTCAATATATGGATGGAAGATCTAGTTAACCATGACACGATTAGACTATCTGAATTATTAGATTCCTATCAATTGATAAACAATGTGTGGACTCGAACTTCAATTACGGGACATACTTTAGATCTGGTCATAGGTGATGCATCGACAAATCTGATTACCGATATTGATGTGCAAGAGGAGTGCAATATTTCACCAGTCCATAAATTGATAACTTTTAGTTTGGGTATTCCCAAGGCGAGGGTAACTAAGAGAATATTTTTTTAGGAATAAGTTGGAATTTTCTTCTGTATCATTTATTGATGTGGTAACACAGAAAATAGGGACTGAATTTAATGAACCTTGTAACCATAACAACATATTTCTAAAATCTGAGTGTGTGGATTGTGCCACTGATGTTTATAATATTGTAATTAAAGGTGAATTTGAAGAACAATGTCCTCAACTGGAAAAGGTCATTACAGTCAAGGACAAATCTCCATGGTTTAATAGTGAGATCTTACGACTGAAAAGGGAGAAAAGACTGCCAAGACATGGGAGGAATTTTAAAATGTTAGAAATAAATATAACTACATAATAAGGAAGAGGAAAATAGAATATTATAACTTGAAAATTAATGAGGCTGGATCAGATACAGCAAAGTTATATAAGTTTTTGAATAGTTTATCTGGTAATGTAAGAAGGAAGAAACTCCCTGATGGTTTTAGTGACTCTGAATTAGCTGAGGCCTTTATATTGTTCTCTAGAGATAAAATGTTACATATGATCAGTGGATTTAATGATACATGTCCTGTAGCTGTGGTTGTACCTGTTACTGAATTTAGACTATTGAGTTTCAAACTGTGAATAAGGATGCTCTTGTTCGAACAATATGTAGATCAAAGAAAACATTCTGTGCCATTGATCCAATGCCGATGTCAGAATTGAGTGTGGCAGAAAACTTTTCCCAACTTATAGATATTTTGATGATATTGGTGAATACTATTATATCTACATGTTCTTTTCCTGAATCTGAGAAATCTGCCATTGTAAAACCTATACTAAAGGGGTCATTGGATTGTCAGAGTTTGAGCTCATATAGACCAGTTTCTAATTTGTCTTATTTATCTATAAATTATTAGAATATGTGATTCTTGAACAATTGACTGATTACTTGGAACAGATCCATGCTTTTCCTGACTGTCAATCAGCTTACAGGCAGTTGTATTCTACTAAAACTACTTTATGTTCTGTTATAAATGATGTATTGGAAATAATGGATGAGGGTAAATGTGGGATATTAGTCTTGCTTGATCTCAGTGCAGCCTTTGACACTGTTGTACATGAGTTACTTTTAAATGACTTGAGATATATTGGTATTGAAACAGGGCACTTCAATATTTAGATAGCTACATCAAAGATAGGACATACAGTGTACAAATTGGTAATTCATTTTCCTCAACGCAAGCCTTGACACGAGGTGTCCCTCAGGGAAGTGTATTGGGCCCCATTCTCTTTTGTATTTATACCATTGGTTTATCAGCCGTTTTAGAAAGACATGGAGTTGAATTTAAATTATATGCTGATGACACCCAGTTTTATTTCTCAATCTCTGACATTGAAAGTACTGTTCAGGATCTTAATGACGTTTTACTAAGTATTGAAAATTGGATGGATTTCAAACAATTAAAGCTTAATTCTGATAAAACTGAATATATGTTAATTGGCCGCAAAGATAAGCTAAGAATTCTGGGCAGCATTGTATTTAATTTAAATAACAATCCTGTTAATTTTGTTGATAAGGTTCGTGATTTAGGTGTCATACTTGACTGTCATATGTCTCTCAATGCTCAAATCAATAATGTTGTAAAAATTGCTGGCTACCACTTGAAGAACATTGCATTTGTTAAAAAATATTTAAATGAGTGTTCTGTTTTAAAACTTGTAATCAATTGTGTAATTAGTAGAGTTGATTATTGTAATTCAATTTATTGTCATTTACCTAGGTCACAACTGAAAAAATTACAACTAATTCTGAATAGAAGTGCAAGGCTTATTAAGGGTATACCACGAAGAGACAGGATTACCCGTGTATTAATTGATTTACACTGGGTGCCTATCAAGGCTAGAATTATTTTCAAAATTTGTGTCTTAACACATCAAGTATTGCACACTGGTTCACCATTATATCTGAGAAGCTTAATACATGTTATTCAACCAACGGAAGACACCATCAACACCCGTAGATCTGCTACTGGAGTAACCCTTTTTGAGCCAAGATTTTCAACAGGTGCTGGCTTTCGCACCTTCAAATGTGCTGCTCCAAGATTTTGACAACCATCTTTCCCTGAACATCAGATAAATTGAAGACATCAAAAACTTTAAAAGAAAACTGAAAGCACATTTGTTCTCCGAGTGTTATGATTTAAGTGATAAGACCATTTGTGAATCATATGCTCTTTGAAAAAGAAAACTATATGTCAATGGTCCTTCAGAGCGCCATTTCGCCGGAGTGGGACCTGTTAAATAACAACAACAATAACAATAACAATATATATACATTAGCGTGATCTTAGACAGTATACTTATAAAAAAAATACAATTTACTATACAGTTATAGTTTGACTTCCTCACCATTGCCATAAGTAGAGGAGTGTTATCCATACTATTTATTCCTTGAGTACCATTTAAGTCATCACTTTATTTATTGTACATTTTAGTATATATATATATATATATATATATATATATATATATATATATATATATATATATATATATATATATATATATATATATATATATACTAATGTAATAGAGGCAACGAGGCGTATATTTATCCCTCACCTCTCATTACAGTATTCCTCAATAATACTGCCATACAGAGTTAAAATATATGACTGACAGATTTCTGGCGAATGGCTTGTCGCTATTTCAAGAACCGTTACATGGTTTATAGAGTTCCTATGACGCTCATCTGTGAGGAGTCATATTGGATCTATTTCGCCTTGCAACGCACATTTCCTATTATCATCATCATCATCATCATCATCATCATCACTAACTATAATTTAAGAAGGGGACTTTTTTGAGCATTTGAATAATAATTTCATCTTAGTTTGGTTATGACTTATGTTTTTTTTATCAAAGTTATTTCTAATAATTCTTTTATAATATCATAAACAAAATGGTGAAGTTCAGAAATAAATATAACTATCGAAATTTTGTGAATTTTACAAAAACCCAAAGAATTACAAATGGTGAAGTTCAGAGAATTTATTTTTATATACCTTCTTCTATAACTATATTTTAGCAACGTGATATTTTGAAAGTGTAGAAATTTAGTTTAGAGTTCCTTTCAACCATTGCTCGCTGGAATAGGGAGTTCCGCCATGGTCGTGAGTCCCTTGAAGATGACCCCCCGTCCAGGACGCCCGTCAGAGGTTACCAACGAGGACAATGTGGCCCGTGAGGAGAGGATAATCTTCGAAAATCGACGGGTAAAGGTCGAAGAAATCGATCGAGAACTTGGAATATCACATGGAAGTGTTATCAACATCATCCACGACAATTTGGCCCTGGTCTCTGCCCGTTGGGTCCCTAGAAACCTCACGCCCCATGATCGACTTCAACGTCGTCAAAGTCCACAAGGCCGGAGTTGCATAAGCTGCCTTGCGCGAGTGTTGATTCGAGGAGCTCAACCATCCCCCTACAGTCCAGATCTGGGGACGATGAAGATGTCCAGCTCGCCGTCCAGGAGTGGATTGAACAGCAGTTGGGAGATTTATGGTTGTCGGGAATTCGAAGCCTCAGGGACAAGTGGCGCAAGTGCATTGAAGTCGAGGGTAGTTATATTGAAAAATAATAAAACACCTTTCCTCATATCTCGTTTCCTTATATCCGAATTGCAAAACTTATTGACCGCCCCTCGTGTATATATATATATATATATATATATATATATATATATATATATATATATATATATATATATATATATATATATATATATATATATATATATATATATATATATATATATATATATATATATATATTGTCGAAGACCATTGTGTATTTTGCCGTAATTAATTTCCTTTGGCAACTTTCTTTTCTTCTAACTATCTTTTTTATTCCCTCTTGTAGATGGTGGATCACTTGTCCAGTATTCATCTCTTTTTTAAATGAATATGGGTAAAAAACAAACTGAATTGCTAACCTTTCGATCTTATTCGATCATCTTCGGAGCGTTTGAAATGTTCTTGCCTCCTTTACCGATGTAATGAGTGGAGTGAGGATCTGGCATGATGATGATGTACTCAGTTTTTTCGAAAAAAATTGGTATAGTGGAAGATATAGTGGGTGAAAATTAAAGATGGGGAGGGTGGGAGGTATTTTGCCCTAGTAGGGAGGGCATCGCATTTATTTTAAATTTATTTCGTTTTTCCTTTATTTGTGTTATTTTGTGTTTTTAACGTCTGTCTATGTTCCTTCGTGTGTTTATAAGGTTCTTCTTGTTGTATTTTGTTTCTTCTTCTCTGTTGTTTTATCTTTCAGTGTAATAATGTTAATTGTAGCATTCAAGCCTTTTATAGCTTTCTTGCCAACAAAGCTATTTCAGTGTTGTTTGTAATCTCATTTTTTTTGGTAAACTATAGTGATTTAGATGTGATGTGTTGTGATGTTTTTATCTGTATATTGGAGTGATTTCTTCACGTGAACAAAGTTTTGTGCTCGGGAACTGGATTCAGCGTAAGGCTTTCGCCCGTAGCCTTGCAGGTATATTTAGCCTGCCGCCTGCTCCCTGCAGTTCTGGAATGACATCATCCGTTAGAGTGGACCAGATCTTTTTGCCCAGTTTCTGGGTGACGACATTGATGGGCTCCAACCGTTTCCTCCGGGGCAAGACGCTTTGCCTGATTCGGTCACGCTTTCTTGCTTTGTTGATAAGCAGAGAGGTAGTGTTCTGGATACGTTGGAGCCTTTTCATCGAGGTTTCATTAGCCGCTTGGGACACCACTGCGGGGTAGATCAGCATAGCCCGGACATACATCATATATATTTTCCTGATGTTGCCGAGCTAAGATCTCTAAACCTGTAGAGCTTGGAGATTTCTTTCTTTGCCAGGTTCCGCCTCTCCATGTGGTGTCTCGAGTATCCATGGTCGGTGATTTTAAGGCCCGGGACGGTGCCTTCGGCGGAGTAGCCGTAACTCCTCCCATCTATGATGATGGGCCATGTCAACTCGCGGTTCAACGGGACAATTTGAGGATCTGGCAGAAAGTGAACGAAAACGATTTTTAAGGGTTAAACGTAACGTTAGAGGAAATGGGCCACTACTGTGAGCGGAATTTTTAAAATAGTTTTAATGTGCAATTCTAGCTTGTCGCTTTACTGTTGATGGCTGGCTTATCTTCATTTATTAATATTGCTTCTAAGATGTTAAAGCTCGTTTTATTAGCCTCTTTTCTTTTAATAATGGTGTTATCAACGAGCATATATCTCGTTATGTTAATATTATGGATACTCTCCATATGATTCTTAGGCCCTCCGTTTTGTAGATGCATAGTTAACCGTCTCGAAAGTGTGGTAGTTGTCATGAGAATATATTTTGTTTTTATAAATCTTACAGTCTTTATCGGGGCTAATGAACTCGTAGACTATGTTGGTTGACTTGAGATTCGAGGAGTTTAGGCAGATGTTATTTTTCATCAGAAGATTGCTGGCTTTTGTTGTTTTATAATAAATGATGAGTTGGATTTTATCCGTTTGATTTTTAACCTTGCTGTTACGGTTAATAATCTCCTTGATGTTTTTTTCATCTATTTTATAGGCCGTGGACATCTGGTTTCTGTAATATACTTTGATGTTGTTGACTTCTCCATGATTACTTACAGTTTTATCCGCATGTTTGTAATGGTTATTTAAAAATGATTGGAGTTGTTTGTCAATCATGCTGCTTGAGAAACCATTATTCACGAGTATGAGTGCCAAGGCAAATTATATATTAATATATATATATATATATATATATATATATATATATATATATATATATATATATATATATATATATATATATATATGCGGTTAAGTTAATGGCATTATTAGACAACTGCTCTGCTTCAGGTCCAGCGGGAGATCATATCCTCCTCGAACTGGAAGACTACACTAATAGGATAGCTCATGGGCCAGTCAAAAAAAACTGGTTTCAAAGTTACCCCTTTATGTCGCCTCTCTTACCCTCAGAGAAAACTGTTATTATTAATATATTAACAGCGTTGACTTAGCCAAAACACTCGAAAGATAGAAAATATGCAAGTCAAATTGGTGCGGTTAAGGTAATGGCATTATTAGACAACTGCTCTGCTTCACGTCCAGCGGGAGATCCTATCCTCCTCGAACTAGAATACTACATTTATAGGATAGCTCATCCGCCAGTCCCCCCAAGAAACTGGTTTCAAAGTTACCCCTTTATGTCGCCTCTCTTATCGTCACAAAAACCTGTTATTATTAATATATTAACAGAGTTGATAGAGCCAAAAGACTCGAAAGATGGAAAAATATCAAAGCAGTTGTCTAATAATGCCATTACCTTAACCGCACCAATTTGTCTTGGATATTTGTCCATATATATATATATATATATATATATATATATATATATATATATATATATATATATATATATATATATATAAGGAAAACATCTAAGACAAATTGGTGCAGTTAATGTAGTGGCATTTTTTTTTTTTAAACTGATCTACTTTAGGTCCAGCGTGACATCCTTCGTCCTCGAACTGGGAGACCACAATCCAGGATAGCTTCTAAACAGCAAAATTTGAACTGGTTTCAAAGTTACCCCTTTCATGATGTAAGACTGTTTTTCCATCATAGAAAACCGTTATTATTAATATATTAACAGCGTTTATCTTAGCCAAATACATTCAATAGATGGAAAAAAATCCAAGACATAAAGGGGTAACTTTGAAACCAGTTTTGGGGGTGCTGGTTAGAAGATATCCTGGATTGTGGTCTTCCAGTTCGAGGATGAAGGGTGTCACGCTGGACCTGAATTAGATCAGTTGTTTAATAATGCCACTACATTAACCGCACCATATATATATATATATATATATATATATATATATATATATATATATATATATATATATATATATATATATATATATATATATATATATATATACATTTCAGTATTTGTGTGAAGTCCCCTTCTCCTCTTCACATTATGTAGACATTTTGGATGGGAAGCTGCTAGATTTTGGAGTTGTTCAAATGGGAAACTTTCCAACATATCCTGGATTATGTGCATAGTTTAATGAATGTTAAGGTGTCACGGTTCTGTAGTTTCTTTTTAATGATGCCCCAAAGGTTTTTTATGGGAGTTAGGTCAGGGCTATTCCCAGACCAGTCTATAATAAGGTTTACGTCACAGAAATTGAAAAAGTATTTTACTAATTTTGCTGTATGACAAGGGGTACCATCTTGCTGAAAGGTTTTGCTTTGCACATCTACATTCGCTCTTCACCCTGTTCAGCATCAATTCAAAATATCTGACTGCATTCATAGTCGCATTAGCAGGTAGGAAAATTAGTTTGCCAATGCCATGATAACTAAAACACCCCCAAACCATCACTTTCTGGGGAAATTTCCCAGTCACATCCACGTATTTACTACTAAGAGGGCCTGTACACATGCCCTTGTGTGTCTGCACTCACATGAAATGAAGCTTCATCCGTCCATAAAACATCTTTCCAATCACTATCGTTAAAAGCTTACAAGTATTTCTTAGCGAATCGTAGGCGATTTCTTTTGTGCCGCTTTGTAAGCATTGGTTTCGTGTTACCAGACAATGCCGATCGTCTAAGTCTTTACCAAGGACATTGCGCACAGTTCGTGTACTCACCTTAACCAATAATGGTTAATTATTCTCTTTAATTTGGTTAGATGTAAGCCTGGGGTTTCCCTCAACCTGCCGATGTATTAGATATACTTTTCTTTCAATAACTTTACAAGGGCAACCAGTCTTTATCCCATGAGTAGAAATGGTCTCTGCACTACCATTTTCATATTTCTTGATCCACCGCTGAACCGAACCTCTACAAAGTGGAACATACTCAGCAATTTCTTGGGTACCACTATTTTGCTTGTGCAGCACTATAATCTGATCTATAACGACGTCACTGAGGGGTTTATTCTTCCCCATTTTCCCCAAACACACTCAAAATAGTACAATAAACCCCTGAATATGTAAAAAAAACATGGAAGAGTGTGCAACTACAACATACCAAGCCGAAGTCATCAAGAAAACTGAGCGTAAAACGTGTGACATCAATGAGTCAAGATCAGATGCCAGATTTACCAGAAACGCTTACACAATATTCCAACTATATGCAGAGGATATACATAGGGTCATGATAAAACTCGGAAAAGATGTAGTCACGAGTACACATTTTTCCAGCACTATATATATATATATATATATATATATATATATATATATATATATATATATATATATATATATATATATATATATATATATATATATATATATATATATATATATATATATATATATATATATATATATATATATACAAGCCACTGTTCTCTTCCTTAACAGGAAGAGCTTGGTTATACAGGCACTCCTGCGGGGTGTGGCCTACGGCCTTATTTGCTAATCTTAACCGCCTTTTTTAATCCCCTTTATACTCTTTATTTTAACACCCTGAACACCCTTTTCTTCTTCTTCTTCATCTTCACCTTCATCTTCATCTTCTTCATCTTCATCTTCATCATCTTCATCTTGTTGTTGTTGTTGTTGTTTTTGTTGTTGTTGTTGTTGTTGTTCTTCTTCTTCTTCTTCTTCTTCTTCTTCTTCTTCTTCTTCTTCTTCTTCTTCTTCTTCTTCTTCTTCTTCTTCTTCTTCTTCTTCTTCTTCTTCTTCTTCTTATAAAGGAATTATTAGAAATAACTGATAAAAAATTAAATATACTTAGGTGACAACCGAACTAAAAGAAAAAATCTTATTCAAACCTTCAAAAAATCTCGTTCTTAAAATATAGGGTTATGGATATATATATATATATATATATATATATATATATATATATATATATATATATATATATATATATATATATATATATATATATATATATTTTTATATATATATATATATATATATATATATATATATATATATATATATATATATATATATATATATATATATATATATATATATATTAGCAAAAAATTCGAGGCAGATATAATCCCAAATTTAACCACACTATATATATTATTTATACTCAATTGAGCCCCGAAATTCCTAATTATAATGTTATAATAAAAAAAAATTGATTGCCAACCATCTTGTCATTAATAGTTTGTTTTGAACACTCCAAATAATGCTTGGGTTAGATAGTGGCTTAGGTTTGTTAATTTTTTAGGCCAGCTTAATTCTTGTGGATTCGTTTAGTTTTTTCTTAGTAAGTTGTTAGGGTTTGTTTTAGCGACAAGCCTTAGCATAGCCTAGCGGTTCTCAACCTGTGGGACATGGATAGCTGTTAGAAATTATACATTTCGAATATATTGTTAAGAATCTGAATTTAAAAAAAAAACTTGCTTCACTCATTCTGTCCTGGGAGAAGACATTTTTCCCTTTTAATTGCTTACATCGACAATAAAATTTTAATAGTTAAATAATTAGTGGTACATTTAAAGAAAAGAAATACGCAAATGAATGAATGGTTAATGACAACATTCGCTTTGCATTGGCGTCGAAAACCCTCCTTGATGAATTTTTCACGATCCTAGAGGTAGTGGTTAAATGTGTCAATTTTTTGAAAGTTGAAGATCTGAAGTCTCACTTTTTCCAGAACCTTTATAAAGACATGGATTCGCTCATGAAATACTCCTCTTTTAATCCAAAATGCGCTTCGTTTCCAAGGGCAATGTTGTGAATCGACTCTTTGAATTTTGGAGGGAGGTTAAATTGTTCCTGGAAATGCAAGGGAAAGATGAACTCTTGAGTCAATTCAATGAGCTTTTGTGTGAGCCACTTCTTGCATACTTAGCAGATATATTTGAACAGCTAATTCGGTTGAATCTCAACTACAGGGCAAGGAAAGAAATGTGCTTCACCTGATGGATTATCTTCGTGCATTTCTTGCCAAGCTCGAGAATTTGCAAAGGAAAGTCGGTGCCGTAAATGTTGCCATGTTTGGAGACCTTTCAACTGTTCTTGACGCGAATGAAGATCGTCTACTTGACCCATTACTTAAAAGTGAAATTACTCATCATCTGATATCCTTGGAAAGTGAGCTTAAAAATTACTTCCCAGAATTAGAAGAGGAAGAAGGAAATTTCGGGAGGAATCCATTCACTGGCACGCTTGATATTACTACCATTCCTAATGATATTCAAGACGAATTCCTTAATCTCCAAAAGGATTCTCCTGCCAAAGATCTCTATGAAGAAAAATATCTGAATGTATTATGGCGTTCAATGTATCAATAATATACAGAAGTTAGTGGTTGATTGCACTTCGACTACCCTGGCCTTTTTCAACTACCTATTTATGTGATTCTGGTTTCTCCACTCTTTTACAAATCCAAAATAAGAACCGGCACCGACTGGATGTGGATAGTGATATGAGATGTGCATTGTCAGTGACACAACCTCGGATTCATCAACTGCCTGAAAATAAACAACTTCACCCTTCTCATTAAGATGTGATACAATTTTTCAGAGGCCAAATACAAATAGTTTCGATTTTTATAATGCAAAGATAAATTATAATTACAAATACTTTCGATTTTTATAATCAATTACATTAATTGATTGATATGCAAAGATACAATTAAAGATATTAATAGTTTCTATTTTGATATAAAAATATATTAATTGAGCTTTTAAGAAGTATATCACAAAAATACCGAGTGTCCCAGAAAAAAGTTAACCGTACTTTGAATTAGTATAACTTAAAAACTATTGGAGATTTTGGGGTCCTGCTAAAAGTGCTTCATTTAATAACTATTTATCTGTCGATTCTGGAAATTTCATTAAATTTACTTTTATTATAGTGATACACTAATAGGTTTAGTGGAGGCTATCAAAAATATATTCGCGCAAGGAAGTAAAATAATGAAACGAAGCCTAGGAAGGCCTAGGCAGCCTAGGTCACTGTGCGATTCTTCAAGCAAAGCCTAGGCCATTTTACATTGATTTTTAAGCCACGCTGTGCTATGGTCTCGTAATTATTGCTTACTAAGCAAATCAAAGCGTTTCTGTGTAAAGGTTTACTTCCAGAGAACCTTTTTAATAATGCAAAAGATCAACGCGTATTTGTAGTCACAAGCTTTATTAAGACTGGCAGTATTAAACAAGTACAAGATTCATTTGAATAACGTTTTCTTTACCAGGTAGGCACCCACCAAGCAAGCCCACAATTTGTTCGCAAATACCAACATGAAGGAACATGCTTAAATCTAAATAAAGGTCGTTCGGGTCGTATGAGAACCATAAGAACAACAGAAAATGTTCAGATGACACTTCTTCAAAATCCACATGTATCAGTCAGAAAGAATGGGTTACAGTTGCCAAAGTCATCATTTTACCGCATCATTAAACATGACTTAAAATGGCATCTCTATAAGATGCATGCAAGATACCAGCTTCTTGAAACTGATTCTTCTCGTCGTAGACTTTTTTCGAATTGCTTCTCCATAAACCTGTTGGTTTCTTGGAAAACATTGTGATTGGTGACGAGGCAGACTTTTTCATGAACGGAAAGGTAAATAGCCATAACATTCTGCAATATGCGCTGCTGAACTCCCCCCCCCCCCCAGCATTCAACTTTGACACGCGTATTTGTCAACAGAAAGTGTCTCTGTGGCTATCTTGTCGGCTCATTGTTTTACGAGAATAACTTGAATGGTGCTGCCTACCTGAGCTTGCTCAATGAAAGGAGCTTTACGGAACTCCACAGATTTATGGCAATCAATTCAATAGACTTTGGTAGATTCAGGACAGCACACCAGCTCATAGACAGTTTGTTGTAAGAACAAAACTAAAAGAAACGTTTGACAACCGCACTGTCGCGCTAAATCATGCAATTGAATGGCCCCCAAGATCCCCTGACTAAACACCGTGCGATTATTTCTTATGGGGATATCTAAAGAATAAAGTGTATTCTACTCCACCACAAAGCATCAACCAGTTAAGAGATAGTATCACACGCGAAGTTAATAGACTTAAGGAAAATCACAAGTTAATCAAAAAAGTTGTTCAATCAATGCGATCAAAGGTGCAACTGGAGGAAATGGAGGACATGGAGGACATGTGGAAGGAAACGGTGCTTAGAAAATTAAAAAAATGAATTTGTATTACCCATATGAACAGGTGATTTGTTAAAAATGGATTTAAATATATTTGTTGAATTTAAACTTCGAAGTTTCATTATTTTACTTCCTTGCGCAAACATAATTTTGATAGCCTCCACTAAACTCGTTAGTGTATCAACATCGTAAAGGAGAATTTAATCAAATTTCCAGAATCAACAGATAAATAGTTGTTAAATTTGTATATTTTGCAGGACTCAAAAAATATCTAATAGATTTTGAGTTATACTAATTCAAAGTATGGTTAACTTTTTTCTGGAACACCTTGTATATCAAAATTTAAGATAATTATGATTGTAAACTTTGTAATAAACAATAAAGCAAAGATGTTCTCTCCATAAACATTTTTTTTACCTTATTTGGCGGGGGGATTTTGGGAGAAAATGAAGGAGACCCACTCTAATTTATCGGAGACCACGTGGTATCCCGCCATGGACGACGTCATTTCCTTTTCGAACATTCTTGAATTTTCGACTCTTGAGCACGTTGGGCAAATATTTCCAATCCTGCGAACTCGTCCCAAGCCCCCCTCCCTCCCACACCCGGTGACGAGGTGTGAAAGAGCCGCTCTGTATCGTCCATTGCTGCTAAATTATGAATCGACTCCGCTTCCGGATTAAGATGTCTGGAGTTTGTGACTCCTTTCTCAAAACTCCCCCATCCCCTTCAGAATCTGGCATACAAATACTCGGGTTATTCTGTAGTTCGTCGAGTCCATCCCGCACCTCAAGGCCGTCCTTATCGTCTCGTCCCGCTATCGTTCGTCAGACAGCAGACCTCTTTCAGCCGTGATTCTACCCAAGTCAATTGGTAGCTTCTGTGAACGGCAAGCCTTTGAATTTGCGCAACAGTCTCCCTTTGTTTAATCGAACGGAAGAAAATCTCCATCAATTACCTTTGAGGAACAGAAAATTCCTCTTTCAGTGGAATTACGAGAATTCCCACATTCCCCGTCGAGCATCATCTTTGAAGTTTGGCTATCTTCATCGAAAGGTTGGTTCGGATCGTGCCCCAGTTGCCTCATCGCAAGAAGGACCTTCCTCAAAGTCATAGACCCGTAAGACTGAAACTCCCTCCAGTATTAGTATTGTTAAGTTCCCCCTTTTTTATCTGAGCCTAGTTACATTAATCAATTAATTCCATTTGGGAATCCCTCCTCATAATAATTATCAAGAGACTATTTCAATTTAAATAATTCCCCTTTGCCTATTATTATTCTTATTTTGATATTTGTACATAAAATTATATTTTTGTTAATTCATCTTTAACTAACCTTGAACAATACTCTCGTCCTATTCAAGTAAATCTCGCCAACCATTTATGCACTCTATCTGTTTACTAAGGATTTGAAACCCAACGCTTCAAGTGTGAACTCCCAGTCGGTCGTTAATCATGCGAACAGTCCTTCAACGGTTCGCGTTACAGTAGGTGATTAAGTGCCCCCCCCCCCCCTCCATAATATAGGAGTAGTGTATGGTATAGAGGTGTTGTACCACGACAATGTTGAAAATTCATGCAGGGGGGAATGGAGTGATAAAGGTTGAGAACCACTGGTATAGCCTTTCCCACTTTTGGTAATTAGATAGATTATAATTAAACGTGTTTAAATAACTGACTAGCCCTAGCCTTCTATATCGTAGTTAAATTAGCATCATCCTTGGTAATATTTCTACCTTGAATCTGGGTAATGAATCTATTTTTCACCCGAGGCTTAATGACGTCGTACGACCATCAAATAATAGCTTTACGTATTGGAAAATACAACATTCAAGTGCCAATAACTCGGAAAAGAGTGATTTCAAAAACAATGTGGGTCTTTTTCGGAACAGGCCCGGCAGCGAATTAACCGTTCGAGGCTATCGCGAGATATTATAAAACTTGAGCATCCTCGCGTTGCCGTTGGCGCTGTAATAAGCGTGAATGCAATATCATTGTTGGATTGCGAAAGAAGAATCAAAATTATCTCTTAAGACAATCGGGTTGCAAAGGGTTTACAACTACTGTTTGTTGTGTTTAAGAGCTTAAAATATTAACATAAGCCATAACTGATTGGAAAAAATTTCTATAATAAGTTTGCACCAGTTCCTTGCTCCCAAACCTAACCTAACCTACAATTTGTACTCACACTACCAGCCTTGCACGCCATAGCATAACCTTAACCTCACGATAACCTCGAAAGCCTAATTCGCTACCGGATTAGAACTACCATCACTTTATCTGTACATTATACTAATTCTTCTTGTAGCATTTTGCGCGCATTGTGCAAACCTGTTCTTCTTTCTGGGTGGTTGTACGGCGAAATGCGGCAAAATAGAGTTTGAACACGATTCCGTCGAAATCGGATTCAACATCGATTTTGCCGCATTTTTGCCTGGACAAAAATAACCTACAATATTGCAAGAAGAAATAATTTAACCTAAACTTTGGAGCGTGCAGTCTATATCGGCTCAGTGTTCTATTTTTGTCTACTCATACGAAACTTGGAATTATACAACAGGGTAGAACGAACCATTTAAATAAAATATCTAAAAGCTTCTCACATTTAAACAACCTTCGACCCCTAACCTTCTTCGTCGTAGTTAAATCAACATTTATCTCAATGTGGTGCCAATCGATATATCTAGATGGAAGATATAGATATATAACAATGCGCCTTCGATTAGTGGTTGGCTCAAACTAGAATAATACCAAACAAAATTTTAAGGTTGCTTTGGACCTCTTTTATGAGGTTTGACGAAAAAATCTCGGGTGAAAATGTGGCGTCACTATAATAACTTTTGCCTAAAATATTTCTCCAATATGGCGTCATCATAATTAAAGCAGAAAATTTTCAAACACTAATTATAATATATTAACAAGAGGAATGGCTTCACCACCCACTCCTTACAGGAGTAGCTTGTGCTTCGCAGGCAGACCTTCAGTCTATGGCCTACGACCTATCCGGCTTTGCCAAGGCCTTTTGGTCTAAAAAAACTTTTAAAAGTTTCCAGTACATATCTAAAAATTTACTCTTGGTCGATTTTTCCTCCAACGATGTTTATTTTGTACTCCTTAAAGGCAAGAAAAGAATTTTAAGCTACATAATTTTCATATGCCGTAAAAACAATCTTCACGATACCTTTTTTTTTTCATCTAAATTTGCTCTAAAAATTTCATTTTGCTTGACTCTTTTTTTAGGGTCTAGTAGCTATTTCCTCCTGATAAAGATTAAAGTGCAAAACTATTTTAGAAATAACCTTGATAAAACTTTCGAATATACGAAAAAAGGAAATAAAAAGCAACAATGCCTAAATTTTTAATAATTTTCCTGAACTTCGCCATTTGTAATTTTTTTTTTGTTTAAATGCCGATTAATAATCATATTTATTCATTTCAGAACTTCACCATGTTGTTCTTTGCAAACTCTAAAAGAACTCTTAGAAAGAACTTGGATAAAAACTTCAAATAATCCTAGGTGATAAGC
Organism: Ceratothoa steindachneri; assembly: GCA_963969495.1. Classification (NCBI taxonomy): domain Eukaryota; kingdom Metazoa; phylum Arthropoda; class Malacostraca; order Isopoda; family Cymothoidae; genus Ceratothoa; species Ceratothoa steindachneri. The sequence continues at coordinate 45,055,294 of OZ018327.1, forward strand.
AAGATAAAAAGAAAAAAAATTCTAGTATCATTCATATGCTCAAAAAATCCCGTTCTTATAATATAGTGCTATGGATAACATCGACCACTCTCTATGTTCTATAAACATATAAGGATTCGTAAAAAGGACTTGACTTAATATAAAAAATTAAATTTGATTTTAACTGATTACGGTTTTCGCAATATCCAAACACAAAATATATTAATAACTCTTGAAGACAGTAAAAATTAATTCTAACTGATCCATCACACTATATTTTAAGAAGGAGTAGCGAAACCGCTTCTCTTGTACATATATTTATAAATTGTCCATTTAAATTTCCTGAGAATGTCGATAACATATTAGTCGCGTGCGAGTCTAGTCGAATGGGACTCTACATCTCAATGTCGGTCGATCGGTCGGTCCACGATTAGCTCGTACCCATTTTGCTTCTTTTTTTTATAATAACATTGTAACTATTCGGCAAAATCTAACGAAATTTTAAACACTTATGTTGTTTCACATTTTTTTTATGAAATATAATTGCCAGAGTCTTCCTAAGGTTAGCCCAGGAATTATTTTATTTTGGCAATAACATCATAACTATTCGACCGAGTCTAACGAACTTTGAAACCCTTTATTGTAGGTCAGGTAAAGACCCACCTTTACTCAGCTCCTTTGATCCTCAAGAAGCGAATCTACGTTCAAGGATTAGCCGTGATGTACGTGGGAATTTATATACATGAACAGAGTGCGATTAAAGTTAGCAGTAACAATCTACTATCTCGGTGGTTCAGGGGTATAAAAATTTAGTTAAACAACATAAACTTTAATTCTAAGAAACCAATATATATATATATATATATATATATATATATATATATACAATTATTTAACAAGAGAATAATACAATTTACAATCGGGTTAGGTGCAAATTGGGGACGGAACAGGGGAAAGTTTAAACACGGCAATGAAATACAAACAAACACACGCTTGTCACAAGTCAGGAGGCCTGTGTCACGAACGACTCACACGTAGCCCCGATTTAGCAGGAAGGTCTCCGGAGAGTTATGATTACCACGGGTGCCCTCGAGAGTAGGAACAGAGGGAGTATGTCACCGAGCTAAAAGCGATGCCGGGATTCAGACAATATCCTCTAGATACTAGGCTATTAATTAGCTGAACGGGATTCCTGCCTCGGAGTGGGATCCGATCGGGAGAGTTGCGCGACGCGTTCGGTCAAAGCGAAAACGGGCGAATACTGGCTATACTCGCAGAGAAGGGACCATACTAAATTCTTAATTCAATCGTCTGGGTATTTATACGAGGCAGCCGGAAGCGGCGTGCCCTGGGCGGTGTTAGAAAGAGAGAGAGAGAGAGAGACTCACAGTTATCAAGCGGGTCGCCGATAGGGCAAATCTTCGCTTGGTTCACGAATAGGCGGAATCCCTTTTCTCCGCGACGATCAACCCTTGGCGTACCTAGCACGGCCTCTTATCGCCGGAAATGCATCTGTCGGCTTTATATTGGGGATTTTCTAGGCCGTTCGATGTTCTCTCTCTCCTTCTCTCTCTCATGGATATACCTCGTGGCTCTCTTCTATGACACCTTATGTTGTTTTATATTCTTATTCGAATGATATAAGTGCCAAAGTCCTCTCAAGGTTAGCCCGAAAATTATTTTGTTTTACCAATAACATCATAACTATTCGGCCCATTCTAAACGAAATTTTAAAACTTTTGTTATTTTACATTCTCTTTGGAATGTTATAATTGACAAGGTACTCTCAAGTTAGCCCGAGAATTATTTTGTTTTGGTAATAACATTTATAACTATTTAGTCCATTCTAATGAAATTTGAAACCCTTATGTTCTTTTACCTTATCTTTCGAATTATATAAATGCCAAAGTATTCACAAGGTTAGCCTAGGAACTATTCTGTTTAGGCAATAACATCATAACTATTAGGCTGATTCTAACGAAATTCGAAACCCTTATGCTGTTTTACATTCTCTTTCGAGGTCCTCTCGAGGTTAGTCCGGGAATTATTGAAAGTTTTGAAGGTCTTAGGGTCATAAACCAGAATAAGTGAGAGCACGCGACCTTTTGGTCAGCAAACCTTGTTTCTATTTCTGACGGTATACCTGCGGTCAATACTTGAATTGTGATAACTGCCTAGACTAGAAATTGTTGTATTGCAAACCTAATTAACCTAAGGATTGGCCATCCAAAGTCTTCACAGACAAATTCGTGCAAATATCCTTGCCCCACAGATGTACGAAACAGGCCATCTTGAAAGATAATAATAACCTCTCATAAACTAGAAGAAAAAAATACACTAGGATACTTACATTATTCCAAATTTTAGCTCATCTTCTCATAATAATGGGAGAATTATTTAATTATCAGAAATGTACCAGGAGACAACCATTGAAGAAAGCACGCTATCAATCGAGGATATCCATTAGTGAAAGGAAGCTACACCGTATATAAAAAATCTCCGAAGGGCGGCCTGTAGGAAAAGGCGTTACTATTTATAAGAAAATCGACAACCATCAAACATTATAGAAAGAACGTTACCATAGTTAAAAAAAAAACACTAAAAGACAACCAGTATGAAAATGAAGTAACTGTATATAAAAACAACAAGACTAGAATCATGTAAACAAAGAGTGGAAAAGGGCGCTACCAGACAACCTTTATTTGGCAAATTTACCTAATTGGCACGGCAAACACTCACACTTAAGTAACAAGGAAAACAAAACATAGACCGAGGTAAGTAGATTTAAATGTTGTCACTATGTTAAATAGTAAATAACGCTTGTAATGAGAGTAAAAAAGCATGTTCCCTGAAACTACACTTTTCCACCCTCAAATTGAAAAAAAAAGTTATATTTCAAAAGTTCTCATTTTTTTTAAATGAACTTCAAATTTTAAAAGTTGACTTTCAAATTAAAATGCTTGGATTTCAAATTAAAAAATGTTGATCTTCAACTTATAAAAGCTAACTTTCATATTAAAAAAAGTTACTTCCAATTTAAAACAAATGAAATTCAATTTAGAAAAATGTAATATCATCTGAATGTGCGTAACGTAACAGAACTAATTTCGCTACCAACCTACGCAAAAATAACCTACTAGTGTTTTCGCTTCTCAGGCACTTATTTCTTCATTTAATACCATTTTTTTATACATAAAAACATTTGGAAGAGTCATCTACAGTATTATCCTTCCATATGCTTTTGTAGTGATAAAGTGCTTAAAATTAGGAAAAATAAAATTCTCCATCAGTCATCTTCCGAGCGTTTCCAACTCTCTACCATGACTTTAGAGAGACTATTTTCGGTGCTTGTGCGATTTCTTCTCATCATATCCTCATTGGCAGCTCTTTCGCGCCCCTAGCAACCGTTGCTATGCATAACCCAGCCCTCTCAGTAACCAAGTGAGTATTTTTCAAATATTGCCCTGGGAAAATATTTAATAATGCAAATTTGCATACTAGATTTTCTACCTGTATAAAATTAAGATATCTCTGAAAAAAATAATATCCTTTAAAAAGATAAAAGTAACTGAAATAAAAGATCGGCTCAACTCACCTCCAGGTCGAAAGGTTTAGAGACAGTAAGCAAAGAGCGACCTTATACCACATGGCTAACCAAAGAGGGAACACTGGGCGCTAAAATGGCCTAAGGGTTCGCAAAAGCCTAGGCTTGATCCCTACCAAGTGCGGGCGGATCGGGCATAAATACGAGCTACCTAGTCCCCAGGCGGGGAAATTCATTTATTTTACTTCGAAAGTCAACTTTTTAAAATTCAAAGCCATTTTTTTTACAAATTTGAAATCCAAGTAATTTAATATGGAAATCAACTTTTTAAAATTTGAAGTTCATTTTTTAAACATGAAGGTCAACTGTTTGAATATAAAGTTCATTTTTTTTGAGGGAGAAAAGGTGTAGTTTTTGAAACAAAGAAATCAGTGGTCTGTCGACAACAATAACAGCCTCAAAGCCTGAAGATCAGGGTGCAAAATGTAAAGCAATCTAATGAATAAAGTTCTTTATTCATGCGCATGCCCCCCCCCCCCTCCCCTCCCATCCCTCTCAACTCATACAATATAGTGGGACAGTTCTAAAGTAATTTTGCACAAGAGGACCTCAACCACATGACCTCATGAACGCAGGACTTTCCTCGATTCGATATGGCATTTGCTAATAATCACGCACCTGTTTCGCCTCGAATGAAAAGCTCGGCCTAGGGAAACGCCATTCTCGCTGTGGCGCTGAAATCAGCCAGAGGTTATCCCGAAAAAGGTGAGCCATGATATAAAGGGTCACCGCTACAACAGGCCAATTTAATTAACATACAAAATAAAGGTATAGACTATTGTATTCGTATCCATCCTCCACAGCGACTTCCCGACTCATAACGCTTTCCGTAATCCTTCTCATTTGCATTCTCACTCAAAGGAACTCTAAGCCGGTAAATTGCTGCAGTAAATTTAAATTTTAGTTATCCTCGCTAATGCGGAGTAAACTGTACATAGAAATTACCTATAATTCCAAACCTGAATTCAGCGCCTCATTTAGCAAGCACAAAGATTTGCCCTATGGCAATTGACGTCACGCCTCAATTGTTATGCAACTGCTTGTAATAATTTTTAGTCGCGTTCGACTCTATATCTCATTTTGTCGGTGGGGCGGTTCCTATTTTGCTTTTTATTGCTTTGGTAATAACATTGTAATTATTCGGCTGATTCTAACGAAATTTGAAACCCTTATGTTGTTTTATATTCTTCTTTGAATGATATAATTGCCAAGGTCCTCCCAACTTTAGTCCTGGAATTATTGAAAGTTTTGAAGGCCGTAAGGTCATAAATCAGAATAATTGAGAGCACGCGACTTTGGTCAGCAGGCCTTGTTTATAGTTATTTTTGCATAAAATATTTACTCGCTATTAATACCTAATTACTTTGTACCAAATAAAGACTCGATGCCGATTCGCTTCCTAATTGCATTTCCGCATAAAAGGTTGCATTGCCAAATTCTATTTACACCTAGAAAACTCGCCATCGTGAGAATGGCCGACTCACTCCCTCAGTTTGCAGACTCATTTTACCTCAGTACAATCGGGCCCCGCTTTTACCCTTCCTGAAATTGTACTCACAGAACGATTGGTCTCCAAAGTACTTCAGTCTATGGTTGACCATTGCCCAGCAATACTCTCTTGGCCGATTGAGCTTACACGATCGGTTCGCTCAGTGCGGCAAATTCCAAATGGAAACTCCCACAGACCTCCAAACTCGCCGTAATTGAACGAATAAATTTCCCATTACCAGTGCAAAATGGCGACGCGGAACTCTGGATCTGGGTGTGCGAAACTCTTTTCGAGGCTAATCTGTTCACAGGCGACGGGGTGAGGTACACGCCATCCTCGGCTATAAGAAGGTGTGTGACGTCATTAATATCCCCACATATCTCGGGCAAATAAAAAGCAAATCAAATGAGTTTGTTGGCACGCATTTTTGTTCTGAGGTTCCCATCTAGCGACTGTCACCAAGGGCATAGTCGCCGAAACTAAAGAAGGTAGCATATTCATAGGCTACATTAAAAAACAAAACAAATAAAAACAACAACAATAAACCAAAAAAGAAACAAGAAAAATAAATAAAACAGCATGCACTCAACACCCAAAAAGTTAACTAAAAAGGTGGAAGCCAGCCTCCTCTATAAAGTCGATAAAGTTAGATTCAGGAGTACGTAAACACATCTCGAGTACATGGGACAAGCGGTAGGGAGCCAGCTCGTTCTGGTACCAGGACAGTAACGTCCGCGAAGATACTCAGCATAGATCTCAACAAGAATGCTCCGAACATTTTGGGCGGTCACGTAGTCGTTCGTCGCAGTGAGGTTCAGCGGAGCCCTCCGTCAAATGGTGGTGCCCAATTCGAAGACAGAAAGGCGCCGAGGCATTGGGAAGCTAGGTCCACGGAATCAATCGCTGCGCACTAACGCGCAGCTTTAAGTTCACATCGACCGTATCCCAGTTTCTTTGCCAGCCTCCCGAAAGGTTCATATGATTCCTGTCATATAGTCACTGTGGGTAAGAACAAAACGATGGTCTTCTCGCCCAGTCCTCGCGAACTCTATGGCCCCCTCATCAGCTCGCTCATTTTTCTCAAGCCCAATAAGTCGAGGAACCCAGCAGAAGTCACGGCAGCCGTGACGACAAGGATATTCCAATGCTCCGATAGCACTCAGGGTGCATTTTGAGTTGCTATAGATCACAATTCGGTCTCAGAACCTGGCGCAATACGCTATCTCTCATACCGAGTGGTGTATTGCATCTAGGTTATCCTTGAAGACAGACGCAGCACCTGGTAGAGTCCCGCTGCCTTCATACAAGGGGGAAAAAGCGTGGAAGTATCTTCTGACTCAGAGCTATCCGTGTAAACTGGCATAATAATGACTTAGCTGTTTGACAATTAATTTTTTATATTGGCATATTGCTTATAGCCATTTATATTTACTGGTAACGAACCGCCGGCTCTTCTGGTCGAGACAGGCAGATACTCGAAACCTTGCTGTCATTCAATGTAGAATGAGTGTGAATAGATTTGAGGAAATTATTCGAAGCCTACATTTTGTGGATAATAATAAACAACCAGTAGGAGATAATTTTTTAAAAGTTAGACCATTATTTGAGTATTTCAACAAAGTTTTTTTAGAGGTTTGTCACCCTCTTCTGATGTCATGGGCAATTGATGAAGTAATGGAGCATTATTATGGACGACACGGGCTAAAACAGTTTATCCGATGAAAGCCTGGCAGGTTTGGGTATAAGATATGGTGCCTCTGTTCTCATGAGGGTTTTCTTGTAAAATTTAAGCTATATGAAGGAAAGGATACTGGTCGCGAAACAGGTATGAGTGTTGGTGAATCTGTAGTAAAAACATTGGCATTGCAACTAGTTCCAAAAGGGAGTCATGGATACATAGATAACTTTTTTACCACCCTGCCTCTGCTTGAATTATTCCGGGAAGATATAAATCTCGCAGGTACGATTCGTAGGGATAGGATTAGAGGTGTCCCTCTTTCTGATATGAAAAAAACAGAGATAAATGAAGCAGAAGGGGTAATTTCTCAAAAGAAAAACATCGTAGTTTGCCATTGGCAAGACAATAGTGATGTAACTGTTGCTACAGATAGAAAGGATGCCATTTCTCTTAGTATGGGTAAATGCAAAGGATGGTCCAAAAAATTCAGTGAAGTAGTAGTTCTATCACAACCAATGATAATACAACAGTACAATCAAGGTATGGGAGGAGTGGACTTATTTGATCAATTTCGAACAAAGTATAGTGATATTCCAAAAAACGAGTCTGGTACTATCCACTAATTAGATTTGTTCTAAATGCTTCAATTGTCAATGGATGGATTCTTTACTGAAAGATCCATAATAACATCACTGAACTAGACTTCCTAAGAGAGGTTGTGCAGGTTCTTCTAAAACCTCTCGATGTGCCTGGTAAATTTGTGCCGCTCAAAACTCCTGATGTAATACGGTACGAGAAAATCAATCATAACATTGTGATGGGTGAAACTCAGCGGAGGTGTGGTATTTGTAAAAAAATATCAAAGCAAAATGTGCAAAGTGCGATGTGGCATTGCATGTTCAATGCAGGGTCCAATATCCTTCTAAGCCAAAATAATAAAATAAGTATGTCAATCTAATAAATGATAATAAAAATCTTTATGTTATTTACTTACAACTCAGGATTTAGGAAATGTTCAATACCTCCCTTCTTCCTCTCTCTCTCTCTCTCTCTCTCTCTCTCTATATATATATATATATATATATATATATATATATATATATATATATATATACATATATATATATATATATATATATATATATATATATATATATATATATATATATATTTATTTATTTATTTCATTTGTCAATATTTAAAGAATAAATTATTTTGTTAGTACAAGTTATGTGTACCATTAGGTAAACTGTAGTCTCAATAAAATTCAATACATACAGTAAGCTGCATGGTGCCCATTTAAATGAGCGTTCCATAACTCGGGTGACATTTCAAATATTTAATAAATTTCAACAGCATTCAGAATTTTGAGTCATTAGATGTTATATATATATATATATATATATATATATATATATATATATATATATATATATATATATATATACAAAAATTTACTAGTTTGAAAGGGTACAAAGGGTATCATGCGATAGGTATCGCAGCCCATACAGACAGGGAATACCCATACCTGTGAAAAATCTGGAAACAAGAGTGGTAAACAAACGAAAGAAGGAAATAGAGGATGTCGCAGGATATCTTTTGTCGTGATATACTTCTTTTTTTGAAGTATACATTTGTCGAAGAGTGCTAATTTTGTTGTTTTTAAGTAAGAACCGCTTCAACACGTAAGGATATTGAGAAACGCACAGGAATTATCCCAAAATAAACATATATTTTAAATTTAACAATTATCTATGACAAACAAACAGTAAACACATTTATATCCTCCTACTAAGCTAACCGAGGCTAAACTCGTAGGCACTTGGGCCTATTACAATATCTCTTAAGACAAAAATAACCAAATAGGCTACACGTAAACACACCAATTGCCGAATAGATATTTTATCGCGACACTTTTAGATTAGCGTTAAACATTAAATTAAATTTCTCTCTTCTACTAGTAAATATGACAGGGGTTCACGCACAATTGTTTCTACTTCCGTTAAATCGTGAAACATAATAAACTCATACTATCGCAATATAAATATGAATGTTCTTTCTAACTTTCAAGACAGAAGGGATCAGGGGTCGCCGGATGTCGCTGGAGGGCTTTTCTCGCGCTTCGGAGGGTTGCCGTGGCCGATGGTAGAATTTTGTCGAGATGGGATGGAGGAAAAGAGGGGGGATGGGCGTTGTCAACTTCTTATTGCAACTTTGCCTCCTGTTACGTTAAGACGACGGAGAAAGTTACGGTGCTCCTCGCTCAAAGAGTCCTCATCTGGATAATCTTAAAGCCTCTTTGTGTCTTATTCTTTAATACCGGGTGCCCAACTAGTTTTGGTGTATACGAGAAGCTTTCTACTGTAATTTACAAATGGAACCTCGTTGGGGCTTGGTTCTTATCCTCTCACTCTTACAGAGCTTGAGCTGTGAGAGTCACTCGAGTGTGAGCGGGTAATCTTTTCTCCAGTCAGACTTCTTCTAAGTCTGTAAAGGATTCTTCGGTATGGCACCGATACAACCTTGACGTTTTATGTTAATTCGGCACAGGGGGGAAGGATAGATCTTCTCAATCTGATCCCTTTTCGTCTCTCCTCTAATAATCTTGACTGCCTGAAGGATCAATCTTCGCGAACTGATCCTATATCGTTCTCACCGAATAATCTTGACTGGCTGAAGGATCGATCTTCACGAACTGATCCTATGTCGTTCTTACCGAATAATAATCCTTTCTCTTTCCTTCAGGGGCTTATTTATAGGCGGACCACCGCCCCATGTAAGGACGAAGGGGCAAGGCCGCAGAGAGGAGCGCGAGTGGTGAGGTCGCATCTGGGAGCGCGAGGAATGAAGAGGTTTGCAATGATGTGCCCAAGTCGGCTTGTTAATTAGAGAGACCATCAACCGCCACCCTCCTTGGCATGCCTTTTGACTGGCACCGCTTTTTGGTGATATAACCACGGGCCTACTGATCTCGTAGGTAATTGGATCTTTCGAGCGTCGTTTAAGGGCCTTTGGTGGTTCCCTTAACACAGATGGTCGCTCCAACTACCTATGCGGCGGGGAGATCAAACAGGGTAGGCAGTTACTGTTATTCGCCGGCTACCTTTCCCACGAGTCTCCTCATGGGGCTCGCCTCTCCGACTTTCTCCATAAAGGAAGGGGGGAGAACTTTAAGATATATGTCCGTCTGGCCCTTCGGGAGGCTTTATGTTACAATTCCTCTACAGAGGATAAAAGGAAGGGGAAAATCTACTGGTCGAAAATACTCGTATATTTCTAGCATCTTAAATGGTGTCTCTGAAGTAGTTTAAATGGGACTTTCGTGATTTGTTCCTCCAAAAACATTATATGATCCCAATAGTTTTATTTACCTTCAATATTACTAAATTTTGAATAATAGCTTAAAAAAGTGTCTTCCATTATTAGAATCACTTGGTACCCGATCTGATATGATTTAGTAATTTATAAAGGGCCTGTCTACTAAATTGAGTGCTTTGTACCCACGGCCACGATCCCCTGACAATTACCTGTTGCATAATACTGTAAAGAGGAGAATAGGGGACCTTTGGGGCCCGGGAGAAGGAATAGCCCGCATCCATTTCCAACCTATCAAACCTCCACAATTGAATTGGGGCCTGGAGGGTACGCACTCCTCCATATATTAGCTTCAGCATGGTTGTCCCTGCTACAGGGGACAACCACATGGGGACCATCAGATATGGGGCTTAAATGTATCATACTTCACGGGGTAAGGTTTTATCGTTGTTCTTTGCTATAAATAAGCCCTCTTTTAACTCATTCATCCATTTTAGTGCTTGATTCTGCCTATGTACTTCTCAAGCCACCACCACCATCCCTTTTTGCCGCCGTGATTCAAGAATAAAAGGCACTTTTGTGATCGCCTTTTTCTTATCTTGTTTTTGTTTTTTGTATTTTTAGCGTCCATCTGAGGACAATGGCAGATGTCTTATCTTGGAATCTACCTAAGTACTTTCCCGTTCTTTTCACGGGATCGTCCCTGTATAGGCACAACTGTATGACAAAACAGAGGGCAAGTAAGGGATTGTGTTTAACTGAGACAGAGCACAATCTTGATTCTTACCTTGCAATAGCCAGGAGTATCCAAGTGGGCCCTGTATGATAAGAGTCTTCTAAGGCGTTCTCCCTTGGACCACCAAACTTTCATAGTTATCTAAGTTTGAAAGGGCCATCATACAATTACGCATATATAGACAACAACAGAATATCCTCAATCAAATGAATCTAAGCTAAAGCAGCCTCCAACTACAACTCTTTTCTTCCTCCCTCTGACTTTCAAGGGTGAAACGATTCTGTTTGGTACAGCTGAGGAAAACTCGATGCGGACAGTTTATCGAAGTTCGGGAAGCTCCCAATAGAATAATCGCGTCAACGAGATTGAAAAGACGTCGAAAACCTGGTTTTGGCCGGAGAAGTGTCCTCGCTCAAGGACGTGGGATTTACGCCTATAGGACTTTTCTCAAATGATTTATAATGGCTGCGTTATTAGTTTAAAAATAAACCTGTGCGTCGGATTTTGTTCGAAAAACGAAATCTAAATAGACTTATAAAGAAGTCTTTTAAGCCTCGAATAAACTAATAACAAGATTTGGAAAACGCAGCCTTTTCCAGCTGACAGCATCGAAAAGAAAAAAAAAATAGGAAAATCTAAATCTGCTTTAATGTTTTGGTATAAAGCGGCATTTTACCAAGACATCAAGAAAGGGAACAACTTCCTACTTGGCTAAATCTCAGCAGGAAAAGAAATCATTGGAAAAATAATGAGTAAAGAACAGTGAAAGTAAAGGAGACGCTACATAAGCAGTTGCGAACGCATACAAAGCCGAACCTAACAACTTCTAAAGAAAGATGATCATATGTGATGATCTTTAGAAGGGGAATGAAAATGTGATTTTCGATAAATCCGCCTCGTCACAAATACAATAGTATCAACATTGCTACAAACCTTCCTCAAATGAACTGCGCACATGCGCAAAAGAAGTGTAGCTATATTTGAACTATAACAAATAGAACCCGATACAAAGAGTTTCAATATAAAAATATATACCGAAGATTAATTTGTATTCTTGAGACTAAATAAAAAAATACCATTGTCAAAGCTCTTGATGAATAGGATGTAATCTCCGAGCCTCCTGGCCCTGAATCAGCCCCATCAAAGTTGGCCAGAAGAGGAAAAATATCCAAGAAGGATCAATCCTAGACAACGACCCTCGTGATTGCCATTCCTAATTAATGACATCCCCGCAATTTTCAATCCTAGAAGATGACCCCCCAAAATAATCAATCATAGTTGAGGACCCTAAAAAACTTATCTGTATATTTTAAAATATAATCGGTAAAATAACTTTTATTAAAGAAGAAAAATACACAAACAAATTAAACAAACAGAATTAAAATAAAAAAGTAAAATATTAATCCAAATGGTAAAAAAGAGAATTGTGATGGCAAAAATGTTCAAATCCACTCAAACCGAATCAATCCTGCAACTTATTGGTTAGGTCAGGTTAGGTTATTTGGACCTAACCAATATTATCTTAACCAATATCATTCTTATTATCAATTATTTTTACTTATTTAAAAAAATTAATCCTAAGTGATGACCCTCGAAAAAGAAGACCCCTAGATACTGACCCTCCAAAAAGATAATTCTTAGATACTGACTCCCACAAGAGCTTAATCCTAAATAATGACCCCTAACCTAGGCTGGGTCGGGGTCGTTGTCCAGGATTGATGCTGCAAAAGAACTAATGACAGTATGGACAACGATGAAAAAGCTGCTTATTTAGCAAAATATTGCAGACAGACAATTTAAGTAAATTCACAAATAATGTTTATATTAATTTGAGCTGAAAATTCTATATATCATTAGAGATTGTATTTGAGTAATATTTACATGATTTTGATCAATTTAACGTATCCATCTGCAATGCGTGTAAATCGTGAACATCATATATAATATGCAGATACACCCACAAAGAAAAAGTGAAAAGCGATTACGAGCGCTTTCATCCTTATTCTTAAAGACCTTTTCAAGGAATGAACAGGAGGCTAGATATACATTGCCTTAAATAGTGGAAGGGGGAATGAAAAATCCTGAAACAACTTTATTTGAGATTTTATGTATGTAGTGATAATGGGGTCTAGCATGAACAAACCCCCTAATTAAGGTTCAGAGGTGGGCAGTCTAATCCCCCTTCCATTATTTAAGGCAATATATGTCCAGCCTCCTGTTCATTCCTTTAAAAGGTCTTTAAGAATAAAGACGAAAGCGCTCGGAATCGTTTTTCACTTTTCCTTTGTGGGTGTATCTGCATAACTTTGACTCGCGTGCACTTTGTGAGCTTTTTTCATCATATATAATATATGTAAATATATCTCCTTGAGTAATAGATAGCAGAGAGGAGCTTGGTGGGCCGTGGCTCAGTTGTGTTTCTAGTTTTCTTCTAAATTTTATCCAGGCGTAATTTTGATATCAGAACATGAAATATAGCTTTTAACCCTTTAGCGCCCAAATATCCCAAATGGGATACTTAATTGCACCATTTTTAAATGACCGCCAAAAATTTTGCAATGCTCAGATGGTTAATTTTCTGCTTTCTGGGCACATAAGAACTCATCGTCTTTCAAATCCAACCAATAAGGTTTCAGTAATGTTCCCCGCCTTTCGGTACTAGAGCACAGAATTTACCTATCCTGTGCAAATGCTGATAAGGTCAACATTCCATGTGAATAGTTCCTACATTCGATCTTCTTACGCCAATGCCAATGGAGGTAAGTTTATCATTACTTAACCTAACCTAACCTAGCCTAACCTACCCTAACCTAACCTAACCACACAAAAAACGAAGACTTTTAAAAAATACACAAGAGTAAAATTATCATGTATTTGCCTGTAGTTTAACATCCTAAGAGAATTTTCCAAAATTCTTAAGGAAAGGCAAAGTGAACCTTAAAGGGTAGACATATAAACAGTTTTCTCTACATATACATGCAAGAAGTAAATAGACACCCGCACACTTATGATAAATTGTTTTATTCCAATTTCTTGCCACTATTATGATTAGTATTTGTTTCCATATTTTTAGAGTTTAATATTGTAATCATTGAACATTCCTAGAAAATTTCAGCGTTAAAAGAAAGAAGGATTGTTGGTCAATCTGAGGGTGGGGTGAATTGTCCCAAAGATAAATTGTTAAGAATCTTGGAATATCTCTTTCTTTCCTTAACAGGATTATAGTTCAATCTAAAGATATCGTAAAACCCTCTGAGTCTTGAGCTGGTTGTCCAGGGCATTCTGAAAGATGTCTTAGTGTTGCTCGAAGATCCACTAAGAACAACCTTCAGTTATAAGCTTATGAATTGTCAGAAAGATTCCAAATCAGCCCAAGAACACCAGTATATTACCGGCTTGTCTCTTGGATATTATGGACGTGCAGACAGGAGGAAGCCTCTTTTATCACTTACAAATAATGTGAAAAAGCCTTTATAATTTGGGCACAACATATATTTTCTGATAAATCAAAGCTTTGCTTACTTTTAAGACTACCGATATGGGCGATATGGGTTGTAGACTACGACCTCAGGAGTTTGACATAAACAGGTTACAACCAAAGGTGAAACATGGTGACTTTTCAGTTATGGTGTGGGGAGCTATTTGAAATGATAGGAGGTCATACAGAGTTGGTTGAGTGTGTAGGCAAAATACATTTCCATTCTTTGAGAGATTTATACCAGTGTTTACAATTTTTCAGCTTGAACAAGGTAAGTGTTGATTCATGGAAGATGGATTTCCCTGCCATACTGCAAAGAGGGCAAAAGGATGGAAGGATTAAAACGGCATCAAACGACTTCCTTGGCCCAGTCAGTCCGCTGACATAACCCAATAGAACATATGTGAGAAATACTGCATAGACAAGACTTTACGGAAAAAAGTAAAATAAAAAACAAGAACCCAGTCAAAATTGCTGAATGCCATACACCAACATGGCGGCAAATACCACAAGCTGTCAGTTCAGAGCTTATTAAATCTATGCGTAGGAGAGTTTCAGCTCTAAAAGTCACTAAATGGAATTACAAAAACTAGTAATAATGTACTTTCATTGTTCAAAATGTATTTCATTCTTTAAATATATATATATATATATATATATATATATATATATATATATATATATATATATATATATATATATATATATATATAAATGTATATTTCTCTCAAAGTAGCACGAAAGAATGATGAAAATGAATCCATTAAACCACATTGAAAGAGAAAACGGAATAATTTTTCCTTGCAGTAATATTTTTATTACCTTTTTCGAAAAATCCGTGCAGGGAAGCGATTCGAACCAGGCACACTGAGGCAGCGAGCACCGCTTTAATCTCAGTTAAAAGTATGCCGTTAGTACTAGTGTACTATATATATATATATATATATATATATATATATATATATATATATATATATATATATATATATATGGTACAAGAGAAAGAAGAATTGGACGCGAATGAGCATATGAGACAAGAAACCGGAGTTTTTTAAAGGCAAGAAAAAGGGACATTAGAAGAGCCCAGAATCAAAGAGGGCAGAGGGCGGTACAGTAAAGGCGATCCTTTACCGAGAAGACAGCATTAATGCCAGGGGAAATATATATATATATATATATATATATATATATATATATATATATATATATATATATATATATATATGATGAAAATTAATGCAATATTGCAAGAAAAGATGAGGAATTAAACCACATTCTCCGAAGACAATTTAATTCAGAACAGTTTCGGTGTATCTCACACCCTTTTTCAACTGACACTGGATAGAATATATGAGAAAAGTGCTTGCATACATAACACAGGGTCAGGTCGTGAAAGATCCCCTCCCCCCCCCCAATCCCCTACTTGAGGCTAATCAGGGGGCGGGGGGTTAGGCCTAAACATATTGAAGGGCTGACATTTCACTATTTTGGTGATTTGCTTTCGTATTACAGGATTAAAAGAAAATTGACCCTCAGATAGATTTAAATTGGGAACTGACGATATCAAGCTCGATTCTACGATTCTTCTCTTAACATAGTTAGCCAATTTAAATACCATTTCACTTCCATTGAAATCGATCGAATGATTCAAGTCTCTAACATGGCAAAATATTCCACTGCTTTGGCTGCCTACTCTAATATCTCTTTTGTGTTCGTACAATCTCTTGTCTAGATTTTCCCCCGTTTTCCCTATATGAACTTTATGGCAATACCATGCAACGATTGCCATAAAGTTTATATAGGGGAAACGGGGAGAAATCTAGACAAGAGATTGTGAATTCCTTTTGTATTTTTTTATTGTTAGCTTTGTATAATCTTAGGATGACATTGCCCTTAGGCAAGTGAGCCCCATTTAAGTATATTATTGACAAAACGTATCTTTTGACAACCGTGCTGTAGTATTATATAATCTGTATATATGTGTGTACGGCATAAAAGGGAAAAAACCCACTAGTTCCACAATTTGGTATTTTTATTCCGTTTGAAAATTTGTTCCAATTATCCTCAACTTTAACCGCTATTGTCATGCGAATATAAGGTACAATCCCATATTTATTATTTTCCAATGTCACTCCCCCCTCCCTGAAGTTCCATCTTGGGATGGAGGAGTGTGACAGAAAGAGAGAGAGAGAGAAAAAAAAATAAATGTGCGCGGTCGTCCCTTTCGACAAGAGAGAGAGGACACACCTGCGCAACCCTTTTTAATCCACGCTAACGGAGGCGCAAAATCACGAAAGCCGTGATCGGCAGGAGGCCCGACTTCGCGGAAGCCTGAGATGTGTTTAATAGCACGAAGGGTCCCGGCGAGCGTCTGTCAACTGGAACCCTTCCCCTTCGGGTGCGGGGAAAAGCCCCTCCGCTTCACCCCTATCAAACGTCCGACGGCAGACTTGGACAGCAGTAACCGCCTGTGTCCCGAGTAACCGCGAATATCCACCATCTTCCCGTCCCGTCAGTTCCGCACGAACCCTTGCAGAACCCGTCAAGTTCCGTGTATTCTCCTAGAACTCGCGAGGGTCAACCCCGTACTCGTTGATACCGGTTACCCGAAGCGACGCGTCAAATTCTTGAATTGGTATTCTAAACCCAAAGGCAAGATCCGAGTTCATCTCGCGTAATATTCGTTTGTTAAGAGGCTATTATTGTGGACTCTACGCCGCCTCTAACAAGGCAGGACTGCTCCCTCGTACCAAATCTTCGAGTTAACCGCAACGCGCAACTCTCTTGTGCAAGCTATACCCCCCCCCCCTCTAAGCCCCCGTTATTTGGTTATTTTTGTACTCCGTTTCTATTACCCCAGAACCTTCCAAGATAGCTAAGCATTGGCCAACCTAAACTGCACTCTGAAACTTAATTGCCCCTTTAATTTGTATTTATAATTTTACCCACACTCATAACGGACTAATCCGTTCATAGGCCTCTCTCCGTCAGGCTGAGGAATTTTGAAAAGGGTTGATGTTTTAATATCAACCTACGACAATCAGATAGATTATCGTACACCAATTTTTCAAAATTCGGATTTTCTCTGGCAAAATATATGGAGGATGTGATGGAAATACAGGCGTTCTGATTTTTTGGTACGGTACTGTATTAATGGAGGTCATATATATTAGGGTTTGAACCATTATATACAATTATATTACCTTCGACATTCGAGACAATGGTTTCCAACGAAACTAAAGGTGATATAGGGAAATGGATTTCATTTTCGAAATCAGCGCACAAAAGCTACATAAATAAATTGGTTGTCGACCAGTAGAATCGATACTGACAAGCTCCGGTGGGCATCACGCGGATTCTGTTTCCTTCCTTTTCCCACAGAATTGTAGACATAAAATCGCAATCCTTGCCTAGATACCACAAAGAATGGGTAATTTTGTCGAGAAAATAACGATAAGGACCTAAATAGAGCACATGATAGATAGCAAGTAAGTCATAAACCTTTAACGCCCAATAACTAATTAAACCTCTCAAATTTCCCCACTTTCACCTTCAACCTCACAAAGACAAACGTAGGTGTAAAAGGGTGGGGTTCTTGAATAGATAAATTACTTCCAGGCGGATAAAGGAGAGGCAATGATCAAGCTAAATAATGAGTCTTCTAGTCTAATTGACGCTCGTCTTCAGAATGCTGTGATCAGGGAGACCGTAAAACACCTTGACTCCCACGACTAACCTCTAAACACCGAAGGTTATACCACTATCGAAGGTAGAAATGATACATTAATAAAACCTATTGTGAAATCAGCACTGACCTTAAGGCTTCTGTTTGAAATGGACATCAAAGTGAATGCATATAGGACAAAATAATCTCTCCCTACACAATATATATATATATATATATATATATATATATATATATATATATATATATATATATATATATATATATATATATATATATATATATATATATATATATATATATATATATATATATATATATATATATATAATTAGGTAAAAGGCCATGTTGTATGCGGGTTCTATTGAAGTCCACGGCAGCGTTATTAAATGTAAGTTTGTATTTTCTTAATATTTCTTACAAGTATTTTAACGGGTCTTCGAGGGGAGAAAAAACATCCGCGAATGCTATGTTTTATTCCTAGACGCCTTTCGACCATGTTAGGTCATCTTGAGGGAATTAACAAAAATGGAATTATTATTATTATTATTAAGTTTAAGTGGGGGTGCATGTGAGGGGAGGACGATAGGGTGTGTGGAGAGATAGAGAAAATAGACAAGTGGAGAAGAGAGAAAGAAGTGTGGTAGAGGTGCAAAGAGATGCCTAGGGTCTGGTGATCAGACTTATCACTTTTAATTATTTTCTTTGATGCGTGTATTCATTGTTGTTGTATTGTATTTTTGTAATAATTATAAAGTTATAATTATTATGGCGTTCAAGCCCTTTGTCTTAGCAACTTTAGTTTTTTTGGTTTATGTTGTGCATTGCTTACTTTGTATATGTATTAAATACGTTTAAGTGCGTGCTTATTGTTTTGTTTTATTGTCTGTGTGTGTGTTTTTAATAGTATTTTTGTTTCTTCTTTCTTCTTTGGATGTTTTCTTCTTTTGAAGTTCTCGTCGTAATCGGGAGGGTTTTCTTCTTCTTGGTAGGGTAGTCTTTTTCGGTAGGCTGTCGTAGTAATTTTCGAGTTCTTTTGTTCTTTTTTGGTTCTTGTTTTCACAGGTATTTTTTATCTCATTTTATGCATAGAACGGTACTTCGTCTCCGCCAGCCACTCGGTTGGCGGAGCTGGGGAATCTGGGGCGACAGTCAGCTCTTCTGTTCTGGTTAATCATCTGAGTGATTTCATCACTCAGTTCTCGATTAACCAGATCCTGCATTTTCCGGGTCCGTTCTTCAATGACTTTGTTAATTGGAATTATCCCCGCCTCTCTGTGCAGGTCTTCTTGCCGTCTTCTTTTGTGCCTGCGTGTACCCGTTATTAGGTACATGCATTTATTTTGCACTACTTGAAGACGCCTCTTTTGTGTTTTTGAGACACATGAGAGGGTGGAGGCGGGGTAAAGCAACGTAGATCTTACAGGGGCATTGTAGATCTTCTTCTTGATGCTTTCACGTAGATTTCTGAAACTAGAGTTCTGACAGCGGACGAGGCTGAAGAAATTCTTTCTTTGACGTGCTTTTTGTACCCGGTAGAGGTGATTTTCATACCGAGTACATTGCATTCGTTGGTGTAGGGGTATCGCGTATCCCCCACACGCACGTCTGCCCTTGAGGTGCGTCCGATGGGGACCACCTTGAATTTCTCTTGGTTTGTTCTTATTTTCCACTGAGCCTCGTAGTTGTTAAGGTTCGCGATTTCCATCGCTGTCATGCGAGCTTGCCACGGCGCATTCCTCCATGGAGATACGATTATCTGGCTGAAATCATCGGCGTATTGAATATTGAGGGAATTGGGGTACACAGGGTCTGGGACGTCCGCGGTGTATATCGAGTAAAGGGTGGGGACAGACACCCCCCCTGCTGAAGGCCCGCAGTGAGCGGAAACTTTGGTCCGTCCGTGCACCCTAGACTGACATACGCCGCTCTCTCCATGACATAGTCACAGAGAGTTCTTTCTAATTTTTCACTTAGACCCAGCCGTAAGATCTTATACTGCATGCCCCGCTGCCACACCTTATCAAACGCCTTTGACACATCCCGACAAACGATATCCACATAACTCCTGGAAGTATTTAGTTCAGTTTGTGTATAGAAAGAACAGAGAGGGACTGCTGTAATACGGCAGTCAGGTAGTCAGAGAGGAGCGTTGCGGAAAATAATTAAGAAAGGGACAGCGAGAGTAGATAGGTCGGTGGCTATACACCGAAGCGAGGTGTTGTTATGAGGGTGTAGGTTATGTGGTATTGACTGGGCGAGGGTTGGGGGCAAGTCAGGAGGGGGAGGCTGACAGCTCATCCGGAAACGCGTTATTCACGATGCCTATTGGTTTATGCGAAGAACGGTACGGGCGGCAGGTGTTCGTGGGCCGCGGGATATCGCGGCGCCATCGCGTACCTTCTCACGTGTAGCGAGGTGTAAAGTGGATCTGTGGTGAGTTTACCGAGTTGTTTTGTAAGTCTGGTGTGAGCGTAAGTGTTGAGAGGAGTTAGTTTGTTGTTGTTGTGTAGTGCATCCATTCTCGAGTACAGCGGCGAACGGCAAGCGCGCTTCAGAGCAGAGTTCTGAATGCGCTGAGCCTTTCGCTTCCAGGTGTCGCTTGCAGCTACGAGTGACAGTGGGGCGTACGTGAGAATGGGACGCACGAGTGCTTTATATAAGTGTAGTTTTATTTTTTTACTCGCTGGGTAGAACCTACCCGGCGATGCGTTTGTGCATGAGGCTCTTGCTTGTATTATGTTTTGGTGTAAGTTGAACCTGAGGGATTTGTCGAATGTTACCCCCAGGATTTTGGTGCACTGTGTGTATGCGAGCCTCGTTGGGTTTTAGGGGATCATGTCTGGTGTGTGTGAGTAGATTTGTAGGTTGTGCATGAAGTGATTTCTAGCGCCGTAGAGTGTCATCTGTGTCTTCTGAGGATTCGTGGCAATCAGCCATTTATCCTCGTAATCTGTCTTCTCATCAAGTATTCTTTGTGCGTGGAGCGCGATTTCTTCGGGGGCCCGGCCGCTGACGAGAATGGTCTCGTCGTCGGCGTAGGCCACTATGTATGTGTGAACGCAGTTTTCTGGTGGGCGTGGCGTGTCATTTGTGAACATAATGTAGAGTGTGGGTGCCAGAACGCTTCCTTGGGGAACGTCTGAGCGTGGTGTGAAGGGTCTTGAAAGGGTGTTGTTGTATCTGATGTGGCAGCGCCGTCCAGTGAGGTAGTGTGAGAGGAGCCTTCTGGTGCAGAGAGGTAACTCCGTGTTGTTGGCGAGTTTCCAACGGAGTCTCTCGTGCCACACCTTGTCAAAGGCTTTCTCCACGTCCTTACTGACGGAGAGAGTCTTTTGGTGTATCTGTCGTTTCTTCTGTATTCTGTCGTGTACGATGGTCACGGCCGCCTGAGTGGACCTGCCTCTCCTGAACCCGTATTGATGGGGGGAGAACCAGTCCCTCTCTTCCAGGAACTCCCGTAGGCAGCAGTTGACCATTCGTTCGAGTATTTTGCCTAGGTGCTCTAATAGAGCAATAGGCCTGTAATTGTTTGGGTGTTTTGGGTCTTTGTGTTGTTTATGAAGGAGTATATTGTGAGAGACTTTGAATATTTTGGGGAAGTGGCCTGAGGCTAGAGAGGCATTAAATAGATGTGTGAGTGTGGGGTATATGTCTGCGGGGAGGTTATGTATTAGTGTGGCTTGTAGACCGGAGGGGCCGGGGGCGCGTTTTGGTGTCGATTTTATGTAGTGTTTTGTTTCCTCGACGGTGATTGGAGTGGTAAGTGTGGACGTATAGTCGAGCACCTCCATACGTATCAGGGGGGCAGGCCTCAGCTCGTGAGCATGAGTCCGGCACCATTCCTGAATGTCTTGGAAGTGCTCATGCGCATGTGGTTTTGGTGGGTTGTGGGTGTGTACTGTGTCCCAGTGGGACCTGAATGCGTCGAGGATGTCATTAGTGTCTGTGAGTGTGTGGTTGTTTATTTTCAGTGTTATTGGTTTGGATGGTTCCGTACCCAGCATCCTTTTCACGTGCCGCCAGAAGAAGGAAGGGTCCATGCAACGGGTGTCGTCCGCGATGCGGACGACCTCACGCCACTGCCGGTTCCTATCTAGCTGCACGCATTGAAGGATGCTGGGACGTAGTTGGTTGATGTTCTGTTGTCGTGGGCCTCTGGTGTAGTGGTTGTTGTACTGTATGATAAGTCTCCTTGTGTGTATTGAAAATGTGAAATGTTTTAAGGAGGTGTAGTTTTTGTGTGGTGAGTGTAGATTACGTGCGGTGGTGATGGTGTCTAAGAGTGAGCACCAGTGGTGGTCTATTTGTCCTGGATTGGTGTTCTTCAGGTCAAGGTTATGTGGTGTGTTTGTGGATATGTGGCTCCTGAATTCAGCCCAGTTTGTGTTTTTATAATCGTATATAGGTGATGTGGGGATGAGTATGGGGGATGTGGATATGAGAAGGCATATTGGTATGTGGTCTGATAGTACGTGGGGACCGGGTGCAATGTGAGTGTAGAATCGTGTGGCGTGGTCGTTACGGAATACCACATCCGGGGATGTGGTGCCTCCGCGCGGGCCGAAGAACGTGGGGAAGGCAGGGCCGATGTGTTCGCAGCGGTAACGCCGCAAGGCACCGGCCAAGTAACTACCCGCATCGTTCGTATTGTTTGAAAGGAGTGACGGGTGAAAAGCGTTGAGGTCCCCCGCAAAGAAGATAGGAAGGTTGTGGTTTGAAAGGGCCCGGAGTGGGACTTCTAAGTTTAGCTGTATTCGTGGTGGTATTATAATGTGTGGCCACTATTATGGGGCCAGAGCTTGTGTCAATTTTGCAGGCTAGAAAGGAGGTGTCGCGTGTGTTGACGAGGGAGTGGTGTATGTTGCGCTTTACTAGGATCGCAGATCCTAGGTGTCGCGCCTGTGGGGATAAGTATGTGTGATAGCCTGCAATGCGGAGTCTGTTGTTGGGAGGGTGTAAGCTGGTGGAGTTCAGTAGTATGATGTCGGGTCTTTGTGTGTTTAGTACCCAGTTGGCGACCGTATGGCGAATACCGTGCCAACTGCGTACGTTTAGTTGCATTAAGCTAATACGACCTATTGTCGTGGTCTTAGTGCGCGGGAGGCTGATTTGCCAGGAATCGTCCCCTTCTCCTTGGTTATTGCCCAGGAGGCATGGGGGGGCGAGTACCTTGACTCGTGTCGATGTATGTTTGTGAGACACGGCAGTGTTATTGGGTGGGGGAGCCGTAGTGGGTGGAGGAGTGTGTTCTGTAGAGGTGGTGGCTTTGGATGGGGTGGTGTCTTGGTGGGGAGAGTTCGTGACGGAGGTGGGTGGTGTAGAGCTGGAGGATGAAGGGCTAGAAGTGGTTGGGGAGGTGCAGATTATGAGAGGAGGGGTGTCGGGGGAGAGAGGAGGTAGGGACGGCAGAGGGGGGGTGAGGGAGAAGGAGGAGGAGTCGGAGGAGAAGGAGTTGAAGGAAGGAGGGTTAAAGGGGAAGAAGTCTTAGGTGAAGGGGCGGAAGGCGGAGGAGGAGGGGAGTGAGAAGGAGTAGAGTGAGAAGGGGTGTATTGAGAAGTCAAGGATTGAGAAGGAGTGGAGGGGGAAGCAGTAGGGAGCAAGGGAGGAGTGGAGGGGGAAGCAGTAGGGAGCGAGGGAGGAGTGGAGACGACAGGAGAGGGGGGGGTTGTTTGTCCCGTGCCTATCTACTCGGATGGGGCTTGGAGGTGGGGGTTTTGGGGTTGGCACGGGGTGTAGTGGACTGCGAGGGGGTTGGGGTGACAGTGGAAGCTGTGGAAGAGGAGGCGGAGATGGGTGCGAGGGGGGGGGGCAGTGGGAGGTAGGCGGGGTTTTGATAGAGGGGTGGAAGAAGTGCGAGGAGGATAGGTTGTTTGAGTGGGGGCTGGAGCAGTGGCTAAGGAAGGTGCAGGGACAGGACAGGCGGCGGGTAGAGCGTGGTGAGAGTGGGGGGCGGTGGTTCCCTGCGGGCAGATGTGTGTACCCGTCGGGGTGGGGAGGAGTGCGGATCTAGTCGTGTGTGCGTCTATTAGAGCGAACACCTTCTCAGGGAAGGTGATTTGCTCTATGCCGTTGGAGGCGAATAGCGTGTTGAGGATCTTCGCGTATAGTCGAGGGTCACCCCTCGACATGTCCTTTGCCACCGCTGAGAGCAGGGTGGCCAGGTGTAGTTTGGTTTTTGTGTTGTCGCTGGGGTGGGGTGGGGTGGGGCTGGGTGTGTAGAGTGGGGTTGGGGTGGGCGTGTAGAGTGGTGTGGGGGTGGGGGTGGTAGTGTGGTGTGTGGGTGTTGGTAGTAGTGGGGGTCTCTATGTGTTATGAGCTGGGGTGGGGGGGAAGGGATGTGTGGGTGGGGTGTGGTTGCTGCAGGGGGGTTGGGTGCGTCAGGGGTAGGGCAAGGGGAGCAGGCAGCGTAGCGCTGGCAGCAGCGGCGAATGTCATGGTAAGGGGAGGGGGGCGGGGGCGATGGGTGTGGTTGTGTGTGTGTTTGGTTGTGGGAGCCGGATGGCCTCCACGGCGTCGTGTCGTGCCTTACCTAGGTAAGGGCACCTGGGGTTGACGGCGACGTGGTCGCCGCCACAATTTGCACAGCGGGCTGTGGTGGAGGTGCAGGTCGTGTAGTGGTGCCCCACTACACTGCACTTGGAGCAGATTAGGTCTGCAGTGCATGTGTTGGTGCTGTGTCCGGTCTTGTAGCACCGGTGGCATTGTGTGGGTCTTATGTTATGCTGCTCTTCAATGTGTTGAGGGTTTGTGAGGGTGCCGCAGACCTTGATACCTTGGTCTAGCAGCATGTTTTTTGTGTTGTCACTGGACAGTGTAATCACTGCCCAGTTCTTTGACCTGTTAAAGTAAAGGTCTTTGACGACCTCCTCCCCGTACTCCTGACGGAGGTGCGAGCGAAGGTCCTCGTTGGTAAAGGCCAACCACAGAGGGTTGGTCCTTGTGACTCGTATCTGGTATCTTTTTATGATACCGTGAGCGAGTCTAGTCTGTAGGTTGTGTGTGTTGAGTGTAGTGGTGGCATTTTCGTGGAACGTTAGCGCGTCCTCCTGTGAGCGGAAGACGAGCTTGTGGCCTGTGCGTAGTTTTATTATGTTCGTTATTGGTGTGTCGTGGGTGGAGGCTAGGTTAAGCAGTGTGTGGTGGTCGATTGTGTTGGGTGCTGGTTTTGTGGTGTGTGTTAGGATTAGATGAGAGGTGTTTGTTATTTTTTATACTTTTAACGTTTTACTTTTGATTGGGAAGGCCCCCGCCCGGCCGATGAGGACCCCATGAACATGACTCGGATGTGGTGAAGGGTGATGGATGGTTTTATGGACCTGGCTGGGCTCCTCAGAGGGTGTAAAAACATGGCGGACTTAATGATGACTGAAGCCAGAATCAACTGACTCCAGTCGGGGTGCCGCCCCCTCTATTGGGTTTTGGTTATTTAACAGTTACGTCCGACATCTCACAGAGACGGAAGAGTCTCCCTATGTGGTCCTGGACGGTGGCCGCAGGGTAGGTTGTTAGGCCTTGCCACGTTTGTAACTGAATCCCAAACCAGGTTGCTTCTTCCTCTGGGTTCCGCAGCGCGGTAAGCCTCAGGCCTCCTTTCCACAGAGTTTTCAATTATGCCTTTTCTAAGTAGAACGGCATAGTTGCAACAAAGCTATATGTGTAGAGTCACGTTCACGGAGCCAGACATCACGGCGGAGCAGGGATGGGGGGTAGCACGTCATATCAGAATGACGTGCCTGGGAAATTAAGGTATTTTTATTCGGGGGGGCGGGGGCAGGGGGTGATTTAGGGTCTTATTTAGGTCCGGGGGTATCTAGTAGGTTGATGAGAATCTCGTCCACGAGAAAAATTCGGTGGTGAACAGGAGTGTCCTGGAGGTGAGTTGCCCTCAACGTTTCCTCCTTTGCAGGCTAAGACTTCTCTTAGGTGGTGATGTTCACGTTGGAATCGATCGCTGTATACGAATTATTTAAAAATTGCTACATTATATATAGTATTTCTAAGCGAATATAAGTATTACAAAAATTGGCCAATCATGGAGCGGGAAATATTTAAGGGGAAACTAAGCGCTACAAGAAACAGAGAGGGAGCAGGAGTGGAAAAGAACTCGTCGTCGCCAGAAGAACTCGTCGTCGTGGGATCTACAACTCGGCAAAGGAGGAAAATTTTTAGGAAAATTTCACAACCCAGTGAAACTTTCAAATTCGACTATCAAACTAGTCTGGCCAGGCAAACTTACCAGTTCACCCGGCACTGGCAGAACTTAGTCTCGAATATCAACTCGAGGCTTCGACGCTGAAAAGCACTCTGCTCAACTAGGTTTACGCCCTGCCTATACGATCTAATAAGGAGAGCCAGACTGATTGGAGATTCCTCCTGTTTCTGGCACTCCTCGGTCGGGACGGACTGATTGGAGATCTCTCCTGTTTCTGTCTTGACTAGATCAGTGTAGGCATCCAGAGAACAAAAGTGAGCTGTGATCCAACTCAAATCAGGGGGAAGAGAGATGATAATTCATCGCCCCTGAATCTCCTACCTGGTAAAGAAGGTAAAGTTTTGGGAAAATTTACAATCTCCACAAACTTCTACGAAACCAGCTCACCCTGAACTGGCAGTACCCAGCCACGCATGTTCACCGCGGAGCTACAACCACGGAGTGGCACTTTGCTTACCTAGGATTTTGACTTGCCTGAGTGATCTAATAGGGAAAGCCAGTCTGATTAGAGATACCTCCTGTTTCTGGCACTCCTCGGTCGGGAAGGATTGATTGGAGATTCCTCCTGTTTCTGTCTCGACTAGATCACCCAAGGCGATAGGCGTCAAAGCAAGCCAGGATCCGCCCGAAACAGAGACCATAGCCCTTCGACTTTGAATCTCCATCCCGGTAAAGGAGGGAAAGTTTCGGGAAATTCCCAAACTCCACAAACTTCTGCGAAACCAGCCTACGAATAAGCCTGTAAATCTCAGGATACTGGAACGGACAAGACCCATCCATAAGCGGCAACTGTGAGGCTCCTCCCGCTGACAAGTGCACTGCCTCCTGACTTGGTGGCGGCGGACTGATTGGAGATATCTCCTGTTTCTGCCGTCGCTTGGGTACGGGTCATAGCCCTGGTGGGCTGATTGGAGATACCTCCTGTTTCTACCGGAGTTATAGCAGTGGTGGGCTCCCGAGCCCGTACTTCTCTGCCACACAAAACTAACTAGGAGTGCCGGACTGATTGGAGATTTCTTCTGTTTCTGGCGCTCCTCGGTCGGACCGACTGATTGGAGATTCCTCCTGTTTCTGTCACGACCAGTTTAGTGTTGGCCACGAAACTCTATTAATGAGATGTCACCCTCATCATGAACGTGAGGGGGAAGCCGCTGGACTTTCGAGTCCCGCTTAAATTAACTAACAACCAAAAACCGGAAAAGGCCAAGGTGTTCGAAGCCATCTTCGACAAACTTGGCATTGGCCTCAAACGCCTTCTAGAGACCAACAGAGGCTATACGGTCATCTGTCACACTCAAGATGACCTTGAAAAAATATCTTCAGAGGTAGGTTCCCAAGAACTCGGCAAGATCAGTCTAGAACCTCGGCCATCTCCAGCTCTGGCTGCAAGGAAAGCGATTATTTGCAGAAGAGTGGACCCTTGGGTAGGAGAAAGATCGGCCGAAGATATCAAAGCAGAAATTTTGAGGAACCACCAATGGGCATAGGTGATCGAAGTTGTCAAATTCCGCAGCCTTTCCCATGTCTTCAAAATTATCTTCAGTAATATGGAAATGGCAGCAAAAGCCAAGGAAACAGGCCTCAGACTGTTCTTCATGATTATCTCCTCGGACCAAATTGAGCGGGAAAGGTTCTTCGAACTCCTTACCTGCTTTAATTGTTACAAGGTAGAGGATCAGACAACCAGCGCCTGCCCAGACTCTGGAAAGCCCAAGATTTGCTCCGAATGCTCGCAGCTCGGACATGATTGGATGCACTGCGTGAGCAGCATGAAAATGTGCATCAACTGCGCAGTAAACCACCGCACCCTAAGTATGCAATGCCCAGTTAGGAAAGAGGAACTGAGGAAAAAAAAGAGAGGCTGCGGACAGACCAAAACTTTCCTATGCCGCTGCCGCTAAATAACAAGCCCTACCAAACACAGCGCCAACTCAACCTCAGATCGTATTGCAATTGAGCGACAACACCTCTACTAAAATGCTGGCATGCATTCTACATGCTCACGTCATCAATCTAGCTTGTCCTGGTTCATTCAACTCAGAAATGAACAAAATGCTGGCAGCTAACAACTTGGAGACAATCAAATTCCTGGACAACCCCGATTCCGAAAAAATCCTTTGGGCATCGTTCACTAATGCAAAACATCCACAAACAGAGAACAATCAGAATACTACTAAACCACAAGATATTGAACAGGCATCAGCTCAACAACAGACTGACGCCCCAGCACCCACACCCAACTCGCCCAAACAGAGAAAGCCCAGGAAAGCCAAAGTGGAGCCCAAGGTCCAGGCAACTGAGACCGAACAAAAAGAGGATGAACTCGTGCTTGACGGCAGAGAGATCAGACTCACTCTGGCGATTAACTCACAGAACATCGACAAAAAAGAGATCTCCACTGAAGAGGTGGCTACCAGAGTCAAGAAAGGGCAAATCAAATGTTGTTACGACGCACCAGTCTCCGGGGAGACAATTAGAGCCTCCCTACTCGCGTGTAAAACTAAACTTTACAACGAGAACTTCAGGCTCTATGTATGACCTGGAACTGTACAAGCAGCTAAAATCTGGCCGTCAAACGGCCAAAGATTAATTAAGACTAGCGGGATAGCATATAGAAACAGTAACAGGCTAACCATCCTGGCACACAATGTGCAAGGATGGGAGCCTAACAAAAACCATCTGTATAACGTCTACAGAGAACTAGACCCAGATGTTCTTCTACTGTCAGAAACAAGTGTCAAAGACTTAGACAAGCAGAAGATCTTTGGATACAATGTTGTACAGAAGAACTGCACCGGTGAAAGATTCGATGGCGCGTTAATAGCAGTAAAAAGGAACTACAATACAGACTAGGCAACCCTACGGATGAATCCACTTTGTCTATCATATTAAGGTGCTCTATGGGTGACATAGAACTAAGCGCGGGATACCAACCCCCTCGCAGGTCATATCTTCCATACCATGACCTGTACACCCTGTTCACTAAAGAGCACCCTGTTCTGTTCGCTGGGGACCTTAACGCCAGGAACAGAGCAGCGGGATACTCTTCTACTAATTCAAGAGGTAGATCACTTGATCTCTTGACACGAAGGGGCGTTGCAGAACGCATTGGTCCTAACTTCCCCCCTTTTTTTTACCCTGGGACAGCCACTAAACCCGACGTGGTGCTCACGAACCCTAACTTCCCGTTCCACCATCGTGTCGCGCCAGGACCCTAACATCTAGTGACCATCTCTTAATAATAATCACCATTGCAACAGCCTCTATCCCAGTCCCAGTCATCCCTAGAAAATACTTCTGGAATGCAAAATGGGAAGAATACAGGAATGCATTCCCAGAAGTTACCCCTGAATTACAAGGCGCATCCGAAGAAGATCTGGATGACGAACTAACTGCTATTAACGACCTCATATCTAATGCCGACGCTATAGCTATCCCGATGATGTCACACAAATTAATCTTGCCCACAAAACCTACACAAGAGAGAGTGGTGCTACAGCATCGTTTCACGAGAGTCTACGAGACCATCCTCAATTTGGGCTATACCAGACCCATGGACTTTCGAATCGTACAAAATTTGAGAAATCAGCTGAATTTCACGATAGGAACGGAAATTCGGAATAAATGGAATTATCTAATAGAAAAATTAGATACTGAGAGAAACCCCAAGACCTTTTGGACGACCATTAACAACCTAAAGGAAAATGCTCGCATCCCTGGTCGAACAGAAATCAGGCATGAAGGTACTAAGGCGGTCACTCCTAAGGAGAAAGAGAAGCTTTTCCGCGGAGTCTGGGAGAATATCTTCAGAATCTCAGAGGAAGAAGAAGGAGACTTTGACCTAGGCTTCGAGGATCAGGTTCTCGAGTACATGGAGAGGAGAGAAGGGAGGTTTGACCCTTACAGTACCTCATGCTACCTTCGATTTCAAGGAGCCTCTCAGGATGGCAAGAAAATCTTAACTGAAGAGCTATCAAATTCAATTTCCTCGTTTAAGTCTAAAGCCACAGGGCTAAGCCTAATCACTATTAGGCACCGAAAAGAAGCCCCGGAAAGACTTAAGACCAGACTGCTGAACCTGTTCAATGCATCTTTTGCAATGGGATACTTCCCGGATGGCCTGAAGACATCCAAAATGATCTTCATACCTAAGCCGGGAAAACCATCTAACCAGGTCATGAACTATATATAGACCTATCTCACTGCTAGAGACCATTAGGAAGGTTTTTGAAAAAATCCTCAACAGCAGACTGGCTAAACACCTAGCTGAAAAGAAGCTCCTGAACGAAGAACAGCACGGGTTCAGAGAACACCGAGGCACAGAAACGGCGATAGCCCATATGCTACAACATGCGGCAGCATGGCGAGCTAGAGGTTGTTGTATCGATGTCGTATGCAGAGATGTAAAGAAGGCCTTCGACAAGGTCTGGATCGAAGGCCTGAAATACAAAACCTCTAGGCTGAGACTCGTTCCACACTTCGAGAAAATCCTCTGTAGCTATCTCACCAATAGGCGAGTGGTGATAGCATTCAAAGGACACATAGAAAAATCCTTCGACCTCGCCTCCGGTGTTCCTCAAGGAGGATGCCTTAGCCATACTCTCTACACAATCTACACAAGATACATCCCTAAACCAGCCGATGGGAAAACCCTCAACATACAGTACGCGGATGATGTCACCCAAGTTGTGGTGCGAAGGACGAAATCGGCAAGGCTGATGGCCATGGCCTCGGCGGCAGAAGCCGAGAGAATCTCCAGATTCGAAAGTCGCTGGAAGATTCAGACCAATGTGGCTAAGTTCTCCGCAACTGCAATTGGAAGACATCGTACCGTCCCCTTCAAAATTGGAAACACGGATATTGAGTACTCTCCTCACGCGTCTATTCTCGGTTTCGGACTCTCCAGTTCCGGAATGAGCAAGCACGTGAGGTCCCGAATTGGATTTGCAAAAACCGAACTCGACAAACTCCACCGATTTAAAAATCTATCTACAGCTAACAAAAGAAAACTATACATCAGCTTGGTCAGATCCAAGCTGGTATACCCCAACATACCACTCAATGTAGCATCCAACAGGAACATGTCGATGCTACAAAGAGTACAGAATCAAGGACTCAAATTTGTTACAGGCTCCAAGTGGTACGACTTCCGGACCTCAAGGAGCCTGCATGAACAAACGGAAATTGAGCCAATTAATGTATACCTCTACAAAAGAGGCAAAAGCATCTGGGAGAAACTGGAAGGGTTTCTCCCCAACGAGACACTCGTTGCTCTGGATCCAGAAGCGGGAGGTTACATGAGTTACCTCCCAAACACCAAAACTGAAGAGCCTGAACCCAGATTCAAGTGAGTTGAACTAAAAAAAAAATCCATATATATACACGAATTTACTCATATATGGAAGATCAAACAACTTAAATGTTTGAGGAAAAAAATAAATAAATAAAATAAGATAAAAAAGTTCAATCAACACACTTAAGAATCTATATAATGGAGATGGCCCGTACACCGGGCAACTACACTGTCAACCTAATGCTTTTTTCATTTTCACATCTTTCGCCCCCCCCCCCCTCTCTTTACTCACAATCTACCCCCTCTTTTTCATAACTTTCTACAACAAATACAAATACAAAATACAAGAAACATAAAATTGCAAGGCTCAGATTGTTCTCCAGCAAAGGAGGCAAAGGGAAAGGAAGTTTGAAAACGTGCTTCTTTTAACGGCGGTCAACTCGGAACGCCAAGATGTCGGGAGTATGGTTTCCGGCGGAAGTTGCACGTTAATTGCCGGTTTCTTCATTTAAATAATGACGGCTTCGGCCATCCGCAATCTTCTGCGATTTTGGAGTCTCAGGATGATAAGGGTGTCCTGATTCAGTTTTTCACGGGTTAGGGTAGTGCTATGAGAGTGAGCATGTTTTTTAATCGCGCCATCTTGAAGGTGAGCTGTCAGTCGCCTTGAAAGGGTTGTGGAGGTTACGCCGATGTACTTTGAATTGCGGTGTTCGCAGTCACCGACTTTGCACGAATATTCGTACACGACGTTAGTCTCCTGGAGTTCGCTCGTTGGAGGGAGACAGCTGTTCTTCATGATGCAACTACTTGTTTTTTGGTCTTGTAATATATAATTAGATTAATATCTGTATTAGGGTCGGCTGAGGTCACGTTACGATGTAGAATGTCTTTGAGAGCCTTTTCGTCTTCACGGTAGCCGGCGTTCATATTGGCCTTATAATAAAGGTCGATACTACTCTTCTTCCGAGTAGACCTGATGCCAGGGCCAGCAGCCAAGTTCATTCTCTCTTTCATGGTGATATCGATGGATTCTTATGAGTAGCCGTTGTTAACGAGAACTCAGGAAACCCTCTTAAGTTCGTGATCAACAGCCGTCCACGGGGATGAATGTGAAATTGCTCTGTTAACTAAGGCATTGATGACTGATCTCTTGTAACGTTCATGATACTCAGAAGAACCGTTTAAGCAGAAGCCCAAGTTCGTGGCCTGAACGTATACTTGGGTAAAAAATTTGAACTCCCGGGCACTTATGAGGATATCAAGGAAGGGGAGGGATCCTTCATCTTTCGTTTCGTGGGTGAAATTCACACACGAGTTGTTCTTGAATGTTTCAACTAGGCCGTTCACTTGTTCAAGGTTATTCGTATTCAGAATTATGTCATCGATATAGCGCGCGTAGATGGGAGGCTTGGGTGCTATATTGCTCTTGAAAATCTTCTTCTCAACTGAGCCCATGTAAAAATTGGCAAAGAGAACGCCAAGGGGTGACCCCATCGCGACGCCATCAATTTGCACGTATATTTTCCCATCGGGACCGTAGAACGGGGCTTCTTTTGTGCATGCTTGGAGGAGCTGTCGCAATATGTCTTCGGGAATGGTGAGGGGTGTAGAGCTCTTACCGAACTCCAAGGCCATTTAATTCATTCTGCACGTTCACACACTTTAAAATACGGTACAAACCAGAATTTTCAATTTATATATAACTAGTGTTTTCACAGTGCCTAAAGTCAAACGAATAAATCAGGTGCAAAAAAGTAATTTCATTCTTAGTAATAATTATTATTGAAGTGAATGATTTCATCCTTAATATGCTACTATATTATTTCGGATCTTAAAATAATATCATTATATTAAATATTTTCTGTATTGAAGCACAGAATTCAATTAGTCCATGGGCCAGACCAGATTTCAGTATCACCCAAAGGTACGAAGGCTAATTATATTTTAACTCGCTTTCACAACACTACTAGATGGGTCTTCCCGTTAAGTGAAGACACGTATGCCCTCCAAGGAAAACAGCGAGAGTGCTTCGAAATATACCAGAACCTAGCCCTAGCTCGACGAAATTCGCCGTCATTGAAGTCATTGATCACCACTGGAGCGGTCAACGTGCAAAACGGCTACACGTTCACGGCTATGAGGTTGCCGGAGAAGAACTCAACGGACTCATTTACCAAGAAATCAGTCATTTCCTGAAATGCGCACCACTGCGGCCGCAGAGCACCACCTGGGCGTGCTCTCGGGCGGCAGCGGCCGAGAAAATGATATTTGATGGAAAAGTAATGACTACAATGGAGGTCATCGACCACCCCAACCCAAAATCAGGCTCTGCATCAGGGAAGCACAAAGATAGATCGAGTCAGGAAAATGAAGCAGTTATAGGGCAGTGATGCGTAAACTCATCAACATTTAGGACACCTAACTCCAGCTCGTCGATCAGATCGACAAAGAATTGACCCCTGGAATTAATCGAGTAGTCTCCCCAGATGGAGTGTCTACCGTTCAGATCTCCAAGCAAAAGAAAGGGCCTCGGCAACCTTGCCACGACGCGGCGAAAGGCTCCCGCGTCGAAGTCGGCTGACGATGGAATGTACGTGGAAATAACAGTATGCGTTCTATCCAGGTGCAGCTGCACAGCTACTGCCTGAAAGGAGGTATCTAAAGCGAGGAGAATAACGGAGACATCATGCCGTGTGTAAATCGCACATCCTCCCGTCTGGCCCCCATCCCATGGTGGTGGAGTTACAAAACCTTTATACCCCGGGATGGTGGGCAGGGGTCACGCGCCAGCATGGTCTCCTGTAAAAAGATAGCTAACAGGGAACGGGATGAGGCGAGCCTCCGCAGCTGCTCCCAGTTGGCCTGGAGTTCACAGCAATTCCATTGGAAGAATATGCCTTCCAGGCTTAGCTCGGAGGAGATGTGGGGGGTCTTCTTCGAAGAGAAGACCCTGACAGGAATGACCGTACGCTTCCCAGGGGCAAAACTCTCCGCGCGTTGTTGGCCGGAAGATGCGCTAAAGACGCTTTTGCCTTCGAGGACTTATCAGGAAAGGTTGGGCTCGCCATACGAGTCTTTTCCTCCCTTCGCCTCGAAACCCTAGCCAAACAGGTGCCCGCGGAGGCACAGGTATCTCTTTTGGAGGATCCACCGTCACCGAGCCACCCAGCCTACCACTTGGTGTGGACGAAGGAGCCGAACCTCCTTTAGTGCTGTCCTTTTTTTGTGGGTAGCTTTAGGAACACCGGAAGATGGTCTCACGACCATCTTCACAGGTGTTGCCTCCTGTGAGTCTAACGACTCAGTGGAGGCACGCGGCCGTTTCGCCTTACGGGAAACGGTCACGCTGGGGAAAGAGAGGGAGCCCTGGTTTTAGCTGGGGCTGGATGTGAATCCTTTGTTTCGCAGAAGGGTTCGAATGGGTTCGGAAACCACCGTGCTCGTAGGCCTGGAGGGTCCAGGAGCAAAGGCTGGCTTTCTTAACATTAAGGCATAGGACGTGCGAGGCAGCGCCGGGCGCGCCAGGACCAAGTCATTAGGCTCACGAAATGAGGAACAATCCTGAGCCTGAACGCTAGGATTTCCTTCTCAAGGAGATACCCACCACATTGCTTCGAAGAAGGGGGTTGCGACTCTCCAAAATTGACACACTTGGCCAACCACGATTTTGACTTATTTTGTGCGGCCTTGGAGCAACTTAGACAAAATTCGAGCAATCTCGACTTTGCGCGTCTACAGGGGCGATTAGTATAGCCGAAGCGGTTACAGTAGTAGCACCCCCGCGGCACTGGCACGAATGCCTTCACACGGTACCGATACCAACCGGCACGCACGGACTCGGGGAGCTTGTCACAGTCAAACATGACGAAGAGTTTAGGGGTCGGTCTCGAGGCCCCTTCCTGTTTCTCATCAGACGTTCGACCTTGACCTACCCATGGTCGGCGAGCTCTAAGGTGATGTCATCTATGGAATACGAGTTCCTTCATATAAACTACCCCTTCCACGAAGTTTACGTTAGAGTCCGTCGTCACACTCACCGGGGTGCCATGAGGTGTCCGAAGGGCACTAATTATGGCCGCCTCGGAAGGATTCTATGCATTTGCCAAAAGGCCTCCGTCGGAGAAACGGGTCACCTTCGTCTCTCTACCAATCACACTAGCTAGAGCTCCCCTCTGATGGAAAATGTTGCCCTTAGCCCTCATGCTGTCATCAGTGGAGCCAATAACAAGGATGCATTTTAAGCTCGAAAACTCCAGGTAGCCTCTGAATGAGGGGCTCCGACGTAATCGAGGCTCTGTTCTGTGGAGTTCCAGTCTTCGTCTGGGACTCTCCACCCGTGGGACCAACGGGGCCGTACGTGCCGATCTTGGCTTGGTCGCTTACCGAAACGGCAGCAGACCCGTCCGTCCCCGTGGCTCCCACGGACGGAGACGAGCCCGGAGTCTTCTTCGTCTTTATCTTGTTCTTTTTCATTTTAGGAGAGGAGGGTGGAGAATGAACCCACTTCTCTCATCCGCCAATAGAAGCCCCTAAGCCAGATGGACCGGGCTCTGCAAGACTCATTCCTAGATCTCTCCTCTCCTTGTTAGGCCTCTGGGGCCCACGCTCTCTGAGGAGGTACTTACTCAGGGGCGGACTTGGGTTCCATGCTTAGTACCGAGCCCAGGCCCTACTATCTGAGGCTAAGTTACCTCAGTCACCAGGTCTATCTCAAGGGGGCGGGCACTCCATCCCCCCAAGACATCACAGATCCCATTCGAGGTTCTTTTTTTATCTTCCAATGCCGGCGAACGGGATCCGTCGAGGAAGAGAGGGGGGTAGGTACCCTGATTCCTTACAAACTTGTCACGCACGCCTGCAGAACATTAAGGGGCACTGGTCGACGGTCCCTACCGTCCTTTCCTCCCCTAATGGGGTTGGCCCTCTCGAGCCACCGCAACCGGGAGCGGTCAATTATGGGCCACCTCCCTGCTTTATTGGCAGTCCCCTTGGGAAGTAACGGAGGGAGTGCCGCTGGAAAAAGTGCCAGAGAAGGGGATTATGGGATGTCCCCTGCACCCGTAGGCAGAGGAGAGGAGTAAGCCTCTTCTTCGTTAGAACAAATTTGGAGGGTCCCCTGAGAGAGCACAGGGGACAGGGACCTCTATTTTTTTCAGTAGAGCTGTCCGAAGGAGCCTCCGGTGATGGTAAAGGATAAGGTAAATGCAGGGAATTTTTTTATGGACTTATCATTGGGCATGGTGACCTTTTTTATTCACGGGATGCACACGGTCATCACCTTACGCAGTAGCCCACTCTGCGAGGGGTGAATACGGGGCCGGCTGAACCAGCTGCCACCATTTGAGGCCACTTCTCCAGCCTAGTGACCTGGAAACCCATCGCAATGGTGGCTCCACCTTAGGCAAGGAGTAAAATATGTTAGATAGTGAAAGAAGAAAGAAAGGGGATGTGAAGAAGTTGAAGGTAGGGGTGAAGCAGGTTGATAAAAACTCACCATTCCAAACCATAGGTTAGGGGCTGTTGTCCACTCCCCCCAACCCCAATCTGCGATGGTTGGATGAAAAGAAAGCTGGTTGGCATCTAACCTGTGAAATTAGAGGCCGACCAGAGAAAGTTGTGGAAGAGGTTGTAGAGAAAGTGAGGAAGTAGGGTAAAAACACAAGCTGTCAGAAAGAAGGTTAAGAGGCTAAGCTGGGGCCGGACGGGGTGCTGAGTCCAGTCAGCACGGCGACCAGGAAGGCATATCGGTGAAGATGACATCAGAAATTTGCTCTCCAACATGCCTAAAATAACTTAAGTACTCCTGAAGAATAATGGACATCTTTGTAAGTATTGACTGTATTTATTTATTAAATGGCTTTGGGCTCTATTCTACTGTATATTTCACCTTGAAATTATGATACAAACATATTAAAACAAAATACAACGTTAGATTAATTCTATTACTTTTGTTATATGAAAAATCTAGTAGTCTCAAAACCTTTGGCCATGACTATAAATCAGACCATCGCCAAAGAGTTTTACTCTGTTCAGTTTGACAGTTTCAATGCGGCACTTGAAAAAAAAGGAAAAAAGCCGGCATTAATTGATAGAAGATGAATACATCGAAAGAACGTGTGGCCTCATATCGCAAGAGATGATTGGGACCAAATGAGTCAGACTCCATATTCAGCCGAATTAGCCCCATTACATTACTATCTTTTATAAGTTTAGCAAATCACCGGATGGAGATAGAGACTAGTGGTGATAGAAACTGGTGGAAATATATATTACCGATTAAAATAATTAATGAATACTTATTTAGATATATTATTAATTCTAGTTTTTATTTGGATCCATGATAAACCTGAAAAAATGCCGCATTACTTATGTAATAACGTTATTTTACTAAATATTGAAGTAAGGGAAAGATAAAGCGGTTTCAATAAATCGCCTTAAACCTGCTCACCTCGAAACACCAGCTCCACAAGATGAGGAACCCCAACGAAAAAGAAAGACAGTATTTTTTTTAACCTAAATTTCATTCTTTTTCTCTCAGGGTATTTCAGTAATGCGGGGGCATTTTCAGGGGACGCTGGTCCGCAGCTTTTTCCACGCAATTTCCACATACTCACACAGGCCTTTCCTTGCTACCAAAGGAAACTTTCGGCCGAGCTTCCGCCTGCCTCTGTGAATAGCAAGAGAGCGAAACAAACCTTCTCCCCATTTCGCAGAGATGATTCTTGCTATCTCTTCTTGTTTCCTATGGAAGCAATTTATCCTGGGAACACAATTCTTTTCCAAGCGCAGGACACGCCAAGCTCCTCCAATATGCGAAAAATAAAAACCCCTTGTGTCAGTTAGTCGAATCAAGTAAGAGTTCATTCTATTCTCAATGCGTCAAAAAGACAAAGATGAGACACCTGCCATCTGAAACCTTGTATCTCTCTCTTGTATCCATGGTAACGGTCCTCTGCTAACAATGCTCCGCTCATATCCGCGCCATTTTTTTAAGCTACATCTCCATTGACCGTCATGTTTTACACTCTCGTTTCAAATATAACTTCACCGAACGCAAAAGACCATTTAATTCATTATCGCTGTGTCTAAAGTAAAGCGGATAAATTCAGTGTAATATAAGTGATTTAATTATCAGTAGGATTTTTTATTGAAATGAATCATTCTATCGTTTCTATGTTACTATATTATTTTGCATATTAAGTTAATACCGTTAAAATTAATATTTTCTGTATTAAAGCGCAAAATCTCTTTCCTTGCAATCTTCCAAAGTAAAGATTATCCATTCAACGTCTTCAAAATTCACTCCGAGAATTCTTTGCTCTCTGGTTTCGGAGGTGAATAAAAACAAAAGCAAATATTTCCTACTGGCATAATGCTAACTGCCAATAGTGGCTCCCAATTGGTGTTGAAGAGTGAATCAGTCAACTTAGCTCTTCTCAACCCTTTGTTAAATTCACATTGACCAAAGGCTGAAAGCATTAAACTCACAGTGAGGTTATATTCGACAAAAAGACTCTATTTTTACATTAAAAGGCCCGATTCGAATCCAGAAGGGTTTTGATTGCGTGGGTTTGGGAACTATCCAGCAGAAAGTTAACAAAGGTCGCCCCAACAGTATATATGTACATATGCATATATTCTACACTTTTCACTTGCTCCATCTTCACCACTGTCTATACCAATCTCCCCTTACAAATTTTCTGGTGGAAATGCCCTCGTTGCTTTTCCCTTATTAGTTTTAAGTAACAACGTAACTCTTGTTGGTTTGGGGATGCACCCGGCACATGACGATAAAAAGATTTTTAAAATATCTTCTCCCCTGGGTCTTTTTTGGTCACCCTCAATGAAAAACTATTATAATTAAGCCTTATGTTTTGTTGATATCTTGATCAAGCCGCCTTTTTCGCGCCACCTCAACTGTTCCGTTACCAGTATTTTTATTTCTCCTCGCTCAGTCGCTGCAAGGAAGAACCCTGCGAGAATGATCAGAATTTCCTTTACTTCTTCAGTAAAAGGTTGAGCCTTTAAGAAACGAAAGGAAACCTGGTGTTTTGCAAATATGAAATCTGGGTCCGCTTTTCTCGTGTGACGGGGGAATTTCATGATTGATAAGACTTGGAGTGGAGTGAGACGGCCAGGGAAATGTGGGAATGTGAGTGAAGTAAGAGAGGAAACGTTGGAGTGAAAGGGGAAGAGAAACGTGAGAATTCCATTAAGGTAAGGGGGAAGAGGTGGGAATGTGAGTGAAGCAGGGAATGAAACGTGCGAAGATAAGTGTGGCGGGGAAGGGAATGTGAGTAAGGCCGGAAAGAAACGTCAGAATGCAAGTGATGTGGGGAAGGACACGTATGTAGGAGCTTGAGTAAAACGGCGATGTAAGCGTTAGAGTGAGTGAAGCGGATGAGCAAACTTTAGAAGTTTAGAGTGTAATTGAGGCGCGGAAGGAATTGTGTGATTGTGAGTAAATCACGAAAGGAAACTTAGGGATGCAAGTGAGGCGTGGAAGGAAACATGGGAATCGGAGTGAGCCGGGAAAAGAAACGTAGTCTGAGGGATGTTTGGAAGAAAACGTTAAGGGGGGTTAGTATCGATCTCCCCGATGTAAGTGGAGGCTAGTCTTTGCCCGTTAATAGTGGGCTTTGGGGTAGACAAGAAACGTATTGATAGTTTTGGAAAAGTTAAAGGCCTTCCCAGAGAAGCTTTAAGACGAGTTGAGTCCCAAATTTCCTCGTTAGTTGGTGTTAGTTGTAGAAAGAGATGAAAGATGAAGTGAATATTTAAAAAAAAAGTATTTAACAAGAAGAATTAATTTGAAAAGAGGATGCATGATGCAGTCTTAAATGGATTTGACAGTACGCGCAAGGAAACCAAAGTTTCCTGCAGCGCAAATCATTTGACAGTAACACGATACACCACTACAAAATAATGAAGTTAAGAACTTTATTCCCGTAACGATCCTAAATTAACTTACCGTTAATTCACAAGCACTTACAAATAATACGAGGGGCGGTCAATAAGTTTTACAATTCGGATATAAAGAAACGAGATATGAGGAAAAATGTTTGATTATTTTTCAATATAACTACCCTCGACTTGAATGCACTTGCACCACTTTTCCCTGAGGCTTCGAATTCCCGACAACTAGAAATCTGCCGATTGCTGTTTAATCCACTCCTGGACGGCGAGTTGGACATCTTCATCGTCCCCAAACCGGCGTCCACGCAGTGCAGCTTTGAGCTGGCCAAATAAAAAAGTAGTCGCTAGGGGCCAGATCTGGACTGTAGGGGGGGGATGGTTGAGCTCCTTGAATCCGCACTTGCGCAGGGCAGCTTGTGCAACTCTGGCCTTGTGGACTTTGACGACGTTGAAGTCGATCATGGGGCGTGAGGTTTCTAGGGACCCAACGGGCAGAGTCCTTGGTCATGGCCAAACTGTCGTGGATGATGTTGATAACACTTCCATGTGATATTCCAAGTTCTCGCTCGATTTCTTCGACCTTCACCCGTCAATTTTCGAGGATCATTCTCTCCACACGGGTCACATTATCCTCGTTGGTCACGTCTGACGGGCGTTCTGGACGGGGGTCATCTTCAAGGGACTCACGACCATGGCGGAACTCCCTCTCCCAGCGAGCAATGGCTGCATAAGAAGGGGCGGTGTCGGTGTACACTGCAACCATGCGTTCATGGATCTCTTTTGCATTCTTGCCTTCCTTGGTCAAAAGTTTGATCACTGCGCGGTGCTCAACCTTCTCCATTGTTGAAAGATTTATGAATGACGATCTGCGATCAGCTACTGCTTCTTAAATAGACGAGGCAGGAGCGTGCGGCTGCAGGTCTTGACTTGTCATAACTTGTCCTAATACCCCCACACACAGCCATCCCCCTTCCTCTGTTTTGCCCTACCGATTCACAAAACTTATTGACCACCCCTCGTATAATTAAAAGAAGTTAATTGGAAAAGGTGAGATGCGATTGCTATAAAGAAACGGACGTCACTGTCCCTTTCCTCTCTGTGCGAAAGAAGATCTCAGCAAAACACAACACGCGTATCTGCTTCAAATCGTGGCTCTTAACTCTCTCGTTTGAAAATGTGTAACTGATAAGGATGCCCCACACAACCCCACCAGAGTGTGTATGATTCGAAGAAAACACCTTCTGATCCCACGCTTCTAAAATGTACATCCACCCTACCCTAAACCACAAGTAGGAGGCAGTATTCGTAACTCCGCTCAGGAATCTTCCAGGGTCAGTGAAATAGAGAAAACGTTGGCGGGTTGATCACTTGCTTCTACTTTCAACAACAGAATTCCCAAACACTAACCCCAGGCCCTTACACAGTAAAAAAATCGACACACAATGAATGGAAGACAGACGAAAAAAGGACAGCTAGATGAAAACGGGAAGGGCAAAATCTGCCGGCTGAAAATATGTTTTCTAACAAAGGGAGTATTGTGACTCTTTCCTCTCTCACACAAGTATCCAGGGCAAAGCTACTAAATTTTATCTCCAAATAAGGGTTGTCAACTGAGCACAACTTCATCTCTAATCATTGTATTTATTGAACAACCAATGAATAAGGAATTTTTGCCTCCCTATTCATTTTAGAAGCGTTGTACTGGCATGGACGCCATCGGAGACGTTTTATTATTAGGAAAACAAAGGAGATAAACGTAACTAACCCCAGAATTTCACCCGCTAGATAAAATATGATAAGAAACAAAGGGAGATTTAGAAAAGGGGTGATTAATTTAATGGGAATAATACGAAGTTAAATAATTAAATACAGGTCAATAGTTAACCGATGCCGTAACAAATTTGTAAAACGTAAAAAATTTGAATCTCATCTCGGGAAGTTGAAGACATGGTTGAACGGAACGATTTATTGATTGTTATTAAGTTAAAATGAAACGAGTAAAACAAACGAGGGAATGAATTAAAATTGCAAGAAAAGGCCCAAATAATCGAGATATGAGGGTTCTAGTATCAAATCTCGTCAAATACAAATCCAATGTTCACGGATTAGGGTAGATTAAGCTACCCAAACATGATGATTGTAGAAAAAAAAGTACAGGTATATTTACGAACAAGAAACTCCAAAAATGGGGTGAATAAAGGTGAGTAACTGTAAGTTCGGTATTTAGCGGGAATGTCCATCTCCCCCTGACTAGCTCACCTTAAGCAGCACCCTGGCCCTTTCCTCTGGTGTTCAGGTTTTCGTACCTCATAAAATTCCTTCGGTCAAATGGGGTTTCCCAGCAACAGAAGTACAAAGTAGCTCGTGTGATCTAATCCTACAGAATGGAGTACTGCCTGATCTCAGCGTCGGGAAATCGAGACCTAACAAAACACCTTTATCTACTGAAAAAGGCAATTAGGTTTCATGCGAGGTTTGAGTGGAAAGAGAAAATTGCCTTTCGATGAAGGGTTCGAGTCTCTCAGAAAGATTGTTCATTCGACAAAGAAGAATCATTCAAAGATGGATGTTTAAACCTGTTATTGGCAGCAGAGATATATAACTTTAGCTTAAAGCTCAACTTTGAGCGCCCATCCCCCCCGACACACACCATCCGCTGGAGGCTATATGAGAGCTAAAAGTTCCCGTCGACGTGAAGTTGTAGTGAATTGTTGATGTTTTCGGAAACTTTCTGTTTGGCGCAACTTTGCAGTATTGAAGGGAAGAGGATAGAGCCACTCTCCATGCTAAAATGTGGCCTGGTTGGCTGCAAGATACTTTCGATTTCCTTGCTCCTCTTCTCAAATTGGACCGAGAGACCGAGGTGATTGTCTAAAATATCAAACACTCACTACTTCTCTTGATAGATTATAGCCACCGCAAATCGGTTCAGTTCGCACCTAGGAATGAATCCATGTGTTCCTAGGACAAATTTGCTTCTGGAGATGTATTATGGCTCCCTTTCAGACCCAGTATCCACGATTAACTAGATTTATGTCCTATTTAAGTCCTGTGATTATTATCTTTAACTCTATTGACCCCTCTTCATTCCATTCCCATTGTGTAAAAA
The DNA here is from genome assembly GCA_963969495.1 of Ceratothoa steindachneri. NCBI lineage: Eukaryota > Metazoa > Arthropoda > Malacostraca > Isopoda > Cymothoidae > Ceratothoa > Ceratothoa steindachneri. Next base: position 45,098,794 of record OZ018327.1, read on the forward strand.
TTCTCACTTTGGTTGTACCATTATTCCTTTCATTTCTTTTTTCCTCTTAGTTCCCTTCTTTTCTCAATGTAAAAAGATATTATATTATAATTATAGGGTATAACATGACCTAAAATGGTTTTACACTAATTTTTTTGTAGCCACACATAGGGTATAATACAGAAAAGAATGTTTTGGCGTGTCATGATAGTTTCAATATATCTATAATGAGATTTCTTTTGAAGTTTTTATCATTGTTGGGTAGTTCAGAACTATTAATTAATTGATTATTCATATAAATAGTATGTTAAATGATAGCATGCTCTCTCACTGGGGTAGGGGAGGGGAAGTCAGAAGTAGTATGTAGAACAGATAGGAAGAGAAAAAAATGAATAGAAATGATAGAACAGAAATGAAGTAGTTTCAAGAATTACTATAGCAGATCTTTCCAACCCCGAATACTACAGCTACAAGGAGCTACAAGGATAAGAAGTACACTAGAAGACCTTACGGTCCATTTAGAGAGGGTACTTTGGACTAGTAGTCGAGCAGGCACAGTTCTGCTCAACAGCTTACGTGCCCAAACGGCCACTTTTCAATACTTTGTCCAGTATTGTTTTGAACTGATTAACAGAATTGATGTTGACAACTTCCACTGGAAGTGCGTTCCAGCTACCACAGATGCTGTATATGAAAAATCTACCACAGAGATCGCGGTGGTAACGCTTCAGCTCAAGTTTGTAGCCGTTATTTCTAGTTCTGCCATCACTAAGTTGGAAAACATCAGTGTAGTCTACATTGTAGAAGCCTTGAAGTATTTAAAACACTTTGATAAGCTGACCACGCAATCTCCCAGTCTCCAACGAGAACAGATCTAATTCCCTTAATCTATCGTCGTAACTTTTGTATCTGATAGAGGGAATCAGTTAGGTTTCCCTGGTTTGCACACGTTCCAATCTCGCGACATCCTTTCGAAACGAAGAACTCCAAAATTGTACGGCATACTCCAGGTGAGGTCGCACAAGTGAATTTTACAAACAGAGTACTATTTCCTTGCTTCGATATCCAAACTGTCGCTTTATGTAGCCTAACATCCTTTGTGCCTTTTTTTCCGCCTCTATTCATTGTTTCGAGAACTTGAGGTCACTAGTGATTGTTACACCCAAGTCGTTCTCGGTATCAGTGCGTTCGAGAGCAGTGCCGTTAAGGAAATACCGTGATTAGGGGGTTCGGTAGCAGATATGCATCACTTTGCATTTGTTCACGTTAAATGGCATTTGCCACGTGTCCGACCACTCCCAATCTTCCAGAGATCGTCTTGTAGGCCTAAAGTGTTTTCTTCCTTTTCAACGTTCATACCAAGCTTGGTATCGTCAACAAATTTAGAAATCTTGGCAACCATGTCACCATCACTGTCGTTAACATAGATGATGAAAAGTAGTGGTCCCAGGACAGAACCTTGGGGTAAACCGCTGGTAACGGGCACCCACTTAAAAGCCTGTCCATTTAGCACCACCTATTGCCGTCTTCCACTTAGCCAGTTCTCTATCCAACCTGCTACCTTTCTGTCTATGCCCAGCGCACGCACTTTCCGGAGGAGGCGGCGGTGTGGTACCTTATCGAAGGTTTTTTGAAAGTCTAAGTAGATAACATCCACCGCCTTATCCCGATCATGCCCACTGAAAACGAAGTGGAAGAATTCCACAAGGTTCGTTAGGCATGACCGTTGCCTTCGGAAACCGTGCTGGAAACTCTTCAGTGGCAGGTTCGACTCTAAATATGACGTCATTTGTCCACTATGATGTTTTCCATGAGTTTACCGACTAGTGAGGTTAAGCTAATATGTCGGTAGTTCGACGGCTAGCTATGGTCTCCTTTATTCAAGATAGGAGTCACCTCCGCTTCACGCCATTCTCTAGGAACGCATCCGGTCCCGATTGACATGTTGAAGATTGTGCTCAGATGTCGTGACACTTAATCGCGCACTTCTTTCAACACTTTAGGTAGAAACCTGTCCGGGCCAGGGGACTTATTTGTCTTTAGATCAGTGATCTTTTTTTCTATTTTTCCTTGGGTGAAGTCTATTTCCTCCAGCTTTTCCCCCAAGTAGAAATCCTTTGGCTGGGGGATGGGACCACACTCTTCAGTTAACACTGAAGAGAAGTCGTTGAGGAGGTTAGCATTTTCTGCATCTGAGTGCTTTAATGTCGCCTCCTCATTCACTAAAGGGCCAATCGTGCGATGGATTGGTTTACGGCTATTTACATAACCAAAGAACTCCTTGGGTTTCTCCTTGCAAATTCTCGCCACTCGGAGCTCCTCGGCACCCTTTGCCGCCCTTACGCTGGACTTTACTCTCCTAGCTAGCCTACGCTACCCGTAAAAGTCATCAGAGCTCTTTGACTGCCGGTACACCGTTCTTTTCTCACTCAGCAGTTGACCAATTTCTCGATTAAACCACTTTGGTTGAAAGAAAGACCGACGAAGACTTTTCAAAGGGATGAATCGTGATTGAAAACTCATGAACGCAGTTTTGAATCTATTCCACGAACCTTCAACATCCTCGCACACTTCTAGCCTCGCATCAGTTAATCCAGCACGAAGACCTGCAAAGTCTGCTTTTCTCAAATCAAGTTTCCTCGATTTACCAGTCGCAGACTCTACCTTGGGGAACTTGACTATAAATCTGACTACTCGGTGATCACTGCCACCGAGCTCTTCGCCTACAGAGAAATCCTCAACGATGTCATCCTCAGAGGTGAAATCCAAGTCGAGTGTATTATTGCGTCTCGTCGGCTCTCTCGCCCATTGAGTCAGGAACTCGTTGTTCGCGAACTCCAGGAGTAGTGCGTTCTCGCCAGAGGGTTCTCTGGTTTTCCAGTCAACTTGGGTATTGAAATCACCCATGGCGATACACACACTGTCTAGAACAAGTTCATCCAGTAGCCGGTACAGATTCCTGTCCTTTTCAACGAGTTAGGCAGGGGGTCTGTAAAGTAGCAGGATCCTGTATCTGGCAGGACCTAAATCTAGGTCACCTCCTAGTAGCTCTTGGGAGGATATAATGTTGCAGTTCGTCGATTTGAGTGTATCCTTGACATACAACATTACATCGCCACCCTCTCTGTCTGGCCTATCTTTTTGGAAGAGTTGGTAACCGGGAATCGTGAATTCACCTTCAAAATCTCGGTTTGAGGTTTTTACCCACGACTCTGTTATGGCTACCATTTCAGTTTCTTCCGTCGCTACAAGAGCACGAAGTTCAAAAAACTTGTTCCTGATCGACCTTGCATTAAACAGAAGAACTTTCAGGGAGTCCCCGAATGTAGGACTCCCTACGCTGTTCCGTTTCCCGGCTTATTTGTTGGCGAGGAGGCACCCCTCTTTGCGACCTCTGAGAAGGTCGTTCCAGGAGTGACACATGGGTACTGACAATCGTCCGCCCTCACTCTGGGCCGGATACTCCTTTGGGTCCTCTCTACGACGTCCTGGATCATGTTCGACAGAAAGGCCTTTCCTTTAAAGGAAAGATTTACCCCATCACTTTGGTAGAGATCATTCCTACCATAAAAGGTGCGGTAGGGGGCCACAAAAAAGATCCCCTCTACCGTACCCAAATCTGCCAAGCGCTGGTTCAAAGAGACGTTCATCGAGTGAGCGGTCCGTGTTGGACCTCTCCTCGGGAGCAATTAAAACAGGGAAAATTTTGTGGTCACACTCGATTTCCCAAATAAATCGATCATATTAACATTTGAGGCTCGTCTATTTTCATTAACAACTTTCCTTCGCATCTTTCGACGCGTTTATTTGCTTTCACCCCATTCTTTGTTATCTTTGAAGTAACTATTTTATAAATAAATATACCATGTCATTCATTCCCTTTGTTTGTCCAACAATGAATTTCAAGCCTTTGGATGAATTTTTACTCGCAAAAGGAATCTGGTTAATAGTGGGATACACCCTTCCCGTAGAGAGCGCCAAAAGAGTGCGTGTGTGTGTGGCGAGGGGTAGTAATGGGAAGGATAATGACCAAGAATTGACACCAATGCGTCCTACTCAGCGCGTGAATTTTTTTAAAGGCCAGGAGAGACGAAAATGGGAATGGGAGGATAACAGGAGAGACCGCGTACATCATCTCTATCAGAGACAAGACGCGTAGCCAAGAAAGAGAAAAGATGGCCCACGGAGACAAATGAGACTCGAAGCAACGGCTCAAGTCAGGAATAAGAAGAGAGGAAGGAGTAATAGCGGCGGCGACGGGGGCGGAAAAAAAGGGAGGAAACCCACGAGAAGAAGGTAGGAAACCCATGAGTGTGGGGATGCGTGAGGCCCAGAAAGGGATCGGGAACAAAGGTTTCCGTGGGTAGACGGATCTGGCGCAAACAAACGCACGCCCCAACACTTACGTCCTTATTGCAGAAAAGATGGAAAAATTAGGTCCACAACTAGGGGGCGGGGGGGTGATGGAGTTTTAGGAGGGGGTGAAGATTTCAAATCAGCAAGTCCTTATGCCTGTAAGAAGTCCTTGAAGAGGGAAAGATCAGCAAACGGAGAAGGAGACTGATAGAGATGGATCAAATCTGTTTTAGCCACTTTTTATATAGCAATGAGTTCCTGAAGGGGTGCACATCTTCATTTCTTCTATCTTTACCTTTACAGAGCCCCCCTTACAACCCTCCGCGCGAGATGCCCACGTTGATTTTGGCTTTAAATTTTTTTTTAAATCATGGCGTTAGAAAAATGAGCTATGAAACTCGGTTTTCAAATTGCGGAGATTTCCTTTTAAACCAAATTTGTTAAGGAAGAGTAGCATTATTTGTCAAAAAAGACGAAACCGACGAGGGAGGACAATTCCACAGTGTTTGGATCATTTTCACTTGCTTCCTGAGTTGAGTGGGAAGCAATGTGTTAAAGTTCAGATTGTAGCGCAATGGTAAATTTTTCGTTTCTTGATGCATCCACTAAGGTGAATTAAGTTGGAAGTATGAAAATAACTATCTTAAGTTAGGTTATATGTTAAAGTGGTGTAAAATTTAAAGCAATATGTTCAATTGTTGTTTTGAGAAGCATCAAGTTAAAGTATTTTGAAAATTTTAAAGACAATTGTTAAAAAAAAGGCGAGGTTACGTGAAGCGAAAATGTGTAGTACGGCCCGCTTTCGTTGTTTGTTAGACAGATAAAAAAAAGAACTGGAAGGAGAACAAAAGAATAAAGAAATATGGGAATGCAGAGTGAAATATCGATTCTTATCATCTGATTCACTTGGACGAATGAGGTATTTAAAAATCCGTGACATTGTATAGATGTGCAGCCCCCGACTCACATTCTAAAGGTCAAAAGACCCTTTTTAAAAAATCACTTTTAGGTCCATCCAACCAATAATGATCATTTACGCCCGTGTTTAGTTTTAAGGCTGAGGTTTCTGCACCCCTCAGTCAAACATCCTCCTTTCTCAGCCGGACTTCGGACCGCCAGGGCAGATTTGACCCTAAAGTAAACTGGTAAAAATAAGGCTAAATATGGAATAGGAAAATTTTATATTACTAAATATTAAAGGAAATCTGATTGATATAATTAGCATTCGGGCGCGGGGCTTATGTCCAAAGTCAAGATGCCCGCCATAAAAGCAATGAACAATAGAGCGCCTAACGACGTCTGGCAATCGCTTTGAATTCGATCTTACTACCTTGGCATTCGAATTGCGTATATTACAAGTTTATTACAAATAGCGGAGTGTGGGAGTGCTACACCCAACATTAAAGGGATGTTATGGGGTGTTCCTCCCCATTTCAAAATAATTAACTTAGGCTCGCATTCAAAATCGTTTCTCAGACGTCGTTAGGCACTGCAATGTTCATTGTTTTTATGGCGTGCTCCACCCCTTCGGGGAAGAGCTAAAAATGGGGTCATTATATTTCCTTGAAGTGGATGACTGTGTAGGAGATAAAGAAAATTGAATTGGCGAATATATTTAAATAACCTCCCGAATAATATGACCGTAATAGCACTAATTAAAAGACGAACAACTTGATAAGACAGTGAAGTGAGAATGAGCAGAAATTGGTTACCAGATTTTTTTAATGGTAGAGGATTATGAGATACAATTTAGGAGGACTCGTGGAGGGTTTTGGAGGGGCTCAATGGGTGTTATAAGAGGGCTTAATTGGTGGCCATGGAGGGATCTATATGTGTTCAGGGAGGATATCTCCACCACAAGGTATATCAGAAGAGATCGACCAAGGAAAGCGCAGAAGACAAAGGAAGTGAAAATATGTAGAAGATACACATAGATTCACCTGCGGAGTTTGGGGCCAAGGGGGCACACTGTCCTATATAAGTCAGATGTAGCATATAATTTGGTAAATATTCGTTTTAAGACATCTTTTCTAAGGAATTTAAAAATATGTTTTTCTTATGCAGTTTTATGTCTACTTTTCTGATCTGACACTCATTTCTCCCCGGAAATGCATACTTTCTTCATAATCGACTGAAGTTCCATAATAGGAAAAGTATGGATTTCCAGTGAAAACGAGTTTCAGATATGAAAACTGCACATAAAACTGCATAAGAAAAACACATTTTCAAATTCATTTAAAGAACCAGAATCAGAACAGACCAAACCTAACCGTACTTAACCTACCTAACCCAACCTAACCTAACCTAAACTAACCTAACCTTAACCTAATAAAATCAGACAAAAATTTGGGAAAAAAACACATTTTCATGTGGTTTTACGGCCTTTCGAATTCTTTGCAATTCTATTACAGTAAGAGAAATTTCGATTTGGCCACAGCACCGCATTCTAAAATATTAACTGAAGACACAGCCATGCGCAAACCGTCCTAAATATAACGAAGCATGGTATTGGCTAATCAGTCATAACACGCACGCGCAGATCGTCTGTAGATATAATGCAGCATGCTATTAGGTATCTAGTCAGTCCAAAAGTACGCCAAAGGTTGAAGGAAATACGGAAAATGGTGCCGAAAGATTCAGATTTACCAAAATAATAACATTTTCTCTCAAAATAAATAACTACGTTATTATTAAGTTTCGGAATGTAAAAATGACATCGATGAACATAATTTTCAGAATTTAGAACGTTTTTCTTTGAAAATTTAAAAATCATTAAAGACTTAAAAGAATATTATCCTATACTTTTATCCAATAGCTTTCAATTAGATATGCCATAATTGGGGTTCGCTCTGTTTTTAGTGATGAAAACAGCGCTAGTTAAAAAATGATTGAATATGAATAAATGTATTATTCCTTTGGCGGAATGTGATGCACATCTGCATCACGTAAAAAAATCACATAGTTTTCTGTCAAGACCGAGTCAGAATTCATCACCTGCATTCGTATGTTTGTTTGCTTTGTGGCAAACTCCTGATTGGCTATCTATTTCAAACACACATTTTCTTTAGTATTTATAGTGTTACTTTGACCTAGGTAGTCACTACGAGGACAAATGGCTGATTGCCACGAATCCTCAGAAGACACAGATGACACTCTACGGCGCTAGAGATCATTTCATGCACAACCTACAAATCTACTCACACACACCAAACTTGATCCACCAAAACCCAACAAGGCTCGCATACACACAGTGCACCAAAATCCTGGGGGTAACATTCGACAAATCCCTCAGTTTCAACTTACACCAGAACATAATACAAGCAAGAGCCTCACGTACAAACACATCGCTGGGTAGGTTCTACCCAGCGAGCAAGAAACTAAAACTACACCTATATAAAGCACTCGTGCGTCCCATTCTCACGTACGCCCCACTGTCACTCGTAGCCTCGAGCGACACCTGGAAGCGAAAGGCTCAGCGCATTCAGAACTCTGCTCTGAAGCGCGCTTGCCGTTCGCCGCTGTACTCGAGAATGGACGCACTACACAACAACAACAAACTAACTCCTCTCAACACCTACGCTCACACCAGACTTACAAAACAACTTGAAAAACTCACAACAGACCCACTTTACACCTCGCTACATGTAAGAAGGTACGCGATGGCGCCGCGATATCCCGCGGCCCACGAACACCTGCCACCCGTACCATTCTTCGCATACCCAATAAGGCATCATGAATAACGCGTTTCCGGATGGACTGTCAGCCTCCCCCCCTGACTTGCCCCTATCCCTCGCCCAGTCAATTACCTCATAACCCACACCCTCACTACAACACCTCGCTTCGGTGTATAGCCACCGACCTATCTACTCTCGCTGTCCCTTTCTTAATTATTTTCCGCAACGCTCCTCTCTGACTACCCGTCTGCCGTATTACGGCAGTCCCTCTCTGTTCTTTCTATACACAAAATGCAATGCTAGGTAGTCTATTAGAGCACCTAGGGACTACCTGGAAGAGAGGGACTGGCTCTCCCCCACCAATATGGGTTCAGGAGGGACCGGTCCACTCAGGCGGCTGTGGCCATCGTTCACGACAGAATACAGAAAAAAACGCCAGGTACATCAATGGACACTTTTCATCAGCAAGGACGTGGAGAAGGCCTTTAACAGAGTGTGGCACGAGGGACTCCGTTGGAAACTCGCCAACAATATGGAGTTACTTCTCTGCACCAGAAGGCTCCTTTCGCACTACCTCACTGAACGAAGATGCCACATAAAATACAACACCACCCTCTCACAACTCTTCACACCACGCTCAGGCGTTCCCCAAGGAAGCGTACTGGCATCCACACTTTACATCTTGTACACAAACGACACCCCACGCCCACCCGAAAACTTCTGCCACACATACACAGTGTCCTGCGCCGATGACGAGACAATTCTCGTCAGCGGCTGTGGACCAGACGAGATCGCGCTCCACGCACAAATAATACTAGACGCAAAGACAGAATACGAGGACTACACACAACATACAAAAATCCTTGGGGTAACTTTTGACAAGTCCCTTAGGTTCAATATACACCAGAACATAACACAAGCAAGAGCCGCACGCACAAACATAATGCTGCACAGGTTCTACGCTACGGGCAAGAAACTACAGTCACACCTATATAAAACACTCGTGCGACATCTTCTCACGTACGCCCCACTGTCACTTGTAGCGACAAGCGCGCTTGCCCCTCTCTCTTGTACGCGAGAATGTCCACACTACACAACAACAACAAACTAGCACCCCTCAACACATACGCTCACTCAGACTCACAAAACAACTCGGGAAATCGCCAGAGACCCCATATACACCGCACTACACGTAAGACGGTATGTTGCGATGGCACTGCGATACTTCGCAGCACATGACCGATTACCCGCAACCCATACCGTTCTTCACATAAGTTAAAAGCATCATGAAAAACGCGTTTCTGACTAAGCAGACACGTTCTCCTTCCTGACCCAGCCACACCACGCATCGGTGTCTAGCCACCGACCTATCAACTCTTCCTATCCCATCTCAAGTTATTTCCGTACCCTTTTCCTCTACGACCCGTTCGTCTGTGTTACACAGTGATCCCTCTCTGTTCTTTCTCTATACATCATTCATTCATTCACTCATTCGTGAATGATACAAAAGCAAGGGGTAAGCTATTTTTCTTTTGTTTTACTTTATTTACAAGTGTAGCATAATTGTTTTTGTATATTATGTGAATAAAAGCATGTATTAGTTATAAATACTATAAAATTAAATTTTTATACTATACTTACTAAATAGACTTAATTTTTCATGTGATGCAGTAATGCATTTCCTTTGGCCGAGTTGCTAATCAGTAAATTTTGGGGCGCATAATGATATTCATAAAGTTTATTATTTTACTTACATTTTAAAAGAAAATATTCAAATATTCTAATGTTTATTACATTTATAAAAGTAATAAAAACAAATAAAAATAGTTATTTATTAGACATTACCTATGTACATGTGATTCATTTCCATTCTCCTGCTGTTGGGGTCTAATGAAATTTCTTTATTCCAGACATCCATAAAAATGTCCAGATGTGTAGGCCTAAATTTGCATTATGAAGATATAGACGAGTATCTTTTCGATGTTTTACCAGAAAATTAAACTGTTAGTACATGCGACAGTGATTCGGATGAAGATAATCTAGAAACTTCAGAAGGAACTTTTGTAGAACAGACAAACGATAAGGATGATTCTAGCATGGGTAAATAAATTGATTTTCTTAAGAAAATACTGTATTTGGCAATGTAAGATGCACATACAATGTGCATTCTATCCACAATTTGTTGAGTTCAACAATCTTAGTCATTATATTTAGCAAAATATAAGAGTGACAGAAAATTATTTTCAAAAATGTATATTCAATAATTTTCAGTCAAGTTATTCCTATGTTATTTGTTATACAGAAAAAGAATCTTCAATGATTGAGAAGGGGGAATTTACTTCAAATGATGTTGTGAGTCAAAAGTTTCATTCTACATGGAATAAGCAACTGTATGAAAATAAACCGAGTACTTTTGAACAAGAAGAGGGTCTATCTCCAAATGTTTCATTACCTTCTGACGAAGTAAGACCTCTTCATATTTTTTGTAACTTTTTACTGAACAACTTTTAGAGCGTATCAACTTCCAAACAAATTTGCATGACACTCAAACCCAAAAGAATTATAAACCAACAAATGTTGAAGAGATAATATACTTTTTAGTGATACTTCTGTTTAGTAGGCTATCACAGCTTCCTAGCTATCGAGACTACTTGTCTTCTGATAAGCTATTTAGAAATGAAGCAGCAACCACTGTAATGAGCATGGTTAGATTCAAGTAGTTATTATGTCATTGCCCAGTATCTTGTGTAGCATATACCAAGAATATGGGTAATGTGGATCTCTCAGATATGACAAAGTGTACATATGAAATAAACATATATATGTATGTATGTGTGTGTATTTTATATTTAGTAGCGTTTGTCTTAATATTTGTGAATTAATTGGAAAATTAAAAGTAAAAGAAAAGGATTTTCTTTCATTCCATAAAAGTGATGCATCACCACTAAATCTGTCCAGTGATGCAATAGTGCATCACTTCCCACTTCCATTTAGTGATTTAATATTGTTTATGAACAAAGAAACTTTGAGAACCTTCTCTCTAACTTAGAGGAACATAAAAAACACACAAAAAGAACGATTTTGAATCAAACCCTTCTGTAGCTGACATCAAAGGGTTAAGCCATTTACATGTTTCATTTTCTTAAGGACTGATGGCGTCATTTAGACACCTTGCATTCGTCATCTCTGCTGGAGCGAAATCTCTTGCCCCGAAGGACGTTCACAAGTCCAATATGATTTGATAATGACTAACAGTCTTGACACACTTGGCGTTTCAGTTTAATGATATATCACAACACAATGTTGACATAAGGTGTAAATCCTTTACTAAATACACAATGAACTTCCCGGGAAGGTGGATTTACTATTAAACTGCACTGACCAAAATGAAAATAACATTGTATTTCTATCATAACACCTTTCATAACTTTTGTCAAACAGAATCCAAGGTTTACAAAATTGGTGTACGATAATGTATAGGTGTAAACGACGTATGGGTAGTGGTTATTCAAATTTGGATTAATAAAACAATTATCAGCAGATAAGCAATTTACTTTATAAAATTGAAGTGGCCAGAATGATCCGAAAAATTAGTTTCCATCTACAGAGAACCGGCATTATTTGCATAGCAACTAAATTCAGTTTAGTTTTGTGTATGTTATGTCATTCTCTTGCCAGCTGTCGTCCAGGTAACATGCCTAAAGTAAAGTAAAGTAGAAAAGGTGTGGAAGGTGAGATAGAATAGATCGCCAATCCCCTCCCCCCCCCCCTCCGGTGATCCTAAGATGACCAGAGGGGGAGAGGAGGGCACTAGGCCCTCCCAGTCTCCCCTCTCCCTTCAGAGTCCTGTTGGACTTCTGGATAGAAGAGAGGGAGGCAGGGAGAGGAAGAGGAAAGAGAAAGGGGGATAGCAAAGTTTGAAGTAGTGTAGAAGATTAAAAGGAGACCAAGGTGGTCGGCGGACCTACAGCTTTACGTGGAATCCAAACCACGGTGTGTAATATATCCTGTCTATTCATTCAATCTCTAGTGCCCCTGTCCCACGTATGCTGTGTTAAGCCCAGTGTGAAGGATAGCAGTAAATGTAGATGGAAAAGAAGGAAGTAGAAAATGTGCAGTTGAATGCAAAGTATACGTGGAGGTCACCCTAATCTCTGACATTTAGAAATGTTATAGTTTAGAATTCAAATGAATAGAAATAGTTGTCTGAGTATCAGGTTTATCCTTTATGTTCGTTTTATGTCATGTTTTTTTAATCTGTGTTATTGTTAATGTGATGTGGCGTTCAAACCGTTGTTTTAGTTATTTTCCTTCACTGGTATAAAGTTTTCTCCTTTCTATTTTATTATACCTGTTTCTTGTTTATCCTTTTATGTTTCTTTTTATTATTTCTAGCTTTTTCTAACTTTGTTTACTTACTCTCTCTGTTTGTTCTCATCATGTGAATACTTCGTCCTCTTGTTCGTTGATCTTTGAAGTATAGGTGGGGAAGTTCTACGTGCTCCCCCTTCTTGTCTCTGGGTGATCCTGGCCATTGCTTCCTCTCCTACTCGCGTTGCGTGGTTTGGATGAGTTTCTTGGCCCTTTTCTCTATAATCTTGTTGATTGGCTGAATTCTTGCTTCGCGATGCAAATCTTGCTGTCTTCTGTCTATTCTTCTTTTGTTCGTGATTATCAAAACTGCCTTGTTCTGTATTCGTTGCAGTGCGATAACATTACTGTTTGAGATTGTATACAATGCTATCACTGCGTATACCATTGTTGACTGGATTAAGACTTGATAAATTTTTTTCTTGTTTTTTTCTTTTAAGTGCTCTGAGCCTAAATAGTAGACCGAGTCTCTTTCTTCCTTTATCTACTCTTTCTCTCCCATGCTTGGTGTATCCTCTCTTTCTTATCTGTTTCCTTCGATCACAATGTTGCTGATTCTCATCCTGTGCATTGGTACGATTTTAAATTTATTCCTGTTAGTGCTGATCTTCCACTGTTTTTCATAAGCGTTGATCCGTCGTATTTTTTCTGCTGTCAGTCTTGTTTGCATATCAAGGGCAGACGACAATCTGTGTGATGTCATCTGCGAACTGTATATTTAGGCACCCGTATGTAGCTGGCTGAGGAATGTCCGAGGTATATACAGAGTATAATGTTGGACTCAGACATCTTCCTTGCGGAAGGCCAGCCTTCATCTTGAATTTATCTCCATGGTAGTTTTCCATTTTGATAAATGCGTTTCGTTCGGTTATGTAATTGCAAAGTAGTCTTTCCATCTTGTTCTCTATGCGTAACTGCAATATCTTATATTGCATTCCTTTCGCCCATACTTTGTCAAAAGCTTTGGACACATCCCTACAGACTATATCAATGCTAGCCTTTTCTCTTTTTGCTTTAGCTATTTTTTTCTGTTAGGACCGCGAGGGCCATCTCCGTGCTTCTTTTATTCTGAGGCTAAATTGAAATTTATGTAGAAGGTCATTAGCTTTCAGGTGCTCATATAGGCGAGTGTTCATAATTTTCTCGAACATCTTTCCGATGAAGTCGAGTAGAGATATAGGTCTGTAATTCTCCACTCGTGTAGTAGTCTTGCCAGCTTTGGGTATGAAAATCATCTTGGCTACTTTAAGTTCTTTTGGAAAGTAGCCGGTGTTAAGGCTGGCATTAAATATTGAAGTAATTCCCTGCACTATTTTTCAGTCGCTTGTTCGTAGTGCCTCTTAGTGAGCTCTGATCTACCTGGTGCCTTCTGCTTAAACTGAGCGATTATGTTTTTCAGTTCTTGGACGGTAATTCTTGCGTCATTACCGTCCAAAGTGTCTCTTGCTGCATCTACATTTCTGTAAGGGATTATCCTGTCCGAAGAAACCTATCACGCCTCTCTCTGTCCGCGTGCTGCTTGTAAAGATGCACCACCAAGATAGTATTTCAATTGGATCTATTGCAGAGACTATCAAGCAATCCAAAGGCGTAGTCCATAATATTCTGTCAAACTATGACATGCAAAGCCGGGCCGGTAAATCAGCCGGAAAACAAAGAAAGGTCTCAAAAATGAAAGACCAAGCCATTCTCCAATTGTGAAGAATGGCATTTTCAAGACGGTTGCAGCAGTTTGTCGGGAGATTAGTCCGATATTTGCTATCAATGTCTCCAATAACACCTTTCCTACGTATGCTGGAGAAAAATACTCTTCACCCTCGCACACCTGAAGAACAAGAAGGTTCGTATTGCATTCGCCACTGAACACATTAAATGCACATATAACCAATGGAGCCAAGTCAACTTTAATGACGAATCTAAGTTCATTTTGTTTAGCTCTTTCGCTCTCAATGATTCCATATGGCATCATCAATAGTTATCTTCATAATTTTACTTATAAAGTGTCCAATGAGTTTGTGTGGCATCAAAATGTATTCATGGGTTGCTAACTGGGGCAGTTTGCATGTTTTGATTTGTTTTCTCATACGAGGTGTCAGCTGGGGATATGAAAGAGTTGTGACTGTCAATACCATCGGGATCGGTGCGTTATACGCAGATATTTGACTGATGAATACGATAAGGTAAGCATAGTTTTTCATTATCATTTTTATTTTATTACATAGAAGATAGTTTATAGATGAGATTAGAATGTTAGTTATACCTTCAGCATATAATTTGTATGCGCAATATTATTTCTAACTTACGTGATTCCATGTGGCATCATTGGACTTTTTATAATTATTAGTATAAAGAAAAAAGTATGTGCAATTTTCTGAGTTAGGGTAGGTCTTCATCGTCTATAACTGCACAAATTTTGTTATTTGATATAAGTAACTGTTTACACGCACACACACACACACTATATATATATATATATATATATATATATATATATATATATATATATGAATCAATTAAACCACATTGAAAGAGAACACGGAATAATTTTTCTTTGCAGTAATATTTTTATTACTTTTTTTCGAAAAAATACGTGCAGGAAAGCGATTCGAACCAGGCACACTGAGGCAGCGAGCACCGCTTTGATCACAGTAGCATAGTGTACTAACGGCATACTTTTAACTTTGATCAAAGCGGTGCTCGTTGCCTCAGTGTGCCTGGTTCGAATCGCTTCCTTGCACGGATTTTTTCGAAAAAAGGTAATAAAAATATTACTGCAAGGAAAAATTATTCCGTTTTCTCTTTCAATGTGGTTTAATGGATTCATTTTCATCATTCTATCACGCTACTTTGAGATATATATATATATATATATATATATATATATATATATATATATATATATATATATATATATATATATATATATATATATATATATATATATATATATGTGGTGTAGTGTATGTTGGCATCCTTCTGTTTCAGAAGACAATAGAGATTGCACCATGGAAGTGTTTGGAGATCCAGGAAAGCCCAGTGGTCAAGATTCCTTTATCTGCCTAGCCAGTGTCAACCAAAGGAATGCAGAGCAGTACGCTTGGCACCAGGCTGGCTGCAGGAGCTGCCCGCGTCAGTGAGCACAGCGCACTGGTCCGCCTTCGGGACTTCACTCCTGATTTGGAAGGTTTACTCCCTCCCCTACGCTTGGCCGTTGGATCATTCGAGGATCTCCTCCGCCCGGCTAGTTGGCTGCTAGAGACAGCTTCTCCGCGTAGCTTGATGGTACGGTGTAAACCCATCCATTTACGTGCTTTATCTTTAGCCCGCTGGCTGAGGCGGTGTGTATATATATATATATATATATATATATATATATATATATATATATATATATATATATATATATATATATATATATATATATAGGGCCTATTTAGTTAGAAGTGTTGCCATACCGAGGTCGGTAATGGTCTCGCGGGGCGGTCTCGGCCCCTGAGTGGGAGTACATGGTCAGTCTCAATAGCCTATCCTAACCTATAGTTACCTAAAAAATAAAATAACTAATTTTCATTCATTTAGTCTTCAGATGCCTCCTAAAGAACACAGAGGAGAAGCTCTCACTAACTAATGCTGGCAAAAGTACAAACAAGGCAAAATGGTAGGCCGTCGAATGAGAATAAAGTCAGTCTAAGTGCTAAAGGAATGACAGCAACAAGGCCAGTCAGTGATGTTCATTTAGATGGGTTTGATCATTTTCCTGCACCTACTAATAATCTAAAGCAAATGAGGTGTAACAAGTGGAACATCTCATTATGCCTGTTGGAAGAGCAAAATTGTTTTATTACATTTCATAAAAAATAAATTGTCTGTAAATTATTTTATTAAAATTAATGAAAAAAGAATTAACTTTTATTTTTAGGAAACGTGGTTACTAAATTCTATGTTTTCTTAGTTATCTTCCAATGATTTTAGTTTTTAGTTTTTTTTTCATGTTTGCCTCAACACTTCCCAATGATGCCATGAGGAATCATTCTATTTTTATGCATTTCCTTCAATGTTCAATAAAAAAAAGTTGTATATAAGTGTTTTATGACCTAAATGTTTTAAAGCAAAAATGTTTTAAAGCAAAAATTCTTTTACATAAAGCAATACTTTGGGAAAGAAAGGGTTAGATCCGATGTCAGGAAGTTAGTTCGTAGCAAAACATGCAAAAGATTGTAAGTCATTTGCACCAAAAAGAGTGTGAAGTTTGGCGCAGGATTTTGGTAGAAAGCATTAGGTCACGTGGACATCCTGGGCACAATAAATGCACAAGTGTAAAAGGAAATGCTGCGACAGCATGCTCTACCCAATCTGAGAGCCGCGAAAGCCTAACCAGCAATTTCTAAACAAAACAAAGCCTCCCTCCTGCTATGTTGGTTAAGACCTTCTGGATGACGAGTATATCACTGTTATGAACTGTTAAAATATAAAATAAGTCAAGGACTAAAGCTAAAGCCAAAACCCAAAACAACAAATAGAGCACAAAAAAGTAGGGAGCATGCTCCAGCGTCATGTGACGGCCCGCCTCCTCTCGGCGCAAGAAAATGTGAACTACAACAAAGAGAGTCAGCCTCCTCCAAAATGTTAGATAATCCACAAGTCTGTGGAGACGAACCCATCCAGAGTACAAGGGACAAGCGGTAGCGACCTCACTCGCCCTGATACCGGGACAGTTAACGTGCACGAAGATCAACCGGACTGGGACACTCAATTAGAATGTGCCGATCAGTCTCGGTGACAACGCAGTAGTCGAAATAATGTGCAGACGAGCGCTCTATCAAATTGGCTGGCGTCCCACGAGTGTGCCCTATTCAAAGACGTCAGAAAGCGCCCTGAAGCCGTCGTGGCATTGGGGAAAGGTTCATGGGAACATTCGCGGCACAATGACACGCAACTTTAAGTTCCCTTCGCCGTCTCCCATCTTCTTTGAAAAGCTGCCCTGATTCCTGTCGTGTAGTGGGTGGGAGAAAGAACAAAACGCTGGTTTGGTCGCCCAGTCCTCGCAGACTCTTTGGCGCCCTAATTCCACGAGATTCCCAAATGTCCAGATACAAAGAAAAAGAAAATCTCGAAATCCACCTGGCTCACAGAAGCAGTGGTGTCACGGATACCGCGAACCAGGGAGTGTGGAGACACTAATGCCCCGAGAGCACTTAGAGCTCATTCTGAGTCGCTAAAGATAACAATCCAGTCTCGGAACCTGGTACTACACGTTATTGCTCGTACCGAGCTAAGTATTGCAACCAGTTCTGCCTTAAAGACAGAGTCAGCGCGTGGTAGAGCACCACTGACTTCAAACAGAGGGGATAGGGAGTACACTGGCGCGGATACAGATTCGATACGAATTGTGCTCTTACAAAGGACGAACGCAATACTGCCGTGGCTGTGGAAGCTTTGGGAGCAGAGGCTTGGCGATAGATGGTCAAAAGATGTACTTCCATAGTGGCCTCTTGTGCAAAACCAGGGCGCCACCGGCCAGAGAGCTACACTGAGCTCTCGAAGGAGTTTCCTAGCCTTAAACTAAAAGGGTTTATGGTATGACTAGCGCCTGTTAGCGGCATAGGCAGCGTCTAGATTAGTTGTGGATTATTGAGAGTTTTTGACGACTGATGGAGGTACCGGACTCGCGCGTACAGGTGCATAATGCACTGTGTACGGCGCAGAGAAAGTAGCATCAACAAGTAGGCTCCTAATGGGGGAAATGCGGAAGGCACCGGTCGTAAGGCATAGAACAGTGTGGTGGATCGAGTCCACCTTCCGCAATAAACGCTCGCATGTGGATGCATAAAATTTGCATTCTTAGTCAAGCTTTTAACGAACAAAGGTAGATAAAAAAAGCAAGCCATTAGCCCTATCACTACCCCAGGTGCTAAATGTCATGAAACGAAGAATGACTATGGGGTGGCTAAATGAGACTCTGAGGCTGCGAATTTAAGTTTCTCAAGTAAGGCGTCATTCGAAAACGAGACCAAGAAAACGGTGCGAATCTACCACTTCCGGGTGAATCCCGTTTACAAAAAAAGTATGGGTCAGAGTGGAACCATGCATGGCGGGAGAAGTGCAACACCTTAGTATTGGCGAGCAAATCCGAAACCACTTTACTTCGGCATAGCAAGAGATACGGTATCCCTGTTGGAATCTACACTCTAGAGTTGGTATCTGGGCCGCACCAAACGAGAACGAAAGGTCGCCATATAGAGCGTAGTAAGGACATCTCCTGGCAGCAATGATGTGACACCGTTGATGCTCAGGGTAACGAGTGTGACACTGAGGAAACTTCCCTGCGAGACACCCTCTTCCTGCTCAATTGAGCCAAAGAAGTCTCCCCCCCCCGAATCGACGATTTTGAAACGTCCCCTCGCCCCCATAATGTGGAGATTCTACATGATATCGATTCCCCATTCTGTTTCATAGTCCTTCTTCAGCTCGAAAACACCGTGGAAGGTCTCTCTTAAGGTCTCTCAGACGACATTTTCCTGGAGGATCAGAGAATCCGACGTGGAGTGGAACTCGTGAAAGTCG
Organism: Ceratothoa steindachneri; assembly: GCA_963969495.1. Classification (NCBI taxonomy): domain Eukaryota; kingdom Metazoa; phylum Arthropoda; class Malacostraca; order Isopoda; family Cymothoidae; genus Ceratothoa; species Ceratothoa steindachneri. Next base: position 45,117,738 of record OZ018327.1, read on the forward strand.
CACAGTGCAAAAGAAAGGTGACATCTGCTATCCAGGGAAAAAAAGCTAGTCTAACACTTACGAATTTCTCCATAGTACTGCAGGACTATAGGGAACACGGATCGGCGTGTCCTGCTATCCCTTGCCCCTTTAATAGGGTTGTCCCTATCGTGCTGCTCCCATTCGGAGCGCTAAATTTTGGGACGCTTGCCTCCTCTCTTGGCAGTCTAGTGTAATAGTAAAGGATGAACTGCGCCCAAGGGTGCCTCCAAAGAAAGGGGAGAGGGGGAATCCACCGCACCCGTAGACTCAAGGTAGGACTAAACCTCCTCTCGGGTAGAACAGGGATGGAGGGGCCCTTGAGAAAGCGCAGGGGTGTTAACTCCTTTTTAGAGGTGGAGCTACTCGAGGGCGGCTCCAAAGATGGCAAGGGGGAAGCCCTTTCTTCGTCCTCCCCGACATCAAGGGACGGCGAGGCCGCGTTTGAAGGCAGATCTCCATGCGCTTTCCCACTATTGTTTTTAGTTGTCACCGTATTATAAAATTAGAAAAGGAACTTATGAAGAGTAGAAACTATGGCCTCCTAATGACTTAGGAGGTTAAGAGAAAATTTCCATAGGATCAGAAATTCCGGAATGTAATTATTTACACATAATCGATCCCGGTCCAACGTTGATGGACTTGCCAACCCGGCACACCATTTAAGCGAAATTGTCCTGGAATGTTAACTATAATGGATGGTTTCGGCATTCCCACCTTATAAAGTATGTGTAGGCCAGGTCAGGAACTCTTGTTGTTGCTCCCAACAGAAAACAACAAATTACTGAGACAATGGAAGGGCCCTTATCAAGTGATCGAAAACGCGGACCAGTAGATTATTTGATTGAAATGACAACAGGAAGGAAGCTTTTCTAAGTAAATCTCCCCAAGAAATATCCTCGGTGCGCATGGACTAACCAGATTGTGGCTATAGGTGAAAAATCGCGTATGGCTTCTAATTATTCTATGGACCCCCTAAATGTAGTGCAAGTCGCCTGCATAGAGCAAGCCAGCGAATAACCCCTACATGACTTGCCAATCGCACCCGAACTCTCGTCGGCCGAATTAAAGGTGAGCGACCAGCTGTTGCCTCTTTAGAAAACTCAACTGCAGTCCCTCTTGAAACAATTCGGTGACGTTATCTCTGAAATTCCTGGTTGTGCAGCCCAATTCGAACACACATTCATTTGAAAACTCAAGAACCCATCCGATCTAAGCCGTATCCGCTGCCCATACACCTGAGAGAAACATTTAATGCTGAGGTTGATAAGCTGTTTGTCGTGGTATGACCGGGTGTACGCCGTTATACGCACACTGGCCTACTGGCCGACCGAAATTAAGGCTCCACCTGGGGATAGTACTAAGAGTGCTTTAAATACACAGTTTCTAGGCCAAGGAATATTCGAACACGGCTACAAAAATATACTTTAGGACTAAAGATTATATTGACATATAGGGCAAGTTAAATGGTAATGCAATTAAATATTGACAGTTCACTGCTAAGATGATTAGCACTATCAATTAAGTTTGAACCGAGGGATAGTTAATTAAGTAATGATTATACAATTATGCAAGTTCTAGAGCAAAGGGGATCCTTGAGGTTCGATGCGGTAAAGGTGGGAGGAGCGTGATGAAGCGGGGGTTAATTCCCTTTTACCTTGATGTGCGGCGAGTAGGACCAGGTAGTTAAGTTCGACCTTGAACTTGTGGCCGTCTCATAGGACGCTCAATTCAACTTCGGGAAACTGAAGTTGGGGTGAAGGGGGGGGGGGGCTCTTATCCTTAAGAGGCAAACGGAGGGTGCTTCGAGGATTGCTTTTCCAATCCTTAAAATCCGACGGTTCACGCCTAAAACTATCTCCACGAACAACACTGAGTGACAACTAGCTCTTCCTTGGCTCATCGTGAATCACTCAATTCTTCTCTGGACGAGAATGTAGTCGATTTCCTCTCGACTAACGAAGACGTTACAGCTAACATACTGGACGGCGACTTTAGACATAATCTGCATATGAACTTTGAGGTGTCGAATATATACCCCAAAGTTATCTAGATGGGGAGAGAGATTCATCGTCAACAGACTTCCTTGATTGCCTTGGGTCGCGATAAGGGCAGATAGCGAGAAGCCGCGATGGCCCCTTAATGGTCTTTCGATTGTTCTAATTTTCTCAGTATATAGGGCAGACGAATTTAGAGCGGTCAACGGCAAACTGGGGAAGTCGGCGGGGGAGGGGGGGAAACCATCTCTTTCTCCTTATTCTTCCACACTTAAATTTGGAAATAATAGAGCCGTCAAAATCAGATTATTGCGCCCCAGTTGTTGTGGCTAAGAAACAAAATGGATCATACCGGATGTGCATCGATTTTAGGAAATTAAATTCAGTAACTGTATTCGACGCAGAACCGATCCCTCTTATCGACCAGAATTTTCATCTTTTTGAAAAAGCCAATTTCATAACCGAGCCAGATTTGTACAATGCCTATTATCAAATTCTACTAAGAGAAGAGGTCAAGAAATACATAGCTTTCCCAACTGAAAAGGGGCTGATGCAATTTCGACGAGTCTCCAGTCTCTATATTTGAGAATTTTACCCACGAATTTATTGCTGTCGAAGGATACCTTTTGTCGTGATATACTTCTTTTTTGAAGTATACTTTTGTCGAGAATGCTAATTTTGTTGTTTTGAAGGAAGAGCCGCTTCAACACGTAAGGATTGTGAGAAACGCACAGGAATTATCCCAAAATAAACATATATTTTAAATTTAACAATTAACTATGACAAACAAACAGTAAACACATTTATATCCTCCTACTAAGCTAACCGAGGCTGAACCGGTTGGCACTTGGGCCTATTACAATATCTCTTTAAGACAAAAAATAAACAAATAGGCTACACGTGAACACACCAATTGCCGAATAGATATTTTATCGCCCCCCTTTTAGATTAGCGTTAAACATCAAATTAAATTACTCTCTTCTACTAATAAATATGACAGGGGTTCACGCACAATTGTTTCTACTTCCGTTAAATCATGAAACGTAATAAACTCATACTATCGCAATATGAATATAAATGTTCTTTCTAACTTACATGACAGAAGGGATCAGGGGTTGTCAGATGTCGCTGGAGGGCTTTTCTCGCGCTTCGAAGATTTGGAGTGGCCGATGGTAGGATTTCGTCGAGATGGGATGGAGGAAAAGAGGGAGGGGGGGGGGGGCGTTGTCAACTTCTTATTGCAACTTTGCCTCCTGTTACGTTAAGACGACGGAGAGAGTTATGGTGCTCCTCGCTCAGAGTCCTCTTCTGGATAATCTTGAAGCCTCTTTGTGTCTTATTCTTTAACGCCGGGTGCCCAACTAGTTTTGGGGTATACGAGGGGCTTTCTACCGTAATTAACAAATGGAACCTCGTTGGGGCTTGATTCTTCTCCTCTCACTCTTATGGAGCTTTAGCGCGAGAGTCACTCGAGTGTGAGTGGGTTTTCTTTTCTTCAGTCAGACTTCTTCTAAGTCTGTAAAGGATTCTTCGGTATGGCACCGATACAAAACTTGACTTTTTATGTTAATTCGGCACTGGGGAAAAGGATAGATCTTCTCAATCTGATCCTTTTTCGTCTCTCCTCGAATAATCTTGACTGGCTGAAGGATCGATCATCACGAACTGATCCTATATCATTCTCACCGAATAATCTTGACTGGCTGAAGGATCGATCTTCACGAACTGATCCTATGTCGTTCTTACCGAATAATAATCCTTTCTCTTTCTTTCAGGGGCTTATTTATAGGCGGACCACCGCCCCATCTAAGGGAGAAGGGGCGAGGCCGCAGAGGGGAGCGCGAGTGGTGAGGTCGCATCTGGGAGCGCAAGGAGTGAAGAGGTTGGCAATGAGGGGACCAAGTCGGCTTGTATATTAGAGAGACCATCAACCGCCACCCTCCTTGGTTGGCGTGCCTTTTGACTGGCACCGCTTTTTGGTGATATAACCACAAGACTACGGATCTCGTAGGTAATTGGATCTTTCGAGCGTCGTTTAAGGGCCTTTGGTGGTTTCCTTAACACAGATGGTCGCTCCAACTACCTATGCGGCGGGGAGATCAAACAGGGTAGGCAGTTACTGTTATTTGCCGGCTACCTTTCCCACGATTCTCCTCATGGGGCTCGCTTCTCCGGCTTTCTTTACAAGGAGGGGGGAACTTTAAGGTATATGTCTGCCTGGCCCTCCGGGAGGCTTTATGTTACGATTCTTCTACAATTTGCCATGCATAATTTTTTGTTTCTAAATTATGATGTCTTGTATATCTCTTGTTTGGCCTAGGTGCCACCTTAAGATTGAGTTATTATTGGATGTTACTCGTACCCGGAAGTTCCACCTTGAGGGAGAGGAGATGTCTGAGAGAGAGAAAGAGATGGGTAGGACGGAAAGAACCCGCGATCGGCTTTTTTTAAGGTAACTTTCGTTTGATAACACGCCCTATAGCGAGCCTAATTGTAACAGCGAGAGGTTCCGCGAGATGACGTGAAGCTTTAAATTCACTCCCGGTGCCTCTATATAGATAAGTAAAATCCAGTGGCCTGGGGAAATTCGTATTCTGCTAGGAGGAGGCTCTGATTACTGGCCGATTGTAGGCGGGAATTAAGCTGTGATAATTGTTAAATTTTAACTAAAACATTCATTGCCCTCTGAATAATTCCGTATTTAAATAAGTCCCGGCCATAATTATTGTAATACGACCCAGTGTCCTGATCGCTTTCATTATCTTTACGAGTGTCTATTTTGTTTGTCCTTATAGCTTCATACTCTCGGCATCCCCATACCCCAAGAACCCGAAGACAAGAAAAAACAAACAAACGAGAAAAGATCTTTCGAGCCCAGCTTCCTCCCCGGCAAATACTCCCTCGATCCCTACTTTCTAGGCTGACTGTTGTTACTGGAATACATGTTGCATTTTCCTTCATAACTTCGAACAGGCTGAGTACTAATCGGCCTTAAGTGCAAACCCAACCCTTGTTGTTGGAAAGTACTCGAGCTCAGTGCTCCTCTCGAAGAGCCGAATCTTTGGGTGGCAGATCCGCCCGGAATTGGAATCTCCTTTTATCGGCCATATGCGGCCGAGTGTGCATAATTTGATTTATCTTTCATGTCTATTATTTTATTTTTGATTTATCTTTCATGTCCATACAGTATTTTATTTTTGTTTGTACAGTAGTAAAATTTATTTTATTTCGCCCAGTTTGATATACAAAACCCTCTAGATAGCTAAATTAATTCTGCCAAGTATAACTAGTCACTCTTAGAGATTTATTGAAACCCAAAGTTCAATTGCATTATTCGAGGCCAAGCTCAACTGCAGAGTTACCCTGCGTGCTATCCGCTAACCGTTCCGAGACGCGGAAAGCAAACGGAGGTCAGAAGATCTCACCTGACCTACGACAAACATAAATCAACCACTCATGCTAATCATAACGAATTTTCTACAGCACATACTTCACCGCTTCATACTTCTCCTTCAGTGTAGTTAAGTGAGCGATGGGTACAGAGGCAAACTGGTTGCCGTTGTGCAGAAGAACACCGCATTCTGCTGTCCGTAAACAGTCTCCAATCTTCGGATTGATACTGTGGCATTCCAAGCAAGTGCAGAAGCTTCGCAATATCTGTACAGTACACCAAGTCCTTTTCTTCAGAGGAAAAACGGACGTACTCTTGATGTCTGTTGCGGTAGAAGGTGAAGCGAGCACTGTCAGAAAGATGTTCTTTTCCTTCAAGTGGGATGCCAACAGGTCGGCAGATGACTTTGAAAAGCTGAGATCGCCAACTAGATCATATAACTGCTTTTGGGAATAAAGGATGTGGAGCATCATCGTCAAAAAACACTTCTTCTTCATTTTCTTTAACACTGGAGGAATCTTTGTCAATTCTGTCAGAAGGTTCTCCCACGACAGGTAGTGGAATTTTATCCCAATAAGCCTCAGGACGACGTGCTGATTGAAGATAAGGATACTCATTACTTAAGGCTGCTCCAGTTCTTTCAGTTGATCTCAGTCAAATCAATAGCGCAGAAGTAGCAGTCAGTGCCATGGTTTATCGGCTCCCTCCAAACCATGTGAATTCCAAACTTCAGACAACTCTTCTTGCCCTTGGTTCAATGACGTGTAGATACTTGGTACATGTCTTGCATACGATGTGTGGTGCCCAACCTTTATCCTGTTCACCAAGTTTCATGCATCAGAATACATGTCTTATTTTTTTGCAAGATCTGGCCAAATTCTTTTTATTCACCTTGAAAAGAAAAATATCAGTTAGTCAAAAGTTGGCGTATGTAAACTCTTAAGAATTCGTTTATTTAGAGAAATAAGAAAGAATTTTGCATTATATGAATAGAAAGTAACCTCACATGCAAAAGAAAGGTAAAAATACATCATGTGGCGATAAATAGAAATGTTGACCTGATTGAGCAAAACCAATGTGATTTTTGGAATCAACACATCAAAATTGTCCAAATCACTTTAATTTATGCTCTGTGGACTTTGAAAATATGACAGGAAGAGAAAGAGTATGTTTAAGTTTATTGAGTGTTTTAAGGATATTTTTTTAATCAATTCGTAAAGTAGCCAACAAGTGGTACTAATATATTAGATCTAGTATTTACAAACAATGAACATTTGGTTCAGGAACTAACTATTGGGGAAGTATTGGGAAGTAGTGATCATCAGATGATTCGTTTCAACTTAAGAATAGGGCAGATATGACATCAACAAACGCTACTAACTCTCCAAATTTTCATAGAGGAAATTATGAAAAAGTTCGAAACATGCTGAATCACTGGTAAGAATACTTAGGAGATGCGGATTAGTTTTAAGAATATATTAAGCGCAGTCCAAGAGGATCAGTGTATCCCAATGAAGGTCAAGGACCAGGTGTCACTACCTGAAACTTAGAAAACAGGGTGGAGGTTGGATGTAAGAAAATATGTTTTCACCCATCGAATGATAGATATCTGAAATGATTTAGCATAAGAAGTAGAAGAGAAGAAATCTAAATATTTCCAAGGGCTGTATATATATGAAGGGAGGGGGGGTATTGTTTTATTTTTAGTTTTCTCTTGGGTAAAAATTATACAATTTTAATATTGTAGTTGCATGACAGACCTTTTGATAACTCGAAGACAATGTTATAGAGACTATGCTTTGGATGTCTTTTATGGAGAGATGTTGGGGTGGATCGACTCGGATGTCATGTTATGAAATACAGGCGTTCTGATATTTTTGGACTGTATATCTGCCACACATTTTCATTCCTCCTTCTTCAACACTTTCATCTTTTCCTGGTAGAATTGCCCTCATTGGTTTTCGCTTCTCAGTTTTAAGTAATGAATAAGGCATAATATATGTAGATCTTCCGACAAAATAGACGTTTGGATCAAAATACGTTCGTATGTAGACTACTAAATACATGGACGCAAATAAAATAATTTTGTAAATCTTCATGCGTAAATACGCGGTTCATTGGGTGGGGATTTTCGGTTTGGTTACTATGGCGCATTTAATGGGAGAGAGGCTTTATTTATTCATCGATTTTAATGGTCTAATTTCTTTGGATTCTTTCATGCATTTACTTAATACGTTGATTATGTTAGAACACCTCACCAAACGAAAAACCTTCGAAACAGTGAAAAGAAGTAAAAACGAAAAATTCCTTAAGTATATGAGCACGTGCATGCGGTGTTGCCAAATATCTCCGAATTTCCCTCCAAATTTTCAGAAAATAATATTTTTATTCAATAAAAAGAACAAAAGATAAAATTTAACTTTTAATTCTTTTAAAGAAAAGGAGTTAGCGCTTCCTAGGTTCTTGCAAAACATTGAATTCCCGTATTTCATTCCCGTCGAAACGGAAGTTTGGCATATCTGGCACGAGCTCTTGATTTGCCTCTGTTCGGTGGACAAGTGCAGCAGTCTATACACTTGTTTGCCGGGAGAGTTGTCGCTGGCATGTGCTGGTGAGGGTGTAGTGTTCGAGTTGGAGGGATGTCTCGTAGGAAACAGAGATATCCTTCGCATATTGCTGGTAAGTGGCTTGTGAAGGGGTTCAATGGGGTAATAATAATGTCTGCGAGCGATAGACAGGGAATTTGAGTTGTGTTTGCCGTGTAATATGGGCAATGCCGCCACCCACACACCCACTGCTCATATTTACATACCCTACGGCACAGTTACATTTGGGGCTCTCCACGCACCTACACCTTTGCATGTCCTCTGGCATAACCACGCTCCTTACACCGGTACTTATGCCTACACCCCTTCACATCATCATCCTGCTCGACCACCACCCACTTACGCTAAATTCATCCCACAATTTTCACGCAACCACACTCACGGTCATTTTGACCCCCCAAATCTTTTCACAAACTGCCATAGTATGTGGCCCGGTCCCGCCAAAGGGAAAAATCAAATCGTTCATGGTCCGTTCTATCCCCCCTCCCCCCCCCCACTGCCCACCACCTCCAAGAAGCCTCGACACGTGTCGCCTCCCTCGTTTCCCAACCACGACCCCCTTAACATAACAACAATTTCACGGATGACAAAAGCCACAAGGGACTATCAAAGGTCATCGGTATCTGTCAAAACCCACCCAAGAGGCGTTCGTAGTTGCGCATTCCCATACATTTTCTTGAAATTACAACCAAAAAGTTCCATATTTCTTAATTAGAACCGGCCGATGCAGTAAAGGCAAGCAAGGAATGGCTCCAAGATAACAAACACCTTACTCCTCGTCAATCCTCCTCTTTGCTGATGCTTCGGAAAGCAAGTTAAGAATGGAAATATCGAGGCAATGGTCTCTTATTGACAAGCCATAGGGTTTAAATAACGAGTCTACGGCGCCCCTTTTGAAATCAATAACTTGTTTCAACAATATCGGTCGTTACTAGATGCAACCGAAATGTACCTACGAAACAATAGGTTATCCCCTTCCCCCTGTACATCGCGTTTTCTTCTTTCTCTCTGCATTCCTCCCCTCATTGGTTTCTCTAAGCGGCTTCTGCTGTATTTTCGCTTATTCCCCCATTTCTTATTTCTCCGCCCTTTTATTATTTCAAGTTCTTTATTTTTCCTGGTTATTATTTTGATTTCGTTGGATTTAACCAAATTCCCCTTTCGTCACTTGCATTTTGTCAATGGGGCTTCTGTTCTCGGTCCATTTCTTCAAGACTTAAGCATAAATGTTTCCCGCAAAGTGAGGTCGGCGCACGTCAAACTCAACTAAAACTACCTAACCCCAACACCCGGTTTCCGTTCTCCAACCGTGTCACTTTCAGCGACTTATACCATAGTAGGTAGTCGTCAGATTACCACTGATAAAAAAAATGTACGGAGTGGTAGGAAATCGCACTTCATGCCTTATGTTTTCGTGTGGATAAAGAGGCACTTTCGGGAGTTATTTTTATTTACGATTCTAGGTTATCTCCCCTCTCATTTACGCATTATAGAACTGCGACTATTATGAAAAGTAAATATAACTGAAAACATTTCTCATAAAAGCTCATCAATTCAAACTTTTCCTTTTCATAATTTTTGAATATATTTTTCCTTGTCTTGCGATGGGACTTTTCTGAAGCCTCTTCTTTACGGCTATCCTGTGTTCGAAGTCATGCTTAGACGGCGAGTGTGGAGTAATGTGTTAGCTGGGACTCTTATCAGGCTTGCCGAGCTACACGTGCCCTCTGTTGCCCTCATCATACACGCACCACACATTTACGCGTATATTTTTCTACTCTCATGACTACGTGATCAGCATGACTTTCCTTTGTTCTTTTCCGGAGACGACCCATCCTTCTAACCTACACGCACGCACAGACACGCTGGCGGGCGCCCGCGCAGCAGTGCACGTGTAGCCAACTCCTACTTGATTTCTGCCCATCTGAAGCGAATGTCAGTTTTAAAAAGAGGCTCCGTTAAAAAGAATGTGATTTAGGCCTAATTTCGGGTAAGGGGGCATTCGGGATGGGGGTAGGCGGAGAAAGCCTAAAACGAGCGTTGAAAGAAAGGTGTTTAATCGCGCAGAATCCGTGATTCCTGATATATTGCTCAGGTCTTGGTTGCTTGGTCATGAACATAACCTCACCGGAGACCCCAATCAACACCGGGTAGATTTTATTTCCATTCTACCATTACCCCCCCCCCCCCCTCCTCCGCCAGGGATATTAGTCGGGGGGAGTTCTGACGTGTCCATGCATTTACTAACCTCCGAAAATGTAAAGTGAAGCTCTGGTCTCTACGTGCTGTGGCAGATGAGTTATTTTCACCATCATCGGGTCTTGGGTCAGTGGGAATGCTCCTTCCCCACCTCCCACTTCTGCTGGGTGGGAAAGAAGGCAGGTAGCTGTTTTCAGGCGAGTAGAGGGATGGGATTTGGGCAAAAGGGAGAACTGATGGTCCAATTTGACTCCCTATTCACAAGCCCAGAGCGGTGATTTTGTACGATACCCCATGTCCCCTTAGGGATACGAGGCCAAAGCTAGAATTGGCCAAATAAACGTCTTTACCCGTTTCTAGACCATGTCCCACATACCTGTTAGAAAAGCCTTGCTTTGTTCTCCCGCGCGCCCGAAGTGGAACCCGACTTCCACGTTCTGCCGTTTTGACCTCGATGTTACATAAAATAATTCAAAGGATGACAAAAAGCCACACGGGCCTATCAGAGGTCATCTGAGTTAACACACCCCATAAACTGATTAAAAAAAAAGCATCACCATCATTGCTTGTCAGAAAACTAAATCATGCCATACACATACCAATAATAAATATAATATATGAACAAATTGATATTATAATATGTAATTTGCCCCAAATGCAACTTTAAAAAAACACATGATGACCTGCCCTCCAAATATACTAATCTAACGCGTTTGATAAACATTTAGGTTTTGACTGTTTATTGTCGCTTCTGGTAAACTATTCCAGTAATCTATCATTGTTCGTGAAAAAAAACCTCTCTCACATCCAACCTACGCATTTTTAATTTTCAAGTAGTGACCCCAGGTCCTATTACTACCCTCCAACCTTGCTAAAGTCCAACTTATCCATCCCAAAACAAATTATAAAAAGGCCAATCATATGCCCCTCTCACACCTTTCAAATGACAACATATTTAATACCTTCAGTCTATCTACAAATTTAAGGTGCCCCAAGGATCTTATTATCTCTGTTGTCCTTAGCACTACTGACTGGCATGTTGATTTCATGTCTATAGTGTGGGTACCATGCTTGTATACAGTACTCTAAATGTGACACAAGAAGTTTAAGGATAACTTCTTTACTTTTATAACTAACATTCCTCTTCATGAAGCCTAACGCTATTTGCTGCTAAAAACAAAGCGGACCAAAGGGAAGAGGAGTTGATTTACGTGTAAACCAAATAAGGAAACCCGATTGTGACAAAAATTTCCCGAATAATGACAAACTCACCGGATTGGACTTGATACCCACAAGGAATGACAAAACTAACCAAAAAGTGCAAATGAACGAAAAAGGAAAAATAACATGAATAAGAAAAGAAGTTAAAAAAAAGGACATGAACCCACACAACAGATACAGATACGAGAATTGTTCCTCAAAAATCACAGAATCTCGAGTTATTAACATAGCAGGAAAACAAATAACGTTAACAACGGTTTGAACGCCATCTCATACCCACATAACAGAATAACAAAACAACCACCGAAATAAACGCACACACTTTCATTCTAACTTATTTAGAACTTAACTCTAAAATTAGTTTATAGTACATAGATTAGCGTGACCTCCACGCAACTTGCACCTCTCTGCAAACCTCCAACTTCATTCCACTTCAATCATCTTTTCCTCCTTCACCGCTATCAAAGATGGGCCAAACACTAACACCAGAGACAGGTACAGCAAATCGTAACAATTAAAAGCTACGAAAACATAAAAACACCGTGGTCCGGGTCCCACGTTAAGCAGGACCACAGGCCAACTTGGTCAACTTTCAAGCCTTTGACTTTATTTCAGTCTGTCCTATGCTTACTTATTTCTTCTTCCCCTTCCTCCCTCCCCCTCTCCGGAGCTCTTTTCCCTGCTAATCTTTTAATCCTCTACTGCATTCAACCGAGGCCCATCCATTTCATAGCTGAATTCCCTTTTTTTTTCTTTTCCCATATTAATAAGTTTACATTTTAGTCACTCTGCAATTTAAAGTTAGCCTCAACTTCATTTACTACAGTTGTTAATTTTGTGTCATTAAAAATTGACACTTCGTTATTTACAGCTTCCCTCAAGATCATTTATATAAACTAGCAATAATAACGGGCTTAGAAAACTGATGTCTTGGCTACGCCACAGATAACGCCCCTCCACTGTGACCTCAACCCATTCAGTAACCCCTCTGTTTCCTGTCTTTCAGCTATAAATTCAACTATCAAATTCAAAACATTCCCACATATCCAATGTATTTTTAGTCGTGGGAGACTCTACATCGCACTATTTCGGTCGGTAGGTCGGTCCCTATTTTGCTTTTTGTTTTGGTAATAACATTGTAACTATTCGGCCGATTCTAACGAAATTTGTAACCCTTATGTTTGTTTTCGATTGGTATAATTGCCAAGTTCCTCCCAAAGTTAGTCCTGGAATTTTGGAAAGTTTTGAAGGTCGTAAGGTCATAATAAGTGAGAGCACGCGACTTTTGTGAATTACTCTTATGTGGAATTTAATTAAAAGATTGGCTAAATAAAAGTAAATTACATCACTATTCTCTCATCAATTTTAGTTAGGTACTTAATCCATAAATTCGAGTTTGTTAAACACGATCTACCACTTGTAAACCCATGCTGAGTATCATCTATTAAACTACCTCTTTCTAGATGCTCAGAAATTCCCTTCCTAACTACCTTTTGAAGAATTACAATTATATATGTTAAGCTGAGAGGTCTTGGTTATTTGTGTCCTCTGTACTTCCCTTAAAAATTGGCTCGCCATTTCTTATTTTCCAATCATGAGGTATTTCTAAAAAAATAAAGTGATGTAGTATATATCTTCTCAAGAGCTACTACAATACTTTCTACCCCTTTAATTAAGTAACCCTGAATGAATGTTATCTAAGCTACATAAGCCCTTTAATGATTTCCCTATGCACATTAATAAAATTACTGAAGCAAAATAATCAAGTATTACTATTTCCTCGTCAGATTATTTCTCAACCCCTTCCTGTTTAATAGGCCTTATTTTGCCTTAGTATCAAAGTATCGAAAGTCAACCAGAGCGTTTCTAAGAACTTCTGAAAATGAAGTGTGGAAAGATAAAGTGAAAATGCATGGAAGGTAAATAATAGAGCAGACCTAAATGTGGGTTTTGGTGCAGGGAGGGTACCAAGCCTCCAGATGCCAGCTGCATCATCGTTGTCCATATTGCACCTGACACCATTGCGGTTTTTTTTCAATTGCCTGTAAGCGGATGGCAGGTGCAGCTTTAGCAACCAAGGCACAGTTGATTTATAGAGTTGCGCCTCGCATCCTTAGGTCCCAAGTAAGGTTAGGATGAGTTGAGTGTTTAGAAGGCACCACCAGCTCGAGTAGCCAAAAGATAAGACACAACACAACACCTTGGGTCTCCAAGGACCGATAAGTCGCGTAAATCTCTCACACGCACCTCCTTCAGGCATTGAAAGTAGGTCCCTCTGTTGGATCTATGCCTCACACCTGAGATTACGTGTATGATCCAAAGCCCTAAAATTTCCCCCATGAAACTTTTCGCCATTACTTATCACTAATATTAGCACGCAATGCCCCTCCCCCCTCAATTGATTATTGTCCTCTTCAGCACCATCTTTCCCTCTGGTGGAGGGGAAGATACGCTTATTTTACCATCCGCGTCATGGCTGTTATTAACGACGCTCCTCTATCGGACCTTCCCAGTAATTGAGCTCCTATAGGTTTTATGTCTACCGATGAGGCTTTTTCCTTCCTCTTTTTTGATGGGCTGCTCAAGTTGTGCTTGTAAGAGAGGCTTTTCACTGTTATTAACACACGCCCCATGCCCTAAGAGCATTTTCCCCTGTGACCACCCACAATTAAATTCTCATTATGTTCCATTTGCTTAATAATTAGGCTTCGCGGAACCGAGTCTACATCCCTGATAGCAGCATTCTCTTGACGAGCCTGTTCAAAAAATTCCTGTAGTGCCTTCATCTGATTTCATTATATTTTTCGTAAATGCATACTTCATGAAGCCTCGTATTAAAGCCTCTTACCATACCACTGCTCCCCTGAATCTTAAGACGCGTAATACCCGCGTCTTGGGTTTCCTCCACTGCGTGGTCATCGTGTAACAAGTGCATAAGTGGACAACCACCAACTCGGTACGCACGTGCTTTTTAATTTATTCCTCGCTACTTTGTTGACAATGCCTACTTATTTTGAATGAGTTGCTGCCTATTTCCCAAGAGGAGTGTAAATGCCATACAATTTACATGTATATAAAAAGGGTATATCATAAACATTAATTCAAATAAACATAATAGTGACATTTGGCAACTTGTATTGGTATGTGAGCGTGTTCTCAAAGCATTGTAAATCCAGCGCTGCCAAATTGCCCCTCGTTCAAAATTTACTTAAAAAAAATTCTTGCTTCTCTTGAGGGGAAGACAGTAAAATTAGACCGAGATGAATAGTTAGCATTTGTTTGCGGTGGCTAATTAATTGACCTGTCATTGAAAATAGATGTGCGACTAAGATTGGTCGGAAGTTTGGCGTTAAGCTTAAATCTTGGCGACGCGCGTGTCGTTTTTCAGTGAGGGAGGAGCTGTTCTTCCCTCTCTCTCTCTCTTTCTCTCTGAGAAAGAGATCGCATCGGAACATGATTCAAAATTTGTTAAATGAACCTGCTGACACAGCTTCTTGTATATATCTCGTATGCAATAAGAATCGAGGGTAATCATGTACGAATTTATTCAAGTGAATTCACTCGCACTCCTTCAGTGTCATTATTAGGATGATTGTTTGGTTTCCCTTTCTATCCTACTCACCAAACATTTGTACAGGGACTAGCCCGAGTGTTATCACCGCTTCTCATAGAATGAAGCGACTCCCCATTCGGGTCTATTTCACGGCAGGTACCTTACCCATTCTACGCGTGGTTCAAACCCTGCCACAAACTGTAGGTTAGGTCCCCAGTGAGAAATAAAAGCACTCGAAACGAGTGCAGATCGGCGGTAAAGAACGTCTTCAAAAATTATAATTTGAATCTATCTTTTATCCAGGGGGAATTTTAAGCTTGCATATTTAAGGCCTTTTGCTCGCTCGTACGAACCTGTTCAAAAATATCCCTTTGTCAGTCTCGGTTGCTTTGGGTTGAAATATTGTGGTTGTCCACAGTCACCCTCATCTCTTTCTAAACCGGGAAGAGTTTGTGTGTGTGCAGAGACACCTTGACTGTGTTGTGGTTCCCAGAAATGTGATGGAGCTGCCGCATTTGTGCATAGGACCGACAGCTTTTGCTCAACTTCCCCGCTGGCGACACCACCCCCACCACCACCACGTGCGCGTGCAGATGTCATAAGAAAAGTAGTGCAAAAGGCTAATCAATAGCCTATACGAGCCAAGCAGTCGGACTGGCTAGCCACCCGACCACCATAACCAAATACTTGCGAACGCTGGTATTGGCGATTACCCTTTTAGGGTCTTCCACAGCAACGTCGATGAGCTGAAATCTTCCGTCAACCGTGTGTGTGCCACCATGAGGAAAGCCTTCGTCCGCAGGTTGTGAGCGGCCTTCAGGTCTCGTTTGGAGTGGGTGCTCGTTGTCGAGGGTAGCCATATTGAGTAATATTACAATTTAATCCCAATTATATTTTAAAACAAAAAAGTGTCTAACTGCATCAAAATTATCATTGTGTCCTTTGTTGTGAGCGTCGTAATGAGTGTAACAGAACTTTTGCAATGCCCCGTATATATATATATATATATATATATATATATATATATATATATATATATATATATATATATATATATATACATAATATGCAAATTTTGTTGAAGACCATTGTGTATTTTGCCTTAATTAATTTCCTTTGGCAACTTTCTCTTCTTCTAACTATCTTTTTTAATCCATCTTGAAGATGGTGGATCACTTGTCCAGTATTCATCTCTTTTTTTTTTAAATGAATGTTTTTACCAAACACACATTCATTTAAAAAAAAGAGATGAATACTGGACAAGTGATCCACCATCTTCAAGATGGATTAAAAAAGATAGTTAGAAGAAGAGAAAGTTGCCAAAGGAAATTAATTAAGGCAAAATACACAATGGTCTTCAACAAAATTTGCATTCAAGAATGACTGCTGCTACCCAACTACACTAATATATATATATATATATATATATATATATATATATATATATATATATATATATATATATATATATATATATATATATATAATCAAAACCAGGAGGCGAATTTAAAATCTCCGATGAATTTGTAGGGCTTAGTGACGCCACGATATGAAATGTCTATGTGAACACTTTTGAGAAATGTATGTCGGTGTGTGTCTAAAGATAGATCAAGCACTTTTTTTCTCAACCCAACTTCCGGTAGCCACATGGGCACATGATGCCGGAAAAGTGAGTGCCAGATAGTGCCACTTGTCCTATTAGGCGAGAGGAAGTCAAAATTGCTACAAACACCACGCCTTCTGATCAGAGGAAAGATATGTGAAGAAGTGTGATGTTATAATTGTAACATTGTGTGAAATGGATGAAATTATCTCTCATAATCGCCCAATCGTTTACCTTAAAATTTAATGAACATTTAAAACTAATCTCAATAGTGATTGAAACAAATTAATAGGCTATGTACAGATGATGACAAATAATATCTTATTCCAAATTGTGATACAGCATGAATCTTCATCAAAGTTCTTATGTTGATAAATAAAATAGTTGAACAATGCAATTGATAGCATGGGAAAAATAATAACCAACCAGTATATAAACAAGTTCTGCTGACCTTGTTTATATACTGATTTATGACCTTACCACCTTCATAACTTTCAATGATTTCCGGGCTAACCTTGGGAGGACCTTGGCAATTATATCATTCGAAAGAGAATGTAAAACAACATAAAGGTTTCAAATTTCTTTAGAATCGGACGAATAGTTATGATATTCCCAAAACAAAATAATTCCCGGGCTAACCTTGGGAGGACTTTTACAATTATATCATTCGAAACGGAATGTAGAACAACATGAGGGTTTCAAATTTCGTTAGAATCGGCCTAATAGTTTCAATGTTATTTCAAAAACAAAATAATTCCCGGGCTAACCTTGGGAGGACTTTTACAATTATATCATTCGAAACGGAATGTAGAACAACATGAGGGTTTCAAATTTCGTTAGAATCGGCCTAATAGTTTCAATGTTATTTCAAAAACAAAGAAAAGCAAACGGGGGGGGGAGGGGAGTCTGCCGCGACTAAAAATGACAGCCATCGAGGGCGTAGAACAACAATTTTACAAAATATGGTAATGATAATGGTTATACATACAGTACATGTAAATTGATTACTCAAAATACTTCAAGTTTCTCTAACATAATCAGCGTACCTTTTCTCTGTGGCAAACCGATGTAATTTAATATAAACAAAAAATCATTCATACCCGTGGGCAAGTATTGTAGATTTCAATGTTCAGATGTATTTTGTTATTTTCTCTATATGTTATTGCTGCATGAATTGAATGTTACAATCATTAAAGGGGACCAGTGAGGAATCATCACTATACTAGGATTATCTCTTCCAGCTATGTGACGAATATCATTAGTGTACTGACTAATGAATTCAAATGTGTGTGGCTCTTCTGTAGAGTGCCTGGTTGTGAGATTCTTATCCGCCTCAATGATCATCTTGCAATCATTGAGAAAAAAATGTAACACCTCGGGAAGTGTTTGTTTGCTAGATATATAGCGATTATTTCTTTGGTCAACGTGGAATGTTTTAATTATGGACCCTTGAAAGCATTGCTTAATAATCCTAATATCTCCCATTTTTCCTAAAAATAATGTTGCAAAACACTTTCGATTCGCAAATCAGACGCCTCCGTAATTAAAAGGATTACGACTGGGTTTGTTTCGGGGTGGTGGTGGATTAAAAGGGTGTCTTTTATAGTATTAAAAGCGAATTCTATGCGGTTTCCTCATGCAATATTTATTTTTGGAAATGCTTGTTTGAGTTCTTTAACAATCAAGTGAGAGGTTTCTCTGTGTTGGCAGCATTTTTGATAAATTTACAAAGGATATTGATTATACCCAGGAATATCTCTAGCTCTTGCTATGTTTTTGGTCCAGGATAATCCTTGATAGCGGCTATCTTATCCTCATGTGTGGATATACATATAGGGTTAACTTATATCCCCCTAATCAAGGGAGTCTACCGATAAGTTGCATTTTGCCCGTTGATTTGAAAACCCTGCCATTTCAACCTTGCAGAAGAGTTGCTCTAAATATTGCAAAAATAGAAATTCGTTTGCAATGAGCAGTTCATCAACATAATGCGAAAACGAAGAGTAGGTCACGCAAAACGTAATTGATATGCCGGTGGAATGTTTGAGAAGAGTTGGACATAGCTTGAGGATGAACGAGGAATTCGACTGACGATATCATAGAAGTCTTTTAATCGGAGCATCGCTCCATTACTATTTGAAAAAAAACTCCGTTAAATCTATTTTTGAGAACACCGAACAATTTTGCAACGTTGCGGTAAAATCGGCGAGATAATGGAGTGGGTGGGTCTTTAGCTCTAATCGCGATAGTTTAAACGGCGGTAGTCACATTTTTTACCCTTAATTAAATTTAAATAATTTTTGTAATTGCTTGAATGACAACAATTATTTTAAAAATTAATTCAAGATGCCACAACTCACGCAGTTATAATGCAATTAAGTTTATTTTTATTGTCAGTTCGGCACTCATCAGGATCTGAAAATGCCCGGGGCAGCACTCGCCCAATTCCAGTGACTGAATTATATTTTTCAGTGTCAACGTTCATTTATTTACGTTCCAAAATTTAATAGTTAAAAAAAAGAAGCTTAAAGGTAACAAAAGTACCGGGCCACATCAAATGTACTAGGTTTGGCAACCCTGAACCAGAGTGAAATTTAGTTTTCAAAGCGAAGTAGCTCTAGGACCGGTGGCGCAACCCTGGATAGTACGACCATTGATGCCTATTTGTCGCCATACCTCTTCTCCTAAAGCTCCCATTCCCCCGCGAGTATTGCGTTCGACATTTTCGGACCACACTTCGTGTGCCCCTGGCACATTGTCACTGTATACGGATGGCCTCGAGGCCGAAGAGCGGGTCAGCTTCCACGACGTGTTCCCTCCGTTTGAAGTCAGCGGGGCGAGATGTTCGTAATACAGCGTTCAGCGCGATGTCACTCAGTTGCCGCGAGTTGGCGAATGTCAAGACTAGCTTATGCTTGGTTCCTCAACATGTAGGGATTGCTGGGAATAATGGCTCCAAAGAGTCCATGAAGACTAGGCGACTAGACTTTTCGGCACGTTCTTGTTGAATGCCTCAGTCTGGAGGATCTTCTCAGCTTACCTCTCAGTACCGAGACGTGTGGGGCCGCTATGCTCTGGAGGATGCTGGCCTCCAGTTTGACTTTTTTTGTTCCGGTGCCGGTAAGAGGCAGGTATGTTCCCGACGCCGGAGTGAGCCTCCGTTTTATTTGTTGTTTTTTTTTGTAAAATGTCTATTGTTTTGTCCTAGGTCTCAGTCGTCGGATGGGCGCTAAAAAACTATCATTCCGCGTTGGCACCATAGTTGGCGTTCCACTTTTCTCATCTGTGTCCATTTTAGAGTTGTGCCGATTCCAAAATTTATACAAAATTTATATTTGTTTTAGTGTATTATGGTTAATTTATTAGATACTTTATAATTAGTTTCCATAACTATATTACTCAACTGTTAGGCTGTTGGAAGCTTGGAACTTGGAAGCCAATAGACAAAGCAATGGAGTATTTTTTAGTGTTTTTTTTTTTTTACTTTTCAATAGCCATTGAGTTTACAGAATTTTATAGCTTTTGATGGAAGGTTTTAGGATACAAAATGAATATGGATCTTTACAGAATTTATTTCATTTCCTTTCATATTAGGAATAGCCTATATACCTGTAGAAGTCTAAATACCTCCATGCATTAGTACATACTTAAATACACCGACGCAGCTGCGTGTCGCCCCTTCCCCACCTTATTACAAATTCACCTTTTTGCATCGAATCCCCTTCACCCCCTTTCGCGCCTTTGAGATAACCAAATTCGCGGCCGGCCACACAGGAAAATGTCGCCTCAAAAGAGGCGACATCCCTTTTCCTCTCCTCTTCACATTCTATCCATTTTTACGCCGTGTTCAAGGTGGAGCCGCCATGCCGATGGACTGCCAGGCCACCAGGCGGGAGGGGTGGTCTTAAATGGCGGCGCGTGGCTCTGCCGGGCTTGTAAGCACCTCTCGCAATGCGGGCTACTGCGAGAGGTTATGCGCGATTGCATCCCGTGATAAAAAAGAGGGTCACCATGCCCAATAATGAGTATAAAAAAAACCCAACCCCCAACTTCCCCTATAACATCGACGGAGCCGCCCTTGGGCAGCTCCAGCAAAAAAATGGAGCCCCCCTCCCTGTGCTTGCTCAGGGGACCCTCCATATATCTCTAACCGGAGAGGAGGCTTACTCGTCTCCTTCGATTACGGGTGTAGGGGACTCCCCCTCACCCCCTTCTCTGGAGGTGCTTTCGGGCGCCTCCCTTTAACCAGCGGCAGTCCCCTCTGTTCTTTCCAAGGGGACTGCCAAGAAAGCCAGCAGGCAGCCCTTAGCCAGCCGCTCCACATCGAAGCGGCTCGGTAGGGCAAACCCCCTTAGGAGGGAGAGGGAAGCCAGGCGCCTTCGGTCGCTTCTCTCAAAAGACCTGCTGGCAAGAATATTGAACCTTGCCGGGGTCAAGATCCATGCCTCCCCAAAGAAGACTAGTGATGATACTGCCAACGGGACCTGCGATGAGTTGGGGGGGAGGATGGCCAACTGGAGGCCCCCCATCCCCTTTTCACTCCCTGACGGGTTGAATACCTTCAATTAGCCACACACAAAAATTCTAACCCGAATTTATCTTGCTATTGTGTTTATCTATACTTGGACGATTTGGCGATAATTTGTTCTTATTCAACAAGGGTCAAAACGACTAACTATAAATTTTTTTTGGGGGGAGGGGTCGTTTATAAACCTCTAAAACCTGACACCAATTTATTGTGTAGTAGTTTTATACATATTTTTGACTGAGGCTGAGGTTAAAAGATGGTGCCTTGCACCTCTTATGTACTCGATTAAGGCAGTTATTAGTGCTTCTAGGGATTAATATCACAAACTAAGGTAGAATCTCGAATTATGACGACTAATATTGCCAAAACTTTCGTTTAAGCGATAGATGGAAACATTAACCAAAAATAGTAGTTTATTTTACAACAAACTAATCAATCAAAACACAAAAAATAGTTTTTAAAAAATAACTTGGTAATTAATATAAGGCTCGACTCATAAAATAATTAATTTACACTCCCTGAAATACGCAAATGTTAATCTTCGAAAGAATTTTCAATTCACTGACTTACTAAAGGAATATTACAACGGGCTACCCAGATAACTTTGGGCCACCGTCCGTTTTAACGAATTAAGTAATCGCTCAACAATGCGAACTGTGGATAGATTCCACAAAATACTAAAAAAATGTTTGAGTTACCGCTATTTTTTTCAAGGGTTGGCGGGTTGTGCGTGACGTCACAGTCTCAGTGCGGTTTTGGGCGTATGGTAAGCAGATCCCAGCTGACTAGCGTAGATTCTCTCCAGCCAAAAAGGTAGGTGTTGGTTAGTTCGCGTTCGTAGGTGGAAATTCTGAGGTTTCCGGTCGATTCACTTATCTACGGCTCCCGATAGGTATTCCTTTAGATTAAGGAATCTTCTGGTTGAATAATACTCTCGTTGAGAACGAGAAATTGTCTTCCTTGCTCGGTAGAACTTTGTAGAATTTTTCATTTTACTAGTCTCTTCTGGGTACTCTTGGGAACGATCGGCTTCAAAAAAAAGTTATCTTTTCGGGTTCATAACTGGGTTATAACGAACGTGGGAACGGAGAACGTTTCTCTGGGGCTAACTCTGTCTTGTGCTTGCGCAGGGGACCCTCCATACTTCTTTAACGGGAGAGGAGGCTTACTCCTCTCCTACGCCTACGGGTGTAGGGGACTCCTCCTCACCCCTTCTCTGGAGGTGCTTTCGGGCACCTCCCTAATTCCGCCTGCTTTCTAAGGGGACTGCTAAGAAAGCCAGCAGGCAGCCCATTGCCGACCGCCCCTCGTGTAAGCGGCTTGGTAGGGCAAACCCCCTTAGGGGGGAGAGGGGAGCCAGGCCCCTTCGGTCGCTTCCCTCGAAAGACCTGCTGGCAAGAATATTAAACCTTGCCGGGGTCAAGGCCTGTGCCTCCCCACAAAAGACTCTGACGCTGCCAAGGGGACCTGCGATGTCCTGGGAGGGGATGTCCAACTGGAGGCCCCTCCTGTGATAGACATGGTCCTTGAGGAAAACCAGCCTCAGAGGGTGGGGCCTTCCATGGGGAGGATTCCGAGCTCGGCGCCAAGCACCGAACCCGAATCCGCCCCTATGCAAGGTCCTACTCAAACGACTGGGGATTCTCAGGCAGTACAAGGAGGGGAGGGATCTCCTCCGGATGATGCCCCTGCGACCACCAGAACCTTCTCCATTTCGGAGAAGGACCTGGTTGAGGCCGGTACATCTGGCCTAGGGGCTTCTACCGGAGGGGGTGAGAAGCGGGTTCATTCCCCGCCCTCTTCTCTAAAAATGAAAAAGACCAAGACCAGGAAGACAAAGAAGACTCGGGGCTCCTCTCCATCCGCGGGGGCTGCGGGGACGGATGGGTCTGCTGCTACTCTGGCAAGCGACCAAGCCGAGATCAGCACATCCGGCTCCTCTGCCCCCCTCCCCTCCGGTTGCGGAGCCCCTGACTAAGAACAAAGGTGGAGAGGGTGGAGCCTCGATGACATCGGGGCCCCTGATTCAGAGGTTACCTGGCTTTTTTAAGCCCGCTGGCTTCAAACGCTTCCTCGTTATTCGCTCCACTGATGGCACCATGTTATCCAAGGGCAACATGATCCATCAGAGGAGAGGATTAGCTAGTGCAATTGGTAGAGAGCCGAAGGTGACCCGTTTCTCGGACAGGAGCCTTCTGGCGAATGCGGCGAATCCCGCCGAGGCGGCCAAGATAAGTGCTCTTCGGACACTTCATGGCACCCCGGTGAGTGTGACGCCGCACTCTACCATGAACTTTGTGAAAGGAGTAGTTTATGCTAGGGAACTCGTTGACTACTCCATTGAGGACATCACCCTAGAGCTGGCCGACCATGGGGCGGTCAAGGTCGAACCTGTGATGAGAAAACAGGGATGAGCCTCGAGACCCACCCCTACACTCTTCGTCACGTTCGACTGTGACAAGCTGTCTGAGTCGGTGCGTGCCGGTTGGTACCGCTACCGCGTGAAGGTATTCGTGCCACTGCCGCGGCGGTGCTATTACTGTCACCGCTTCGGCCATACGAATCGCTCATGTAAACGTGCAAAGTCGGGGTCACCCGAAGTCTGTGTAAATTGCTCCAAGGTCGCACACGATAAGTCCAAATCGTGTGTGGCCAAGTGTGTCAATTGAGGAGAGCCGCACCCTGCTTCTTCGACGCAATGTGGTGCATATCTCCTTGAGAAAGAAATCCTGGCCGTTCAGGCCCAGGATCGACTCTATTTCTGCGAGGCAAAGGACTTGGTCCTGGCGCGCCCGGCTCTGCCTGGGACGTCATATGCCTCAATAGTTAGAAAAGCACCCTCTGCTCCTGGCCCATCCAGGCCAACGAGCACGGTTGTTTCCGCGCCCATTCGGAGCCCTTCTGCGGGCTCTACCCAACCCGGGTGCTTCCCTGGTAAAGCTGGCGGCAAAAAGGGTTCATACCCAGCCCCGGCTAAAACCAGGGCTCCTCCCTCTTCCCCCAGCGTGACTGTTTCCCGCAAGGCGAAACGACCACGCGCCTCCACCGAGTCCTTAGACTCACAGGAGGCAATACCCCTGAAGTTTGTCGTTAGGCCATCTTCCGTGGTTCCTAAAGCTGTTCCCCAAAAGGAGGACAGCAACAAAGGAGCTTCGGCTCCTTCGCTCACGCCCCGAGGTGGAGCGAGTGGCTCGGAGACGGTCGTTCCTCGAAAAGAAGGCCCCCCGCCTCCGAAGCCGCAACGCCCGCCTAAGGTTTCGAGGCGGAGGGAGGAAAAGACTCGCATGGCGAACCCAACCTCCCCCAATAAGTCCTCGAAGGCGACAGCGCCTTTAGCGCTTTGTCCGGCCAACAGCGCCCGGGGTTCTGCCCCCGGGAAGCGTACGGCCATTCCCGTGAGGGTCTTCAGTTCGAGTAGGGTCCCCGCGTCTCCTCCGAGCTAGGCCTGGAGGGCATATTCCTTCAATGTAATTGCGGTGGACTCCGGGCCAACTGGGAGGAGCTGCGGAGGCTCGTCTCATCCCGTTCCCCGTTAGCTATCGTTTTGCAGGAGACCATGCTAGGCGCGTGCCCCCTTCCCGCCCTTCCGGGGTATAAGGGTCTTGCGACATCACCACCGCGGGATGGCCGGGCTGGGGGATGCGCGGTTTACACCCGGCATGATGTCTCCGTTCTTCCTTTCTCTTTAGATACCTCCTTTCAGGCAGTGGCTGTGCAGCTGCACCTGGATAGGAGGTATACTCTGATTTCTGCGTACATTCCACCGTCAGCTAACTTCGACGCGGGGGACTTCCGCCGCGTCGTGGCACGGTTGCCGAGGCCCTATCTCTTGCTTGGAGATCTGAACGGCAGGCATCCTCTCTGGGAAGATTACTCCATAAATCCAAGGGGACAAGTCCTTGCCGATCTGATCGAAGAGCTTGAGGTGGGTGTCCTAAACGTGGATGAGTATACGCATCACTGTCCGAGAACCGCTTCATTTTCTTGCCTTGACCTATCTTTGTGCTCTTCGGATGCACAGCCTGATTTTGATTGGGGGGTGGTCGATGTCCTCCATGGTAGTGATCACTTTTCCATTCAAATATCCTTTTCAGGGCAACTGCCGCCTGAGAGCCCACCTCGGTGGTGCTTGGCGCGGTGGCCTGCATTTCAGGAAATGACTGAATTCTCTATCTCAGTTGAGGAGATTAGGTAGGTAGATGAGGCCGTTGAGTTCTTCTCCGGTAACCTCATCGCCGTGCGCCTGACTACTATTCCTAGAACGTCTGGCCGTTTTGCACGCCCACCACTCCCATGGTGGTGGGCCGAGTGTGAGACGGCCCCCAAACAGAAGCGCTATTCCTACATGCGCTATAAGCGCCGCCCGAACGATTTCACTGTGGGTGATTTTCGTCGGGCTAGGGCTAGGTTCCGGTATATTTCGAAGCACGCCCGCCGCTCTTCTTGGCGGGCATACGTGTCTTCACTTAACGGGAAGTCCCCTTTAGCTGTGGTTTGGAAGCGAGTCAAAACGATTCGGGGCAAGTTTTCGCAGGACCCCCCTCCCGTTCTCCAGGAGAATGGGACCGCAATCTCGGACCCTGCGTCCGTGGCGGAATCCTTTGCGACCGCTTTTTCCGCATTCTCTAGCTGGTATACTGCTCCGCCAGCATTCAATGCACGACGTGATGTCGCGGAAGGCCGCCGGCTGGACTTTACCTCCAGAGGCGGAGAACCCTTCAACGACAAGTTAACTGTGAGTGAGTTGCGCTCCGCTCTCTCTTCGTGCGCGGACACCCCCCATGGTCCGAACGATGTCCCGTACGCCATGCTTTGACACCTGGGTGAGCGAGGCATGGCCTTTCTGTTAGATTTGTTCAACAGGATCTGGGTGGAGGGTCTTCTCCCAGACTCCTGGCGAATCGCTACTGTGCTCGCCTTTCGCAAGCCGGGGAGAGATCACTCTACTCCGACCGGTTTCCGCCCAATCTCTCTAACCTCTTGCGTGTGCAAGTTGATGGAGAAATTGGTAAATGTTAGATTAGCCTATTTCCTGGACAGCGGAGGCCATCTGTCTTCTGCACAGTGCGGCTTCCGTAAGTTCCACTCCACGTCGGATGCTCTGCTCCGACTGGAAAATGCCGTCTGCGAGGCTTTCCTTCGTAGACAGCACTCTGCCACGGTGTTTTTTGATCTGGAGAAGGCCTATGATACCGCATGGCGATACGGTATCATGGAGACTCTCCACACGATGGGGGCGAGGGGACGCCTCCCAATGTTTATATTTGAATTTTTGCGAGATCGTCGATTCCGCGTACGGGTGGGGGGAGCCCTCTCTGCCCCAAAGGAGCAGGAAGAGGGTGTACCGCAGGGAAGTGTCCTCAGTGTCACACTCTTTGCCCTGAGCATCAACGGCATCACCTCGGTGCTGCCGGAAGATGTTCTCGCTACGCTTTACGTGGACTACCTTTCGATCTCTTTTGGCGCGGCCCAGATGCCAACTCTGGAGCGTCGACTCCAACAGGCATTCAACCGCGTCTCTTGCTATGCCGAAGCGCACAGGTTTCGGTTTTCTTTGGCCAAGACTAAGGTGGTGCACTTCTGCCGCCATCCACGGCTTCAGCCCGACCCAGATTTGTTTCTTAATGGGGTGCGCCTGGATGTGGTTGAGTCGCACCGTTTCCTTGGTCTTGTATTCGAACGACGCCTTACCTGGGAGGCTCATATTCGCAGCCTTAGGGTCTCCTGTACCCGCGCCATGCACATTCTCCGTTCCGTGACGTTCAGCGCTTGGGGCAGAGATAGGACTACTGCCCTACTTTTTTATCGATCCTTTGTTCGTTCGAAGCTCGTCTACGGATGCAAGTTTTATGCATCCGCAGCCGAGCGTTTATTGCGGAAGGTGCATTCGATCCACCACACCGGCCTTCGCCTGGCGACCGGTGCCTTCCGCACTTTCCCCATTGAGAGCCTGTTGGTCGATGCTGGGGAGATGCCACTCGCTTTGCTCCACGTGCAGTGCATCACTCGCTTGTACGCGCGAGCCCGGCGCCTCCCTCAGTCGCCAACCGCTCTGACCGCTTCCGCAGCTGATCTCAATGTTGCCCATGCCGCCGAGAGACGCCAGTCATACCCTAAGCCCTTTGGGTTTATAGCCAGAAAACTCCTTCGAGAGGTAGATATAGCTCTCGGGCCGGTGGCGCCCCTGGTTTTGCCCAGGACACCACCCTGGAGAGTACCACATTTGGCTATTTGTCGCCACGCTTCTGCTCCCAAAGCTTGTACGGCGCCGGGAGTATTGCGTTCGACCTTTTTGGAGCACACCTCGTGTCACGCTGGAACCGTGCAAGTGTATACGGATGGCTCCAAGTCCCAAGAGGGGGTCGGCTTCCACGCCGTATCCCCTCTGTTTGAAGTCAGCAGGGCTCTACCAGGCGCTGCGTCTGTCTTCACGGCCGAGCTGGTGGCAATACACCACTCGGTACGGGAGATTACGCGACGTGCCCGGTTCGGAGACCGGATTGTGATCTATAGCGACTCACAAAGCGCCCTGAGTGCTCTCGGGGCATTGGAATCTCCGCATCCCCTGGTTCGCGATATCCGTGACGCCACGGTTTTGGCGAGCCGGGTGGATGTCGAGATTATCTTCTGCTGGGTTCCTGGACATGTAGGAATTGCGGGGAATGAGGGCGCCAAAGAGTCCGCGAGGACTCTGCGACCGGACCAGCGTTTCGCTCTTCCTCACACCGACTACATGGCAGGAATACGGGCAGCTCTTCGGACTGCTTGGCAAAGAAGATGGGAGACGGTCGAAGTGAACTTAAAGTTGCGTGCCATTGCGCCGCGACTGTTCCCATGGACCTATCCCCCAATGCCGCGGCGGCTTCAGGTTGCTTTCTGTCGTCTCCGAATCGGCCACACTCGTGTGACGCATCGCTATTTGATGGAGCGCTCGCCTGCGCCCTATTGCAACGACTGCGTAGTCCCCCAGACTGTTCGCCACATTCTTGTCGAATGTCCCAGTCTGGGTGATCTTCGCGCACGATACCTGTCCCCGTACCGGGATGGGCGGGGTCGCTACCGCCTGTCCCTTGTACTCGGGACGAGTGCGTGCACATTGACTGGTGGACTTGTTGACTTTTCGGGGGGAGGCCGGCCTTCTCCCTTTCATTTAACTAGGTTTAGTTGTTTTTGTTATTGTTTTGTTATTTCTTTTTATTGTTGTTTCCTGTTTAATTTTTTAAAGTAGCCTAGAACTAGGCTGTTTGTTTACGGCGGCTTATGCCTAAGTGGGCAGTCGCCAGATAGCCCCTTAAAAAACAAAAACAACAAAAACAAAAAAAACTCGCAAGACCAGACGTAATCATATGCATTAGTCCATTGTATCGCGGAGCCAAACTTTTCAGCAATAGGGTTATGATAATTCAATTATGTATTTTCTTTATTCATTCCCTGGTTTAATGACGCCGAAAATTGCGCTCTTCAAACCTGACAACAAAAGCAGTTTCATGTACGAAAATTAGATATTTAAGACAAATGTGTTGCCTTTCACACCCACCATTGACGATGTAAAGATGAGCACGACTCCGTAAAGATAAACTTTCTTTATTTGATCCGGTCCTTTACGGACTTGATAAATAATTTCTTCTTAGGTCTTTATTAGGTATATATTAGGTAGATATTGGGTATATATATCCAACTGACTTACTCTTCTGCTATGTACAGTCATGGGTACAAGTTTTGAGACTAATATATATTTTTATTTTCCATTCATCTGTAAAATTTAGCTGATTTAGGTAGCAATTTTTTAACATTTAATTTTTTTTCATAATTCAAGTGACTTAATATAATTTTATTAAAGAAAATTGAACATAGAACCTTTTGAAATTAAAGGCTATTATTCATTTTTTTTTTAAGATTTTTAAAAGAAAAAGGCTTGGAAAAGAGATTCAGATTTCCCCAAATTATTAAAATGTATATTTGAAGCTTTTATCAATGTTCATTCTAAGAGTTCATAAAAATATATAATTATCGAATGTTTTAGAATTAAAAAAAAGGATAATTACAAATTCTCAAGTTGAGAAAATGCATTAAAATTAAGGTAGGCTTTGTTTTTTTATGTACCTTTTGTGTATACAAGCAAATTTAGATGTAAAAAATCTGAGGATTCTTTTTTTCATATTAAAATAATTTCCATAAATTTTCTTACCTTTAGACCTAGAAAATAACCATGATTAAATTATTAGGATACCAGGAAATGGCTTCGCTACTAAGATTAAAATTTAAAATCTAAAAAAAAAAGCATCAAATTATAATAATTTTAAAAAGGAACTCTAAACTATTTTCCCCCTTTCAAAAAATCATGTTGCTAAAATATAGTTATAGACAAAATAAAATAGCAGCCTTACTTAAATTTTAATAAATGTTCTGAACTTCACCAATTGTAATTCATTTTCTTTTAAAGCATTGGATAATCATATTTATTTTTTCTGAACTAAACAACTTTTTTTTTCAAACTCTAAAGAAATTGTTAGAAATTACCTTGATAAAATCCCGTTCTTAAGTTATAGAGTTAGTGATGATGATGATATTATATGGAAATCTTTTATTTTATTTGTTAGACCAAAAGCCCATTGCTAGAGCCAGATAGTCACACAGAAGCTGCTCCTCTTCTCATTGTACTATTTAAATAATTAAAGATTTATTAAAAAGCATTTAAAAAAATAGAAGCACAAGTGCAATGTTTCGAGGAATACAAAATTGCCCTCTTCCTGTAAGAGGCAAGTTTCAGTCCCTGGAGCTTTGCTATTCGATCGATCAAAAGGGTAAAATGACAAATATGGGCTAAGTGAATCATTTAGATTATAATCTATTTTGTAAAAATTTTGTCAATAAATATTTGAATCTTTTTTAATTCCAGAAAGTTATTTACAATGAAAAGTGTTCTACCATTGTTAAATTTCCCCAAAGTGGCCTGCGATGCTAGAGTATAGTTACTAAAGGTATTGAATCAAGGAGCACCCTATTTAGGATCATTAATGACTTTAAAAAGACAGGTTATACTCCTGTGAAGTAGTCTTCTGGATGACGAAGTGCTCCAAATGAAGGCCATGATCAGGTTGTCTCCAGTGCCAAGCTTGCTCACGATTGGAAAGAGGCAGGTGTGGCTCTATGAGCGCGCGTAGTGAGGCGGAGACTTTTCGACAAATGACTTAAAGTCGAGAAGAGCTGCGAAGAAATATCAACTCACCCCCAAAATACGGATAGCCTCCACTTTTGTAGGAAATGAAATATAAAGAATAGACTTGACTAGCTAGGCGATTCCCTGATGAAGCTCCCTTCCGCTTGTTTGAAGCTTCTAGAAGATCCCTCGTTAGGAGTATATGGAAGCGCTTCCACGAATCCTGTGTCGTGCCCGCGGTGAAGCATTCGACCACTCCATTTCTCGGCTGCTTCAGTCTAAAGGAATCACAAGAACACTGCCATGAACTCAAAATGGTATCAATACGTGCTTCATTATTACCTTATACCAACAGTTCAGGAGCAATTTGAGAATAACGGGGTTTTTTTTTCAGTATGATGGTGCACCTCGTCACAAAGCAAAAGAAATAACAAAGTTCTTGGCTCAAAATAACATCGAACTTTTGCGACCTTGGCACAGAAGTCGCCATATTTGAACCTAGTAGAGAATTTGAGGGCGATAATTAAACTGGAGGTTGATAAATACAAGCCATCCAATTGTGAGCAATATCAGTCAAGATAGCCTCAGAAACTGCCAAAACGAATTGAAGTAGTCCTGAAGAACACGGAACATTGTAAATATTGACTGCCCACCTCAATTGGCTATATTTATTAATAAAATAGGTTTGGGTTCTAATTTTTTGTATATTTCAATTTATGATGAACATAAAAAAACAATGCAACGTTTGATTAGTTTTAAATTTTCTTATATGTAAAAATATATTAGTCTTGAAACTTTTGGCCATGACCTACTTACCGCTGTGCCATATTCTCCAGGACGTCGGCAACCAAGGACTTCCAGCTTCCTTTGTCCCTCGTAGCTCTGATGAATTGTTCGCGCGACGTTCCGCCTCCCATTAACTTTACCAATCCATCCATGTATTTTTCTCTTGGCTTTCCTCTTTCCCTCCTCCAGTTACAAACAAATTTCCCATCCCTTCTCTTCTCATCACATGACCGAAGAATCTCGACTGTCTTCCTCTCACCATGGCCATGACTACATAGGTACAAATCAGCTTTTGTTGCGAGATAGTGGTGACTTAGGATTATTTTCGCGTCCCGGGTAGTTTCATATTTTCACTTTTCAGCCTTAGTAACTTCCGTACAAACACTTGTAAATAATTTTAGGTGGTGATATTTTGGTTGCTTTTTGCCTTGTGCTTTTTCTATAATTTATTAGTTTATATACCTGATCAGAATAAATCAGTCTAGTGTTTAACATGCCACAAATTATTTGTGGTTAGGTAGAGCAGCGTTTATTTTCATGACCCCTGATCCTTGTCTGCTTTTGCTCTCGTTCTTCAACACTGAAGCTCGCCTATATCAGTCTCCTTGATGAAGACGTGTTTCTTACTTCATCAAAATCCATTGCAGTCTTCTGAAATTTGAATCTGCGTTGAGTGTTTACGACTCATCTCGGCTCCTTCATTTGATGTCCGTAATAACTATCCAAATTAGCGTGGTATTAATGATTGAAGAGGAATAGACTAATATTCAAGACCTTATTGGTATCATGTCAACCCGTGTTAGAATTGCGAAGCTTTACGGATTCTATTCATATGTCCTGCAATTCCAACATCTACACCCTTGGCCAAAAGTGTAAAGCACCTTATGTAATCTTTCATATAATGTATTAGACATTTCTGATAAACGAATTGAGTATGAATATTATAATTATTGTCGAAGAATACCTTTTTGTCGAAAATACTTTGTCTTTTTTGAAGTATAATTTGTCAAAGAATGGTATTTTTGTTGTTTTTAAGGAAGAGCCGCTTCAACGCGTAAGGATATAAAGAAACGCACAGGAATTATCCCAAAATAAACATATTTTAAATTTAACATTAACTACACAAGAAAAGAGCAAACACATTTATATCAACCTACTGAGCTAACCGAGGCTAAACAGGTTGGCAACTGGGCCTATTACAATATCTCTTCATGACAAAAATAAACAAATAGGCTACACGTAAACTCACCAATTGCCGATTAGTTATTTTATCGCGTCCCTTTTAGATTAGCGTTAAACATTAAATTACTCTCCTACTAGTAAATATTAGGGGTTTCACGCACAATTCATTTCTACTTTCGTGAAACGTAATAAACTCATACTAACGCAATATGAATATAAATGGTCTTTCTAACTTACATGACTTGGTCCTGGCGCGCCCGGCTCTGCCTGGGACGTCATATGCCTCAATATTTAGAAAGGCACCCTCTGCTCCTGGCCCATCCAGGCCAACGTGCACGCTTGTTTCCGCGCCCATTCGGAGCCCTTCTGCGGGCTCTACCCAACCCGGGCGCTCCCCTGGTAATGCTGGTGGCAAAAAGGGTTCGTACCCAGCCCCGGCTAAAACCAGGGCTCCTCCCTCTTCCCCCAGCGTGACTGTTTCCCGTAAGGCGAAACGGCCACGCGCCTCCACCGAGTCGTTAGACTCACAGGAGGCAATACCCCTGAAGTTTGTCGCTAGGCCATCTTCCGGGGTTCCTAAAGCTGTCCCACGAAAGGAGGACAGCAACAAAGGAGCTTCGGCTCCTTCGCCCAGGTCTAGTGTTGGAGGGAGTGGCTCGGAGACGGTCGTTCCTCGAAAAGAGGGCCCCCCCGCCCCCGTCTCCGAAACGCAACGCCCGCCTAAGGTTTCGAGGCGGAGGGAGGAAAAGACTCGCATGGCGAGCCCAACCTTCCCCAATAAGTCCTCGAAGGCGACAGCGCCTTCAGCGCTTTGTATGGCCAATAGCGCCCGGGGTTCTGCCCCCGCGAAGCGTACGGCAATTCCCGTGAGTGTCTTCAGTTCGAGGAGGGCCCCCGCGTCTCCTCCGAGCTAGGCCTGGAGGGCATATTCCTTCAATGGAATTGCTGTGGACTCCGGGCCAACTGGGAGGAGCTGCGGAGGCTCGTCTCGTCCTGTTCCCCTTTAGCTATCTTTTTGCAGGAGACCATGCTAGGCGCGTGCCCCCTGCCCGCACTCCTGGGGTATAAGGGTCTTGCCACCCCACCACCGCGGGATGGCCGGGCTGGGGGATGCGCGGTTTACACCCGGCATGATGTCTCCGTTATTCCTTTCTCTTTAGATACCTCCTTTCAGGCAGTGGATATGCAGCTTCACCTGGATAGGAGGTATACTATCATTTCTGCGTACATTCCACCGTCAGCTGACTTCGACGCGGGAGACTTGCGCCGCGTCGTGGCACGGTTGCCGAGGCCCTTTCTCTTGCTTGGAGATCTGAACGGCAGGCATCCTCTCTGGGGAGATTACTCAATAAATCCCAGGGACAAGTCCTTGCCGAGCTGATCGAAAAGCTTGAGATAGGTGTCCTAAACGTGAATGAGTTTACGTATCACTGTGCGAGAACCGCTTCATTTTCTTGCCTTGAGCTATCGTTGTGCTCTTCGGATGCACAGCCTGATTTTGA
Organism: Ceratothoa steindachneri; assembly: GCA_963969495.1. Taxonomy (NCBI): domain Eukaryota; kingdom Metazoa; phylum Arthropoda; class Malacostraca; order Isopoda; family Cymothoidae; genus Ceratothoa; species Ceratothoa steindachneri. Next base: position 45,151,484 of record OZ018327.1, read on the forward strand.
TTGGGGAGTGGACGATGACATCCATGGTAGTGATCACTTTCCCATTCAAATATCATTTTCAGGGCAACTGCCGCCTGAGAGCCCACCTTGGTGGTGCTTGGCGCGGGCGCGATGGCCTGCATTTCAGGAAATGACTGAATTCTCTATCTCAGTCGAGGAGTTTAGGTCGGTAGATGAGGCCGTTGAGTTCTTCTCCGGTAACCTCATCGCCGTGGGCCTGACTACTATTCCTAGAACGTCTGGCCGTTTTGCACGCCGACCACTCCCATGGTGGTCGGCCGAGTGTGAGATGGCCCTCAAACAGAAGCGTTATGCCTACATGCGCTATAAGCGCCGCCCGAACGATTTCACTGTGGGTGATTTTCGTCGGGCTAGGGCTAGGTTCCGGTATATTTCGAAGCACGCCCCCCGCTCTTCTTGGCGGGCATACGTGTCTTCACTTAACGGGAAGACCTCTTTAGCAGAGGTGTGGAGGCGAGTCAAAAGGATTCGGGGCAAGTTCTCGCAGGACCCCCCTCCCGTTCTCCAGGAGAATGGGACCGCAATCTCGGACCCCGCGTCCGTGGCGGAATCCTTCGCGACCGCTTTTTTCGCATTCTCTAGCCGGGATGCTGCTCCGCCAGCATTCAATGTCCGTCGTCATGTCCCGGAAGGCCGCCGGCTGGAATTTACCTCCAGCGGCGGAGAACCCTTCAACGACAGGTTTACTGGGAGCGAGTTGCGCTCCGCTGTCGCTTCGTGCGCGGACACCGCCCATGGTCCGGACGATGTCCCGTGCGCCATGCTTCGACACCTGGGTGAGCGAGGCATGGCCTTTGTCTTAGATTTGTTCAACAGGATCTGAGTGGAGGGTCTTCTCCCCAATTCCTGGCGAATCGCTACTGTGCTCGCCTTTTGCAAACCGGGGAGAGATCACTCTACTCCGACCGGTTTCCGCCCAGCGGCGGAGAACCCTTCAACGACAGGTTTACTGGGAGCGAGTTGCGCTCCGCTCTCGCTTCGTGCCCAGACACCGCCCATGGTCCGGACGATGTCCCGTACGCCATGCTAAGACACCTGGGTGAGCGAGGCATGGCCTTTGTCTTAGATTTGTTCAACAGGATCTGAGTGGAGGGTCTTCTCCCCAATTCCTGGCAAATCGCTACTCTGCTCGCCTTTCGCAAACCGGGGAGAGATCACTCTACTCCGACCGGTTTCCGCCCAATCTCTCTAACCTCTTGCGTGTGCAAGTTGATGGAGAAATTGGTAAATGTTAGACTAGTCTTTTTTCCTGGACAGCGGAGACCATCTGTCTTCTGCACAGTGCGGCTTCCGCAAGTTCCACTACACGTCGGATGCTCTGCTCCGACTGGAAAATGCCGTCTGCGAGGCTTTCCTTCGTAGACAGCACTACGCCACGGTCCTTTTCGATCACAAGAAGGCCTTTATACTGCATGGCAATACGGTATCAGGCAGACTCTCCACACGATGGGGGCGAGGGGACGCCTCCCAGTCTTTATATCTGAATTTTTGCGCGATTGTCGATTCCGCGTACGGGTTGGGGGAGCTCTCTCCGGCCTAAAGGAGCAGGAAGAGGGTGTTCCGTAGGAAAGTGTCCTCAGTGTCACACTCTTTGCCCTGAGCATCAACTGCATCACCTCGTGTCTGCTGGAAGAGTTTCACGCTACGCTCTACGTGGACGACCTTTCGATCTCTTTTGGCGCGGCCCAGATTCCAACTCTGGAGCGTCGACTCCAACAGGCATTGAACCGCGTCTCTCGCTATGCCGGAGCGAACAGGTTTCTTTGGCCAAGACTAAGGTGGTGCATTTCTGCCGCCATCCACGGCTCCACCCCGACCCAGATTTGTTTCTTAATGGGGTGCACCTGGATGTGGTTGAGTCGCACCGTTCCCTTGGTCTTGTGTTCAACCGACGCCTTACCTGGGATGCTCATATTCGCAGCCTTAGGGTCTCTTGTACCCGGGCCATGGATATTCTCCGTTCCGTGACGTTCAGCGCTTGGGGCGCTGATACGGCTACTGCCTTACTTTTTTATCGATCCTTTGTTCGTTCGAAGCTCGACTACGGATGCGAGTTTTATGCATCCGCAGCCGAGCGTTTATTGCGGAAGGTGGATTCGATCCACCACACCGGCCTTCGCCTGGCGACCGGTGCCTTCCGCACTTTCCCCATTGAGATCCTGTTGGTCGATGCTGGGGAGATGCCACTCTCTCTGCGCCACGTGCAGTGCATCACTCGCCTGTACGCGCGAGCCCGGTGCCTCCCCCCAGTCGCCAACAGCTCTCACTGCATCCGCAGATGATCTCGATGGTGCCTATGCCGTCGAGAGACGCCAGTCATACCCTAAGCCCTTTGGGTTTATGGCCAGGAAACTCCTTCGAGAGCTAGATATAGCTCTCGGGCCGGTGGCGCCCCTGGTTCTGCCTAGGACGCCACACTGGAGAGTACCACATTTGGCTATTTGTCGCCACGCCTCGGCGCCCAAACCTTGTACGGCGCCGGGAGTATTGCGTTCGACCTTTCTGGAGCGCACCTCGTGTCACGCTGGAACCGTGCCAGTGTATACGGATGGCTCCAAGCCCCAAGAGGGGGTCGGCTTCCACGCTGTATCCCCTCTGTTTGAAGTCAGCGGGGCTCTATCAGGCGCTGCGTCTGTCTTCACGGCCGAGCTGGTGGCAATACACCACTCGGTACGGGAGATTACGCGACGTGCCCGGTTCGGAGACCGGATTGTGATCTATAGCGACTCACAAAGCGCCCTGAGTGCTCTCGGGGCATTGGAATCTCCGCATCCCCTGGTTCGCGATATCCATGACGCCACGGTTTTGGCGAGCCGGGCAGATGTCGAGATTATCTTCTGCTGGGTTCCTGGACATGTAGGAATTGCGGGGAATGAGGGCGCCAAAGAGTCCGCGAGGACTCTGCGACCGGACCAGCGTTTCGCTCTTCCTCACACCGACTACATGGCAGGAATACGGGCAGCTCTTCGGACTGCTTGGCAAAGAAGATGGGAGACGGTCGAAGGGAACTTAAAGTTGCGTGCCATTGCGCCGCGACTGTTCCCATGGACCTATCCCCCAATGCCGCGGCGGCTTCAGGTTGCTTTCTGTCGTTTCCGAATCGGACACACTCGTGTGACGCATCGCTATCTGATGGAGCGCTCGCCTGCGCCCTATTGCAACGACTGCGTAGTCCCCCAGACTGTTCGGCACATTCTTGTCGAATGTCCCAGTCTGGGTGATCTTCGCGCACGACACCTGTCCCGGTACCGGGATGGGCGGGGTCGCTACCGCCTGTCCCTTGTGCTCGGGACGAGTGCGTGTACTTTGACTGGTGGACTTATTGACTTTTTGGGGGAGGCCGGCCTTCTCCTTTTTATTTAACCCGATTTAATTGTTGTTGTTTTTGTAATTGTTTTGTTATTGCTTTGTTATTGTTATTTCTTTTTATTGTTTTCTGTTTAATTTTTTAAAGTAGCCTAAAACTAGGCTGTTTGTTTACGGCAACTTATGCCTTAGTCGGCAGTCGCCAGATAGCCCCTTAATTAAAAAAAAAATAAAAAATAAAAATAGTTAACTAGTTAGGTTTTTTTTATTGGTTTTTGGTTATTTTAGTAGGTCGCACGTCCCTGTGCCGGGGGGAGGTGGACCTCCTCACCGACGCCTGAGCTTGCTTCTTGCCTTTTTCCTTTTTTTATTGTTGTTTTTTTTAATCTTATTTTAAAGTAGCCTAGTACTAGGCAGTCTTTAATACGGCGACTAATGCTTCAAGTAGGTAGTGGCCAGATGAGCTCTTTAAAAAAAAAAGTCCCTAGTACTCGGGACTGTTTCTTGCACTCAGACATGCGGACGATACGATAGTTTGGTGGAGGCTAATCTCTTCCATTTTATTTAACTCGTATGTCGCATGTTCCTGCGCCGGGGGGGGGGATGCTGGCCTGCTCCCGACGTCGGAGCCTTTTTTTTTGTAGCCTTTGGCATTTTTTATCGTTGTTATTCATTATTTAGATGTTTGTTTTTTAATATAGTAGTAGGCTGTGTTGAGTACAGCGACTTATGCCAAGTAGTCGGTCCCCAGGTGTGCTACTAAAATAAAACAAACAAACAAAAACACCCACATGCCTTTGTGGTTTAGGCTACTTTCATTGTAAAGTAGCCTAAAGTTGTCATTTCACTGGCGTGCCCATGGTTGCTTGGGGTCCCTGATGGATTGTCAGCCACCCCAGGTCCTTTTTGTTCATAAGTTATCCCGGAAGAGTCCCACCCCATCCCACTGTCTTGGGTAGCCCTTCCACAAATTTTCACTTCTAACTTCGTTATTCTTTTTTAACCTTTGCAAGAACTTTCTGAACGAGCTGCTCCGTTTGGTTTTGGAATGGAGTCGGGCAATGTTCAGATGGGTTGCGCACGCCCTATCCAATCCCAAAGTGCCCCAAATGATTTGGCCTTTTTTCACCAATGCCTCCGTTTGTTTTCGCTTTGTTCGATGTTATGGGGCAAAATGGGATCGCGAGGGGAGGAGGGGGGGGGGTAAAGGCAATGGGCATGAACAATAAATATGAAGCAAAGACGAGCCGAGAGGGTGGATGGTAAGGGCTACTTCCCTGAAGGCCTTCATTCCTCAGCTCAGCCCGAGTACTTCTCTCTACGAATCTTTTGTACGAATTTTTTAGAACTTGTGCTATTTGTTGCATTTTTAGTGGCGGTGCTCTTTGTTGCATTTTTAGTGGCGGTGCTCTTTGTACGAATTTTTAGTAGTGGTGTACTTTGTTGCATTTTTAGTGGCGGTGCTCTTTGTACGAATTTTTAGTAGTGGTGTAGTTTGTACGAATTTTTAGTGTGGTGCTCCTTGTAAGGGTTTTTAGTAGTGGTACTCTTTGTACGAATTAGATACTGGGGTTTACGTCTCCACCTGGTCATACTCCCCCAATGCCGCGGGGGCTTCAGGTTGCTTTCTGTCGTCTCCGAATCGGACACACTCGTGTGACGCATCGCTATTTGATGGAGCACTCGCCTGCGCCCTATTGCAACGACTGCGTTGTCCCCCAGACTGTTCGGCACATTCTTGTCGAATGTCCCAGTCTGGGTGATCTTCGCGCACGATACCTGTCCCGGTACCGGGATGGGTGGGGTCGCTACCGCCTGTCCCTTGTACTCGGGACGAGTGCGTGCACTTTGACTGGTGGACTTGTTGACTTTTGGATGGAGGCCTGGCCTTCTCCCTTTCATTTAACCAGGTTTAACTTGTTTTTGTTATTGTTTTGTTATTTCTTTTTATTGTCGTTTCCTGTTCAATTTTTTAAAGTAGCCTAGAACTAGGCTGTTTGTTTACGGCGAATTATGCCTAAGTCGGCAGTCGCCAGATAGCCCATTAAATAATAAAAAAAAATCCACCTGGTCATAGCATTTTGGTGTTTCGTATGTTTGCCATTGCCGTTTTTTCATCCTTAACTTTCTTATAATTCCCCGTTTCTTTTATTTATCCCCTTTTCCCACGGAGTACAAATGCCCGCGTTGGTATAACGGTTCTGTTTCTCAACTCCCAAATTAACAGCAATATTTCATGATCAAGACTGTTCAATGTTCCCCCAACTCAGCGAACTTGGGACGTAGGGCGGACGTCGGGGCCTCGAAGACTCGGTTTCTTGCGGCGGAGTCTTTCTTCAGGAGATATCTTTCGAAAGTGTCTGACTTCCGATTCCAGCCATGAATGGATTTGGAAGCTGTACATTTCCGAAACTTGTCTCCTGAAGAAAGACTCCAAGAAATTTTCATTAAGAGAGTAAAAATACCTAATGATTGGGCCAGAAAATAATTTTTGTGGGGGGGGGGGCGATTGTTGTACTCGATCATGGCGAGCTGTTAAGGAAATTCATGTCCGACCTTGAGTAATCTGAATTCGCATGTTCGAAAAGGGGTTAAAATAATAATTTATGGCCTAGGTTTAATCCGTTTCCCCGGTCCCCGGTAGGATGCAAATGGTTGCGTTGCTATGGCAATTATTTTCTCTCCCCAACTTTGCCTTTACATTTATTTTATCGGCGTTTTCCCTTTAGGCTTTCCTTCCTTTACCTCTGGGACACGGGGGACTGATGCTTTTTCCTACTTATATTTGCATGTCTACCCCTCCTCCTATTCCTTCTCTACTGGGTAAAAGTGCCTCGTCGGATTACACGAATTTCTTAAAAGAAACGAACAGCGCCATACTCGAGTCTTGCACTGAATTATTGGCGGATGCTCTCTTGATTTTTCTTGCCCGATTTCACTTCCCGTTGCCGGTCTCATCCGTCTCAGAATGACCTCGTCTTTATTCGCCGATAGATAAGGTGGAGTAGAGCGAATGTCCAGGTGGAGGAGGGGGTGAGGGGTGATTGGCGTGAGATGACTTCCCGCCCTTCTGTGTACAGTCACACGCGTGTACGTGGGAGGGCGAAGCGAGGGCGTGGTGCGCCGCCCGTATTGATCTTGTCGCGTGACGCACGTGCAATGCCGCCACGGCTTCCCTGACATGGGCGTGCGTACGGCTGAGGGGGTTGACGCGCCCCGTGGCGGCCCTCTCCCCCCGCTGACTGGCGCCGAGAGGGCGGGAAAGAAGGCACAATAGAAGGGGATGGTACCTATCTCCTCTCTTGCTGAAAGAGAGGCTCTGCGCTGCCATGGAAACCCCCCCCCCTCTCTCTACCCCCCTTTACTGTTAAATCGACTGTGCTTAACCTCATCCGTTATCTTGTTCCCCAGGCCCTCATTGCTTGTTTGGGGAAGGGGGGGGGACTTGATCGCCCCCTTTTCCCCTTTAAAAGCGGGGGTGTTCTTGTTTTCGCATTTGTTCATGGAATCTTTGACCTACCATAGTCGCACACGATCCACTTCGCTCTTGGGTTCCCTCCTTATTCGTTCTCGCAGTTCCAACTCGAGTTATCTTTATTACTCTCTTCTAGTCCTTTGCCAATCCTGATTTATCCTGTAAGTCTTAGATGGAGGGATGTATAGCGAGGGAAGGGCACCGTGCACCCATTTCCGTTCCATCGCCATTATCACCCAATTGGAAGAAAATTGGAGGTCGTGGCGTAATTTTGGCCCAAGCAACGAAATCTAGCCCTTGACGATCTGTTTTGACTTCGGTTGTTCACAATTCCTGTCTTATATGGGTATTCTCTATTTGCCACGTCTTCTTTCTCTTCCGTTCTCCTACATATACTGTCAATAATTTAGGGTTCCGGGTTAGCCGAGTAGAAACCACCGACTAGTTTAGCAAGTTAAGCCACACGTGTATGGTAGATGGCAGGATTGAGTTATGTTTCTGTTCGACTTTGCGTGGCTGCCACATGCCATATCAACCCGTGGTGAGTGCGATTACAAGTTAAACAAGAGATCTACATTGACTGAGATCGGACTAAGAAAGGGCAAATTGGAGGTAAACGTCGTACCCCCCCCCCCTCCTACAATCAACATGAAAGTTCTTAGGGTAATGTGATCTTTCATAGATCCAGAGGGTGAACCCCGCCCTGGGGCGTGAATATACATTTTGCCCGCAAATTGATTGACCCGAAGCAATAATGCAAAAAGCGAATCTCTCGAAGGATTGCCAGATTATGTATTACCTCTGGGCAGATTCGGGAGAGGGTTGAGGGTTATATCACTTCCATAATGCCATAGAATTTTTAAAAAACATACCTACTTATTTGGAATCTGATTTTATATTAAACTTCATATAATTTCTATATTAACCTAATCTGAATTATCGAACGGTATATATACAGGGACGTGACACAAGTATTTTCACTCATAAATATTTCGAACTTTCTTCTGGTTATAAAACCAACAGAAAACTCGGTAAACATATATTTAATATATATTTACTGAGTTTCCTGTTAGTTTTATAACCATGAAAGCACAAAATGTCAGAAATAGTTGTCACCTCACTGTCATGATCCGACTAGAAATATTTAATCATAAATATAACCTCCATTGCTTTCTAGAACCTCATTCCATCATTCAATATGCTTAATGCCACGCTAGTGGCAATTCCTAAGTTTTTGATGCAAAATATGAATCCAGCTCGTTTTCAACCTCTTCTCTTCATATTAAACTAAGACCATCCAAATGGCTGTGTAATCTCCGAAACAAGTGATAATCAGAAGGAGCAAAGGCAGGAGAATCTGGAGGATGAAGCAAAATTTCCCAACCGAGCTCCTCCAGACATCTTTGGTCATTCGAGCAGTTTAATGGCCACGGTGATGCGTTTCTTTGGCCGCCGTGCTGACGGGACTCTGCTCCCCGTCCGGCCCCAGCTAAGGCCCTTTTCCTTTCTTCGCAACCCCTAATCTCCGTCTCCTGTACCAACTCTCCCCCATCTTGCCCTTGCCCTTACATCATCTCTTTACAATCACGTTTTCTCTACTCGTTTGATTTCCCCCTTCTGCTGCCCATGGACCTCCTCGATCACGACCCGGCGCTCACCTGAACCACGGAATCGAACACTCAGACATCAAGATGTTAAGCGTGCTGACCTTAACCGCACAGAGGCGGGTCACCAAGCTGGATCCATCATCCCGACCTGTCTACCACGCCAGGTGTAGGTTTTGGTCTGGGTTTTACCAATAGGTGGCGGAGAAGGGGAATATCACACCACCCAGTGATAGCGGCCGGAGCCAATCGACGCAAAGGAGCATAGTAGTGCCGTTACCTTGTTGGGGTCAGTGTTGGCCCTCACAGGCAGGGGTGGCGAAGTTTAGCTTAAAGCATATGGATACCCCTCTCCCCAAACTCCCTATTCTATCTGAGAAGAGGCTTAATCCTCTCATAGGTATACGGGTGCGGTGGACTACCCCTCACCCGCTTCTTTGGATGCGGTCTTGGTGACTCCATCTCATATCCAGCAGCAGTCCCTCCTCTACTTTCACAGGTGGCTCAAAATTGACCGCTCCCAGTGGGAGTGCCTCGATAAGGCCAATCCCTTAAGGGGGCAAGGGTCAGCAATGCCCAAAAGGTCAGTGCCCCTACAATCTGCAGTACTGTATCTTCAGTCTAGAGGGGACCGGCATGCATGCCCCCCTGACTTCCCCGATGGATGCCGGTTCACCTGCTATAGACAAGAAAAAGGGTACCTCGAATGTGATCCGTCATGTCTTGGGATGGGAGAGGGGGCACATGGAGCCCTCCCCCCCCCCCACCGAGATGACATGTTCCGTAGGTAACCCAGCTCCAAACGGTAGGATCTTCAATGGAGTAGAACCCGGGCTCGGTGCCTAACTCCGAACATGAGTCCGCCCATGTGCAAGCTTACTCTCAGATGGCTCGAGCCGCGAGGACTCACAAGGAAAGGAGGGACCTTCCCCGACTGGTGTCCTTTGAGAGCCAAAACCTTCTCCATTTCAGAGAAGAAATCTTGCTGAGGTCGCTCCATCTGGACTAAGGGCTCCCCGGCGGTGGATTCCCCACCCTACTCCTAAAAAGAAAAAAAAATGACTAAGGGTTCCTATCCCTCCGCAGGAGCTCCGGAGACGGACGGGTTCTGTGCCGTTTTGGCAAGCGACCAGGCCAAGATCGGCCCCGAGGCGCCCCACGGTCAAAAGGCCCAGACCAAGACAAATTCACAAGTGTACTCAGCGGGGCTTCGATTAGGTCGAGGCTTCTCATTGAGAGACTACCTGGCGTTTTCGAGTATGCTGTCTTCAAGCGGTTTCTAGTTATTCGCTCCACTGATAGCACCATGTTGACCAAAGGCAACCTGATCCATCAAAGGAGTGCACAAGCTATCCTGTTTGGTAGAGAGCCGAAGATAGCCTGTTTCTAGGACGGGATCCTTCTGGCGAATGCGTCTGACTCTTCCGAGGCAGCCATGACCCTTCGGACATTTAATGGCACGCCGGTGAGTGTGATGCCGCACTCTACTATTAACTTCGTGAAAGTTGTTTACGAGAAGGAACTCGTAGACTACTCCAGCACAAAGGGTTCAAGGGTTCACACCCAGCCTCTGCTAAAACCAGGGCTCCTCCCTCCTCCTTCAGCGTGACTGTTTTCCGTAAGACGAAACGGCCGCGCGCCACCAAGTCGTTAGACTCAGGAGGCAACAACTAAAGGTGGTCGTGAGGCAGTTTTCCGGGGTTCCTAAAGCTGCCCCTCGAAAGGAGGACACCAAAGGAGCTTCTGCTCCTATGCCCTCACCCAAGGCTGGGCTGGGTTGCTCCGGGATGGTGCATCCTCCAAAGGAGGGACCCCCACCCCAAAGGTTTCGAGGCGGGAGATTGGACTCGCATGGCGAGCCCAACCTCCATAGATAAACCATCGGTGACAACTTCAGTGCATCGTTCGGCCACAACGCCCGAAGTTCTGTCTCCGGTAAGCGTACGGTACTTTCCGTGAGGGTCTTCTCTTCGACAACGGCTCCATCATCTCCGAGCTAGGCCTGGAAGGCATAAAGATGCACTATTTACACCAGGCATGATGTGTCCCTTCTATTTGCTTCACTTGCCTCATTTCAAGCAGTAGCAGTAGCAGTGCATCTGCACCTGGATAGCAGGTATACTGTTATTTCTGCGAACATTCCACCGTCAGCCGACTTCGACGCGGGGGACTACCGATGAGTCTCTCTCTCTTGCTCGAGGATTTGAACGATTGACACACCCTCTGTAGGGAGTTTACGTATCACTGCCCGAGAACAGCTTCATTTTCCTGTCTTGATCTATCATTGTGCTCTCCAGATGCACAGCCTGATTTTGGGTTGTAGGTAGTCGATGACTTTCAAGGTAGTGATCACTTTCCCATTCAAGTTTCATTTTCTGGACCGCTGCCCCCCGATAGTGCCCGTTCCTCTAACACAACCACGGTAGGCGATGTCTGAATTTCAGGAAATGACTAATTTCTCTGACCCAGTCGAGGAGTTTAGGTCGGTGGATGTGGTCGTTGATTTCTTCTCCGGCAACTTCATCATCGGCATGAGCCTAACTACTATTCCTAGAACGTCTGGCCGTTTCGCAAGTTGATCGCTTCCTTGGTGCTCAGCCGAGTCTGAGACGCCCATCAAACCGAAGAGTTATGCTTACATGTCCTATGAGCGATGCCCTAATGATATCACTGTCGGGGAATTTTATAGAGTTACTGCTAGGTTCCGGTATGTTTAGAAGCGCTACCGCCGCTCTTCCTGGCGGGCATATTTGTCTTAACTTAATGGGAAGACCTCCCTAGCAGCAGTGTCGAAGTGTATCAAAAGGATTCTTGGCAAGTTCTCACAGGACCCCTCTTCCTTCTCTAGGAGAATGGCACAGCAATCTAGGACCATGCGTCAGTGGCAGGGTCCTTCGCAACCGCATTCTCTAGTCGAGATGCTGATCCACCAGTGTTCAATGCGCGTTTTGAAGTCGACCCAAGTCCCCCTACTGGACTCCCTTCAACGACAGGTTTACATTGTGTGTGTTGCGTTTCGCTCTCGCCTCTTGCGCGTAAACCGCATCTGGTCCGGACGATGTACCGTATGCCATGCTTCGACACATCGGTGAGTGAGACAAGGGCTTTCTGTTACATTTATTCAACAGGATCTGGGCAGAGAGTATCCTCCCAGACTCCTGGTGAATGCCTACTGTTTCCGCTCTTAGCAAACCTGGCTGAGATCACTACCCTGGCCGGTTTCCGCCCATTTCTCTAACCTCCTGCGTGTCCAAGTTGATAGAGAAATTAGCAAATGTTACACTAGCCTCTTTTCTTCTGGATAGTCCTGGAGGCTACCCGTTTGCTCCGACTGGAAAATCCCGTCTGCGATGCCTAACATCGTAGACAGCACTACGCCACTTTTCATTTTTTTTCGATCTGGACAAGGCCTATGATGGCAATACGGTATCATGGGGAGACTCTATACGATGGGGGAGAAGTGACGCCTCCCTATCCTTATTTCTGAATTTTGCGACAGCCTCGATTCCGCATACGGGTGGGAGGGAGCCTCTCCGGCCAAATGGAGCAGGAAGAGGGTGTCCTGCAGGGAAGTGTTCTCAGTCGCGCACTCTTTGCTCTTAGCATCGGTGCTGCCGGAAGATTTTCTCGCTACCCTCAACGTGGACGAACTTTCGATATCTTTTGGTTTGGCCCAAAAGCCATCTATAGAAGGTAGACTCCAATTGGCATTGAACTGTGTCCCTTGCTATGCCGAATCGCACAGGTTTCGGCTTTCCTTGGTCAAGACTAAGGTGGTGTAATTCTGCGGCCATCCACGGCTCCACCCTGACCCGGACTCTTTCTAAACGAGGTTCGCATGGAAGTGGCGTATACGCATCGCCTCCTTAGTATTATTATTAGTGGGGTCTCTTGTATCTGCGCCATGGACATTCTTCGTTCCTTGACGTTCAGCACTTTGGGCGCTTATAGGGCTACTGCCTTACTTTTCTATCGGTTCTTTGTTCGTTCAAAGCTCGAATACGGATGAGTTTTATGCATCCGCTGCGAGCGTGTATTGCGGAAGATGGACTAGATCCGCCACACCGCCCTCAGCCTGTCGACCGGTTCTTTTCAAACGTCCCCTATTTAGAGCCTACTTCTTGATGCTGGGGGGATGCGCCGTGGAGAGTGCACAATTCGTTGGAGGTGGGAGTGCAGTGCCTCTCAGTCGCCAACATCTTTCACTGCATCCGCAGCTGATCTCGATGGTGCCTATGCCGCCGAGAGACGCTATTCATACTCTAAGCCCTTTGAGTTTAGGGCTAGAAAACTCTTTCGAGAGCTTGGTGTAGCTCTCGGGCCGGTGGTGCTCCTGGTTCTCCCTAGGATACCACTGGACGGTACCACCTTTGACTATTTGTCGCTACGCCTCTGCTCTCAAAACTTAACATGGTCGGGACTATTGCGTTTGGGCTTTTTGGAGCACACTTCGTATCAAGCTGGATCCGTGTCAGTATATACGGATGGCTCCAAGTCTTTCGAGATGGTCACTTTCCACGCCGTATCCCCTCTGTTTGAAGTCAGCTGTGCTCTTCGCCGCCGAGTTGGCTTCACTACACTGCTCGGTACCGGAGATAACGCGTCGTTCTCGGTTCCGAGACCGGACTGTGAGTGATCTATAGCGACTCTCAAAACGCCCTGAGTTCTCTCGGGGTATTGAAATCTTCAAATCCCCTGCTGCGCGATATCCTTACGCTACGGTTTCTGGAGATGTGGGAATGAATGAACCAAACAAAAAGGACTAGGCGACCAGCTCAGCGTTTCGCTCTTCCTCACACCGATTGCATGGCACGAATACGGGTAGCCCCTTGGCAAAGAAGATGAGATACGGCACAGGGGAATTTAAAGTTACGTGACTTTGCGTCGTGACTGTTCCCATGGCCCTATCCCCCCAATGCCTCGACGGCTTTATGTTGTTTTCGAATTTGGCACACTCGTGGAATGCACAGCCATTTGATGGAACGCTCGTCGGTACCTTATTGCGACGACTGCTTTGTCCCCTACACTCGGTTGATGATAATTCTGCTTCCTCGACTGATCCAGGAACGGCGCCGTTTAACGTTATGTTAATGGATCCACTTTTCATCACCACGTTGTTACAGTTTCGCCGTGAACAGTTCGTGCGGGGCAAATTTTCCAATCATTTTCAGTTGCTGTAGGACGATCGTGTGGGTTGTGTTAAATTGCTCTGAGTGTTCCCTAGAATTTGTAGCAGGATGTGCTTTGCCAACATCATCCATCTCTTCGGAATCCGAGTTTTCTTTTGAACGACCTTCCTTTGATCCATCATTTACACTGAAATCTCCTTCGGAAACGAGTAAACCTCCTTTTAACTTTCATTTATTGCAACATTCCCATAAGTGCTCTGAATGGATTTTCACGCTGCATTTGTTTTGATACCTTTTTGAAACTAATATGATCTTTAGATGGGAGGACATAGGGATGGATAGCGAGGAAGATTGAGCAATATTTTTATAATGTGAAAGAAAAAAAAGGTATAAATTACCTATTGTAGCTCTCCTAAACGATAACAAGTGGCACTACTTTAATAAATACTATTTAAAACTTTATTCTAGAAAATCGGACATTACTTTCGTTCTAACCTGCTAGTTGCCCCAGAATATCGACCGACCGGGGCCACCCCGGCTAACCCCGGCCTTTATTTTCCACACCGGATTTGGTCGAATATTAGCGACCTCGCCGGCCCGGCCAAATTACGACCCCGCTCTGTTTCTACAACAGAACACTTACCAATGAATCGATCTGGTGTGTTCGCGGCTTCTGCTGAGGCCTAGTTGATGGTCTCTTTCGAACAAGGGCAATTTATACTTGTGGATTTTAGTACGTTACTATAAAATTAATCGTTAATTATCAGCTAAAACCACATAATTGAACAATGGCTTTAAGACTGCTTATCATTTTATGAAGAACTGAGTTGTATGTGAGTGGTGGAAAAGTTAATTAATGAATGAAACTATATTTATTTTTGTCATTGACATATGGTATTTTTAAATGGGCAGAAATTAACTGGGTCGTTAATAATAGGAACAAAAGATGAATTAGGCAGTTTATAAAAGGCGGCAGACTAATTTTCTATGAACGCGCTAATTTTTATTTGGGTTCAAAGATAATTTCGTCTGAATACCGGGTTTGCGTTAATGAGGTGCGATGTTGTGTGTTGGCTTAGATGAGTAAACAAATTTTCGTCGTTTATGAATGAAAGTCTGGAAGGTGTGTTTTAGATTAGTAGCCTAACCTTTTAATCAAAACAATTGAAAGCATATTCTTTCTGCCGACACTCAGCCTTTGAGAATGGTTGTCCATGCGGCTTATATTATACCTAAATAAGTGACGTAATTTGATTGTTTCCCGTCTTATAAGAACAATAATAAAAATAAAATAAAAATAAAAGTTATTCCTCGCCAATCGTGATGAAGGGAAAAGTATCAAACTGAGAAGGGAAGAGGGCTAAAAACAATTAGGATATTCATACTACGTCTTAATCCTGTTGTCTCGGTGGGATGTCACAAATTGAGTTGGATTGCGAGTTCCATCCTACGGACTTGTTCAAATGTATCTGTCCTTATGTCTGAAGTAACCGTGGGTGTAAGGGCAGATTTAAAGTTATGACCATGAGCTTTAAATTGTGCATAGGGGTTTTTGTGCGGCGATGTACTTTCGCCTTTTTTATAAGAACAACTCGGAAACCAATCTTGGAACTTGCTTACGCATGCCTTTCCAGACGAAACGGTCTGAGATCGACTTTAGAGTAGAGCAGGTTTCTAAATTACTTAAATTGTCTAACTGGTCGAACACCAGCTTCCGGAATTAATGGGTAAGGTATGGTCTCACTAAATCTTGAGTTAAGTTCGCTAATAATGGCTGCGTGAGAGGAAGGCAGTTATTTTGGGGGAGATTGAGTGAAGTTGAAGAATCCTTGAAAATTAATCAATTTTTCATATGTAGATTGGTATTGACAATAGCTTGGTAATCCCGCATTGTGTAAAAGATGGAATAACTGGTAAAATTGGGAATAGTTGTTACTTTGTACGACGCAAAATAAGTTTATTTGGAGAGGGGAGAGTGGTGCGTCCTCCGACGTAATTGGAAGCTCCCGAAATGTCTTTTCATTAGTGAATTGGTTTAATTATTCTAGGACGCGTGCTTCTTTGTGAATGCGTGGGAATGAAATGCACGACAATCTGTACGTACATAGAATTCCGTTCTTTCCAACATATGTTTGCTAAAGATATGCTTAATAGCTCTAAGCATAATGTTAAATATAAGAGTTCAGCTCGCTTGAATGCATAACTGTGGTAACTTCTTGCTGCCTAATCTCCATCTCCTGGTTGCTCTAGATTGATCCTACTCCTATGTTCGAAGCGCCTTTTGGGATGTGCCTAAAGAGTAACTTCTGCCAAGTTTCTTATTTGCTGAAAGGCTTTTCTGCAGACTCGTCCCATTTTAAAGAGGAGTGAGGTTGTCTTTTGTTTGAAACTTTTAAAAGTTAAGTTTCGGTTATTTAGAGAAGGATAATCCCGGCGTTTTTTTTTAATTATTATTGCACGTCGGTAGAGGTTGACCAATCGTTAAAAGATGTATGTAATTGTTTTAAAGTGAGGATGTGGAAATTCCCTAAGCGCTATGATTTAGCTGCTGTTTGCTGTTTAGGAATGTACCTTTTGAATCAATCATGAAGTCCAGAAAGTCTATGGAATAAAGATCAAAACCACATTTTGCCAAATTAATTTTCAATTAGTCAAAAAGGTCCCAAATGCTGTTTTGTTTTTAATCTATACTCGTCTGTTACTCTATGATTGATCCTTTTTGTGGAATTAAATTAAGAGATGCAAAATCTCGAAGGTCTTCTAGATCCACGTTACCGGGCATCCTTCTGCTTTGATGCAATGGAAGAAGGATTGAGAGATGGCTGAACTTTCCGTTCCCCCAACTTCACTACTACACGTAGCTTATATTGACCACTATATCAATATGATAAATCTCTTAAGGGCGTATCCTTCGAAATTGATAAGGATATTAAAGGCGCTGCTTTGTTATGTTGCGGTACACTGCTACTAGTAGCTATTTGACATCCCCTCTATTAATTTAGCATGTTTTAAATTAATTATACTCGTAAAATTATAATTGAAGATGAAGTTAGGAATGATAATGGCTGATTTCCGCTTAAATCCGAGGGAAATAGTCAATATTCTTTCCTCGTACATTTTTTATATGGGTACCAGTAGCAGCTTGGACGGGCACACGATTCTTCTGAATTTATGTTTGCAACTCTCGCATGTATGATGGAAATTGTCCGATCCGGTGTCGATTAGTTATTTCCCCTCTTGTGATGGGATTGAAATTTTGGAAGCGGGCGTTTGTAGGGACAGTATGGGGCATATTACCTACCGGGTATTGCAAAAGTTCTATTACACTCGTTACGACCTTCACAACAAAGGATAATGATAGTTTTGATGCAGTTAGACACGTTTTATTGTTTAAGCATATAAAATGTGTTTAAATTGTAATGTTAATCAATGTGGCTGCCCTCTGCGACGATCACGCGCTCCAGGCAAGATCTAAAGCCCCCCCCCATATTGCCGACGAAGTCTTTCCTCATGTTGGCCCACGCTTTTGACGGAGAACTTCAGCTCGTCGACGTTGCTGTGTCGGACCTTGCAACCCGCTGATGTCCGGTGACTGCAGTGGCCAAAGGTGCTTTCACCAGAAGTTCATGTTCAACCCCAACCGCTATTGCACGGTAATGGCCACGGGTAGAGCACCGTCCTGCTGAATGACGTAGTCCGCCTTCTTCGTGATCTTTCTAACCTACGGTAGGACTTTCGTGGCCACGAGTTTCCTCTAATCGGCCGCCTGGTTGAATGTAACGTTAGATTCCAGCTTGACTATTGATGGCCGGTTTTTCTTCATTTATTAAAATGTCTTCTAAGATGTTCAGCCTAGCTTTATTTCCCCCTTTTCTTTTAATTACGGTGTTGTCAACTAGAATATCTCTCGTTAGGTTGATGTTATGCGCGCCCTCCAAATGATTTTTAGGTCCTCTCGAAAGTGTGGTAGTTGTCATGCCAATATATTTAGTTATTATAAAGCTTGCAGTCTTTATTGGGGCAGATGAACTCGTAAACTATGTTGGTTAACTTGAGATTCGAGGAGTTTTGGCAGCTGTTGTTTTTCATAAGGAGATTGTTGGCTTTTGTTATTTTATAGTAAATAATAAGTTGAATACACCATGGTTTTCAACAAAATTTGCATATATTTATATATATATATATATATATATATATATATATATATATATATATATATATATCATCCTCAACCCTTGAATCTATAATTGTGTTCCGAGGTCTCTCTGTTGTCCTATTTTTTTCCCTTGTTCCATGACTGCCTCACTACAGAAGCCCCCAGTGGGCTTTCCACCCCCGTTAACAGTGTTGAATTGTAGGGAAAAAAATAAAATTAGCAAAATGCCGCGTCATCGGCTGGGATTAGAAATGAGTAGTGGAAAGATTGAATGGATAAATCTCATGATAAATAAAATGATTGCGTTTTAGAATTTGTACGAAGCCCGTACAATGGAGTCGAGGGATACGAATGTACGAACTTTGGCGAGGAGTGTGGCATAACTCCACCCCGTCCTCCCGTTTTGCTGCCTAGACCGAGCGCTTATTGTGCCGCCACTGAGAGCAGGAATAAATAAAAAAAAGGTTTTCCCCCATTGAGCAGGCGGCTCTATTGATCCCAGCTGAATGCACGTGCACCGCTGCGGCCGTAGTTCTCAGCTGGCTGAGATTGGAGGGGGGGGGGAACTCCCAGTTCGCAGGCTGTAGTGACCCCCCTGTTCGTAGCTGTGTGGAGAGGGACGCTGATGATCACGTTGATGTGGTGTCGGGTAGGCACCAATCAGAGTGGAAGGCTGGCGATGCAGTGCCATCACTGCTCATAGACGCGTTAAATTGATTGGATTTGCGAGCGTTCACATACCTGTACGGGATCAAGCGAGCGATCCGGGAGAAGGGCGCTGCCCCCCCCAATTCATGTTTGTTTATATTTTTTTTTATAAGCCATAATTTAGAATAGATATAAAAACAGCAGTTTTTAAAACCGTTGCGTTCGAATATATCACATGATACATGTCCAAAAACTATAATTTTCGGATGTGGAAAACTTCTGATCTGATAGTTAGTGCTTACTCCTTTGATATGCTGTATTTATTATCAATGCTGTGTAAGATTACCATTATTGATCATCAATGCCCTTTTTTTATCAGACTATTGAGAGGGTGGAAGTCAGGTTAGCCCCTTCTCACCCCCACCCAATTTTTATCCTGAAATCGCCACGGCACTGGATGTCCACATTTGCGTTCAACCCAGCTTAATTACTTGTGTAATAAGGTTTATTCCAAGTTTTCTCCATTCTTTATCTTTTATTTAACTACTTTTCTTTTTTCTTGCTTTTCATCTGTTTCTGCATCCTTTCTTCCTTTACATTTATAGTGGTGGCTAAAGGTAAAGCAATGCCTTTAAAGGCTTCCAAAATATAACGCACAGCTACGCAGTGGTTGAGGGCCCGGTGCAAACACGCCTGCGCACCAACTTGCCACAAATGTTTCCGTTCGCCCATTACCCGAGACTTCCCGCGCCACATGATCAGCGTTTTGGAACTGAAACTAGACAAGAGCAGCAAATAAGCCTTTTTCCCAGCGGTACGGCGTGGCTGATTCTTATCAGGTGGAGGTGGAGGTTAAAGCTGTAGAAGGAAGAAGGTGGCTAATTTATTTCTTCTACGTCGACGTTCGAGTCTTGTCTCACAAAGAAAAAAACTTGATAGTCAAGTATTATTCTTTGCTATATTTATAAGTGCAGGCTGCAGCATCTCATCGTCACGTATGATGTAGCGGTCAACATTCCTCTTAACATTCTCAGGTAAGAAGCACGGCGATTTGCCTTCCTGGCAGCCGTGCTGATGGGATTCAGCGCACCATACGGCCTGTATTTCTCCTCTACTTCTTCATTTCCCCTACAACCTCTCCCACATCTTTCTCTGGTCCTCTTCTATTTCCTCAGGGTAGATGCTGACCTTATGAAGCCAAATATCCTGGATCGGGGCTGAGGGGGGAGGGGTCAATGTTCCCTAATCCCTGAGCTCCGGTTCGGGCTGGTGGGTTGTTCCCTGTGCTCTCGCAGGGGACACTCCAAATCTCTAACTGGAGAGGTGGTTTACTCCTCTCCTTCGCTACGGGTGTAGAGGACGCCCCCTCAACCCCTTGTCTGGAGATGCTTCCTTCAAAAGACCGCTAGCTAGAATATTAAACCTAGCGGGGGTCAAGGCCCGTGCCTCCCCAGACTCGACTTGTGACACCGCTGCCAATGAGACCTGTGATGTCGGGGGGGGGGGGGATGGTCCTTGAGGCAACCCAGCCTCAGACGGTAGGGCCTTCCATGGGAGCGGATCCGGGCTCGGCAGCAAGCACCGAACTCGAGTCTGCCCCTATGCAAGGTCCTCCTCAAACGGCTAGGGTTTCTAAGGCAGTACAAGGAGGGGAGGGATCTTCCCCGACCGGTGCCCCTGCGACTATCAGGACCTTCTCCATCTCGGAGAAGGACCTTGCGGAGGCCGGTCCATCCTGCCTGGGGGCTCCTATCGGCGTAGGGGAGAAGCGGGTTCAATCCCTGCCTTTTCTTCCCATGGACCTATCCCCCAATGCCGCAGCGGCTTCAGGTTGCTTTCTGTCGTCTCCGAATCGGGCACACTCGTGTGACGCATCGCTATTTGATGGAACGCTCGCCTGCGCCCTATTGCAACGACTGCGTCGTCCCCCAGACTGTTCGGCACATTCTTGTCGAATGTCCCAGTCTGGGTGATCTTCGCGCAGGAAACCTGTCCCGGTACCGGGATGGGCGGGGTCGCTACCGCCTGTCCCTTGTACTCGGGATGAGTGCGTGCACATCGACTGGTGGACTTGTTGACTTTTGGGGGGAAGCCGGCCTTCTCCCTATTATTTAAGCAGGGTTTGTTGTTTTTTTGTTTTGTTTTGTTTTTTGCATTTGTTTTTTTTCCTTTAAGTTGCACGCTCCTGCGCTGGGGGGACCTCCCCCCGACGCAGGAGCTTGCTTCCTTTCCCCCATTTGGGGTGTTTTTTTCGTTTCTTTAATTTTATTTTAAAGTAGCCTAGAACTAGGCCAGTTTTAATACGGCGACTAATGCCCAAGTAGGCAGTCACCAGATGAGCTCTTAAAACAAAACAAAAAAAAATATCCCCGCCCTCCTAAAAAGAAGAAAAAAAAAACGACTCAGGGCTTCTCTCCATCCGCGGGGGCTGCGGGGACGGATGGGATGCTACAACTTGGGTAAGCGACCAAGCTGAGATCGGTACATCCGGCTCCTCTTCTCCCTCTCCCCCGGGTGCGGAGCCCCTGACTAAGACCAAAGGTGCGCAGGGTAATGCCTCGATTACATCGGGACCCTTGAGTCAGAGATTACCTGGCGTTTTCGAGCCCGCTGGCTTCAAACGCTTCCTCGTTATTCGACCCACTGATGGCACCATGTTGGCTAAGGACAACATGATCCATCAGAGGAGAACTTTAGCTAGTGTGATTGGTAGAGAGCCGAAGGTGCCCCCTTTCTCCGACGCAAGCCTTTTGGCAAATGCGTCGAATTCCTCCGAGGGGGCCATGATTAGTCCCCTTCGGACACTTGATGGCACGCCTGTGATTATGACGCCGCACTCTACCATGAACTTTATGAAAGGAGTATTTTGTTCGACGGAACCCGCTGACTACTCCATTGAGGACATCACCTTAGAGCTGGTCGACCATAGGGCGGTCAAGGTCGAACGTGTGATGAGAAAACAGGGAGGGGCCTCGAGACCCACCCCTACACTCTTCGTCACGTTCGACTGTGACGAGCTCCCTGGTTCGGTGAGTGCCGTTTGGTATCACTACCGCGTGAAGGCATTCGTGCCATTGCCCTGGAGGTGCTATTACTGTCGCCGCTTCGGCCATACTAATCGCTCTTGTCGACGTACAAAGTTGGGGTTACCCGAACCCTGTGTAAATTGCTCCAAGGACACACGATAAGTCCAAATCGTGTGTGGCCAAGTGTGTCAATTGCGGAGAGCCGCACCCTGCTTCTTCGAAGAAATGAGCTGGCATCTCCTTGAAAAGGAAATTCTGGCCCTTCAGGCTCAGGGTTATCTCTCATTTAGCTAGGCTAAGGAATTTGTCCTATCGCGCCCAGCGCTACCTGGGACGTCCTATGCCTCAATTTTGAAAAAGACGCCCTCTGCTCCCGGTCCCTCCAGGCCTACGAATACGGTCGTTTCCGCGCTCATTCGGAACCCTTCTGCGGGTTCTAACCACCCCGGGCGCTGCCCTGGTAAAGCTGGCGGCACAAAGGGTCCACACCCCAACCCCGACTAAAACCAGCCCCTCCCTCTTCCCCAGGCCAGGCAACACCCCCCTGAAGTTGGTCGCCAGGCCATCTTCCGGGGTTCTTATAGCTGGCCCCCGAAATAAGGACAGCAACAAAGGAGTATCGGCTCCTTCGCCCACGCCTAGTGGTGGGCTGTGTGTCTCGGATACGGTGGATGCTAGAAAAGAGGGCCCCCCGCCTCCGAAGCCGCAACGCCCGCCTAAGGTTTCGAGGCCGAGGGTGGAGAAGACTCGCATGGCGAGCCCAACCTCCCCCAATAAGTACTCGAGGCTGACAGCGGTTAAAGCGCATTGTCCGGCCAACAACGCCCGGGGTTAGGCCTCCGTCAAGCGTACGGCCATTCCTGTGAGGGTCTTCTGTTCGAACCCCGTAAGGGGCGCGGCGATTTGCCATCCTGGCCACCGTGCTGACGGGAGTCAGCACCCTGTCCGACCCCAGCTTAGCCTCTTCTCCTTCCTTCAAAACACTTGTTTCCTTGCTTTTCATACAACCTCTCCCACAACTTTCTCTGGTCAGCCTCTAATTTCACAGGGTAGATGCTGACCTTCTCAGCCAACCGTCGCGGATCGGGGCTGAGGGGGGAGGGGGCAATGTTCCCTAACCCCTGAGCTCCGGTCTGGGGTGGTCGGTTTTTAACAACCTGCTTCATCCCCACCCATACCTTCCTCACATTCCTTTTCCTCTCCTCTTCACAATCTATCTTTTTTACGCCGTGTCCAAGGTGGAGCCGCTATGTCGATGGACTGCCAGGCCACCAGGCGGTAGGGGTGGTCCCAAATGGCGGCGCCTGGCTCTGCCGGGCCTGTAAGCACCTCTTGCAGTGCGGGCTACTGCGAGAGGTGATGCCCGATTCCATCCCTCGATACAAATAGGGTCACCATGCCCAATGATGCATATAAAAAAAAAAACAATCCTCAACTTCCCCTGTAACATCAACGGATCCGCCCTTGGGCAGCTCCACCGAAAGAAATGGAGGTCCTGCCCCCTTCCTGCGAATGTGGCGAATCCCGCTGAGGCGGCAAAGATAAGTGCTCTTCGAACACTTAATGGCACCCCGGTGAGTGTGACGCCGCACTCTACCATGAACTTTGTGAAAGGAGTAGTTTATGCGAGGGAACTCGTTGACTACTCCATTCAGGACATCACCTTAGAGCTGGCCGACAATGGGGCGGTCAAGGTCGAACGTGTGATGAGAAAACAGGGAGGGGCCTCAAGACCCACCCCTACACTCTTCGTCACGTTCGACTGTGACAAGCTCCCTGAGTCGGTGCGTGCCGGTTGGAACCGCTACTGCGTGAAGGCATTCGTGCCACTGCCGCCGCGGTGCTATTATTGTCACCGCTTCGGCCATACGAATCGCTCCTGTAGACGTGCAAAGTCGGGGTCACCCAAAGTTTGTGTAAATTGCTCCAAGGCCGCACACGATAAGTCCAAATCGTGTGTGGCCAAGTGTGTCAATTGCGGAGAGCCACGCTCCGCTTCTGCGAAGCAATGTGGTGCATATCTCCTCGGGAAAGAAATCCTGGCCGTTCAGGCGCAGGACCTTGTCCTGGCTCGCCCGGCATTGCCTCAATATATAGAAAGGCACCCTCTGCTCCTGGCCCATCCAGGCCAACGAGCACGTTTGTTTCCGCGCCCATTCGGAGCCCTTCTGCGGCCTCTACTCAACCCGGAAGCTCCCCTGGTAAAGCTGAGGCAAAAAGGGTTCATACCCAGCCCCGGCTAAAACCAGGGCTCCCCCCCCTCTTTCCCCAGCGTGACCGTTTCCCGCAAGGCGAAACGTCCACGCGCCTCCACCCAGTCGTTAGACTCACAGGGGGCAACACCCCTGAAGCTGGTCGCCAGGCCATCTTCCGGGGTTCCTAAAGCTGTCCCCTGAATGGAGGACAGCAACAAAGGAGCTTCGGCTCCTTCGCTCACGCCTAGAGGTGGTGCGAGTGGCTCGGAGACGGTGGTTCCTCAAAAAGAGGGCCCCCCTCCTCCGAAGCCGCAACGCCCGCCTAAGGTTTCGAGGCGGAGGGAGGATAAGACTCGCATGGCGAGCCCAACCTCCCCCAATAAGTCCTCCAAGGTGACAGCGCCTTCAGTGCTTTGTCCGGCCAACAGCGCCCGGGGTTCTGCCTCCGGGAAGCAGACGGCCATTCCCGTGAGGGTCTTCTCTTCGAGGAGGGCTTCCGCGTCTCCTCCGAGCTAGGTCTGGAGGGCATATTCCTTCAATGGAATTACCGTGGACTCCGGGCCAACTGGGAGGAGCTGCGGAGGCTCGTCTCGTCCCGTTACCCGTTAGCTATCTTTTTGCAGGAGACTATGCTAGGCGCGTGCCCCCTGCCCTCCCTCCAGGGGTATAAGAGTCTTGCGACCCCACTACCATGGGATGGCCGGGCTGGGGGATGCGCGGTTTACACCCGGCATGATGTCTCCGTTCTTCCTTTCTCTTTAGATATATCCTTTCAGGCAGTAGCTGTTCAACTGCACCTAGATAGGAGATATACTATCATTTCTGCGTACATTCCACCGTCAGCTGACTTCGACGCGGGAGACTTCCGCCGCGTCGTGGCACGGTTGCCGAGGCCCTTTCACTTGCATGGAGATCTTAACGGCAGGCATCCTCTCTGGGGAGATTACTCAATAAATCCCAGGGGCAAGTCCCTGCCGATCTGTTCGAAGAGCTTGAGATAGGTGTCCTAAACGTGGATGAGTTTGCGCATTACTGTCCTAGAACCGCTTCATTTTCTTGCCTTGACCTATCTTTGTGCTCTTCGGATGCACAGCCTAATTTTGATTGGGGGGTAGTCGATGACCTCCATGGTAGTGATCACTTTCCTATTCAAATATCATTTTCAGGTCAACTGCTGCCTTAGAGCCCACCTCGGTGGTGCTTGGCGCGGGCGCGGTGGCCTGCATTACAGGAAATGATTGAATTCTCTATCTCAGCCTTAGGGTCTCTTGTACCCGCGCCATGGACATTCTCCGTTCCGTGACGTTCAGCGCTTGGGGCGCTGATAGGGCTACCGCCTTACTTTTTTATCGATCCTTTGTTCGCTCGAAGCTCGACTACGGATGCGAGTTTTATGCATCCGCAGCCGAGCGTTTATTGCGGAAGGTGGATTCGATCCACCACACCGGCCTTCGCCTTGCGACCGGTGCCTTCCGCACTTCCCCCATTGAGAGCCTGTTGGTCGATGCTGGGGAGATGCCACTCGCTCTGCGCCGCGTGCAGTGCATCACTCGCCTGTACGCGCGAGCCCGGCGCCTCCCTCAGTCGCCAACAGCTCTCACTGCATCCGCAGCTGATCTCGATGGTGCCTATGTCGCCGAGAGACGCCAGTCATACCCTAAGCCCTTTGGGTTTAGGGCCAGGAAACTCCTTCGAGAGGTAGATATAGCTCTCGGGCCGGTGGCGCCCCTGGTTCTGCCCAGGACGCCACCCTGGAGGGTACCACATTTGGCTATTTGTCGCCACGCCTCTGCTCCCAAAGCTTGTACTGCGCCGGGAGTATTGCGTTCGACCTTTTTGGAGCACACATCGTGTCACGCTGGTACCGTGCCAGTGTATACGGATGGCTCCAAGTCCCAAGAGGGGGTCGGCTTCCACGCCGTATCCCCTCTGTTTGAAGTCAGCGGGGCTCTACCAGGCGCTGCGTCTGTCTTCACGGCCGAGCTGGTGGCAATACACCACTCGGTACGGGAGATTACGCGACGTGCCCTGTTCGGAGACCGGATTGTGATCTATAGCGACTCACAAAGCGCCCTGAGTGCTCTCGGGGCATTGGAATCTCCGCATCCCCTGGTTCGCGATATCCGTGACGCCACGGTTTTGGCGAGCCGGGCAGATGTCGAGATTATCTTCTGCTGGGTTCCTGGACATGTAGGAATTGCGGGGAATGAGCGCGCCGATGAGGGCGCCAAAGAGTCCGCGAGGACTCTGCGACCGGACCAGCGTTTCGCTCTTCCTCACACCGACTACATGGCAGGAATACGGGCAGCTCTTCGGACTGCTTGGCAAAGAAGATGGGAGACGGTCGAAGTGAACTTAAAGTTGCGTGCCATTGCGCCGCGACTGTTCCCATGGACCTATCCCCCAATGCCGCGGCGGCTTCAGGTTGCTTTCTGTCGTCTCCGAATCGGACACACTCGTGTGACGCATCGCTATCTGATGGAGTGCTCGCCTGCGCCCTATTGCAACGACTGCGTCGTCCCCCAGACTGTTCGGCACATTCTTGTCGAATGTCCCAGTCTGGGTGATCTTCGCGCACGATACCTGTCCCAGTACCGGGATGGGCGGGGTCGCTACCGCCTGTCCCTTGTGCTTGGGACAGATTCGTGCACACTGACTTGTGGACTTGTTGACTTCTTGGGGGAGGCCGGCCTTCTCCCTATTATTTAAGCAAGGTTTGTTTGTTTTTTTTTTGTTGTTTTTTTGCATTTGTTTTGTTTTTTGTTTGTTTTTTTTTCTTTAGTTGCACGCTCCTGCGCCGGGGGGACCTCTCCCCGACGCACCAGCTTGCTTCCTTTCCCCCTTTTGGGGTGTTGTTTTTTTTTTCTCTTTAATTTCATTTTAAAGTAGCCTAGAACTAGGCCAGTTTTAATACGGCGACTAATGCCCAAGTAGGCAGTCGCCAGATGAGCTCTTATAAAAAAAAAAAAAATCCCTCAGTCGCTAACAGTCGCCGAGAGACGCCAGTCATACCCTAAGCCCTTTGGATTTATGGCCAGGAAACTTCTTCGAGAGCTAGATATAGCTCTTGGGCTGGTGGCGCCCCTGGTTTTGCTCAGGACGCCACCCTGGAGGGTACCACATTTGGCTATTTGTCGCCACGCCTCTGCTCCCAAAGCTTGTTCGGCGCCGGGAGTGTTGCGTTCGACCTTTTTGCAGCACACCTCGTGTCACGCTGGAACCGTGCAAGTGTATACGGATGGCTCTAAGTCCCAAGAGAGGGTTGGCTTCCACGCCGTATCCCCTCTGTTTGAATTCAGCGGGGCTGTGCTAGGCGATGCGTCTGTCTTCACGGCTGAGGTGGTGGCAATACACCACTCGGTACGAGAGATTACGCGACGTGCCCGGTTCGGAGACCGGATTGTGATCTATAGCGACTCACAAAGCGCCCTGAGTGCTCTCGAGGCATTGGAATCTCCGCATCCCCTGGTTCGCGATATCCGTGACGCCATGGTTTTGGTGAGCCGGGCGGATGTTGAGATTATCTTCTGCTGGGTTCACGGACATGTAGGAATTGCGGGGAGAGATCACTCTACTCCGGCCGGGTTCCGCCCAATCTCTCTAACCTCTTGCGTGTTCAATTTGATGGAGAAATTGCTAAATGTTAGATTAGCCTTTTTCCTGGACAGCGGAGGCCATCTGTCTTCTGCACACTGCGGCTTCCGCAAGCTCCACTCCACGTCGGATGCTCTGCTCCGACTGGAAAATGCCGTCTGCGAGGCTTTCCTTCGTAGACAGCACTCTGCCACGGTGTTTTTTGATCTGGAGAAGGCCTATGATAGCGCATGGCGATACGGTATCATGGAGACTCTCCACACGATGGGGGCGAGGGGACGCCTCCCAATCTTTATATCTGATTTTTTGCGAGATCGTCGATTCCGCGTACGGGTGGTGGGAGCCCTCTCCGGCCCAAAGGAGCCGGAAGTGTGTCCGGCAGGGAAGTGTCCACAGCGTCACACTCTTTGTCCTGGGCATCAACGGCAGCACCTCGGTGCTCCCGGAAGATGTTCTCGCTACGCTCTACGTGGACTACCTTTTCGATCTCTTTTGGAGCGGCCCAGATGCCAACTCTCGAGCGTCGACTCCAACAGGCATTGAACCGAGTCTCTCGCTATGCAGTAGCGCACAGGTTTCGGTTTTCCTTGGCCAAGAACAAGGTGGTGTACATCTGCCGCTATCCACGGCTCCACCCTGAGCCAGACTTGTTTCTTAATAGGGTACGCCTGAAAGTGGTTGAATCGCACCGTTTCCTTGTTCTTCTATTTGTCCGATACCGCACCTGGGAGGCTCATATTCGCAGCCTTAGGGTCTCCTGTTCCCGCGTCATGGATATTCTCCGTACCGTGACGTTCAGCGACTGAGACGCTGATATGGCTACTGCTACTGCCTTACGTTTTTATCGATCCTTTGTTCGTTCCAAGGTCAACTACGGATGCGAGTTTTATGCATCCGCAGCCGAGCGTGTATTGCGGAAGGTGCACTCCATCCACCACCCCGGCCTTCGCTTGGTGACAGGTGCCTTCCGCATTCCTAGTCGATGCTGGGGAGATGCTACTCGCTCTGCACCGTGCACAGTGAATTATTCGCCTGTACGCGCGAGCTCGGCGCCACCCTCCCATCAGTCGCCAACAGCTCTCACTTAATCCGCAGCTGATCTCGACGGTGCCTATTCCGCCGAGAGACGCAGAACCAGGGTGTCCGGTGGCGCCCCTTTTCTGCTCAGGACTCTATATAAAAAAAAAATCTGCTCAGGACGCCACCCTGTAAAGTACCACCTCTTATTATTTGCCGCCAGCGTCTGCTCCCAAAGTTTCTACAGCTCCGGGAGTATTGCGTTCGGCCTTTTTGGAGCACACCTCGTAGCACGCTGGAACCGTGCTATTTTAGACGGATGGCTCCAAGTTCCAAGAGCGTGTCTGTTCCCTCTGTTTGAAGTCAGCAGTGCTCTGCCAGGCACTGAGTCTGTCTTCATGGCCGCGCTGGTTGCAATACAACGTTCGATATGGGTGATAACGCAACGTGCCCGGTTCGGACACCGGAATGTTATTTATAGTGACTCAAAGCCCCCTGAGCTCCCTCGTGGCATTGGAATCTCTGCATCCCTTTGTTCGCGATATCCGTGACGCCACGGTTTTACCGAGCAGGGCGGATGTCGAGATCATCTTCTGCTGGATTCCTGGACATGTATGAATTGCGGGTAATGAGGGCGCCATAGAGTCCGCGAGGACTATGCGACCAGACCACCGTTTCGCGCTTCACATTGATTACACGGCAGGAATACGGGCTGCTTGGCAAAGAAGATTGGAGACGGTCTAGGGGAAGGGGTAAATTACCCCAAATGGGGTTAATTTAGAAAAATTGGCGGGTAATGGATGTGCTAAGTGAGGAAAACGAATATGAAAGTTGGAGAAAAAAAATGAATCGAGGAGCCTTTCTTCTATTTTTCGGTAAAATCTGGCAACATTTCTCCTAATTAAGTGGCATTTTGCCATGCTTTGAACATGCCTCGTTCAGAGTAGTTTATGAATTAGTAGAGCTGATAAAGTGATATAATAATTATTTACATTAGGTGAGTTATGATATAATCTATAATATTTACGTTTCTGTATAGACCTTTTTGATAAAATTCAACAAAAGTTAAATATATAAATATAAGATTAGTTTAGACCTTAGGATATTTTAGTTTATTTGTAAGGGGCCTAATTGTCCCATCAGCTCAGAGCTCATTTCTCACTTTTTAGGGGTAACTATTACTTTTTTCATCTATTAATTAATTTTTATTTTGATAAATTATTTTATATTAAAAGTAAGTTTTTTAACGAGTTTAACTCTAATTAAGATTATTTCATGCAGCCCCTACAGAAGTAATGCTCACTCGTTTTAAGTCTTATTGTTTGAAATTTTATGGTTGTGAGTTGTGGTTTGATTGTATGTTATGTTAGTTTAAAGTTTTAATATAAACTCTTAAATTCGTCACTAAATAATTTTTTATTTTTCAAAAATAGAAGTCAAAAGACCTTAAAGTGATAGATTTGTCTTTCATTTTCAGATGGCATCAGCAAGGAAAAGAACATGTTAGGCAGAGTTCCTTAATTATTGCTTCGCAGAAATAGAGGACAAATGAAACCTCAATGTGTCTTCTGTATGAAAGTACTGACTGCCGAGTCTTTCAAAAAGAATCAATTGAAGAAACACTTGGACAAGGTTCATTCACATGTCTTTCAAACTACGGGAATACTTTGAGAATCTGGAAAAAACAGTCAAAAGACAGAGATTGAAAAATAACAAAGAGTGCAACGTTTGACCAACGTTCAGCAGCAATAGCTAGTTTTGAAGTAGTATGGTTGGTAGCTCGAAACAACAAACCACATACTATTGGTGAAGACTTAATCAAACCGGCGGCTGTGAAAATGGCAGAAATAATGTGTGGGCAGAAAGTAGCTAAACAACTGAATACAGTGCCCTTTGCCTGCAAGAGTTATTAAAGAAAGAATTTCCATCTTTGCAGAAAATGTGAGAGAACGAGTGATTTCTTCAGTAAAAAAGAGGAAAGAGTTTGCCATTCAACTTGATGAGACTACAGATGTCAGTAGCAATTTGCAGTGATGGTATACGTTCGATACAGGGGTTTTGATGAAATTGAAGAAAAAATGTTGTTATGTTCTCCTCTTGAGTTGAGAACTCGTGGTATTGATGTGTTCAATAAGGTTGATGCATACTTCAAAAAACAAAGAGTTGATTTAAAGTGGGAAGATTATATTGCAGTATCAGTTGATGGAGCTCCTGCCATGCTTGGCACGTCACTGGTTTTGTGGCTTTGGCCAAACAACAAAATCCAAATATTCAGGTCATCCATTGTATGATACATCGCCAGGCATTAGTTGTGAAGGATTTGGAACCAGAAGTAAAAGCTGTGTTGAATGATGTAATTAAGATTGTGAATGTTGTAAAAGGGCATGCACTAAACACGAGGATGTTTCGTGATTTATGTGAGGATGGAGAGGCTGAATATTCAACCCTTCTTTTCCATACGGAAGTGAGGTGGCTTTCACGTGGAAATGTCCTGAATAGAGTGTGGGCTCTTAAAACCGAACTTGAAATATTTCTGACTGATCAAAAACACACACTTGCAAAGAAGTTCAGAAAATTAACCTGGCTAGCTCTTCTTGCATACTTAGCTGACTTTTTTGGGAATGTAAATGCGCTGAACAAGGAATTGCAAGGGAAAATTTTCAGCATTTGTATCAAAGCTTCAGTATTGGAACCAAAAAGTAAATGCCAATAAGATTGCTGTCTTTCCAAAGAATGTGAAGACTGTAGTCTTAGGGACATGAAGGAATCAGTTACAAGGCACCTAACCAAACTTAGGAATAGGTTATGTGACTACTTTCCAGAGCTTGATTCACATACTGTCAGCTGGGTTGTAAATCCCTTCAAATGTGAACTGGCTGATTTGCCTGAAGAGCCTGAAGGATTGGCAGAAGAGCTTATTGAAGTGCGTTCCAACAGTGAAACGCATGGAATTTGAGACCAAGGATGACCTCTCAAGTTTTTGGATGTCAAAGCTGCAAAGGCTTATAAAACTGCACATTTGGAAGCAACTAAAATGCTGCTACCTTTTGCAACAATCTACCTTTGCGAACAAGGTTTTTCTACCCTTGTAAATCTAAAAACAAAATACAGAAACCGGTTGGATCCTGAAGACAGCATCAAAGTAGCAGTGACATAAAAAATCCCTGATATTGAAATTGTTGTATCAAAGATGAAACAGTATCATTTTTCCAAAGCCTGAGGGAGCTGATATATTCAAGTTTTCAATAATTTTTTCATTAGTTTTATTTGTGTACTATTCTCATGTTAGAAAGGGTAAACATTTTTCCCCATAATAGTGGATTCAATAACATTTTCCTATTTTGTTTTTGTACGAATTTTAAATACATGATAGTGACAGTCAATAATTTTGCTTGTTTATAAATATATAATTTCCTACATTTTTTTCTTGTTTGCTATTTCCTAATGATAGATGAAATAAAAAATTAGACATTATCCCAATATAAATTTTCTTGTCTTTTTTATCCATGATTTTTATAAGTAAATTGGTTTGTCCCCCAGAGTACTTCAAAGTTGGGTAAATTCATTTTGCTACAAATTCTTTTGGGGTAACACCAAAAAAGTTACCCGACCCCTGGTTTAGGGGAACTTAAAGTTACGTGCCATTGCGCCCGGAAGTCTCCTTGCCTCAACTTTATATTACTATTTTTCTTATTTGGTCACATGTTGCATGTTCCTGCGACGGGGGGGGGGGGGCAGGCCTACCCCCGACGCTGGAGCGCGCTTCCTTGCCTTTTTGTTTTTTTATTTTTTAGCCTTTGCCGTTTTTATCGTTATTTGTTATTACATATTGTTATTTGTTTTTTAATTTACCGTAGTACTAGGCTGTGGGTAAATATGTAGACGAGCGGCTTCGTCCGTGTTCCAAAATGTTTCACGTTTTTGGAGTACATTTATAGGGGACGGCTCGTTGGGGGGTAAACACGATGCGTGGACCGCACTACGATGATCCTGAGTTTCATTAAATTGGGCACCCCCCAGTATATAATCCTAATTTTTATAATGTTCTGACGTTTACACAGGTGAATGCTTTAACTACATCATGTCAGCGCCTTTAATCGTTTTGCGGATTATAATGGGGGTTGGTGGGGGGGTATGACGTCAGACGACTTAAACGCGCATGAATATTCAGACACGGGTGAACGATAATATTTACACAAAATATTTTTTTCCGGCCGGGCCGCTCGTCTACATGCTTACCAGGCTGTGTTCGTACAAGTAGGCAATCGCCAGATGTGCTAGTAAATTTAAAAAAAAAACCAAACAAACCTGCGTTTAGGGTGAGTTTTGACGGAACAGTCCTTCATTGTCAATCTTTCCCCACCGGCTTTTCCCTTATGTCACAAGTTCATGTGATAACAAATAAGAGTAAAGACGGAAGAAAGCTACGTTAAACCGATTGGCGCCGCCATAAAACTGCTGCTGGGTCGCGCAAGGAGAAGGACCTTGGTTTAGCGCCCCCGACCTCCGCTGAACACGTGGAGAGACGCGTGATTTGATGTCTCGAGCACACCGAAGATGCATTTGAAACTCTGTGTCCTTAAGACGCTTCCTACATCCCTCCCACCCACTCCAGTCCCTCTTGCCCACAAAAGGGGCCTTCAATGCGAATTGCTGGGGGAGGGGTGTTGTACCATTTGCTCCTCAAGGGGTTGTCAGGTGTAGAACGGCCGACTATAAACAACCTTTTACACATTCTCCGTTTCCCCCATTTTTTTAACGTAGCTCCCCTCACTTTCTTTGCAGCGTTTGTTTAGTCCCCCCACCCCCCTCCTCCGTGGTTGCTGGCCATGTCCTTGCGTTAACACGTGCGTTTTCTTTGCCCTGGCCGAGTGGTGGCCGGAATCGCTGTTATTGCAACCCCTGTTATTACTGACTTCGATCTAGAACTGAGGAGAAAGAAACCCACATTAACGAGCGGGGGAGGAGGGAAATGCCTCCCCTCCCCATATCACCGTTCAAAAAGTCCTCCAGATAACCCCAGTGACTAGAAACACCGTTCTTGGGGGAAGGAAACTGGTGAATGTGACGAGTCCAATGGCGTTCATGGACAAAGACGCGTTGGGTATGTATGGCTCATGCCTCCAGGCGACATTTCGGAAGGGGTAAAGTGTTCTGGGGGTATTGGGGCCTCTGGGGAAGGTGTATTTTGAACGAGGTTGGTTAGTCGGACTTGGGAACACATATTGTGTGTGTGCGAGAGAGAGGTAGATAAAACGTGATCCTTCGCGCATTGAACCAGCACGAGGTGGAATGAGGCTTTTTATTCAACTCTTCACGTTCGAGTGTGTGCACGTCTATCTGGCTGTGTTCGCTCGCTGGTTTGTGTTTTGCCGAGAACAAAGTGTGGGGGGGGGGGGTATTGTTTCGCCTCTCACGAGTTGTTTCTCATCTGGGTGCCTTTATTGTTGCTTTTAACCCCTTCTAACATTGCCTTGAGGTTTCATTGCTCATTTTTGTACGAACTAGTTTCTGCAAAAGTTTTCATTCGGGAATGGCTTCATTGCTGTTAAAACATTTTAGTGAGGCAAATGCGGTGTAGACTCATCTTTATTTAATTATTTTCAGAACGCAATGTTATATTACATAACGATTGTACCAAAACAAAAGAAAAATAAGCTAAAAAAGATGATTTAATTAATTTTCAATATGATCGACTTTTGCGTCGATGATACCACGAAGTCTAGGTTTGATTGACCTGAGCGCGAGTGGCGCGCGGCCTTTCAGCTGCCATTGCATTTTTCAGTTTGAACTTCAGAACTTCGACCCTTTGAGATTTGGCCCAGGTCTTCTCAAGCATCGACATGGTGAACTGGGAGGCATCCACCCAGGCAGTGAATTTTCTTTCAACATCTCCCAAATAAACTTGACTGATTCCCTTACCTCCCCTCAATAAATGCGTCTTTTGGCCCATTGCTTTTACCCCCCCCCCTTCCACCTTCACGGAAGCTGGCCCCGGTTTTATAATCTATCTGACTATTTCTTTTAGATTCTGAAATAAATTATCCACAGCTAAACCTCATTTTTATTTTGTGCTCAAACACGACAATTCTGTGTTGGGCTTGTCTAGACATGAACATGGTTGTCATCACTCTTGGAAGACAACTGCCCGTTTCTTTAAGCTGTTTGATAGCTTTAAAAAACCCAGATATGCACACTGTGGGATTCACATTTTCAAAATATTGCCCACTGTCTTCCCGCTTATGTACAGATTGCACAAAGTACTTGACATTTTCATCATATTTTAAAAAAAATTATGAATTAACTCTGATACACAAAATTCATTAAATCCTGAAAGAACTTACACTAAAGTAATTAATATCGCATGTAAACATTTAAAATGATTTGTTAAAAAAAATCATATGAGGTGGGGAGATTCAGGCAATTGAGTTCTGCTTAGATTTGTAAGGATCTCACAGCATCTCTCTTTGACAAGATTTGCTTTGGTATTTTTTCCAAAATTATAATACTTTTCAGCAAATTGACCAGATTGGTATAGTCTTCTTTTTTTCGGCCTCGGCCAACCCGTTGGAAAGTTCTTAAGATTAATTCATTCCTTGGTGTGGTCCTGTTCAAGAGTTTCTGTTCTTTCGTTTTTGACGAAAGATCAGGAACTTCGAACATATCAGTCAGATTACTTCGATTATTTTGTTTTACTTTCATGATGAGTAGCTGGTGAGATTGGCATCTTATAAGTCTTAAGATGGAGGCCTATGTTTTTGTTTTTTTTACTTTTAAATTGAACACTCGTGTTATTAGAGATGCGAGAAATATTTTATCATTCATTATATGTAGCACATGGCAGAATATTTTATATCCTCGTGACCGAGATACACCTTCATTGGGCCAGAATTACGTGCTTCCAGTCTGCTTTGTTTTCAATTTTATTTTACTTTAGGTTCATCAACTAAGTCATGCAACACGTCCACATCCCTTTTCACATATACCTCTCCCAAAGCACTCAATTTTCATAAAAAGCGTGAAAAATCCAAGAGTATTTTTCGGACTGAAAATTTATATTCTGGTGACATGTGGCAGCCTTATCTCACGTGAGGCGTGTTGTCAGACGCCTTGAGATATTCACAATGACACTTACTTGATCTGCTAGCGTCTCGCGCACATATATATTTTTTTTTCACCATTGCCGCGCTGACATGCGCACATACATACATGCAGTTTCAAAAGTACACTCGCTCTAAAAAAGAGTATCATTATGCTTTAGCCCGCATTAGGTTAAAATTCGTACGTTGGAGCACTTGTGCTCTTAGAGACAAATTTGCACGAGGCTTTGCGTGCGACCGCAGAACTCTGCATTCATGACTCATTTGTACTATGTATTCATTTTCACCCCTCCTCCTCCCTCATTCGTGCTTTTTTACTGCCTCGTTCGCACTTTTCAACTCGCACAGATGACAAATACCCAAGGTTCTGTTGTCTTCATCTATAAAGTTCCTGAAATGCGCCGGTGTTTTTTTTATTAAGAAAATAAAGCCAAAACTGTTATTGAAAGGCGATCGTAAATAAAGTGGAGGGTGCATATCCTGAGTAGACTGTATAGGACGCGCAACACACTAACTTGTTTTCAAAGGAAGCCCCCATGAGAGAATTTATTCCTCGATGGCGAAAACAATTCTATCCTTTGTATGTCGCATTCGTGTGGTGACAAACGATTAATTATCGACATGAAGTAAGAATCCCTTCCCCCCTAAAATTTTCGGACCTCGGCGTGATCGCATTTAACGCGCGTGCGCAGGAAGGCTCTTGCCCCCGCCCTCCCCCTCTTCGTGCTAAATTCGTCTGTGAGGCGCTAACTCGCCGTTTTATCCGTCATCTCTCGCGTATCTGAAGCATATGGACGGACCCACGTCCTGCCTCGGTTTGCAGTTCTTCTCAGGCAACCTCATCGCCGCGGGCCTGACTACTATTCCCAGAACGTCTAGCCGTTTTGCACGCCCACCACCACCGGCCGAGTGTGAGACGGCCCTCAAACAGAAGCGTTATGCCTATATGCGCTATAAGCGCCGCCCGAACGATTTCACTGTCGCTGAATTTCGTCGGGCTAGGTTCCGGTATATTTCGAAGCACGCCCGCTGCTCGTCTTGGCGGGCATACGTGTCATCACTTAATGGGGAAAACCCCTCTAGCAGAGGGGTGGAAGCGAGTCAAAAGGATTCGGGGCAAGTTCTCCTAGGGCAGCCCTCCCGTTCTCCAGGAGAATAAGACCGCAATCTCGGACCTCGTGTCGGTGGCGGAATCCTTCGCGACCGCTTTCTCCAGCCGGGATGCTCCTCCGCCAGCATTCAATGCACGTCTTGATGTCGCAGAAGGCCCCGGACTGGACTTTACCTCCAGAGGCGGAGAACCCTTCAACGACAGGTTTACTCTCAGTAATTTGCGTTCAGGTCTCGCTTCGTGCGCGGATATCGCTCCTGGTCCAGGCGATGTCGCGTACGCCATGCTTCGACACCTGTGTGAGCAAGGCATGGCCTTTGTGTTAGATTTGTTCAACAGGATCTTGGTGGAGGGTCTCCCTGGATTTCTGGCGAATCGCTACAGTGCTTGCCTTTCGCAAACCGGGGAGATACCACTCTACTCCGGCCGGTTTCCGCCCAATCTCTCTAACCTCTTGCGTGTGCAAGTTGATGGAGAAATTGGTAAATGTTTGTAGCAGAATGCCCCTTTTAATCGCCCCACACAGGACACCACTTTTGTCGTGGTATACCTTGTGGAACGTGATTACTTCTTTGATAAAGTAGGCTTTGATCTAAGAGTGCTAATTTTATTGTTTTCAAGGAAGAGCCGCTTCAACACGTACGGATAAGAAGGAAACACACATGAATTCCAAAAATAAACTTATATTTTAAATTTAACAAGTTACTACACAAAAACAAAACATGAACCACAGAAATACTCCGAATATTATAACACACAATAATTACTTCAAATAACTTGACCCTCTCAACTTGGCTAAATTCGATACGCACTTCAATATACAAGAATTAGGCTAATTGTCTCTACTGGAGTTTAAATACCTTGGTTGCTCTGGTGGCTGGTTTGAGTCTGACCTTGAACTCAATGAGCCCCGACACCACCGGAATCTGGTAGATTCTTTGGCGCGTGCTTCGACCCAGATAGTTGGAGGTGGTCGAGATCACGAGGTACTTTGGCGAGTGTATCAGATGGGGGTCCACACGGTATTCAAGGGGAAGCACAATCACGGTGCTTTAGGCGGCACCGAGATAAGTGGGGCCTCTCTGGCGAGAGTAAGTCGAACTTGGTTCTTAAACCAAGTTAACTTATGAGTTTGGTGTGGCCACCGGGTAACGGGCTCGAGGGGGAGCCTTTTCCTTCTTTTCTTAATTCCTCAAGGACGAGGAATGCCCCTGGTGTTTAAGATGCACCAGGATATGAGGAGTCTCTCTGACTAGAGTAAGTTGAACTTAACAAAGTTAACTTGACGTTCGGTTTGAGAACCAGGGACTAGCTCGAGGATGAGCTTCTTCTTAGCCCCCTAGGTAGCCCTGCCTCTCTTGCCTATTACTAAGTTATCTGGCGACTCAAGTATTCTACCTGTCCAATCTCGGTAGCCCGGCCTCAATCCGGGAACTTCGTAGCCAGGAGACTCACGTATTCTACCTCGTTTTTCCCAAGTCTTTGTTATTTATACCTCGTCACCCCACTGGGGTAGAGGTAGGAAGGGGGGGGGGTGCGGACGGGCCGCAGGATGGTTGTTACTCCAACGTTTTTTCCCACCAAGTCTTACCTCGGCTCCCGTTTTCCTTCGAGCTTGAGAGAAACGCGTCTCCAATTTCTTCTTGAGGTGAAATTTAATATACTTTCGTAGAGGAGATCTTGCAGTTTACAACCTTTCGCTTTTCAGAGTGACGAGTGGCGAGGCGCTGTGGTTACGAGTTTGACCCGGATGTTCTTGCGGTTACCGTCACGTGTCTCCAGTGAGAGAGAACGGGGAAGTGACGATTCTCCTACAATGTTAGATTAGCCTTTTTTTTCTGGACAGCGGAGACCATCTGTCTTCTGCACAGTGCGGCTTCCGCAAGTTCCATTCCACGTCGGATGCTCTGCTCGGACTGGAAATTGCCGTCTGCGAGGCTTTCATTCGTAGACAGTACTACGCCACGGTGTTATTCGATCTGGAGAAGGCCTATGATACCGCATGGCTATACGGCATCATGGAGACTCTCCACACGATGGGGGCGAGGGAACGCCTCCCAATGTTTATATCTGAATTTTTGCGACATCGTCGATTCCGCGTACGGGTGGGGGAGCCCTCTCCCGCCCAATGGAGCAGGAAGAGTGTGTCCCACATGGAAGTGTCCTCAGTGTCGCACTCTTTGCCCTGAGCATCAACGGCATCACCTCAGTGCTGCCAGAAGATGTTCTCGCTACGCTCTACGTGGACTCCCTTTCGATCTCTTTTGGAGCAGCCCAAATGCAAACTCTGGAGCGTCGACTCCAACAGGCATTGAACTGCGTCTCTCGCTATGCCGAAGCGCACAGGTTTTGGTTTTCCTTGTGCAAGGCCCCGTAAGGGGCGCGGCGATTTGCCATCCTGGCCGCCGTGCTGACGGGACTCCGCACCCCGTCCGACCCCAGCTTAGCCTCTTCTTCTTCCTTCAAAACACTTGTTTCCTCGCTTTTCATACAACCTCTCCCACAACTTTCTCTGGTCAGCCTCTAATTTCACAGGGTAGATGCTGACCTTCCTCTCAGCCAACCGTCCCGCATCGGGGCTGAGGGGGTGGGGGACAATGTTGCCTAACCGCTGAGCTCCGGTCTGGGGTGGCTGGTTTTTAACAACCTGCTTCATCCCCACCCATACCTTCCTCACATCCCTTTTCCTCTCCTCTTCACAATCTCTATATTTTACGCCGTGTCTAAGGTGGAGCCGCCATGCCGATGGACTGCCAGGCCAGCAGGCGGGAGGGGTTGTCCCAAATGGCGGCGCCTGGCTCTGCTGGGCTTGTCAGCACCTCTCGCAGTGCGGGCTACTGCGAGAGGTCTGCGCGATTGCATCCCGTGTAAAAAAGAGGGTGACCATGCCCAATGATGAAGATAAAAAAATCCCCCCAATCCTCAACTTCCCCTGAAACATCGACGGAGCCGCCCTCGGGCAGCTCCAGCAAAAAAAAAAAATGGAGGCCCCCCCCCCTGTGCTTGCACAGGGAACCCTCCATATTTCTCGAACTGGAGAGGAGGCTTACACCTCTCCTTCGCCTACGGGTGCAGTGGACTCCCCCTCACCCTCTTCTCTGGAGGTGCTTTCGGGCACCTCCCTTTTTCCAGCGGCAGTCCCCTCTTTTCTTTCGAGGGGGACTGCCAAGAAAGCCAGCAGGCAACCCTTAGCCAGCCGCTCGCCATCGAAGCGGCTCGGTAGGGCAAACCCCCTTAGGGGGGAGAGGGAAGCCAGGCCCCTTCGGTCGCTTCCCTCAAAAGACCTGCTGTCAAGAATATTAAACCTTGCCGGGGTTAAGGCCTGTGCCTCCCCACAAAAGACTTGACGCTGCCAAGGGGACCTGCGATGTCCTGGAAGGGGATGGCCAACTGGAGGCCCCTCCTGTGATAGACATGGTCCTTGAGGAGACCCAGCCTCAGACGGTAGGGCCTTCCATGGGGGGGGGGAATCCGGGCTCGGCGCCAAGCACCGAATCCGCCCCTATGCAGGGTCCTCCTCAAACGGCTGAGGGCTCCGAGGCAGTACAAGGAGGGGAGGGATCTCCTCCGACAGGTGCCCCTACGACTACCAGGACCATCTCCATTTCGAAGAGGGACCTGGCTGACGCCGGCCCATCTGGCATGGGGGCTTCTGCCGGCGGAGGTGAGAAGCGGGTTCATTCCCCGCCCTCCTCTCCAAGAAAGAAAAAGACGAAGAAGACTCGGGGCTCCTCCCAATCCGTTGGAGCTGCGGGGACGGATGTGTCTGCTGCCACTCTGGCAAGCGACCAAGCCAAGATCGGCACATCCGCCCCCTCGGCCCCCCGGTTGCGGAGCCCCTGACTAAGACTAATACCAAGAGTGCACAGGGCGGAGCCTCGAAGCCATCGGGGCTCCTCATTCAGAGGTTACCTGGCGTTTTCGAGCCCGCTGGCTTCAAACGCTTCCTCGTTATTCGGTCCACTGATGGCAGCATGTTGTCAAAGGGCAACATGATCCATCAAAGGAGAGGATTAGCTAGTGCAATTGGTAGAGAGCCGAAGGTGACCCGTTTCTCGGACGGGAATCTTCTGGCGAATGCGGCGAATCCCGCCGAGGCGGCCAAGATAAGTACTCTTCGGACACTTCATGGCACCCCGGTGAGTGTGACGCCGCACTCTACCATGAACTTTGTGAAAGGAGTAGTTTATGCGAGGGAACTCGTTGACTACTCCATTCAGGACATCACCTTAGAGCTAGCCGACCATGGGGCGGTCAAGGTCGAACGTGTGATGAGAAAACAGGGAGGGGCTTCGAGACCCACCCCTACACTCTTCGTCACGTGCGTGCTGATTGGTACCGCTACCGCGTGAAGGCATTCGTGTCACTGCCGCGGTGTTATTACTGTCACCGCTTCGGCCATTACGAATCGATCATTTAGACGTGTAAAGTCGGTGTCACCCGAAGTCTGTGTAAATTGCTCCAAGGTCTGTGTGGCCAAGTGTGTCAATTGCGGAGAGCCGCACCCTGCTTCTTCGAAGCAATGTGGTGCATATCTCCTTGAGAAAGAAATCCTGGCCGTTCAGGCCCAGGATCAACTCTCATTCCGCGAGGCTAAAGACTTGGTCCTGGCGCGCTCGGCTCTGCCTGGGACGTCATATGCCTCAGTATTTAGAAAGGCACCCTCTGCTCCTGGCCCATCCAGGCCAACGAGCACGTTTGTTTCCGCGCCCATTCGGAGCCCTTCTGCGAACTCTACCCAACCCGGGCGCTTCCCTGGTAAAGCTGGCGGCAAAAAGGGTTCATACCCAGCCCCAGCTTAAACCAGGGCTCCTCCCTCTTCCCCCAGCGTGACTGTTTCCTGCAAGGCGAAACGGCCACGCGCCTCCACAGAGTCGTTAGACTCACAGGAGGCAACACCCCTGAAGATGGTCGCTAGGCCATCTTCGTTGGTTCCTAAAGTTGTCCCCCGAAAGGAGGACAGCAACAAAGGAGCTTCGGCTCCTTCGCTCACGCCCCGAGGTGGAGCGAGTGGCTCGGGGACGGTGGTTCCTCGAAAAGAGGGCCCCCCGCCTCCGAAGCCGCAACGCCCGCCTAAGGTTACGAGGCGGAGGGAGGAAAATACTCGCCTGGCGAGCCCAACCTCTCCCAATAAGTCCTCGAAGGCGACAGCGCTTTGTCCGGCCAACAGCTCCCGGGGTTCTGCCCTCGGGAAGCGTACGGCCATTCCAGTGAGGGTCTTCAGTTCGAGGAGGGCCCGCGCGTCTCCTCCGAGCTAGGCCTGGAGGGCATATTCCTTCAATGGAATTGCGGTGGACTCCGGGCCAACTGGGACGAGCTGCGGAGGCTCGTCTTGTCCCATTCCCCGTTAGCTATCGTTTTGCAGGAGACCATGCTAGGCACGTGCCCCCTGCCTGCCCTCCCGGGGTATAAGAGTCTTGCGACTCCACCACCGCGGTATGGCCGGGCTGGGGGATACGCGGTTTACACCCGGCATTATGTCTCCGTTCTTCCTTTCTCTTTAGATACCTCCTTTCAGGCAGTGGCTGTGCAGCTGCACCTAGATAGGAGGTATACTATCATTTCTGCGTACATTCCACCGTTAGCTGACTTCGACGCGGGGGACTTCCGCCGCGTCGTGGCACGGTTGCCGAGGCCCTTTCTCTTGCTTGGAGATCTGAACGGCAGGCATCCTCTCTGGGGAGATTACTCCATAAATCCCAGGGGACAAGTCCTTGCCGATCTGATCGAAGAGCTTGAGATGGGTGTCCTAAACGTGGATGAGTATACGCATCACTGTCCGAGAACCGCTTCATTTTCTTGCCTTGACCTATCTTTGTGCTCTTCGGATGCACAGCCTGATTTTGTTTGGGGGGTAGTCGATGACCTCCATGGTAGTGATCACTTTCCCATTCAAATATCATTTTCAGGGCAACTGAGAGACCACCTCGGTGGTGCTTGGCGCGGGCGTGGTGGCCTGCATTTCAGGAAATGACTGAATTCTCTATCTCAGTCGAGGAGTTTAGGTCAGTAGACTAGGCCGTTGAGTTCTTCTCCGGCAGCCTCATCGCCGTGGGCCTGACTACTTTTCCTAGGACATCTGGCCGTTTTGCACGTCGACCACTCCCATGGAGGTCGGCCGAGTGTGAGACGGCCCTCAAACAGAAGCGTTATGCCTACATGCGCTATATGCGCCGCCCGAACGATTTCACTGTCGCTGAATTTCGTCGGGCTAGGGCTAGGTTCCGGTATATTTCGAAGCACGCCCGCCGCTCTTGGCGGGCATACGTGTCTTCACTTAACGGGAAGACCTCTTTAGCTGAGGTGTGGAAGCGAGTCAAATGGATTCGGGGCAAGTTCTCGCAGGACCCCCCTCCCGTTCTTTAGGAGAATGGGACCGCAGTCTCGGACCCCGCGTCCGTGGCGGAATCCTTAGCGACCGCTTTTTCCGCATTCTCTAGCCGTGATGCTGCTCCGCCAGCATTCAATGCACGTCGTGATGTGTCGGAAATCCGCCGGCTTGACTTCACCTCCAGAGGCGGAGAACCCTTCAACGACAAGTTTACTGTGAGTGAGTTGCATTCCGCTGTCGCTTCGTGCGCGGACACCGCCCATGGTCCGGACGATGTCCCGTACGCCATGCTTCGACACCTCGGTGAGCGAGGCATGGCCTTTCTGTTAGATTTGTTCAACAGGATCTGGGTGGAAGGTCTTCTCCCAGACTCCTGGTGAATCGCTACTGTGCTCTCCTTTCGCAAACCGGGGAGAGATCACTCTACCTTGACCGGTTTCCGCCTAATCTCTCTAACCTCTTGCGTGTGCAAGTTGATGGAGAAATTGGTAAATGTTAGATTAGCCTTTTTCCTGGACAGCGGAGGCCATCTGTCTTCCGCACAGTGCGGCTTCCGCAAGTTCCACTCCACGTCGGATGCTCTGCTCCGACTGGAAAATGC
Organism: Ceratothoa steindachneri; assembly: GCA_963969495.1. Taxonomy (NCBI): domain Eukaryota; kingdom Metazoa; phylum Arthropoda; class Malacostraca; order Isopoda; family Cymothoidae; genus Ceratothoa; species Ceratothoa steindachneri. The sequence goes on from OZ018327.1 coordinate 45,194,798, forward strand.
CGTCTGCGAGGCTTTCCTTCGTAGACAGCACTACGCTACGGTGTTTTTCGATCTGGAGAAGGCCTATGATACCGCATGGCGATACGGTATCATGGAGACTCTCCACACGATGGGGGCGAGGGGACGCCTCCCAATGTTTATATCTGAATTTTTGCGAGATCGTCGATTCCGCGTACGGGTGGGGGGAGCCCTCTCCGGCCCAAAGGAGCAGGAAGAGGGTGTCCTCAGTGTCACACTCTTTGCCCTGAGCATCAACGGCATCACCTCGGTGCTGCCAGAAGATGTTCTTGCTACGCTCTAAGTGGACGACCTTTCGATCTCCTTTGGCGCGGCCCAGATGCCAACTCTGGAACGTCGACTCCAACAGGCATTGAACCGCGTCTCTCGCTATGCCGAATCGCACAGGTTTCGGTTTTCTTTGGCCAAGACTAAGGTGGTGCACTTCTGCCGCCATCCACGGCTTCACCCCGACCCAGATTTGTTTCTTAATGGGGTGCGCCTGGAGTGGTTGAGTCGCACCGTTTCCTTGGTCTTGTATTCGACCGACGCCTCACCTGGGAGGCTCATATTCGCAGCCTTAGGGTCTCTTGTACCCGTGTCACCGACATTCTCCGTTCCGTGACGTTCAGCGCTTGGGGCGCTGATAGGGCTACTGCCTTACTTTTTTATCGATCCTTTGTTCGCTCGAAGCTCGACTACGGATGCGAGTTTTATGCATCCGCAGCCGAGCGTTTATTGCGGAAGGTGGCTTCGATCCACCACACCGGCCTTCGCCTTGCGACCGTTGCCCCCCCGCTACGACTGTTCCCATGGACCTATCCCCCAATGCCGCGGCGGCTTCAGGTTGCTTTCTGTCGTCTCCGAATCGGACACACTCGTGTGTCCCATCGCTATTTGATGGAGCGCTCGCCTGTGCCCTATTGCAACGACTGCGTCGTTCCCCAGACTGTTCGGCACATTCTTGTCGAATCTCCCAGTCTGGGTGATCTTCGCGTACGTTACCTGTCCCGGTGCAGAGATGAGCGGGGTCGCTACCGCCTGTCCCTTGTACTCGGGACGTATTTGTGCACACCGCCCTTTCGACTTTTAGACTTTTTGGAGGAGGCCGGCCTTCTCCCCGTTATTTAATATTCACCTATGGATCGCGGTCTTCTACGGCCGGGGAGGCGGGCCTTCCCCCGTCGACGGAGCTCGCTCTATACTTTTTTAATTTGTTTATTTTTCTTTTGCTTTCTTTTTGTATTTTTGTTTTGTTTTCGTTAATTTGGCTTTTAATATAGCCTAGATTTAGACTAGCTTCAGTAGGCGACTTATGCCCTAGAAGGCAGTCGCCAGATGAGATTTTAAAAAAAAGATGCCTCCGTTTGCACCATGGACCAATTTTTCGAGCCACGATATGCGGTGAAGATGTTTTTTCTCAAGGTGGTCCTCTTGAAGCCTCGGTTCTTAAGATGACATCGCTTTCGAGCAAACAACGCCCCCTGTTTCACTTCATGTTTACGCTTTTTCGTGTGTCTGCCCTCATTCTTTTTCCCACACAGTGATTACTTTGCCATTTTGTTTGTGCCAATCTCAAGGAATGTCCAGTGGATGTTACTGCAAGATTTGCGCACAATTCTTGTTCCGAGTCCCTTTCGATTACTCGTTCAGTTTGGCATTTTAAAAGTGCCCAGGGGCAAAACAGTGCGTTTCCAGGCCAGCAAGTTGCTGGGTAGGGATCTATAAGTGGGCCTTATAGAACAGTCGATTAAAATGGAGGAGACGTCGAAAACAAACTGACAGGACTCGAGAAGGAAGGATCGCATCCGCAAATGCCATACCCATACCCCTGCCCCTGCAAAGATGCGACTTTACGTCCCGCCTTATCGGCAAGACAACTTTGCTGATATCTGGAAGATCGTGTTGCCTCCCGGCCCCAATGCATGCAGGAAGATTTACTTTGTGCGTGATAGTGTACACATTTCAAAAAGTGTAAGTTTGTATTAGGTTTTACATGGTCATTTTATATCATAAAGGAAAACGTTAAAATGAATGATTTACTAATGCAATTGCATAGTTTTTACTGATACAATGTAGAGTGCACTTAAATGTATCTTTAGGCTTACCACCCTCAACAGAAATAAATTAGTAATATTAAAGTACGAATTCAAATTGGTCCATACTGCTGTTCAAGCTGCTGATAACAACGCTTTCGGGGTTAACCCCACTACACCGAGAACTGCCCAGCCTTACTTAAGTTTGGCTGGAAACATATACGCCACTATTTAACCTGTAAAGACACTTAAACTGTCTTAATGACGAATAAATATCGGCTGCAGTGGCCAAGAAGCAACGGAGAACAGTTTGAGCACTTGCTGAACAATTTATAACAGCAGCCTGCATATCAAGGAATTAAGGGTTACAGCTCAGAAATTGCGAGGTCATGCAAGTTTGTTCTTTGCATATTCTGAGACAATATGGCTTTATTTCTGAGAATTGTGACCCGTGATGAAAAATGGATCTTATACGATACTAGAAGAGGTCTAGTGAATGAATGGCTTGACAAGAATGAAAAATTCATATTCCAAATGGGTATGGTTACTGTTGTGTGAAATAAGGAAGAAATCATTTGGAGAATAGGTCTGTTGAATGGTTAAACCAATATAAAAAAACAAGTTATATCCCAAAGCCATTGTTGCACCCAAAAAAGTCATTAGTTTTTCGGAATACTAGATGAATCACCAACAATTTTTCATTTTTATAACCAGGCGAAACAGCCCCGTCATATTGTCGACAGATTGCTGAAATGCATTCACTATTGTTCAGAGAATAACAATCTGCATTGACCAATAAATATGGGACAATACTCCTTTAGGAAAATGCTCGCTCCCACACATCTCACTTGGCTGTCTATGCTTAAGAGAATTCTATATTCGCCATAAATGGCTAAATAATATGGAAAGCTTTGTGAAGAATAGACCTAGAAAATCATAGGCTCATATTTTAATTAGATATTCACCATTTTTTCATAACCTATTCTACTTGCTATTAAAAAAACATTTCCTGTGAAACAACCTAAAAGTTCAATTGGCACTACGATGGTATTTTTTCGTCTCCACAAAGAAATATCTTTTTCTAGCCCCTTTTTTTTTCTTACATTTCTTCTTCCCGACAATCTTAGCCCGCACATTTTTTCAGCTTTGAAGGAAGGCAGTTTTATTTTTTTCTTAAAATCAAGCAAGAAGTACGCACGACAATTGCTAAGTTGAGTGTTTCCTAAAAATTATGGCATTTGAAGATGTTAAAGGAATAACAGGGATTGTAGTAGCAACCCCATACATAAACATTCATAATCAATAAAACTGCCAAATACCCGGAGTCTACCATGTTCTGTTTGTCCCCTTCAAAGTGATCATTCTACTTTTCTGCAGGTGACGGTGTCGAGTGCCAAGAAGTGCCACACGTGAACGGAGAAATAGAGGGCGAAGCGGAAGACTACGAGGACGAAGTTTACGACAAGAATAAAACGAGACAGTGTATCCTGTCTTCATCTCGAGATAGCACAGAACTCGACCTTTGTGAGCCGCCTCCATCCCCCGTTACGCTTTTTCGTTGCTCCCCCGACCCGATGACGTCTGTGATTTCCACCAATGACCCAACTCGCCCTATCAACAGCATCAGTACTGGTGGCAGTAACTACCACGGTAGTGCCTCTCTTAATTTCGTATGTGGTAACGGGGGTCTCCTTGACGCTGTCCCCCAAAATTCTGATGTCCCTTTGCTGATACCCAAGCTAGAAGTAACTTCAGAGGTTTCTCTCTACGCTGACAGCAAACTAGTGAAAATAGATAACATAGCGCAACTATCCTGTATCTCCACAGACAGAGTGAAGAACCAACCTCATTTTTATGCTCAACCGAGTGGAATCATTTCCAGCTGTAACACGGTACCTTCAGCTAAACACATTCCTACAACTTGTGTTATGAACAGCGTGCACCCTCAATCTTTCAGTCAAGGAGGAAACACAATATCCCCCCTTCTTTATACCATTGCTAATGGGGGCCACAACGCTACGATAGGTAATGTCAAGAACAGTTTTCTAGTGTCTCGAACATCTGCAGAAAATGTTCAACCAATGTGTTACGCTGTAGCGGGATCTTTGACTTCACTCGATCTATCAACTAATGTTTCTCTAGCTAATGATAAAATATTTCCTGGTGTCAAGACTATGAACGGTGTTCCTAACGGCATTTTCGCTCACAACATTAATTCTGAAGTCAGTGAAACAAATGGGCAATTTTCCGAAAGTGAGAACAGAAGCAAAGTAACCAAAAGTGAAGGTTCGGCACCATTTGTATGTCCAGTTTGCCAGCAGAATTTCAAATCGAAACGGTCGTTCAATTCTCATATTCTCGTCCACTGTCAGGCAAGTTGGCTATTTGAATTGATTTGAATTATAAATTAAAACATAATAATGCGTCAGCATTTATTGGGAAAAAGGTGAATGGCATAGGGAATAGAATTACTAAAGTTAGAAGAAAAAAGATTAAAATGACAGTAGAGGAAAATTTCATTACCCCCACAAATTGGGGGCAATTTGTCAGGGATAGAAATAGCGTGTGGGTAAGGAAAGTTGATCCTGAATGTTCTGGCTCTAGGAACAAGTATGTTCACCGTCGCCCTAGGTACACTGCTATCGCAGGAAGCACTTAAATTTCTAATTGTGGGGTTTTGTGACAATGATTTTTTTGTTTGCAGCTAGTGAAAACTCCCACAACGGGTACTAAGAGAGGAGTAGGGGACGTTGGTCTTGAACTGCCATCGAAGAAAACAACGTGCGAACAACTTCCGCAAGATCAGGTCAGTTAAGCTGCAATGTGGGTAGCGGTAGTATGATGATACCCATGCAGTAGTTAACCACATTAACTGTATTGTGCATCCCTGGAGGACGCTCTTCGCGCCAAGCAAGTGACCACATAATAGAATAAATTATCTAATTTTAACATAAACTTTTGTCGTGTACTGCGACTGTAGAAGTAAAGTTTAAAGTAGCCATTGAAACTGTTCTTTTAAGGTTGTTAGATTGGTCTATTGTATACAGTCACTTGATTGGCATGGGTGAGAAGCATCTCCCAAACACGCTCGGTGTAGTGTGAAGGGGGTAATTTTCCTTAAAAAGGAAAAACAGTCACCGATTTCCTCGAAACTAAGTGATGAGGATTGGCGTTCTTTCCTTACACCAAACTGAAATCGATAACGAACAATCTGAAAGACATAGAGATTGCCGAGAGGGCGGCGTTGTGAAGAAGAGCGATTGGTGGTGCTCTGATTTCCGTTATTAGTTGTTCGGTCACGTGGGATCATAACGAAAATGTTTTTTGTTTTTAATAAATTCAATCACTTGTATAGTTTGTATTTTTCTTATCCTTTGAAAGAATAAGAATTGCTATTCAAAGAAATTGGAGCTAAATAATGATTAAATTTACTTAAAAATATATTTTTATTTTGAAAAGCGACCGACACAAGCTTTCCGGATGACCTAATATCTCTCACTATATTTACCACTTTCCTTTTTGATAATTCCTGCTGAAACTGAAACGACCCCTCGGTCCCAGTACCAGGGTATAATAATAATAATTGATGATCAACCAACATAGTCCCTAGTGCACCGACTCTATTCTTTATTACATACCCTAGTTTACACCTGGTAGCATTTTCTCTTACCATCCGGGGAGGTTGTGGTAGCTTGATCCACTTCCAGCCTCTAACCAGAGACCAACTGAGTGAAGGGGTATATTGTGAGCTGGGGTGTGTACTTGGCTTCCGACTCTCAACCGCTTCCCTGTACATATGGTGTGGTAGACGTGCCAAGTTGCCTCATCCGCAGATATGCTAACTGCTCTAAGGCTGCACATGATGTATGATGTCAAGCCAAGCTGCACCCTTCTATTCTTTGAAGCAATGTGACTTGTATTTGTTGGAGAAAAATGTCTTGGCCGTTCTGGAAGGCTAGGGCAAGGCCCGGTCGCGGTCTCTACCACCACCTACGCCTCCAGGTTTAGAAATGCATCTTCTGCTACTGGCATCAAGGCCTACAAGCACGGCAGGCCCCACGCACATTTGGAACCCTTATATTAGTTCTACATCCCTCGGGCGTCCACCTGGTAAGCTCGTGGCATTACGGGCTCGATCGGTGCACTTCTGCCGCCATCCACGGCTTCACCCCGACCCAGATTTGTTTCTTAATGGGGTGCGCCTGGATGTGGTTGAGTCGCACCGTTTCCTTGGTCTTGTATTCGACCGACGCCTCACCTGGGAGGCTCATATTCGCAGCCTTAGGGTCTCTTGTACCCGCGCCATGGACATTCTCCGTTCCGTGACGTTCAGCGCTTGGGGCGCTGATAGGGCTACCGCCTTACTTTTTTATCGATCCTTTGTTCGCTCGAAGCTCGACTACGGATGCGAGTTTTATGCATCCGCAGCCGAGCGTTTATTGCGGAAGGTGGATTCAATCCACCACACCGGCCTTCGCCTGGCGACCGGTGCCTTCCGCACTTCCCCCATTGAGAGCCTGTTTGTCGATGCTGGGGAGATGCCACTCGCTCTGCGCCGCGTGCAGTGCATCACTCGCCTGTACGCGCGAGCCCGGCGCCTCCCTCAGTCGCCAACAGCTCTCACTGCATCCGCAGCTGATCTCGATGGTGCCTATGCCGCCGAGAGACGCCAGTCATACCCTAAGCCCTTTGGGTTTAGGGCCAGGAAACTCCTTCGAGAGGTAGATATAGCTCTCGGGCCGGTGGCGCCCCTGGTTCTGCCCAGGACGCCACCCTGGAGGGTACCACATTTGGCTATTTGTCGCCACGACTCTGCTCCCAAAGCTTGTACTGCGCCGGGAGTATTGCGTTCGACCTTTTTGGAGCACACATCGTGTCACGCTGGTACCGTGCCAGTGTATACGGATGGCTCCAAGTCCCAAGAGGGGGTTGGCTTCCACGCCGTATCCCCTCTGTTTGAAGTCAGCGGGGCTCTACCAGGCGCTGCGTCTGTCTTCACGGCCGAGTTGGTGGCAATACACCACTCGGTACGGGAGATTGCGCGACGTGCCCGGTTCGGAGACCGGATTGTGATCTATAGCGACTCACAAAGCGCCCTGAGTGCTCTCGGGGCATTGGAATCTCCGCATCCCCTGGTTCGCGATATCCGTGTATCCGTGACGCCACGGTTTTGGCGAGCCGGGCAGATGTCGAGATTATCTTCTGCTGGGTTCCTGGACATGTAGGAATTGCGGGGAATGAGGGCGCCAAAGAGTCCGCGAGGACTCTGCGACCGGACCAGCGTTTCGCTCTTCCTCACACTGACTACATGGCAGGAATACGGGCAGCTCTTCGGACTGCTTGGCAAAGAAGATGGGAGACGGTCGAGGGGAACTTAAAGTTGCGTGCCATTGCGCCGCGACTGTTCCCATGGACCTATCCCCCAATGCTGCGGCGGCTTCAGGTTGCTTTCTGTCGTCTTCGAATCGGACACACTCGTGTGACGCATCGCTACTTGATGGAGCGCTCGCCTGCGCCCTATTGCAACGACTGCGTCGTCCCCCAGACTGTTCGGCACATTCTTGTCGAATGTCCCAGTCTGGGTGATCTTCGCGCACGATACCTGTCCCGGTACCGGGATGGGCGGGGTCGCTACCGCCTGTCCCTTGTACTTAGGACGAGTGCGTGCACCATGACTAGTGGACTTATTGACTTTTGGGGGGAGGCTGGCCTTCTCCCTTTCATTTAACCCGGTTTGTTGTTGTTGTTGTTATTGTTTTTGTTATTGCTTCTTTATTGTTATTGTTATTTCTTTTTATTGTTTCCTGTTTAATTTTTAAAGTAGCCTAGAACTAGGCTGTTTGTTTACGGCGACTAATGCCTAAGTCGGCAGTCGCCAGATAGCTCCTTAATTGAAAAAAAAAAAAAAAAAAAAAATACGGGCTCGATCCCCTTCTCGCAAGGTAAAACTCAGGAAAGGTGTGGTGAAGCCATTCCCAAAGTTTCCCCGCACCTTTTCGAGCTCCTCGAAGGGCTTCGGAAAGTCGGAGCCCCTCCTAAGGACAAGGCAACTTCGGTCGCCCCGCCACCCAAAGGTTTCGAGGCAGGAAGAGAACGAGGTTCGCACGCCGAACCAACCCGACCCCAGTAAGCCTTCGAAGGCTGCAACGCCTAGGAGAGGTTCTTCACCTAGGGACCCCGGTAACTCCCTCAATATAGATGCAGAAGGCATTTTCCTCCAATGGCATTGTCGTCAACTCCGGGTTAAATGTGAGAAGCTGTGGAGGATAGTCTTTCCCTGTCATCCAATAGCAATCTGTCTTCAGGTAATCATGTTGGATGCGTCCCTGCTGCTATTTTATTTTAATTTATACATCTATGCTGGCGACCGCCAGCAAAGGTATAGCGCTCGTCTTCCCTACATACTCTTCCGCAGTAAAAGAGTTTTGCGACCGCCCTAGGTCGGGATGAGGCCATGGCAGGCGAGTGCGCAATTTCTTTATACCCGACATTTTCCCGTTCTGCCTTTTCACCTGAATACCTCCTTGCAGGTTCTTGCAGTGCAGTTGCACATGAGCAGGAGTTATTTGTCCATTACACTATATTTTAACGCGGGAATTTATCGCGATTTTTTTTTCGTTGCGATTTTTTAAAACAAAAAACTACAAATGGTGAAGTTCAGAAAAAATAAATGGTTATCAAAGGTTTTGGAATTTTTTAAAAGAAAAAGAATTACGAATGGAGTTAAAAAAATTTACTAAAATTCTCATTTTGTTTTTTCGTATATTGGAAGATTTTAGCGAAGTTATTTCTAAAATAGATTTTCAATTTTAATATTTAGCAGGAAGAAATGGCTACTGGCCTCTAAAAACGAGCAAAGCAAAATGAAAGCATTAGAGCAAATTTACAGGAGTGCAAGCTGCTCCTGTAAAGAGGAGTGGCAAAGTTGCTGCTCTTGTTTATTTATATTCCACTAATAGATTTCCGATAAGCCGCCCCGCCCCTCTGCCGCGTTTGTTCGTTCCAAGCTAGAATACAGATGGGGGTTCCACGCATCGACAACGTCTGAATTGTGTAAGGCTGGCCTTGGAAGCCACCCTGGAGGGTACGGTACTACTTTTGATCCCAAAGCTTGTACATGGCCGAGAATATTGCGTTCAACCTTTTCGTGGCACACTTCGTCTTCCGATGGATCCGTGCCAGTGTAGGCGGATGGTTCCAAGAGTGGTCTGCTTTCACGCCGTATCCCCTTTGTTTGAAGTCGGAGGGGCTCTACAGGCGCTGCGTCTATCTTCACGGCCGGGCCGTTTGTAATACAGCGCTCAATGCGTGATTAACTCTTCTTGTTTCCCGTTCGGATACCAGATTGATCAATAGTTAATCACAAAGTGACCTTAATGCTTTCACAGCATTGGAATCTCCGCATCCACTTGTTCGCGGTATTCGTGTCGACAGAACTCCCGCGAGCAGGGCGGATGTAGAGATGATCTACTTGATTCCTGAACATGTATTTAATCCAAATAAGGGCGCCAAAGACTCCGCGATGATGGGGCAAGCAGACCAGAATTTCGCTCTTGCTCACACCGACTATATGGCAGCAATTAGGTCAGCGATCTGGGTTGCCTAGCAAATAAGAGGAAAAACCACCGATAGGAATAAGTTGCGGCTTGAGGGCGCGTTCTCTCGTTGACGAATTGGGCACTCAGGGGGGGACCCACCGCCATTTATTGGAGCGCTCCCCTGCAACGACTGCGTTCTTCTCCAATATTCGGCACATTCATGTCTCTCCAAGGCTGGAGGATCCTACGCTCGTTACCTCTGCCGGTACCGGGGCGAGCAAGATCGCTACTGCTTATCCATGTTAGTGAGGACGTTTACTCAGGACAGACATAATTTATTTTCTGGATTAGGCTTTTGTCTGCTCCCTTTTATTTGACTCTTTTTGGGAGGGGTGGTGTTGGATGCATGCTCCGGCGCCTGGAAGAAGAGAAGGGCCTCCCTCCAATACCGTAGCATTCATTTTTCTTTGTTTATTCGTGGGTTTTGGCTTCGTTAGTTTTGTCCGGTTGTGGTTCTGCGTTTTTTTTTAATTTAGCCTAAATAATGGGCTGAATTGGTTTTGGGCTCCTACCCTCCTTGATTCAGTCGCTAGATGAGCGCTTCTTTAAGAAAAGAAAAATGCCTTTTGGACTGCGCTTGTGCGCTCGAGCCCAGCTTCTCCCTCAACCGTGAATGATTTCAATGATGCCTATCCTGCCGTGAGACTCCAATCATACCATAAGCCTTTTGGATTTAGGGCCAAGCAACTATTTCAAGAGCTCGAACCGGTGGCTCCTCTCGTTCTGCCCAGGACGCCATCCTACAGGTCCCACCTCTGAAGGTTTGTCGCCGCGCCTGTCTTACTAAAGCTTCTACAGTAACGTGAGTATTGCGTTTGAATTTTATGGAGCACGCACCATGATACCCTGGAGCCATGCAAATGTACACGGATGGCTTAAAATCTGAAGAGGGTTGAAGCTGGCGGGCTTATTCCAGTGTTGCGTCTTTCTTCACTGCCAAGCTGGTTGTAATACACCGCTTACTACGCGTCGAGACTAATTGGGAGACCCGATTAGGATTTATAGAGACTGAGCTTACTGAGTGCCCTCTAGTCATCGTTCGCAGTATCCCTCACGCCACGGCTGCCGCGAGCCGGAGGAGAGTACGAGATGGTTTTTTCCTCGGCCGTGGACATTTGGTGACTTCGATAAGTGGTTCAGTCAGCAATTATTGAGGGAACAAACCAGCGTTTCGCTCTGGCCTACTCTGACTACATGATAAGAATCAGGTCACCCCTAATGGCTGCATTGCAGAGAAGATTGGAAAGTCGGGTGGGAACTTAAAGTTGCCTACCATCAGTGCTGCGACTGTTCCCGTTGACGTATCCTCAATATCTTGGCTGGGTGAGCGAGGCATGGCCTTTCTCTTAGATTTGTTCCCAGATTCCTGGCGAATCGCTGCTGTGTTCGCCTTTCGCAAACCGGGGAGAGATCACTCTACTCCGGCCGGTTTCCGCCCAATCTCTCTAACTTCTTGCGTGTGCAAGTTGATGGAGAAATTGGTAAATGTTAGATTAGCCCTTTTCCTGGACAGCGGAGGCCATCTGTCTTCTGCACAGTGCGGCTTCCGCAAGTTCCACTCCACGTCGGATGCTCTGCTCCGACTGGAAAATGTCGTCTGCGAGGCCTTCCTTCGTAGACAGTACTACGCCACGGTGTTTTTCGATCTCAAGGCCTATGATTCCTTATGACGATACGGTATCATGGATACTCTCCACACAATGAGAGCGAGCCTCCCCAATGTTTATATCTGAATTTTTGCAAGATCGTCAATTCCGCGTACGGGTGGTGGGGAGCCCCCTCCGGCCTAATGGAGCAGGAAGAGAGTGTCCCGCAGGTAAGTCTCCTCAGTGTCGCACTCTTTGCCCTGAGCATCAACGGCATCACCTCGGTGCTGCTGGAAGATGTTCTCGATACACTATGTGCACGACATTTCGATCTCATTCGGCATGGCCTACACCCTCATGTCACCCAACCTTGAAGCGGTGTGGGTGCTTGCGTGTCCCAATGAAGTCGGAGGCTGTGCCAGCTGGTAGTTTTTTATCCCCGGCAGATCTAATCATGTTGAAGTGGCTCTGATGGAGGGGCCAGACTAATGGGTGATGACCGTATTGAACCCCTATTGCAATGGTATTTACAAAACCGAAGGCTGTGTCCGTGGGGAGAATAAGCCTTCCCCGGAAGGCTCAACCATACTGAAAAGGCTTCGGCGGAGAATTCTGTGGCCCCAACTCTGGATTAAAAAGTTGGGGATGGAGGCCCCATCAAACACCACCACAGGTATGGGATAAATACCAAATCATGCCTTAATGTCCTCTACAAGTATAAACCACAACAGCGTCAACGGGGCTCCCGACACACGGGATGTCGGAAGCATCGCGCTCGGCACGTCTTCCTCTGGCCAGGAGGAGACCCGGTCGTCAATAAGCGACTGGTCCAGGATCGAGTAGTGTAGACCAGACTCGTCCCGGAATCGCGATGATTATGCGTCTGGTACTGACCGTAAAAACGAAAGAACCAGTAGATTAGATCGACGACGTAATTACCCAGCCAACCTGTTTGTAGAAACTGAGCACTTCACACGATTTTATACTTTGAAGTCTACCAACAACGCTGACCTAGGCAAACTCAACTTATTTATAGTCGATAGAGAGCTCTGCGATGCGATAGGGGAACGCGGTCGCATCTCTGAGAATGACGACCGAACACTCACTGTTGAAGTGAAATCTGAGGCTCAAGGCCGTAAATTGCAGCGCCTGACCGAACTGGTCTGGGAACCGATAAAAGTGTCAATTCACCAGCCTTATAAAGAATCCCAAAGGGTTATCATCTGCGATCTTTTACGGCCATATTCTGAAGAGGATATTGCCGACGAACTTTCATACCTTGGTGTGATTAAGGTCCACCGAATTAAGAGGCGCACACCACCTGGTGACCTTGAACCAACTGGAACGTTGGTCTTAACATTTGACACGCAAACTTGATCGTATTCGGATCCGCGCAGGTGTGTCTGAGCGTATCCGTCCGTAGGTGCCCCTTCCTCGCCGTTGTTACAAATGCCAACAATATGGGCACGTCACCAAGAACTGCAGACGTGATCAAGCCATCTCTGGCCGCTGCGGTCAACACTGCCGTGAAGATCATCAAACTGCAACATGTCAACTGCCTCCGAACTGTATTAATTGCAACCAAATTCGTAGCACATCAGCAAAGACCTCCTCAGAAATACCTCGTTGAAAAAGAAATATTGGCTGTTAAGGTTAAAAAACGCCTGACCTTTAAAGAAGCCTGCCATAGACTATCCTCAATGTACCCAAATACCAGAACTTTTGCGTCTGTTGTGCAAGCACACAGTCTCGTGTGACTCCTTTCGCTTCGTCGAATGCCCCTGCTCCGCCTGGGAATTCTGCACGCTCACTACCTCCAAAACCTAAAACTTTACACCACTGCTCAACGCAAAACCGAACGTTCTACCTGTGCCTCTCCAAAGCGAACATCTAGCAATAAACGCCAATCTCCAACATGACCCACATTGGGTGCTACTCCCGAAAAACCCAAACGCCAGAAACCGCCCGATCGTTCTGTAAACATCACTAGTATTCCTTTTAACCAAATATAGCCGCCCACCTGATAAGAACAAATCGAAACAGTCCGAGCGCAATATATGACCATGGAAACTGTGATATCACACTGGAATATACGTGGATATCGAAATAATTATTTTCATTTAAGAACGCTACTAGCAGATTCACAGGCGGCAGTCATTTGTCTGCAGGAAACCAGAATGCCAGCAGCCCTACCAAACTCACCACGAGGCTGGCCCTCTCGGCGGGGATGGATTGGACCACGGTGGCGTTTGCACACTTATGAAGCGCGCTGTTGGTCACGAGAGGATCCAGCTGACTTCGGACTTGCAGACTGTTGCAGTACGATGCCACCTTGACAAATTATACACGATCTATAACGTATATATCCCTCCGCATGAGAGTTAGCGCTCAACAAATACATCATCTGGTTTCGCAACTGCCTTCTCCGTATCTCCTTCTAGGAGATTTTAATGGTCGACACATATTGTGGGTAGACGCTGTCGTGAACCAACGAGGCAGAATTGTAGAGTCCTTTCTTAACACTGGAGATTCTATAATATTAAATAACGATAATCCTACTCGCCTCCACCTACAAACAAGCACCCTTTCTTGTATCGATCTGTCCTCTATCATTTCCAGATGCCGCACTTAACTTCTTCTGGTCCTCTGACATGGTATACTACTCGCCGATTTGTTGTGTATTCTAACTCCCAGAGTGCCTTGACCAGTATATGTGACCAGTTTTCTGTTCATTCCATAGTGACACAGATCCATTGCTGGTTGTACCTTTTGCGTGATGGCGGCTGATCTGTTACTTTCTGTTTGGTGCCAAGCCATGCAGGGATTCGGGATAACGAGTTGACTGATCATGCGGCTAAAGCGATCATTGTGGACCCCAACGAGATTATACCCCGTCCTCTACCGAGCAGGAATTATTACCCTTACCTCCATGCATTTCTGCTCAGACGATGGAATTTAGCCTGAGCCACTATCTGGCCCAATAAACTCAGGACGATCAAGGATAGTGTGACGGTGTGGGGTACTTCGTGTCGTAGGACCCGCCAACACGAGGTCCTGCTCACAAGGCTTCACATTGAGCAGACACGCCTAACACACAAGCTCTTACTTGACGGCGAACCGCCACCTTTCTGCGATGGATGTATTGTCCCTCTCACAGTTGAGCACCTCCTTGTTGAGTGCCCGAAGTATGCTGATGAGTGGGTGGCCCACTTTGGCGCTAGCGGAATCGGTCAGCCTTTGAATATTCGCTGGGTCCTTCGGGACAATGAAGCTGCTGTTTCGGCAGTTGTCTCATTTTTAACGCAACAGGCATTTCTTCCGACCTCTGACACATGAGTGACCCCATCACGCATCATCTATAATTGTGGTATTCGTACCATACATTTCATTGTAAATGTAAGACTAGTTTGGTCTATGTGCCTCATTTTACATTGTATGGCCTGCTTGCCACATTTTATATGCGGACTACGTGTTACTCTCACTCACTGTGTAATGTACTTTAGTACATCATAGAGTACCCGATGGACATGCTCCAATACGTCCCGACACGATTCAGAACGATATAGCCCTTAGTGGTTGAAGTGCTAGCTAATGGTCTGTCGTAGTAGACGGGCACCAATTATAATAATAATTTGGCATGGCCCAGATGGCAACTTTGCAGCATCGACTCCGACAGCCCTTGAACCTCGTCTTTCGCTATGTCGAAGCGCACAGGCTTTGATTTTCCTTGGCCAAGACTAAAGTAATGCACTTCTGCCGCCATCCACGGCTCCACCCTGACCCGGACTTGTTTCTAAATGGGGGTGTGCCTGGAAGTGGCGGACTCGCACAGTTTCCTTGGTCTTGCATTTGACGGACACTTCACCTAGGAGGCTCATATCTGCAGTCTTAGGCGCGCCATAGATATTCTTCGTTCTTGGAAGTTCAGCGCCTGGGGCGCTGATAGGGCTACTACCTTACTTTTTTATCGATCTTTTGTTCGTTCGAAGCTCGACTACCCTACCCTGGAGGGTACCACATTTGACTATTTGTCGCCACGCCTCTGCTCCCAAAGCTTCTACAGCGCCAGGACTATTGCGTTCGGCTCTTTTTAGAGCACACTTCGTGTTACGCTGCAACCGTTCCAGTGTATAGGGATGGCTCCAAGTCCCAAGAGGGGGTCAGTTTCCACGCCTGTATCTCCTCTGTTTGAAGTCAGCGGGGCTCTGCCAGGCGCTGCGTCTGTCTTCACGGCCGAGCTGCTTGCAATACACCGCTCGGTATAGGAGATAACGTGATGTGTCCGGTTCGGAGACCGGATTGTGATTTATAGCGACTCACAAAGAGCCCTGAGTGCTCTCGGGGCATTTTAATCTCTGCATCCCCTGGTTCGCGATATCCGTGACTCCACGGTTTTGACAAGTCGGGCGGATGTCGAGATTATCTTCTGCTGGTTCCTCGCCTTTAGGAATTGTGAGGAATGAGGGCGACAAAGACTCACTTACAGTATTTGCGGTAAGTGGAACGCACTTCCAGTGGAAGTTGTCAACAGTGAATCTGTTGACCAGTTAAGTCAAGACTAGACAAAGTCTTGCAAAGTGGCCGTTTAGGGACGCATAACAATTAAGCAGCCATGTGCCTACTCGATTGCTAGTCCAAAGGTACCCTCTTTGAATGGACCGTAAGGTCTCCTAGGGTACTTTCTTTCCTTGTAACTCCTTGTAACTCTATCTCGCTATCTATCTATCTCTCTATCTCTATATCTATCTATCTCTCGTGTGTGTGGCCTTCGTTGTACTTTACCCCCATAGGCAGAGGATCATTCGACGACAGGTTTACATTGAGTGAGTTGCGTTTCGCTCTCGTTTCATGTGCAAACATCGCATTATCCCATCGTGTTACTCTGGAGCCGCGTCGGTTTACAAATGGCTCGAAAAGCCAGATTGTAATTAGCTTTCTCCCCGAGTTTGACGTTTTTTAATCTATAGCGACTCACAGAGCACACTCATAGGTGCATTGGAATCTCCGTAGCATCTCGTCCGTCAGTATGCGTGAGGCCACGGCGTTTCTGCCCTTAGGGAATGTTTAAATTTTCTGCTGATGAGCCAGGCTGGTCACAGTCTGACTTACCCGACCGGCGTTTGTGTTATTCTCCATCGACTACATGGTAGGGATTAAGAGATGGGTTACTGATCCCGGGCACCTAAAGCTACTACGCGCCATCGCGCCGCGACTGTTCCCATAGGCCTATCCCTCAATGCCCTGACGGCTCCAGGTCATTTTTTGTCGTCTTCCGTTTCGGACACATTCGCGGGACGCAGTGCCCATAAACCCTTCTGCGAGCTTTGGTCGCCACGTTCTCGTACGGGGGTGGGGGTATCACCGATGTGCGCTCATTTCAGATGCCTTTATTTCTCAGTGGGGACCTGTAGATACCACGGGTATCTACAGCGTATGGTCGCTGCCCTGAAGTCAGGCCTAATCAGGACTCCATCCGGCGACTAACCACACCCGATGTGGCTTAACTTAAAATCGGAAGTGTTCTTTTCACTCGGTTAAGCCGTACCCTCAGTCTGGGGCAACTGGACGCACGCTCCTTGTCCCAGTACCGGGACAAGGGGGTGGGGGTCGCTTCCGTTTGTCTCGTGAACGAGCTCATGCACATCTACTAGTTTGTGGGCTTCATTTGTTGGTTGGGGCCTCGGGGAGCGTGCTCCTACCTGCTGAGCGAGGCTCAAATTCATTTTTATTTTTTTCAATTTCTGAAATTCCTCGTTGTTTTCCTTTCATTATCCTCTTTTTCTTTACTTTCATCACCCTAGGTTGCGTTCCTCTTCAATTACTACAGATCATGGTTGATCGATTGACTATTAATTACCTTTACCTTCCAATTATTCACAGTTATGATCGCGATTGATTGAAATTCCTTGAAAAAGATTTGGATAATTAATAATCCCCCCCCCCCCCCCCGATTATAGAGCAACAAGTTGTCTCATTCGGGTAATGTACCTTCAACACACTTTCATTTTCTAATTTCATTTTCTAAGTTCGCTACTTCTCAAGAAATGTGTAGTTGGCCCCTGCCAACTACTACCATATATTGACGTTAATTGTAATTGGTGGTATTCTGTACAATTAATCAACCATCCTAACCAAAGTTCGAACCGACACAATTTACTTATTTCAGACCGAAGTCAGCCCCGCTCTTGTAAATGGTGGAAAAGGGAACCTTGAATCTACTTTGCCTTTAGACCTCAGTTTCAAGAAGCTGGAACAGAACCCGACCTCTCCCATGGGCGGGACCACTTTCTCCTTCTCTACTTTTGGCAAAAGTAAAAATTGCCCCCGCAACCTCCATGAGGATATCAGCTCCCCTCTTTCGTCCTCCGTCAGTGATACCAACAGTATCAGCCCCTCGGTTCTCTGCATGGACATCGGCCAGCCTGGCGACCAGAATCATTCCATCTTGTCCGAGCGAAGTCCGCACGAAGACGAGAATGAAAACCTCGTCAACGAAGCTCGTGAGCGCGAAAAGGCCTTCTTCGACAGCCTCCACAATGAGCACTTTCTTACTGATGATTCGACCGGGCTGGACCCTCCTCCGCCGCTACCCATGGTTAAATCCGGGGCCACCTCGCGCAAAATCAAAGTCTGTAGCGACGATGGCCCTTCCATGGTCTACAAGATTAAGTTTCACGCAGAGCAGGTAATGAACGAATCGTTTTAGTCTCAAAAATTCATTTTATGCCCCAAGTCTGATTAACTCGTTGAGAGGTTAGTCTAGGGATAGAGTACCTCCGATTCAGGTCGCCTTCCCGGTGGTTGCCATACGCTGTAATACGGCGACTTATGCCCAACTAGGCAGTCGCCAGATGGGCCTTAAAATAAAAAAATGCCATACTCTAGATACCCGTGGTTCGGATCCCACGTTAATCAGTAGGTCACCACTGAGAAATAAAGGCATCATAATTAAGTGTAGATCGGTACTAAAACCCCTACCATTAAAAACAAACTTGTTTGGCTTTTTTTATTTAATTCTAATTGTTAATTATTAAATCCGCAATATTTCAGATTTTTGTGTCACGGATCCTTGGGATTAACGAAGAAACGGGTGACAAGATAGAGTTGTACAAGTGCTTCTTGTGTAGCTGTGCGTACCCTTCCGTGTCGCGTCTGCAAGCGCATCTGTGTCACCACAAGCAGCGGTTCGTGTGTCGCAAATGTATGTTTTCTTGCGATTCGCGAATCCAGTTTTCGCAACACGTACAGAAAGAGCACGTTACCATCGAAACGTCAAAGTAAGTTTTAGTCGTTGCTGTGGTTACGATTCGAGTCTCGATTGTAACGGTCTTATTCCTGCAGGCTCATAAATATCTTCCTTCAGTCGCAGCATTCAGGCATTGGAAAGCTTCCTGTTTTTTGTTCCCTTCTCCTCATTGAATGAAAATGCCTCAGTTGTTACAATAACTTCTTTTTGAATTAAATGCCAAGACTAAAGTCACAAGATTGGAAATGCCACTTTACTCGCATTGAGTTAAGGCAATTCCAAGAAACGTTGCCTAAAGCCCTTAAAATTGCAGTTGTTAGGAATTAATTCCTCGCTGTTTTGGTGAAGTGAGGAGGGATTGTCCATTCTCCTGGAGATCTCTCAACATCTAGTCTTGTGTAGACACCAAAAACTGCCGGGTACACGACGTCGCTACATTAATCCACATATTCGCCATTTTGTCGCACAAAATGGATAAATTTGAATATTTTTCTAGCCTCGAGTGTATCCTCACCCTATCCTTGTTGTTTTTATAATTATTCGTAATATCTTCCATCTTTCCCTTCCAAAATAGTATTAAAACTAGTACTTGGGCCATGGAACACTCTTATATGTTCACTCCCCTTAACTTCGCTTTTTAAAAAAAACTGATTTACGTGACGTCGGCATCCTCGTTTATTTTCGCCATTCTTCATTAAAAATGAAATAAAGTAAAATTTGCCTCCGATAAATTGATTAGTGATTCTTTTATTGCGTTTTTATTACAGGGAAGTGGACAATCACCCGTCGGGGGACCATTCGGACGACACGAGCAATGCCGAGAATACCGTAACGGTGGCGGCTCTGTTGTCCGCTCTGCACGGGGGCTCCCTCAGCAGGAACGGCTCGCTCGCCGAAGAGCAGGAGGATGGTTTCAAAGGCACTGCTCAAAGAGAAGAGGACGACGAACGCCGGAGCGAGGAGTCATTTCCAGCGTCTCCATCGTCTGAGCCCCAAATGGAAATGGGCGACGCCATGGACCTAAGCGGCAGTGGTGGGGATCTCTTCAAAATGTTTTCCTGCCGATTTTGCGGCAAGAAATTTGACCGCGCGTTTTCGTGTAATCGCCATGAAAGGGTCCATACAGGGTATAAACCCTGTTTCTGTAAAATCTGTGGTCGAGGTTTTTCTGAGCCACGCAACCTGCGTCATCATGTCATTCGTTTTCATAGTGACGGGTCTTTGCGCCACCTTATCAAAAGGGACCGGAGGAAAAAGAAGGAGGAAGACACGCCTCTGGGAGTAGAATGTTCCCCGAAAGATGTTTTGCGTGAATGTGGCAACAAGGAGAGTTCGAAGCCGCTCTTAGAGAATATTCTCGTCAGTTCTCGGTCCCAGGAGTACTCGTTAGCCTCCCACACCCCCTCCCTGGTCATAACGAAGAACACTCACAATGGGTACCCTCTCCAAGACCTTCCTAATGGCGTTCCTCGAAGTGATGATTTAAATACGTACACCACCAACCTTACCAAGATATTTGCGGCTACTTTGGATAGTAAGTTTTCACATTTTTCTCAACCGTTTCTCCACAGAGGTCGGTGTATATCAGCGCCACTAAGAACCACTCACACACTCCACTCCGTTTATGCCGATCAAGTACAAAGTTCGACGCCATATTGACCCTTCGCGTGGGTTGGGGTTGTGAAATCTCGTTTAGTCAGGATTCATCAAGGTACAGAAGCATCCCCCAGTACGCCCCCTCACAAACCCGCTCCTTGCACATCTATCCAACAGCACTTCCTCTTCGGTCAGTCATTTTTTCTTGATTCACACAATCAATCCTCCCTTTACACACCCACACTCCTGAAGGCTATTTCCATCCCTTCTCACATGGATACACCACCTCAGAACACACTGTCGCAACCTCGTTCACATCCTTCGTAACACCATCTTTACCCTACTCCCTAGCCTTCACTAACCTTCTGAGACTTAGACTACCCTCCAAAACTAGGTAACAAAACACCCAAATCAGTTTTCTTGGAAGAACTCTTTATTAATTTCCACGAACAGCAGATTAAAAAAAG
The DNA here is from genome assembly GCA_963969495.1 of Ceratothoa steindachneri. NCBI lineage: Eukaryota > Metazoa > Arthropoda > Malacostraca > Isopoda > Cymothoidae > Ceratothoa > Ceratothoa steindachneri. The sequence continues at coordinate 45,215,324 of OZ018327.1, forward strand.
TTGAAATTCTCTCTGAAGAACGGATGTCAAAAACTAGAGAACGATAAGTATAAATGTAGCCATAACTAGAAAACATTACCTCGTACACAATTAAATAAAATATTAAAAAAAACGTATGCAGGACCTTGTTCTGAGTGACTTGAGCACATTTTCGACTGCAGGACTTGACCATTTTGTCGCATTGTTCAGTCGTGATTTTATTCCACTCTTCCAACCTTTGTTACAGTTCGTGATCATTTCTTCATTTCCGAGCCAGCACCTTCTCACTGACAATCTTTCATAGGCTTCCTATCGGGTGTAAATGGGGGCTCTGCGCAGGCCAGTTCATCACTTCGATATTTTCAGAATCTAAACTTTTTTCCTTTGCTGGAGCATTTATTGCCCTAATGAAAACACTCCTATATTCCCGATGCTCGGAATCACATATTCCTGAAACATTCTTGTATACTGCAGTTTATTTTGAAAACATTCCCCCACTTACATGTTGGATCAATCTTTCGCCTGCACAAAGTCTTATTACATGCCACTTCACATTCGATCCCAAAATTAAATTTCTTTGGTCGCTAAAAAACCCACTTTTGAGTACTCCACGTGACCTTGCTCACTAGCGAAGGCCTGCTTAAACGCTTTATTTTTTTTTATGAGTCGCTTCTTAGGACGGGCGTGTTTGCCGAGAGCCCGACCTCTCTCAAACTACGCGATTCAGTTTAACGAGACATATTAAAGTTAATGTTCTCTACAACTTAAGTGAAATACCGGCTCAAATCACTCCTTCATCGCTCGTTTTTCGAGGGTGACCTTTTGACCGATTACAATGCCATGAAATGTCAGTGTCATTCCTTCACTCTTCCACTGAACAACCTTCTGCTCTCTGGAGGATTTGACCGTAACTCTTCTCTGGTAATGAATAATATAAGGTAGCAGTCTATAATACACATGGGACAGTGTTGCCATACATACTAGGTGCGGTGGATATATAATTTGTCGCCTAACTTCAATATAAAAAAATAACACAAGAGTTCATATATATATTTACTAAAGTTACATGTTAAAGACTTGAAGGATTTCTGTACTATTCATTTTATTCAATGAAATCTCCGTCGGCCTCCGGACGGCGTGGGAACATGATGCAGGCCTTGGATATTCGCCCTATTTAACTAGGCGAAAACCGGTAATGCTGGACCTAAACTCCTCCACCATGGTTGTGCTCAGACACTTGTTGGTCTTTCTTTCAACCACCCACCACACATACTCCAAGCGGTTGAACTCTGGAGTGTTGGTAGCCAGATGTTAAGTAAATTGTTTTACAGCCAAAGTTGGGTCCTGCTTGTTGTGCGGCATGGTGCAAAATCCCGCTGTCACATGCATCGTCAGTCTCTAGACCGCGCTTCTTCACTTTCGACCCAGATCCGCTTTGCAAGTGGGTACTTGCTCGTGGTACCGCTACCGCGGGAAAGCATTCGTGCCCTCAGCGCAGTAGTATTATCACTTCTGCCACTTCATCCATACTAATAAATGTGGTAGATGTGCAAAATCGGGTCAACCCCAAATTTGTTTTTAACTGCTCTAAGGCCGTACACGGACGGAAGCATTGCCGTTTGTTTTTAAAAACAAACAAAAACAAGCAAAAACAAACGCCCTGCCCCCTCAGGCTGAGGGCCGTCTCTTCCAAAAATTTGAGGGGCAGGGTTATATCTCGGTCCACGCAACCAGCCACCTTCCTCCACCAACCTCCCGCGTTCCGATTTTTTCGCCTTTGCATCTCTGCAGGGTCCTGGCCCCGCCTAGTACCTAGAGGAACGGCGCCTCTCGGCTCCAGTGCTGTTAGGAAGGCCTGGCTCACTGAGTTTCCTTTGGCCAAGCCTGGTGAAGCTGGTGCGTTCCCCCGGCTCCCCTGTGCACCCTCTTTTTGTGCATGATCATCACGTCCTTTGACTTTCCTTATTTCTTCATTTATCTAGATTTAAGAACCTGACTAGATAGCTCCTGCCGCGTCAGAAGAGAGGCTTTGGAACCTCTATAAACCCCTCGAGGGGTCCTTGGCGTTGGGGCGCAAATAATGGGAAGTGCGGTTTTGTCCCCAATGACCTCTTCCCTGTGCCCAAGGATCTGACCATTTCCCCGAAGCCGTCCTATGGTGGCAGCAGGCTTTATTGCCTTGTTGGCTACCAAGCCTACTAAAAGCATCCGAGTCTCGTCGCTGGGTTTGTTACATGGCATTTTCAGATCCAGGTCTCTTTAGCGACTAGTACAATTTAGTAAGGGTACCGCTCTGTCGCACCTGCCTCTCTAGCTGCGACCTTTGGAGATCGACCGCAGGCTGGAGGACTTCTGCTCGGTGATGGTCACACAGGTTCAAGCAACCCTTTATCGTGCCGAGAGTTCTCACACCCTCAAAGGTCCGAAAATCAGAGACGGGATAGGCTGAAACTGAGATATACCCCATCAGCCAATATTTCTTTAAATGTGGTCACAAGAGTCAGAAACTTTGTGTTTCAAACTTTATCTCTAACTGCAAAACTTGGTGTTGAGGTGGGCGAGGACTACGACATCATCTCTAACTGGCTTCCCCTCCTTATAGCTTCAATAGGGAAAGGAGTTTCCTCTCTCCCACTTTGTGAGACGCCCTCGCGCATCTCCAGGGGAATATGCAGTGTAAAGTTACATCTTGCATCTGAATGGGATCACGTCCAAGGGGAGTGACAATAGGGAAGACGGCTCACTGGGTTGAATTGAATTGTTTGACAGTTCGTTCACCCTTTCCTTCTGCACCAACTTTATTTTTTAAGAGTATCCTCTTTATTTCCTCAAAGTTTAAGGACCTGACGAGCAACTCGTTCTGCGTCAGAAGAGATGATTTGGAACCTCTACAAATAACGCCCGCTGGTTACAAGAGACGATTGGTTTTGCCCCATTAGCCCCCCTGTAAGGGGCGCGGCTATTTGCCTTCCTGGCCGCTGTGTTGACAGGACTCAGCGCCCCGTCCAGCCCCAGCTTAGCTGCTTCTTGTTTCTGACACCTGTGTTTTTACCCTACGTCCTCACTTTCCTACAACCTCTCCCACAACTTTCTCTGGTCGGCCTCTAATTTCACAAAGGTAAACACCGACCAGCTTCCTCACCCCTGAGCTCCAGCCTGGGGTGGTGGGTTTTAACAACCTGCTTCATCCCTACCCACACCTTTCTAACATTACCCTTTCTCTGTCGATCAATTTTACGCCGTTCCCAAGGTGGAGCCACAATACTGATGGGCTACCAGGCGGGAGGAGTGGCCTCAAATGGCGACAGCTGGTTCTGCCGGTTATGTGTTCACCCCTCGCAGAGCGGGCTACTGCGTGGGTGATGAGCATGTGCAGCCCGTCAATTACAAAGGGTCACTATGCCCAAAGATGAGTCCATAAAAAAAATCTCCCTTTACCTTCCCTTTTACCTTCCCCTTTACCATCACCGGAGCCGCCTTCGGTCAGCTTCACTAAAAAATATGGAGGTCCCCCCTCCCCCACTGTGTTTTATCAGGGGACCCTCCAAATTTCCTTAACGGTGTGGAGGCCTACCTGTCCCAGGTCTACGGGTGTAGGGGACTCCCCCTCACCCCTAATCTAGAGGCGCCCTTGGGTGCCTCCCTCTTTTCAGCGGCAGTCCCTCCTTTTCGTTCACAAGGGACTGTCAAGAAAACACACAGGCGGCTGAAAACTGACCGCTCCAAGTTGGAGCGCGTCGATAGGGCCAACACCCTCAGAGAGGGTAAGGGATAGCAGGGCCCGTTGGTCCTTTCCCCGTAGCATCTTGAGCTCGTGTGCTAAGAGCCTACAGGGGGTCACTAACCTGGCATTAGGTGAAAAAGGAACCTCGAATGGGATCTGGGAGGTCTTGGGAGGGGATGGCCACATGGAGGCCTCCCCTGAGGTGAGCCTGAGAATCTCCCATGGGGTTGAACCCGGCTCGGTGCCAAGCACAGAACCCGTGTCTGTCCCTATGCAAGTTCTTCCTCAGACGGCTCGGGTCCCCGAGGCCTTACAAGGAAATGGGGATCTCCTTCCCCCGTCTGATGCCTCTGTGACAGCCAGGCCCTTAAAAAAAAAGACGTCCTACCCCCCCCCCCAAAAAAAAAACCGCCACTGAGTGTGACGCCGTACTTACCATGAACTTCGTGAAAGGTGTAGTTTATGCGAGGGAATTCGTGGACTACTCTATAGATGACATCACCTTAGAGCTGGCTAACCATGGAGTGGTCAAGATCGAACGTGTAATGAGAAAACAGGGAGTGGTCTCGAGACCCACCCCTACGCTCTTCGTTATGTTCGACTGTGACAAGCTCCCTGAGTCGGTACGTGCCGGTTGGCATCGCTACCGCGTGAAAGCATTCGTGTCGCTGCAGTGGAGGTGCTATTACTTCCACTGCTTCGGCCCTACTAATGGCTCCTGTAGACGCGCAAAGTTGTTGCTCCAAGGCCGCACACGATAAGTCCAAATCATGTGTGGTCAATTGCGGAGAGCCGCATCCCACTTGAGAAGGAAATCCTGGCCGTTCAGGCCAAGTATCGTCTCCCATTTCGCGAGGCTAAGGACTTGATCCTCGGGTGCCCGGCTCTGCCTGGAACGTCTTATGCCTCATCGTTAAGAAACGCACCCTCTGCTCCTGGCCCCTCCAGGCCTATGAACACGGTCGTTTCCGCGCCCATTCTACCCACCCTTGACACCACTGGTATAGCTGGTGGCATAAAGGGTTCACATCCAGCCCCGGCTAAAACCAGAATTCCCCCTCCCTCCCGTATGTCGAAACGGCCGCGCCCCTCCACAGAGTCGTTAGACTCGCAGGAGGCAACACCCATGCAGTTGGTCGTGTGGCCATCTTCCAGGTTTCCTAAAGCTGTGCCCCGAAAGGAGGACAACACCAAAGCAGCTTCCGCTCTTCGTGCACACCCATTGGTAGGCGCGTGGCTCGGAGACGGTGGATCCTCCTAAAGAGGGGGCGACTCTCTCCACTGTCTCCCAAAGAGGCGGAGGGAAGAAACGAATCGCATGGCGAGCCAACCCTCCCCGATAAGTCGTCGAAGGCGACAGCGCTTTGCCCTACCCACAGCGGCCAGATTCTGCCTACGGGAAGCGTACGGCCATTCCTGTGAGGCTCTTCTCTTCGAAGAGAGCCCCCGTATCTCCTCCGAGCTAGGCCTAGATAGCATATTCCTTCAATGGAAATGCCGCTTACCCCGGCTAAATGGGAGGTTCTGCGGAGGCTCGTCTCCTCCCGTTCCCCGTTAGCAGGAGACCATGCTGGGCCCGTGCCCCCTGCCCACCCTCTCGGGGTTGAAGGGTTTAGCGACCTCACCACCACTGGATGGGGGCCGTCAGGAGGATGCGCGATTTATACCCGGCATAATGTCTCCGTTCTTCGCTTTGCTTTAGATAGCTCCTTTCAGTCAGTAGCTGTGCAGCTGCACCTTGATAGGTGGCATACTTTTATTTCCGCGTACATTCCACCGTCAGCCGACTTCGACGCAGGGAACTTCCGCCGTGTCGTGGCACGGTTGCCAAGGCCCTTTCTTTTGCTCGGACACCTGAAGAGTAGACACCCCCTCTGTGTAGACTACTCGATTAATCCCAAGGGCCAAGGCCTAACTGACCTGATCGACGACCTGGAGATGTGTCCTAAATGTGGATGAGTTTACGCGTCACTGCCCGAGAACTACTTCATTTTCCTGCCTTAATCTTTCCTTGTGCTCTCCGGATGCACAGCCTGATTTGGGGATGAGTTTACGCGTCACTGCCCGAGAACTACTTCATTTTCCTGCCTTAATCTTTCCTTGTGCTCTCCGGATGCACAGCCTGATTTTGGGTGTGGGGTAGTCGATGACCTCCATAGTCGTGATCACTTTCCCATTCAAATATCATTTTCTGGGCCACTGCCGCCAGAGAGCCCGCCCCGGTGGTGCTTGGCGCGGGTGCAGTGGTTGCATTTCTGGAAATAACTGATTTCTCTGCCTCATTCCATGAGTTTATGTCGGTAGATGAGGCCGTTGAGTTCTTTTCCGGCAACCTCATCATCGCTGTGGGTTGTAACTTCTATTCCTAGACTGTCTGGCCATTTTGCACCTTGACCACTCCCGCGGTGGTCAGCCGAGTGTGAGACGGCCCACAAACCGAAGCGTTGTGCCTACATGCGCTATAAGCGCCGCCCAAACGACTTCATTTTCGGTAAATTTCGTCGAATTCGAGCTAGGTTTCGGTATATTTCGAAGCACGCCCGCCGCTCTTCTTTGAGGGCATACGAGTCTTCACTTAACGGGAATACCCCTCTAGCAGAGGTGTCAAAGCGAGTCAAAAGGATTCGGGGCAAGTTCTCGCAGGACCCCCCTTTCGTTCTAGAAGAGAATGGGACCGCAATCTCTGCCCCCGCATCCGTGGCGGAATCCTTCGCGACCGCTTTCTCCAGCCGGGATGCTGCGCCTTGTGATTTCGCGGAAGGCCGCCTACTGCACTTTACGTCCAGAGGCCGAGAACCCTTCAAAGACAGGTTTACTCTGAGTGAGTTGCGTTCCTCTCTTGCTTTGTGCGCGAACACCGCCCCTGTTCCAGACAATGTCACGTAAGCCATGCTTCAACACTCGTAAGCGAGGCGTGGTCTCTTAGATTGTTCTCAGGATGTGGATAGAAGCCATCCGCCAGATTCCTGGCGAATCACTGCTGTGTTCACTTTTTGCAAACCGGGGAGAGATCACTCTACCCCGGCCGGTTTCCCCCCCAATCTCTTTAACTTCCTTCGTGTGCAATTTGATGGAGAATTTGGTAAATGTTAGATTAGCCCTTTTTCTGGACAGCGGAGGCCATCTGTCTTTTGCACGGTTCGGCTTCCGTAAGTTGCACTCTCCGTCGGATGCTCTGCTCCGACTGGAAAATGCCGTAGACAGCACAACGCCGCGGTGTTTTTCCATCTAGAGAAGGCATATGATAACTGCATTGCGATACGGTATCATGGAGACTATCCACACGATGGGGGCGAAGGGACGCCTCCCAATCTCTATATCTGAACTTTTGCGAGATCGTCGATTCCGGGTGGGAGGGATCCCTATCCTACCCAATAGAGAGAGGCGCGGCCTAGATGCCAACCCTGCATCTTCGACTCCATAGGCATTGAACCGCGTCTCTCGCTATGCCGAAGCGTACAGGTTTCGGTTTTCCTTGGCTAAGACTAAGGTGTTGCACTTCTGCCGCCATCCTTGGTTCGTGATATCCGTGACGCCAGGGTTTTGGCGAGCTGGGCGGATGTCGAGATTATCTTCTGCTGGGTTCCTGGACATGTAAGAATTGCGGGGGATGAGGGCGATCGTAGCCTTACATGCCACGATCAGGGCAGCTCTCTGGTACCATTAATAAAATGTTAATAATAGCATGCCATATTCTAGGAGATGAATGCTCCTTAGCTTTTAAACTCCTGCGACAACAAGAGTTGGATTTATTTATATACGATGATTGAATGTTATTTTCGATTTTAATGGACACCTGTGTCCATTAAAATCGAATCTTTTTATCGGATGATGCCTGCATCATCCGATAAAAAGATTCTGGCTTCAATAATTGCAGCGTTGTTTAGGCTCTTGAGACTAATTACATCCAACGCCCAGTTCTAGGACCATTATTATATTTACTCGAATTTAAAGCTAAATACTAGAAAGTTTAAGCGAGAGGAGGTGAAAATGTGTGGAGGGCACAAAATCCTCCAGAGGTCAGCCACTGTAATGTTACCCATAATACACCCGACATCCCATTGCGTGCTTATCATCATTATTATTAATTTTTTCCTCGATTAACACGATTGGAGTTGGTTTGTAATGGGATGAAACCGTGAACTTGGAACATAAGAATTTGCACATGACATGGTCAGAGTCCTAGGTCCTGGTTGCCATGACCTGTGTAAAGCGTTACAACCCTCCTTAGGTCTATAGCGGTAGTATAGAGCAGGGTATGGATAGTTTCATCATTCTACCAGACCTACATTTTGTATTATATTTGCTTTGTTGTTTGCATACACAATTATTGTCTCCTGTCGTTTTGATAATAATTTTCTTCATCTTCAGCTCTTGTCCTGATTATTTCCACATTCTTTACTGTGTTCTAATGATTTCGGTCGTTACACTAGTTTCCATTTAATGTATTTTTCATATAATGACTTCGAATTTTATCCCTTTCAAATCATAGTCGTCCAAAGTAAAGAAAAATTACATTAATAATTCGAGTTCCCTTTTTTGAGCAAAGACCCCATCGCTATTTTAGGTTCACGCTCTAGAAGCGCCGAAGTAGAACATAACGACTCCAAACCTCTGATAGCCACGATCCACGGTAAAGACTCCCTTCCCAGTGCCATGACTACAGAATGCGAAGGCAGCGACCATAAGGACCACTTAGAGCCTGGCGAAATCCGCTTGAGTATGAAGACTAAGGTCATTGATGACGGAGAGAGGGGAAGGCGACTGGTTATTGCCGAGGACCAATCTGAAGAGGGGTTGGATCATTCTCCTCATTTTAGTTCCTACGCACCAAGGTGAGGCTGTGCTTCGTACCTCTAAAGTTGCGGGTTATATTTTTACCGGAAATTTCACGCCTGGAACTCGCCAACAGAATTATACTGCTTAATATAAAAGGAAGGGAGTAATTGAAAGAATGTAAGATGCAGAGTTCATCCAGTCTGGTCAGACTATATCAAGCATCACCAAGTTGGCTTCAGTAGCCTTAATCTCCCTACTAGATGCAGCTAACGTAATGACGCTAAACCCCCTTAGGAATGTGTAATCCAATGCCACATTAATTCAAATGCGATCTTTATGCTGCCGAATTTTTACATCTCAAAATGGAGGAAAGTTCGTATTTTTAAATTTTTTTAATTGTCTAAAACTCTTCCTAGTCCAAAGCTTTTGATTTGAGTTAATAAGTCTGAATTTTTTTTTGTTTTCCTCCTAATAACGGAAATGCGGTCACTTAAGTAGCACCCTATAAGGGGCGCGGCGATTTGCCTTCCTGGCTGCCGTGCTGACGGGACTCAGCTCCCCGTCCGGCCCCGGCTTAGCCTCTTCTCCTTTCTGACACCCTGTCCTCTTACCTTACTTCCTCACTTTGCATACAATCTCTACTACAACTTTCTCTGGTCAGCCTCTAATTTCACAGGTTGGATGCCGACCAGCCTTTTCTCATCCAACCATCACAGATCGGGGCTGAGGGGGGAAGGGACATTGCCTCATAACCCCTGAGCTCCGGTTTTGGAGGTGAGTTATTAACAACCTGCTTAACCCCCACCCTCGCCTTCCTCACACCCCCTTTCTCTCTCTCCTTTTCACAGTCTATCGACTTTACACCATGCCGATAGGCTGCCAGTTCACTAGGCGGGAGGAGTGGTCTCAAATGACGGTAGCTGGCTTTGGTGGCCCCGTGTTCACCCCTCACAGAGCAGGCTACTGCGTGGGGTGAGGAGTGTTTGCATCCCGTGCTAAAAAAGGGGGTCACCATGCCCAATGATGAATTAAAAAAAAAATACTCTTTACCTTTCCCTCGATCATCGTCGGAGCCACCCTCTGGCAGCTCCCCTGAAAAATATGTAGGTCCCCCACCACCCTATGTGCCTTCTCAGGAAAACCTTCGAAATTTCTTTTACCGGAGAGGAAGCTTACTCTCCTTTGCCTACGGGTATAGGGGACTCCCCTCACCCCCTTCTCTGGAGACGCCCTTGGGTGCCTCCTTTTCTTTCACAAGGAACTGCCAAGAAAGCACACAGACGGATGAAAATTTACAGCTCGTCGGTTGGATCTTCCATGGGGTCGAACCCTGGCTCGGTGCAAAGTACAGAACCCGTGTCTGCCCATATGCAAGCTCCTCCTCAGACGGCTAGCGTCCCCGATGCCTCACAAGGAGAGGAGGGATCTCCTCCCCCTGCTTTTGCTACTATGATAGGCAAAATCTTATCCATTTCAGAGAAGGATCTTCCTTAGTCCGGCCTAGGGGCTCCAGTCGGCGGAGGATAGGAGAGGGTTGATTCTCCGCCCTCCTCTCCAAAAAAGAAAAAGACGAAAAAGAATCGAGGCTCCTGCTGCTGTTTCAAGAAAAAGACGAAAAAGAATCGAGGCTCCTGCTGCTGTTTCAATAAGCGACCAAGCAAGATCGGCGCGTCTGGGCCCTTTGCTAACCCGAGTGGAGAGTCCTAGAAGATCTGAACTGAGTGCAGCCTCGATTACGTCGGGGCTCCTCATTCATAAGGTCTATAGAGAGGCCGTTGTGTTTTTCTCCGTCAACCTCATCGCCGGAGACGATCGAGAGGAACCTAAAGTTGCGCCGCGATTATTTCCATGCCCCCCCCCCTCCAATGCTGCGACCGCTTCAGGTTGCTTTCCGTCATCTCCGAATTGAACACACTTGCGGGACGCACCGCCATTTGATGGAGAGCTCGCCTGCGCCTTATTGTGATGACTGCGTTGTCCCCCAGTGTGTTCGGTACATTCTTGTTGAATGTCCCAGTCTGGGTGACTTCGCGCACGCTACCTGTCCCGGTACCGGGATGAGCGGGATCGCCACCGCTTGTCTCTTTTACTCGGGACTGGCTCGTCCACACTGACTTGTGGATTTCGACTTTTTGGAGGAGTCTGGCCTCCTCCACTTTATTTAACCGTTTTGTTTTGTTGTTATTTTTTTGTAGGTCGCAGTTCCTGCGCCGGGGGTGAGGCGGGCCTCCCCTCGACGCCAGAGTGTGCTTCCTATTTGTTGCCCCCTTTCCTTATTCCCTTTTTTTATTTGTACTATTCTGGGGGTTTTTATATATTGTTATTTTAATGTAGCATAGTAACCCAGATTGGCTCCTTAAATAAAAAAAATAAAAAATTGATGACTACAAAAAGCGGTCAGTTTGTGGTGGTAATGGTGTAACAAGATTGAAATTCTAGCTTGACGGCCAGTTGCCTACCATAATGAATCGCCTAACTAAGTAGACAAGAGAAAATGCCTTAGTGAAATCATTTTTTTAAGTAGAACCAAGATGTACCAAGTAGGGCGACGAGTTATGTAAACCGAGGAACGCTTCATCATTTTGCTCGACTCGTCGTAATTAACATCTCTCTTATCCTCAATAGATTGCGAATGGATACCTCACAAATTATGTCTCTTTCTTTTCCTCCTTTCTCTCCCTTTTTCTCCTTTCTCTCCCTTTTTCTAGCCTAGTGTCAGTTCATTTCTTTCTTTCAGTAATCCCGATACCAAATTTCGCAGGCTGAACATAGTACAAGAACCTGTCAAAAGAGACAAAGCCCTAATACCCATAACTGACGACATTGGAAGGACTTTCTATGAATGTCCGTACTGTCTCAAGTTTTTTGGTAGTACCTCAGACCTCAACCGACATCTTGATTTTCACGAAGGTGAGACCACTATATTTGTATTGTTTTATTCTATAAAAAAGGTTCCATTTCTAAATGGTAACTCCGCAGGGGAGTACCATGTGTAGCCTGTTGGAGTTTTTACCCGGAGTAGCTGCAAGGAGGGAAGCCCTAAAACTAGATTGACAAGAACTCTGATGGGGCCTGGGAAAGTTGTTGGAGCGCTTTCTCCTCATTCCCTCATCGCTACTTAATCAGCCTTTTGTCTAACTGCACTTTGTATCAGGAGAACTGCTTTCACATGGACAGAGTTCGGTTTGCTAGACATTGTGCATGGTTAGGTCGTCACCCACCCTACTCGTTACCGCCTATCTCTACTTCTCTTCATTATGTATTCTCCTACCACCTTGCAAACTTTCTTTTCTATCCTCAGAGGTTCTAGCCGTTAGGCGCACTCTCGTCCTCTTATGGGTCCTTAGTCAAGTGGCAGTATATAGTGTGAGGTACTTGCTGCGAGGGCTGAAAGCTCGCCGGCTGAGGCAAGTATTAGGTCCTAGGTGTGCTGGACTGTCGACTCTGCTCACCTTTTTCCAATACAAATACAAGTTATCTACGTCGGTACCATCCTTTATGGTCAAAGATCGAGGACAAATTTCGTCTGAATGGCTGGCCGGGTTGTCAAGGTTCATCTTATCTCGAACCCGTGAGCCGAGTTGTGTAAATTATCACATTCTGGAATTTCATGATCCTATAGAGACATTTTCTTAATCTCCCCAATCATAGGGAGGTAATAGTATATATTTTTCTTCGTAGAAACTCTTACAATGGCTACAATTGAAGGAAATAGTGGGCGAGCGCAGACACATGGAAATCCGCCTCCAAGCGCGGCCTTCCTCTCCCTAGGTATTGGGGAAGACGGAAGGAAAAGGAAGCACCCTTTCGAGCCGTGGATGGGCTCCCCCTCAACATTTCCATGCTGCAAGTTAACCTACCCTTTGCTATCTTTGGTGCCGCTTTCGGTCAGCTTCACCTCTGGAAAGGAGGTGGCACCCCCTGTTCTTTCTCAGGGGCTCCTCCAACCCTCTATTACCGGAGAGGAGGCTTACTACTTTCCTAGGCCTAAGAGTGCGGATGGGTTACCCCTAACCCCATTCTGTCGAGTCGCCCATGGACGACTCCATATTTCGAACAATGGCAGTATCCCCTTTCCTATCACAGGTGACTACCTAGAAGTAGGCAGGCGACCCAAAATCTGCTCCTTCCGGTCGGAGCAGCTTGATAAGGGCAATCCACTTAGTGGGGCAAGGGATAGCAGGGTCCCTGGGTCCGTACCCCTACAGACTAGCAGTTCTGCATTTCAAGCATGCAAGTGAAGACGCAACACGACAAAACAGAATCCTTGATGGGATCAGTGATGCCAGGGGGGGAAGTCACCACATGAGGCCTCCCTCTGAGATAGACATGGTCCAGGACGCGACCCAACCCCGTATAGCAGGATCTTCCATGTACTTTGTGCCAAACACCGAACCTAGATCCGCCCTTGTGTAAACTCTTCACGTGGCTCGTGCCCCTGAGGACTCAGAAGGAGAGGAGTGACCCCTCCCGGCTGGTGCTCCTTTGACAGCTAAGACCGTCTCCTCGGAGAAGGATCTTGCTGAATCCGGACCATCCGGCTGAGATGGGCTCCTTCCGGAGAGTAGGGGGTGCTATTTCCCCCACCCTACTCTCACAAAAAGAAAACAAGCAAGAGGAAGACTAAGAGGAGTAAAGGTTAATCTCCATCCGCGGGGGCTGCGGGGATTGATTGGTCTGCTGCCGTTTTGTCGAGCGATCATGGCAAGATGAGCACGCTCGTTCCCGAGGTTCCTTTGGGTGAGGGGGCCCGCACTGGAGCCAGCGTGACAGTTTCCAGTAAGGCGAAACGGCCGCGTGCCTCCTCCGCGTCGTTACTCACAACAGCAAACATACCTGAAAGTGCTCGTGAGGCAGTCTTTTCGGGTTCCTAAAGCTCCCCCCCGAAAGGAGTACGGCACCAAAGAAGCTTCGGCTCCTACGCCTCACCCAAGGCCGGACTGGGTGTCTCGGAGCCAGTAGATCATCCGAAGGATGCCCCACTGAACTTTTCGAGCCCGAGGAACGAAAAGACGCATAGAGAGCCCATCCTTCCCCGATGAGTCCTCGAAGGTGACAGCGCCGGAGTTCTGCCTCCTGGAAGCATACGGCCGTTTCCGTCAGGGTCTTCTTTTCGAAGAGGTCCCGCGCATCTCCTCCAAACTAGGCCTCGGAGGCATAGTCCTTCAATGGAATTGCCGCGGACTCCGGTCCAACTGGGAGAAGCTGCGGAGGCTCGTCTCCTCCCGTTCCCCGTTAACTCTTTTTGCGGGAGACCATGCTGGGCGCGTGCCCCCTGCCCACCCTCCCGGGGTATAAGCGTTTTGGGAGCCGGGCGGGTGGGTGGATGCGCGTTTTACACCCAGCATTATGTCTCCGTTCTTGTCTTCGCTTTAGATACCTCCTTTCAGGCAGTAGCTGGGCAGCTGTACCTGGATAGGAAGTATAGTTTTTTCTGCGTACATTCTACCGTCAGCCGACTTCGACGCCGGGGATTCCGCCGCGTCGTGGCACGGTTGCCGAGAACTTTTCTCTTGCTTGAGGACTTGAACGGGAGACATCCCCTCTGGGTAGACTACTCTATCAATCCCATAGGTCAGGTCCTTGCCGACCTGATCGACGATACGTGTTCTAATTGGGAATCAGTTTACCCATCACTGCCCGATAACCGCTTCATTTTCCTGTCTTGTTCTATGTCTGCTCTTCGGATGCCTAGCCTGATTTGAGGGTCGATGACATCCATTATAGCGATCACTCTCCCTTTTAACTATAATTTTTTAGGCTGTTGCGGACTGAAAGACCCACCTCGGTGGTACTGGGAGCTGGAGCGGTGGTTCCCATTTCAGGAAATGACTGATTTCTCTGTCCCAGTCGATATGAGTTTAGGCCGGTGGATGATACCGTTGTTCTTATCCTGCAATCTTATCGCTGTGGACATAACTACTACTTCTAGAACATCTTCCCGTTTTGCACGTGGACTGCTTCCGTGGTGTTCAGTCGAGTGTTAGTCGGGCCTGAGGCAGAAGCGTTATGCTTATGTGTTACAAGCGTCAACCGAACGATTTCACTGTGGATGAATTTCTTTGAGCTAGCGCTAGCTTCCGGTTTATTTCGAAGCACGCCCGCCGCTCTTCTTGGCGGGCATACTTGTCACCCAACGAGAAGACTCCTAGCAGAGGTGCGGAAGCGAGTCAGAAGGATTCGAAGTAGGTTCTCGCAGGACGCCTTCCGGTTCTCCTGGAAAATGGGACAGCAATCTCGAACCGCGAGTCCTTAGCGACCGCTTTCTCCATCAGCATTCAATGCGCGTCGTGATGTCGCGGAAGCTCGACAACTTGACTTTACCTCCAGAGGCGGAGAACCCTTCAACGACAGATTTACTCTGAGTGAGCTGCGTTCCGCTCTTGCTCCGTGCGCGGACACCGCTCCTGGTCCAGACGATGTCCAAGTATACAATGCTTCGATACAGGTGAACTAGGCATGGCCTTTCTGTTAGATTTGTTTAACAGGATCTGGACAGTGTGTATCCTCCCAGACTCATGGCGATGGATAGTGTGCTCGCTTTTCGCAAATCTGGGAGAGATCTCTCTATCCCGTCCGATTTCCGCCCAATCTCTCTAACCTCCTGCGTTTGCAAGTTTATTCAGTACGGCTTCCGCAAGTTCCACTCGACGTCGGCTGCTCTGCCTCCGACTGGAAAATATTTTCGAGGCCTTCCTTCGTAGCTAGTACTACGCCACGGTGTTTTGTTTTTTTTTCGATCTGGAAAATGCCTATGATACCGCATCGTGTTACGATATCTTGGAGACTCCCAATCTTTCTTTCTGCGTGAGGGAGCCCTCTCTGCCCCATAGGAGCAAGAAGAGGGCGTCCCGCTGGAAAATGCCCTCATTGACGCAATCTTTGCCCTGAGCATCAACTGTATCACCTCGATGCTGCCGGAAAATGTTCTCTCTACGTCAACGACCTTTCGACGGCCGAAAATCCGTTTTACTGCGTACAGCTGAAGAACTTTGGATACAGCACTTTTTACTTGTTTTAGTGTCTGATTGGCTTTTGAGCGCTGCTACAGAAACGAGCCTATTCTGGAAGTTTTAAGGTGAACCCAGATTCATCCTTCAAAAGAGAGCCATTTTTCACGTTGAAGACTCATAATTCAATGAGGGCTTAAGCACCTCACTGCTCCCGTCCATCGCTCTGCGTGTGAACCCGCTCGGATGTCTGCCATTCATTGATTTCGTCTTAACTATGCCAGCCACTTGGTTTGGCATAATTAAGGGCTTATGTGAACACTGGTTTGAGGCCTAGCCCACAGCAGAAGCATAAGTCAAAAATCGTCTCGATACTGGAGCATAACTGCGAGTCCCGGACGGAGGAGAAATCCTTTATCGCCCGGGGGACCCGGCCAGAATCATAGAGGGAGTTACACCCGTCTCTATGTAGTTGGATGCAGTTATGGCGTATGTACCCGTGAGGGGGTGGCAAAAACTTAGCGGTCGTTGATTCGGCCGCTATGCATTAAGTCCACCAAGCTCAACCCTCTGAGGTCCCCACCCGAGACCCACCCCATCACCCTATCATCCCTCATACTGGCAGCATACGAGCGGGAGAGCAACAGGAGAAATGGACGGGGGCGTTCCTCTCAAGTTACTTGAAACCCATTACCAGCCCCACTCACACCATCCCATACCTCCTTTACCACACCTAACTTTTTTCACACATAAAAACAAAATTAATTACACTTTGTTACAGGGAAAGAAGGAATAAGAAGAACGTCAAGACCATGGAGGCCCTCACTAAGAGGGTCCCCCTAAGGACCATAGCCGGAAGACAAACACCGACGAAGAAGAACCTATGCGAAACCCTCTACATCGAACTCAAGGTGGCACTGGTGAAACTCATTGAAGTTTCGTCAGGCTTCATCGCCATGTGTGCCGAAACCAAAGATGTGGATCAGCTCCTTTCAGAAGAGGGAGCGAGGGTATTAAGAGAGACCGGTCTGGAAGCCAAAACCCCCCCCCACAAGTGGCAGCAAACAGGAGCGTCATCTGCCGCAAAGTGGAGAGTTGGGTAGGCGAGCACAATACGGAAGAGCTCAAAGAGGAGATAACGAAAAGCAACCAACGGGCACAAGTTCGCGAAATAATTAAATTCCGCGAGCATACCCACGTTTTTAAAATAACGTTTGCCACTACGGACATGGCAAGGAAGGCCACCCAAAATGGTATTCTCGTGTTTAACATGAATACCAGGTGAAAATATACAGCAAGAAAAATTCAGTAGCATACAGATGTGCTTTGTGTGCTACAAACTCGAAGCCCATACAAGAAGCCCGGACAAGAATAAGCTGTGGTGCAGTGAGTGCGCCACAGAAGGGCACCGATTCGATAAGTGCGAAAGTAACTCGAAGAAGTGCCTAAACTGCAAAGGGGAACACCGGACGATGGCTCTTAATTGCCCCAAGCGCAGAGAAATTATTAGAATAAAAGAAGAAGAAGAAAGAAAAGCAAAGGAGACGACGTACGCGAGTGCCGCTAAAAAGAGTACAGTGACGAACACTGCACCAGGACCTGCACCTTTCAGCGTATCAGGAAATCTGAGCGCTAAAATATTGATCTGCATAACCCATGCAAATGTGGCAAATGCAGTGAAGCCTGGTTGTTATAACCAGGTGCTCAATGCGCTCCTGAAAGCAAATAACCTCCCGGCAGTAATCATGCCAGACGACCCCGAGTGTTCACAGGCCTTCAAGAACTCAATCATCCAAAACAATAACACCAAATCCGGTTTTGAGGAGATGATTGGAGCACCATCATCGGAAGAAACCGAAGAGGAAAAGGCTGGAAGTGAGGATGGATCATCCTCATCTGACAGCGAAGAGGGCCCCTGCACTCGCACGCGAGCAACCGAAAACAGGTCAAAGACCCCGAGCCCCCCTCCGAAAAAAGAAAACGCTGGGCCGAGCAAAATTGCCCAACTAGCCCCCAAACCAAAAAAGGCGAAGAAAAAGCATGGGTAAAGCAACTCATCAAGCTACGTAACGGGACTGAAAATAATGGAAATCAACACCAACGGCTGGACGACGAAAAGAATTCTTTACGGAAATGTATTCAGAGAAATTGATGCATACATCATACTGATCTCAGAACACGGGATCGATACGCGTAATACAGAAATGAAAATCTGGAACTACGATGTGTTGATCACCAACTTTTCGCAAGAGCGGTACGATGGCGCCGCTATTGCAATAAAGAAAGGGATCAAATACAAGCAGATAAGAAACTTAGAAGAATCCTACCTCGCGATTGAGGTTGAGCTCGACTTAGGAAAGTTGGTCATTGCAACCGGATATCAACCGCCAAGGAGAGATGTGTTGCCTATTCACACTCTCACTGGCCTATTTGGCAGAAGAGCCCCCACCATACTAATGGGGGATCTAAACGCCAGATGCCGAGAATCCGGTTACAGGACCTTCAACGGAATAGGGAGAAGCCTGGACCTGTTGCTGGACAGAAATATTGCCCAGTGGATAGGCCCCGACTTTCCCACCTATGTCAGAGAACAGAAATGCCACAAAGCCAGACATCTGTCTGGCGAATCGTCAGCTACCGTTCAATTACTACATGGAACCAGTCAGGTGCCATGTAGTGATCATATAGGGATCCTACTCACTATCAATAGGAACCCTATACAAGTCCCAGCAGTAGTCAGAAAGAACTACAGACTGGGCACGGTACGCACACCTTCTCGAGGCCTACGATCCGCCCAACCTGGACGAGGCAATTCTCGAGGAGATTGACGAGGCACTCGATGACCTCAACAACCAAATCACCGACGCAGATAGGGCTTGTATCCCTCGTTCCTCATATAGGACCATCTCGACCTACGAGTGGACCGAATATATGAAGGAACTATACCGTGAACTGAAGATAATGTATGAACACAACATCGTGAATGCATCAGTTCACTCGATGCAAAGAAGAATTGAACCAGTTGATCCTCGAACAACAAAACAGAAGATGGGAGGACGCGATCGAGAGCCTCGATCACGAAGCAACTCCCAAAGAATTTTGGAAGAAGATCCGAATTCTTAAAGGATCAACTGGAAAGAAGCATAAGATCGAGCTACAGAAAGAAAATGGAAACATCGAAGAAGAGGAAGAAAAAGTTGAAGAGATATTCCGAAGTTATTGGGAAAAGATCTTCAGTATAACTGAAGAAGAAAACGAAGACTATGACCTAGAGTTCGAAAGCAACATCATCGACGAGCTTAACGAAGAAATAGAAAAGACGCACCCTCATCACCAGGTGGATAGGCAGCGCGACGGAGCCGCCGAGATTACAGAAGAAGAACTACTCGGCGCGCTTCGCTCATTCCAACAAAAAGCCCCAGGACAATCGGGGCTTACAAAGCTTAACTTTGAAAAGGCACCAGCCTGTGTCATAAGGAATGAGAAGAATATTTAACGCCTGTCTCAATACGGGGTACTTTCCAGACGCTTATAAAACGGCGAAAATGATTTTCTTGCCTAAGCCTGGAAAGAACCCCAAGTTAAAGGAGAGCTACCGACCAATTTCACTACTGGAATTTGGTGGGAAGCTCTTCGAGAAGATCCTCAACAAAAGACTGGTGTCTCACCTGGAAGATAACTCGCTCTACAACCCACACCAATTCGGGTTTAGGAGTAAGCCAAGTACGGAAATGGCGATTAACGTCATTACGGAAAAGCTAGCCCAAGCAAAACGGGAAAAAGAGTTACGTGGACATTGTTTGTCGGGATGTATCAAAGGCGTTCGATAAGGTGTGGCAACGGGGAATGCAGTTCAAGATCTTACGACTGGGACTAAGTGAAAACTTAGAAAGAACTCTCTGTGACTATGTCATGGAGAGAGCGGCGTACATCAGTTTAGGGTGCACGGACGGGCCAAAGTTTCCGCTCAATGCGGGCCTCCCGCAAGGGGGGTGCCTGTCTCCCACTCTCTACTTGATTTACACCGCGGATGTCCCATTTCCTGTAAACCCCACTTGCCTCAACTTACAATTCGCCTATGCAAGCTCGCATGACAGCAGCAGAAATCGAAAACCTGAACACCTACGAGGCCCGGTGGAAAATCCGTACCAACCAGGATAAGTTCAAAGTTCAAGTTCAAGTTCAAGTTTCGTAAAAGATGGGAAATAGGTGTGAGATAGTAAGAGAGTAAAGTTAGAAAAAGTGGTTTTTTAGTAAGAGAGTTGGTGTGCCAGTACGTCTGGCAATGGCTTCATTACTGCTTCTTTGTTTTAACAATCTTCGTTTGTATTGCGTGGGAGCATTCAAGCCTTTGTATTCTTGAGTTCGTCCGTTGTGACAGCAGAGATCACTTGTTTGCTAACGCTATGCATGAACTGTCTGTATGTTCGGTGTCCTTTTTGGATCTTTTAAGTTGATAGTTTTTTTTTTTTTTTTTTTTTTTTTTTTACCTCGTTGGTTTTTTTTTTTTTTTTTTTTTACTCGTTGGTTTTTTTTTTTTTTTTTTTTTTTTTTTTTATTAACGTACATGGTCACATGTACTCAGTCCGTAGTTGAGCGTTCTGTTGGGGTTTTGAAATTTTTCCGGGTGTATCTTATCTGTAGAGTGGGACAGCGTCCTCCTGCGTACGCAGTTGGCTGCTGCCGAAGTCGCGTCGATAGTGACCGTGTCGGTTTCCGAAGTCGGGGAGTCTTAACTTTTGAAGAATATCTTCAGGCATGTAGGCGTTGATTTTGGACCATACATCCTTTGCTCTCTTATGCAGGGTCATGTTAAGGGGTTCGATCCCAGCAAGGTCATGCAGAACTCTCGAGGGTACGAAGTCCAATAAACTGAAGTCCAATATGTATCTCAGTGCCCTATTCTGCACTGCTTGGGCCTTCCTAAGTTGAGTTTTGCTGGCTAGGTGCATGGGAATGACGGGGTACAAGAGAACTGGCCTCACCAGGCTCATGAACAGCTTCCTCTTGTTCTTGAAGGAGAGCCTGCGAAATCGATAGAGGCACTGTAGACTCCTTTTAGCCTGGGACACCTTTTTCTCCATATGTCTGCTATACCCATTGGCCGTAACCTCGAGCCCAAGGGCCCGAGCCTCACGTGCGTATGGGTAAAACTCGTCCCTGACCAATACGTCCGCTGTCCTTCTACGTCCAATGGGGAGGACCTTGAACTTCTCGGCGTTTGTGCGAATTTTGGCCCTGCACTCGTAGGCGTTGAGGTTCTGGATCTCGCCTGCCGTTCTATTCGCTATGTCCGCTGGGTTCCGATAGTCGCTGGTTATTATTTGTGTTATATCATCCGCCAGCTGGACATACAGGGCGTAGTCTTGAGTGGGTGCGGGGAGATCACTCGTGTACAACGTGTACAGAGTCGGGCTCAGGCACCCACCTTGAGGGACCCCGGTGTACATGGAGAAAGGCTGCCCTTCGTAATCATTTATACTAATGACAGCCTCTCGGTCCTCAAGGTAGTCGCACAGGAGCCTCGTGATGTTCGCCTCCATGCCTAGGCCACTGATCTTCTTCTTGAGGCCAGGTATCCACACTTTATTAAACGCCGACTATACGTCACGAAGCACCACATCGACGTTCTTGTCCTCTGATTTCGCTATAGCAATATACTCGGTCATCACGGCAAGTGCCGTTTCCGTTCCGAGCTTTTTGCGGAAGCCGTGCTGCTGCGTGTTATAGAGTCCTTCCGCATCCAAGTACCCCATCAGCCGGTCATTAATCAATTTCTCAAACAGCTTGCCGATAAATTCAAGCAGGGATATCGGCCTGTAGCTCTTAATTTCCTCTTTAGGCTTGCCAGGTTTCGGAAGGAAAATCATCCTGGCCCTCTTAAGCGAGTCAGGGAAGTACCCAGCGTTTAGGCACGCGTTAAAGAGGTTTAGGATCGATATGTTGAAGTCCGGGGGCGCATTCATGAGATGGGCCTTAGTAATGCCAGAGATCCCTGGAGCCTTTTGTTTGAAGCTTTTTAGTGCTGCCTCGTACTCCTCAGCGGTAAAGGGACGGCCTTCTTCCGTCGCCCGACGAGTGACGTCCACATAGTGGTAGGGTGTCAGGGCCGGTCCGCGTTCCTCCAAATATGCCATGACCTCTTCTTCGTATTCCATGTCAAAGTCTTCGTTCTCCTCCTCCGTGATGTTGAACTCTCTCTTCCAATGTTCTCTAAAGTGGCGTTCGATGGTCTGGTCATCAGTGACCCGCACACCGTCGAATTTGATGGTAATCCTCGACTTGGTGGGCAGAGTGCCACTTAGCCTCCTGAGCTGGGTCCAAAATTTCTTGGGGTCACTTTCGGCATCCATGCCATCAATCATGTCGTCCCAGAGAGCCCTGGATTTTTCGCTGATTAGGTGTTTAAGTTCAAGGCGAATATCCCGGAACTCCCTATGACGAATGGCCGAGTTGCCATACACCCGGATCTCCTCGACTAGCTCCCTCAGCCTATCTTTTCGCCGGATGATGTTCGCATCCCAACGTGGCGCTGGGAGGGTTCTAAACTCGACCCGTGGGATAGCTACTCTGTCCGCCTCAGTTAACTTCTCCATGATGGTTTCCAAGCGTCTGTCGAGATCTTCGAGCGTAGGCTCATCGAAGCGTTCCTCCTGGTGTTCGCACAGGACTCGCCTGTACCCCTCCCAGTTCGCCTTGGGTATGCTCCTGTGAGATGGGACACTGATTTGAATGGGGGACGTTGAGATCGTGGTGACCATACTGATATGGTCTGATGGAGTATACGGACCCGGGACTGTCGCATGGTTCAAGATGAAGTTGGCATTGGTTAGGATGATGTCAGGCGTCGTGGAGGACCTCCTGGTCAGGTACGTAGGGAAATCCGGGCCGACTCTTTGCACTACGTCCCGTTCCAAAAGGAGGCTCAGGGAGGCTCCTGATCCATTGAATGCCGAGGTATAACCGGCCTCTCTACATCTGGCATTGAGGTCGCCGATCAGGATGGCGGAGTGGTTCCTTCTAAATAAACGTAGGAAGTTGGGGATGGGGAGGTACGATCGTCTTGGGGGTTGATATCCCACCGCTATGATGAGGTCATCAATCGTCGTGCTGATCTTTACCGCAAGATACGATTCCTCCAGGTCGGTGACCTCTTTGTATTTGATGCCCTTGCGCACAGCCAATGCAACACCATCGAACCTTCCGTTGGTGTGGCTGGTGGTGATGGTATTGTAATTGTGGATTCTGACGGGGTTGGAGTTTCCGTCGAGGCCGTGCTCCGAGATCAGGACAATATCTGGGTCTACCTCTCTGATGATGTTGTTGTATATAAACCTTTTACCTTCCCATCCGTTTACATTGAGTGAGAAGATCTTGAGTTTGCTCACTATCCGCACGTTATAATTCATCCTTAGTTTTCTTGGAGGTTCTGTATTTTGGCCGGCTCTCCTCTTGCGGGTGATCTTACTCTACCAGATCTCTTCTTCTTAAATTGCTCTTGCGAGAGATTGAAGCAGGATTCGGGACTTAGCTCGATGCTTCCATCTCTTAGTGCTGAGAGTAGGTCATCCTCATCAGAGTCGCAGTCGTAGTCCCACTTATATTTGCCTCTGACCACCCCCTCAACTATCTCCTTCACTTTCGTCAAACGCGGAAGTGGAGCCGATGGTGAGGCATAAATCTTCAGGTTGAAGTCGGTGGTCTTGGGTTTGGAAGTAGACTGCGCGCTCTCCTTAGCGTTCTTGTTTTGCTGGCTTTTGTTCTTGGTCGGGGTCTCTCTCTGGGTTCGTTGGTCGACCTCCATCCTTCCGGAGGACACGGAGGCATCTCGTTTGTTAAGTCGGGGGTCTCTTGATGCAGATCTGTTTCTCGGCGTCGTAATGGTTTTGCTCCCTGTTTGGGTCTGGTATAGCTCGCTTGATGGGGGGTTGTCGGGAAACCACATGGGTTTCATCCCGTTTTGGGTGAGCATCTTATTCAGCTCGGTGGCGTAGCTACCGGGCTTAGCAATGTTCACGAAGTGAGCGTGAACAACACACATCACCAAATCCAGGTTCATCGACGGGTCAAGCTGGAGTACCGTCTTGTCTTTCTCCTGGCTCTTGGCCGCCTGTGCATAGCTGGTGTTTGCTTTGCGGGTTTTCTCCTCTTGCATGCTCTTCTTTTTGTCCATCACCAGGCTCTTCTTCATGGGGCAGGACATCGAGAGGGTGCGGTGGGGGCCGTGACAATTGAGGCACTTTTTGTCATTTCCATTCGGGCACTCCTTCCATGTGTGGTCAGAACCGGCGCACTCCGAGCACACCTTTCCCTGGAACTTACAGTCCTTTGTCGCATGCTTCTCCAAGGCGTAGCACGAAAAACAGACCTGCACGGAGACGAAAGTCTCCCGCTCTATGCATGAAGCAGAGACCTTAGTGCAGAACATTATCAAGCCTGCTTCGGCTGCCTTGGAAGCCATCTCGGATGTTTGGAAGGTGGCCTTGAATAGGTGTGTGTATTCACCTCCGTCTCGGTTCTTAAATTTGTACACCTCGTCCAATTTCGCCCAGCTCTGCTTCGCCTCAATCTCCGTCATTATCTCTTCGGCTGTATGCGCACCAACCCAGGGGTCCAGGCGACGGCAGATGATCGACCTGCGGGCAGACACATGGGGTGGGACTTTGGGGGCAAGTCTGATCTCGTCGAGTTTGGCGCGGGATTCGATGCTGAGGAGCTTATCAACGTCCTGGGGGCCGTCGCAGATAGCCATATATCCGTATGACTGATCCACTAACCGGCAGAGTGCAACTCCGATGGAAGCAAAGATGGTCTCGAAGACCGTCTCCCTCGACGGTTTTGGACATCGCTCCTTTACCCAGAGCGGGATTCTATACTCACCCCTGGGGTCGTCCATGACGGCCCTCAAGGGGAGTTTCTTCTTGGGAAGTCTTCCAAGTCCGATGAAGTGTACCTATTACCGACTTCCCGTTCCACCTCTTTCTGCCCTACCTACTCTAAATTGTCTATAAGGGCCCACCTGCCGGTCCTGTCCACTCCGCCCCCAAATGGGGCCCCCTTCTTCGCGCCCCCTGTAGGGCTTCCTTCCGGGGTTCGGACACGACAGAAACCGGTGGTCTCTACAGGCCTCGACTGGCAGAAGAGTTATCAGGAACGGGGTGTGCTGCTGATATAACTTTAAGACGCAAAAATCGGCGATTTCCAGTAAATTCTTCGTATAATTCCTCCTCCTCGCGCGCGCGCGTGTACGCCCGCGTTGCCACAGGAGGGTGGCAAATGGTCAGCGGTCTTGAAGCGTACCGGTGCAGAGAGTCTTTTCACCTACTTCCAACTACGAAGCTGAGCAGCGAAAAAAATGTAGGACTTTCGAAAATTCTTGAAGAGCGTTGAAGTGTCTCTGCCAAGACTGAGCAGTCGTTTTTTTCAGTTCAAAGTAGTCCCCATAGGCAGGAGACTACTTGATGACGTCAGGGTGGGGGATAGACGATATCCCTACACCAATGAATGCAACGTACTCGGCATGAAGTTCACCTCAACCGGGTACGCAAAGCACGTCCAAGAACGAATCACCAAGGCCACTGCTGCAGTCAAGACTCTGTACAGGTTCAGAAATCTTCGTCAAAGCAACAAAAAGAAGATCTATACTGCACTAGTTAGATCAACGTTGCTATACCCCGCTTCCGCCCTCTCCTGTGCCTCAAAGACACAGAAGAGGAGACTACAAGTGGTGCAGAATAAATGCGTATACCTAATCACAGGTACACGCAGAATGGAAAGAAGATCCCAAGAAGAGCTGCACCGGGGTTAACCCCCATTAACGTTGTTATCGAAGAACGGACAAGGAATATGCTGGAAAAGGTCAATCATGAATTGGACGAGGATATCGTACAAATGATTGACCAAAACAGAAGAGCAGTATGTCGCGCCAGATTTCCAAGCTCCGCTGGGATTTTAGCTGGCGGAGCAGAAGTACCGTTCTATGCTAGATGAGTCAAATTTACCCCAGAACAAGACTAAAAATACCAACCATGAAATCAACCGAATTCGACAAAACTCACCGATATTGACAAAATCAACCAACTATGAAAAACTACCGAAGAAGGAAACACACACAAGATGATATTCACCAAGCAAGACAACAGGAAGAAACATTATACACGAAATACACACACGACAAAATAACAAAGAAACAAAGATACTAATACAAACACAGTAAGTTATATTAACGACTTACAAAAACAACAGCTAACGCGCACAGCATAACCAAATATATTAGCAATGAAGACAAATGGCTTGAACGCCAAATTATATATATTATATATACATGTATATATATATATATATATATATATATATATATATATATATGTATAAACAAATAATAAACAACAACGGAACTACAATACATAAAAATTTGAAAGCGATAAGCCTGATCACCAGGATCTAGCATCACTTTGCACCCTACCACACTTCTTTCTCTTTTCACCACTGGTCTACTTTCCGCTATCTATTCACACACCCTGTCTATCCCCTCACGTGCACACTCTCGCATACATTCCAAAACGACCTTTCGATATCTTTTGGTGCGGCTCAGATACTAAATCTGGAGCGTCGACTCCAACAGGCATTGAACCTCCTCTCGCAGGGACTGATCGACCACACCACCGTTTCGCCCTAACCCACACGGGCCGCCTTCCGGGCCCCCTGGCAAGGAAGATGGGAACTTGAAATTGCGTGCTATTGCTCAGCTACTTCTCCCATGGACTCCACCCAATGCCATGACGGCTTCAGGTCGTTTTTTATCGTTTTCGAAGTGGACACACTCGCGGAACGCGCCATCATTTGATGGAGCGCCGCTTCCCTGCACCTTATTGCGACGATTGCATTGCCCACAAGACTTTTCGACACATTCCTGTTGAATGTCTCACCTTCTAGTAGACCTTTGCGCACGGTACCAGGACGAGAAGGGTCGAGCGTGCTTCCTTCTTATTTCTCTTTGCTTCTTGTTTTGTTTGGGTTTTCCTTTCGTATTATTTTTTTGCTCGGTTGGATTTTAATCTAGCCGAGCATTAGGCTTTTAGATGATTTCGGCGACTTGTGCCCGAACAGGAAGAGTCTTTCAACCTTTTCTTTAAAATACGAGCATAAGTCGGTACGTTTTTTTTATGTGGCAGAACAAACTTCCCATCTGATTGCTTTTTCGATTTAGTGCAGCCGAATTCTTTCGGCCAACTGGGAACTAATATTGCTATGTGCTTCTCTTCAATCTTATATTTTTTTTCTCAATAATTAAAAGGAAACTTTTCTTTTAATAGATTTGAGGCCCTATGAATGTAAGTACTGCGAATACTCTGCCCGTACCAATAGCCAACTCAAAGTTCACAAGATGAGGCACGAAGGTATGTTACATTTCTTTATAGCATGTAAGAATGTTATCCAAGTATATTTGTATTTTCTTATGTTACTTTCCCAAATTTTAGTTTGTCTTCAAACTTTTTCTTACGTGTAACGGGAGTATTAAAATTAATGTTTGGGATTTTTGCGTTCAATTTGTAGTTATTTCATCCTAATTGGAGTAATTTGGCTCTAATACTATAAATAATTTTAAGATTTCCAGTTGTCCCCCACTCATTTGTTGTTTTTTGTTACCTACTGCACGATGTCCAGTGAACTTCTCTTTTTTTCATACTGGTACAACCACTTCTGGATAAATTGAATCATCAACCAGCTGTTGGTTCCGTTCATTCAACTTTGTTTTCAGAAACTCCAGCTTCCTATGAAGCCTTGTTCGAGACGGGCACAACATTGTTGTGACAGTTCAGTTATCGGTTAATTAGAAGACATTTTCCTTATAGAAACCTTATTTTAATGTATTTCAGGAATAAAGCAATTCAGTTGTGATGTTTGTAATTATAATGGTGTCACGCAGAGCGACTTGAATCGACACAAAAAAACACAATCCCACATCGCCCGCAGTCAGAATGTGTGCAATGTTTGTGGCCTTGGGTTTTACTCAACTTCTCAGAAGCAGGTAAGCTCTCTTTGCTCATCTTGCCCATGTTGGGTCCCAGTGAATTATTTTGCCCGGCTATGTGGAAGCTGGAGGAGGAGGTGGAGGAGACTAAAACAAAGGAGTTATGGAAAGCTTGTGAAATGAATATATGCGAATGGTTGTGCTTTATTTCGCAGTGTTGGAAGACCGCATAAAAGTTGGATTGCGTGTGTACGTGTTTAAAAGAGGTGCTTTACAAAGGGACAAGTCGATGGTATGGACGAAATGCTACCCCGCATAACACCCCCATCACTATGAATTACCAATTTGGCGAGAAAGGATATAAATGGGTGAGTTGGGGTGGGTATCTTTTAATGGACGTTAAGTTGGGCCGACCTAGCAGTTAAAGATCACGATTTGTAACAATAATTGTAATATAAATAGTAAAAGAGGGTACAATTTCTTCCATGTGTAAGAGGGGGCTGATAAATATCCCCCCTCTAGGTACGGGAGGTCTGCAGCACACCGAGCACATCCCTCTTCCTTTTCTCTCTTGACTAAATTGAGTACTGCGAGGATTGCCCCTATCATTTCCTCTTGTTTTTTATCTACAACCTGATGGGTATGAATGGACTCTATGGTTGTTTCTTACTCCGTGTGAGTGCATTTAGCATTGCGTGGCTGTGGTTGTCTTTAAATTACTGAATGCAGGTTTTGGGCATCTAAAATTTCAGTAACTATTTTAAGATGCAAAAGAAAACCCTCATCGGGGCTCCTTTTCTCTTTTTTTTCCTTTTTTTAATGTGCCCATCTGCGTCTTCCACCAAGGGCATAAGTCGCCGTATCATCATTGTGCAGACAGAATTGTTGAACATTTTAACATATTTGAGGGAAAGCTGATTTTGAGCCACATTGTTTTTTTACTTTTCCCTCAGGTCCATATCACCAAGTGTCACCCTGAGATGGAGGGAGCTTCGTCACTTATTCAAATGAGTTTAGGCCTTCCGCCATCGCAGGACTTGAGCACTTTCCTGGGGTCCTCTTTCGGGTCCTCCCCGATGAGCACCCTGCCTTCCTCGGCCGATAACTTTGTCGAGTCTCCGCCTTCGGTAAACCCAACGACCCCCTTCTCCCCAAACGGCGGGTTCCTGTCCCAACTTCCCACCGATTCTGGGGGCGGGCAGTCTTCCTCTTCGGAGGTCGGACCCCTCGAAATAGACATGTCTGAAGGATGACCTCCACTTTATCCAGGATGGTGATGTCAACCTATTCGCTCTAGGCGGTCATTGTTCATCCCTGATAAAATAGGTCAGGAATGAATTAGTTGAGCCTAAATAGGTTATTTACAGAAGCATTTTTTCTTATCTAACCGTCGGCAACATTTATCAGGAAAATGGCTGTCGAAGAGTAAAGTAATCGTATTTATAAATGCATACAGGAATATATATGCAGGTATCTTCATACAAGAGGCCAGCGACTGGGCTGAAGAAGGATGCACCCATCTTTTACACAATAGGGGAGAGACAGCCGAAAGACGCCACTATTGACCTGCGATTTAGAAGGAAAATAGATGCAGGATCATACGGCGAATTTCTGCTCAGTACTTCGCCAAAACACGGTGCATTATTTAAACCACCTCAGTATTTTAAAGTGTACATATACTCGTAAACTTAATTTTCTAAGTTGTCTGTGATTCTACCGAATTTTGAGTTCTAAATTTCTGTGATTGTGCCATTGTAAGCCAATTAGGGTAAAGCCACTTAGTTAAGTATCGTGTAGTTCTAAATGTATTGGGCATGCTTTCACAATCATTCAAACTAGCTCAACAGTAGCCTTGTTAAATATATTACTACATGTACTTAATAGCGAGGCTTTGCAAATAATGAACTAGATACTATATAATTCTTTTAAGAATCCGTTCCTGAAAGCAGCTGTCCCCATTTATGTTTTTATATATCACTACTCTTGGATAGTAAGACGTCTCGCCAAATCACATAAAAGTAGACGTTTTCTCATCAAGATCACATCTAGTGATAGTCTACACATATTTTCATATTGTGTCCAAAGAGAATTGCCAAATGAAGTGATCTTGACAATGCATATAAGCGTTGTTCTTGGATAGGTCCGTCGAACTAATTGATGTTGCAATCAATTTTAATGCTTATACAATCACGTGAATGAGTTGATATTGAAATAAAAAATTTATTGGCAATGGTTTTTAGTTTTAGAATTGCATAAGAATTAAATTTATTTTGAGCTAGCCATGAAAAATGTTTACCATTGGTAATTCAAATATTCGAGTTGCCTGAAGACTAAATGTTATTGTTCCTTAAAGTTAAATTATGGTTGTCTGGTTTATTCTTTAATTAGCTTAACAGTATAGTGGAAATTTCTTGGTGATCTTAGTACTATTTTTACTGTCCATGAATCCGTGCCAACTTGTAGACATTGTTATATGTAATCCACTTAGTTACAAGTAATTCTCCTAAATTATTGTGTTTATTATTGACTGTTAATACGTTGTTGTTAGACTATATTTTTTATATTTACATATATAATTGCAATTCAAAGAAGTGGGAGGCCTTTATGCCTGACTTAGTTCCCTAAATTATCACATCCTTTTTGCTCATTCGTAAAATGAAATTAGCCCTTGAATATTGGTCGTAAATACATTTAATTAAGTCCTATGGATCCGTTAGTTCATTTAAAAGGAATAGCGGGAGTACGACAAAGTTAAAGGGCAATATACATAAATTGCTAGACGTATGATTAGGCCATTAGTTTATCTGAGGGTTAGAAAAATAAAAGGAGGAAAAATGTGTACGTGTATAAGAACTCTAAGCCATCTTCCTAGCACTTCCAAACTCTATCTTTTTCGATTCGCCTTAAACATATCTTAGTGAGGACCTATGTACAGTTTAACTAGGTCTAGCCCCCCTTCTATTCACTGATCTTCGCGTGAAGGAAATCCCTAAGGCGAACATAACTGACCCAAACCCTACTTCGGCCAATGTGAGGTGGTGGTACTGGCCGCTGAGCCGTACCAGGTTAATCCACGGATACCTTATGTTTCGCCATCTCCCTCCCACCAGTAACCTCTGCCATACCAGATACCGTTTCCCACATGCTCCTTGAGTAGCCCAGTATTTCATCCCCATCGCAGCGTATTTCCTGTTCGCCTTTTTCTACCCTGTCAGAGCATTTTAAGTGTAGTCTTGGCCGAAAGCTTCTAGTTTTCCATAAATGCTTGTTTCTCCTTACTCTCTCTCGTATTTGTTTTACAATTTTGTTCTCATTCCTGTCACGCGCTCCCATTTTCCTCTTCCTCCGTATAATAATCAGCTTCGATGAATATGGCGTACTTGCGTCAATCTCCCTCTTCCATTAAAAAAACAACAAAACACCTCTTAGTAGCTTACATGAAACGGTATAAAGATTGTTTGAAAATTGGATGCGAATCATATATAGAAAAAGAAAGGTTGTTGGTCACCGTTATATCATTCAATGTGTAAAAGGTGCCAAGGACCTTTTTAGTCGTAAAATATGGGATAATAAAGGATCATCCATTGTCAAAGTTC